>JAMJFZ010000736.1:1822500-2422500 GCA_026225945.1 Cricetomys ansorgei
GCAGTATGTGGTCTTTGCAGCTACAATGTTCTTAGAGCCATAGCAAAGTATCCCAAACAGCTGAGCTTGAGGCTAGACTTGGCAGTGCACGCCTTTAATCCCAGCACTCGTGAGGCAGAGGCAGGCAGATCTCTGTGAATTTGAGGTCGGCCTGGTCTATATAGTTGAGTTCCTGGCCAGCCAGGGCTACACAGTGAGAACTTATCCCAAACAAATAAAGAATAACAACAACAAAAAACAAAAAAACAACCAAAAAACAGCTGGATTGCCATGACAGCAGTCTGACCTGTTGCCAGAGAACTCACTTGTCACTTGACAATTCCCAGCTCTATGCTTCCAGGCACAAGGGCACAGGTTCTATCTACTGTCCAGCAAAGGCTTGAACAGTCTGCCCCAGGTTTTCAGCCATTCACAGAAAGAAAAAAAAAAATTACAGGGTATTTACAATAAATACTTACGGAAAGCTCAACACAAAATTCATATTCTCAACAGCATTTAGCAGTGTTTAATAGTGTTTAGCCCTCACCCCAAGCCCAGTAGCTCAGGAAAAGTTGAGTCCATCTGTCTCAAAATCCCTAGAATTGGGACACAGAATGGGGCAATTGTCACCTCAAGGAATGTCTTGGTGACTAGGGCATCTATAAAAAAATATCCTAGAGAGTGAACAGCTTTGACAGACAGCCTCACAGTTCAGGGGGGCTAGAAGTCTGAGGTCTAGATGCCAACATGCTAAGACCCTGGAGAAGGCTTTCTTCCTGACTTGCAGATGGACCACCTTTGTTACTGGAAGTGATCTGGGCCTGGTTCTTGGATTCTTATTCAAAGAATTGAAATGATTGCAAAAGTAGTGAGGAAGGTTCATTCAAAGTAAAGCAGTAATGCAGATTTGAAAAGCAGACAAACAGTGATAGTAGGCCGGAGTGGAGGGTTACTGCCTGGGATCTCTCGTCTGGATATATAGGAAGGAAGGGCTGGTTACTAAGGGTCATAGGTTGGGTAACTATTTTTAGTTGATAGGTCATATAATCATTTCTTTATTAACCATGTCTCTTCGCGTAATGCCTCTGTGTAGTAGTATGCTGCTGTGGCCGCTCACCAAGGAAGACAAGGAGGCATTTTCATAGGTGGAAGCTCTGCCAGACCTCAGCAGAGGGAACCACTGTCCTGGCCAAAGCCATACTTGATGGAGAGTAGAACCCTGAGCATCTCATATCAGGTGTTTTTATTGATTCAGAACCCCTCAGGTACAGATCATAAGCGATCAAGCATCCCCCCCCCCACACACACACAGAAATCCAACACCTGCAAATAATGCAAAAGGCTAAGGCCTATGCATCCCTTTTCCCAACAGTGCATAAAAACAATTATTTTAAACATAACTAAAAATAAACTTCCACAACACATTTGATCAATTATGTATAGGCATAAGATGGCAAATAGGGGAATCTCCCCTACAAGTTCACTAGAGGACAGTTGTCTGATTGTGCAGCACCCAAAGCCAGCCCAGACAAGATCAGCCTTTCTACTCTTACATAGGCATACGGAGAGTACAAGCGGATACAATCTTTCTAAGTTTGATGGTACCTAAGGGGAGGAAAAACTTACTCCATGTTCAGAGAGGAGTGTGTATACAGCACCATGCAGGTTAGGGTTCCTATGTTGATAATAGGTTGCTAGGTGTGTTGTTTGGAGTGGAATGTAGGTTCACAGAATGTTCAGGGAGAGTCTTGGGCTGCCAACTGCATTATTATTAAAGGGTATGCTGCCATGCTCTCCGCCATGATGAGAATGGACTAAACCTCTGAAACTGTAAGCCAGCCCCTGATTAAATGCTTTCTTCTCTACGAGCTGCTGTGGTCATGGTGTCACTTCACAGCAATAGAACAGTGACTATAGGACAAGGGGAACCTGTAGCAGTACACCTGTTAGGGTTTTTTTATCCAGCTGGAACACAGATGGAAAAGTGGCCTGGCAGCTGAGAGCCCAGGAACCACACAGCTCTAAGGTGGGAAGGTGTCCCCAGATGTTGCAGCTGTGAAGGGAAATATCCCTGGCTGAGCTGAGGTGTTCTTCTTGCTTCTCAGAAGGCAGCAGCCGAAGCTGTGCCCCCACCCTACGCTCTCTCTAGAGTCCAGAAGGCTGCTCTTTATATAGTGTCCCTGAGGGGGCGGAGTCTCACAGGGAGGCCTGTGATTGGTGGGATTTTTTTGCCATTATTTGTCAAGTCCAGACAGGCCCAGCTTAGGGCCATTTGTATTACTTGGGGACCACTGCTGTGCTGCTCTGCCAGGTTGGGGGACCCCACAGCCAGCTGGGAGTGGGGTCCCTGATAGTCCCAGAGGGGAGCTTTCTTATGGGGAGTCTCAACTCCCAGAGCAAGTCCTTGCAGAGCCAGACTCCCCCAATGGGGAAATATGCTGGCTCCTCAGTAGTCCTCGGCACCATTTAGGGTTCATGGTGGCCACAAGGGGTGGTAGCCAGGGCTCTGGGGTCCCCAGCAGAGTGGTGAGGGAGGCAAGCAGCAGCCCTGAACAGCAGTTGACATCAGGAGGGGCTAGGCTTGCTGGGGAAAATCAGATTTGCTCCCTGGCAGAAACACAGATAGCTGTGAGGTGCCATTTTGAGCCTGGAGCAGGCAGCCAGCAGCCCAGTCCTCAACTCTGTCTACCTGCTGCCGTGGGTGCCTGGAGGGCCCACCATGAAGCAGTTCACCTCTGGTTGAGACAGCTTGACAGTTTGGCACCTGGAGGAGGGCTGGGCCTGGCCAGGGGGCGGGGCTGAGGCAGAGCTCCCTCCACACAGAGGGTCCAGAGGGTCCGAAGAGCCCTGGACACTGGGAGGAGCTGAGGGGAGCAGAGCCCAGGACTCCAGCTAGGTAAGTATGCAAGGGCATGTCAAGGTGGAGCTCTCCACAGACTCAGGAGTCCCGCACTGTGGACTGTGTGGAGGGCAGAAGCCTCCCAAAGCGGAGCCCTGGGCTGTGTGTAGGGGGACAGGGCCCTCCAGACATAGGAGCCCTGTGCTGCAGACTAAGTAGGGGGCGGAGCTCTCCAGAAATGAAGTCCCGTTCATGTTGCAAAGCCCCCAACATTTATGGTGCCATGATTTGGATAGGTTTCCCTGGTGTGTGTGCTCCCCTCACCATGGGGGTCCTGAGCCACACTAGGACCCTATCCCTCATCTCCAGTCCACCTGCAGCAGAGTCACCTTCCAGCTCAACACCCCATCCACCAGCAGCAATTGGGTAAGCCACCCCTTCTGGTCAGTGTAAAGGCTTCCCTGAGTCCAAGGAAGTGACCATTGAGTGTCTGGCACCCCTCTGGTACTCTTGGAGGCAGAGGCACCCCCAGCCACGGTCTTTAAGGCTATGGCTGATCCTCTTCACCTGACCTCATTCTCCCGTGGCAATCCTGAAGTTTCCCTAGGCCCAACAGGGCTATTGTGTTCCTTCCTGCCCCTTTTCTCACCTCCCCTCTGGAGCTGCCCATAATCTCACAGCTCCTCCTGGCCCTTGTGGCTTTTGCTCCCTGATCCTCTCCTATGGGTGAGATCCCTCTTAGTGCTGGGTTTTTCCTTGCCTTCTGGCCTCTTTGAAAGCCCTGGTACCAGGCACTGAGTCTCTCCAGGCTTAGCCAGGCCAAGCTCTGACCCCTGTTGAGTAGGGTGGTGACTCACTGAATGGCTTGTGTCATTCCTCTCATTCTCCCTGAGTCCAGGGGATGCCCTAGACTACAGACTGCAAGGACACTTTTCCTCCCACTTCTCATCCATAGGAACGGTGTCCTCCATTCTCTCATTCTCCCTTGGGATGCCTTTTAGAAAACCTCAAGCCTCTCCACCTGGCACCTGACCTGAAGGGCCCTAAATTTATTCATTTTTGCAATTAAATCTGCCCTCAGTATCCTTTAGACAAGCAATTCAAATGGCCGCCTAAAAGTAACTCCCCATCCCAAGGACAATGGGAACCTGTAGTAGTACACCTACCAAGGAAGGCAAGGAGGCATTTTTCAAAGGTGCAAAGCCTGCCAGACCTCAGCAGAGGGAACCACTATCCTGGCCAGTGCCATACTCAACAGTGGAACCCTGAGCATCTGAGCTCAGGTGTTTTATTCAGAACTCCTCAGGTGTTCTACTGATACCAGGTGAAGATCATTAGTAGTCAAACATACACACACACACAGACACACATAAATCCAACACCTGTAGATAATACAAAATGCCAAGACCTAGGCAGCCCCTAACCCAACAGTGCACAAAACAATTATTTTATACATAACTAAAAATAAACTTCTACAACAGGAACCCTCAAGCACACAGATACCAGAGGCACCGCTGTAAGAAGCCCTTGGTTCTCACCGCCTAGATTCAAAAATGATCAACATGCTACTTCTCCAATTGCACCTACCACTTGTCAGGAATGAGATTGCCAAGAGTGGGACCAGCACGTTTGGAAAATAGTGGTTTATTTCTGTTACTAGTTCCAGGATACCTGAATTTCCCTTGTTAATTTCCTTAATCCTGCCAGTGCTTTTATAACTGGTACCTTCAGGGCTGGGATGGATTCAGTGGTATAGTTTAGGGAACAAGGGAAGTTCTTAGTGAATGTGTATTGTTTGACACGAACTAGCCATGGTAGAAGACCAGTGAATTGGACCCATGGGAAATTGGCAAAGGCTTTCCCTGGGTCAGGTTCAGAAAAGCAAAGCTCTGTTCAAAGACTGGTGCTTGCTGATTGACCAGTATGTACAAAAACTAGCAACTGCAGCTTCTCCCTCCCTGAAGTTTACAGAAAGAAGGAGGAGGAGGAAGAGGAGGAGAAGGAGGAGGAGGAGGAGGAGGAGGAGGGGGAGGAAGAAGAAGAAGAGGAGGAGGAGGAAAAAGAAGAAGAAGAAGAGGAGGAGGAGGAGGAGAAGAAGAAGAGGAAGAAGGGAAATAAAGAAAAAGAAAGAAAAAATATTTTAAAAGAACTGATTGAACGAGAGTTTGAGGGGATAGTTTATTCTGTATACTACTTGCCATGAAAGCACAACCATCCAAGTTCAATCCCTAGTGTTCACATAACCAGCCACGCTTGTAACCCTAGTGCTGAGCAGGTGAAGACAGGAGGGTCCCTAGGACTTACTGACCAGCAAGCCTAGCCTCCAAGTAAACCTCAGGTCACAGTATCAGACCCTATCCCAAAAACCAAAGTGGACTACTTCTGAGGAACAACTCCTGAGGTTGCCCTCAACACACACAACCACACATATGTGTGTACATATATACACATGTAAACATGCACAAAACACCTGGACATTCACACAGAGACACAAATAAATAATTGAATAAATAGCTGAGTGGTGGTGTGGGGTATTCCAGAAAAGACTGCTCAGGCATGGGTTTAAGCCAATAGAAAGTCTTTATTAGCTGGCCTAAGACTACACTGGGTGTTCAGGATCCCAGTGTAGCCCTGAGCCTTTCTCAGGACGAGCTTTTAAGCACAAAAACCATGTTCTGGATTGACATACTTTGGTTAACAAGAACAGTTAGCCAGAAGCAGAACTACAGAAGCTAAAAAGCAAGGTTAGTACATTTTGAGACTTTCTCAGAACTGTATGGACTTTGATGGATTAGGCCTTTGTTTTAGTTTTGGCAGGAGGTACTGTCTACGTGCTGAGTCTTACAGCCTGAATAGCACTTCCATCATGGAGTCAGCTGTGCTTAGATCTTGGGGCCTACTACGATCTTAGGGCCCTGTTACAGGTCTACAGAAAGCTTGGATAGTGGATCAGTCACAGCCAACCTTGAATCCCAGTGCTCAGAAGGTAGAGGCAGGTAAATCTCTGTGAGTTGAAGGGCAACCTGGTCTACATAGCAAGTTTCAGGCCCGCCAGTGTACAGTGAGACACTATCTCAAAACAAAATATCAAATTTTAAAAAGGGCTGGGGAATGTAGCTTAACCAGTATAGTACTCACCTAGTGTGTGTAAGGTCCTATTTATAATTACCAGTGCTAGGCAGAAGAAAAAGAAAAGGGGAAGAAAAGAAAAGAGAAGAAGTAATCCTCTTAAAGCAATTGAGCCAGGCTTGGTACATACTTTTATCTTTAGCGCTTGGGAGACAAAGACAGGAGAATCAGGAGTTCAAACAAATTTGAGGCTAGTGGGCTACATGAGATCCTGTCTCAAAAAAAAATTGCACTGCCACTCACACCTTAAAACAACCATAATTCCGGATAACGGGTGTTTGCAAGAATTAGCTATTTCAGAGACTGGAGAGATGGCTTAAGTGGTTAAAAGCACTTACTGTTCTTCCAGAGGACATGGATTCAGTTCCCAGCATCTATATAATGTGTTTCCAATGTTCTGTAGCTTCAATTTAAAGGGATCTGACTCCCTCTGACCTCAACCAATATCTGCACACAAATAATACACATAAACCCACATAGGTGCACAGGTGCACAAGCATGTGTGCATACACACACACACACACACACACACACACAAATAAATGAATTTTTGTTTGTTTTAGGTTCTTGTTTTGTTTTTTGAGACAGAGTCTTACTGTGTAGCTCTGGCTGTCCTAGAACTCACAATGTATATCTGCCTACCTCTACCTGCCCAGTACTGGGATTAAGGGCATGCACTAGCAAACCCAGCTTTTTAAAAAAAAAAAATTAAAGATTTTAAGATTAGAGCCCAAGTCAACAGAAGAACCAGGTAGGCACCCCACCTGCAGAACACTTGGTTCTGTTCCCACAACCCACTCTTCTGTAGTCCCTCTCCCCTCCCCTCCAGCCCTGCCAACACAGCACCCAAGACTTATGGACCATCCAGCCCAGCTCCCAGCACCATCACAGCCCACACCATCTGAGCCAGTGCAGGTCACACCAACCATCCAGAAGAACAGCACAGGTCAGACCAGCCAGCCAGAAGAACAGCTGCCAAGTTCCAGCTCCCAGCCCCCAACTCAGGCAGAGAACCCCCCAGCTGGACAAGAGATGACAAAGAACAGAAGACCAGAGAAGAAGGTGAAAAAAACAAAACAAACAATGAACAAAACACTCATCCAATAAAGACAAACGCAGGAATTTGTCACCTAAACCTTTAATTACCCCAAACCCAGATGCCTAAAAGCCGGCTTGAGGGCACAACAACAACCAAGGTGATATATCACCACTAGAGCCCAACTACCTTACTACAACAAGCCCCAAACATTCTGACACAGCCAAAGCATAAAAAAAAAAAAAATTTAAAACCAACTTTATGAAGATAATAAGGGCTCTAAAAGAGGAAATTAATAAATGAGAGGAATTGAGTAAATTCATTAAAGAAACCCAGGAAAATACAATTAGAAGAAATTAATAAATAATTTAAAAAATACTTAAAAAAAAGAAAAACGAAGCAAACAATTAAAGGAAACTTACAAAACTGTTCAAGACCTGAAAATGGAGAAATAGAAGCCATAAATAAAACACACAAACTAATGGAATTTTGGAAATGAAAAATTTAGAAAAGTGATCAGGAACCACAGAGACAAGCTACAGCAGCAGAATACAAGAGATGGAAGAGAGCATCTCAGGAGTTGAAGATACTATAGAAAGAAAAAGATACAATGGTAAAAGAAAATGTTAAATCCAAAAAAAAACCCTAACCCAAAACATCCAGGAAATCTGGGACACTATGAAAGACCAGACCTAAGAATAATAGGAATAGATGAAGGAGAAGAATCCCACCTCAAAGGCCCAGAAAATATTTTCAACAAGATCAAAAAAGAAAAATTTCCAAACCAAAGAAGGAGATCCCTATTAAGGTACAAGAAGCATACAGGACACCAAATAGACTGGACCAGAAAAAAAAGTCTCGTTGCCACATAATCATCAAAGCACTAAACATACAGAACAAAGAGAGAATCTAAAAGCTGCAAGAGAGAAAGAGCAAGTAAAGGCAAACCTATTAGAATTACACCCAACTTCTCAATGGAGACTCTAAAAGTCAGAAGGGTCTGGACAGATATGCAACGCACTCTAAGAGGTCACAGATGCCAGCCCAGACTTCTATACCCAGCAAAAGTTTCAATTATCATAGATGGAGAAAACAAAATATTCCATGACAAATCCAAATTCATTGACAAATCCAAATTCAAACAATATCTACAAATCCAGTCTTACAGAAGGTACTGGAAGGAAAACTCCAACCCAAAGAAGTTAACTACACCCATGAAAACACAAGAAATAAATAATTTCACCCAGTCAAAATCAAAAGAAGGGATACACATACATACAAACATCCGAAAAGGCAAACACAACCAACAACAACTGCAAAATAACAGGGCCTAACAAGCACTGGTCATTGATATCTCAACATCACTGGACTCGATTCCCCAATCAAAAGACACAAACTAACAAAATGGATGTGAAAACAGGATCTATCCTGCTGAGTACAAGAAACACACCTCAACATCAAATATAAACACTATCTCAGAGTAAAGGATTGGGAAAAGATTTTCTAAGCCATGACCCCAAGAAGCAAGTCAGTGGTAGTCATTCTAATATCTAACAAAATAGACTTCAAACCAAAATTAATCAAAAGAAATGGGGAAGCACAGTACATACCATCAAAGGGAAAAAAACAAAACAAAACAAAACAAAAACAAAATTGACCACATACTCGTCCACAAAGTAAGTCTCAATAGAAATTTGAAATAACACCTTGCATCTTATCAGACCACCATGGATGACAGTTGAATTTCAACAGAAACACCTTTAGAACAGAAGTAATCACACCTAAGAGGAGTAGATGGCAAGAAATAAACTGAGGGCTGAAATTAATACAATAGAAAGAGTACAATACAAAGAATCAACAAAACAAACAGTTGGTTCTTTGAGAAAATTAACAAGATAGACAAACCCCTATCTGAATTAATTATAAGATGGAGAGAGAACATCCAAATCAACAAAATCAGAAACAAAAAAGGGGACATAACTACAGACACTTAGGAAATCCAAAGAATTATTAGGTCATACTTCAAAAACTCATATTCCACAAAATTGGAAAATCTAGAGAAATGGACAATTTTCTTGGTACATACCACCTACCAAAGTTAAATTAATATCTGACAAACATTCCAATAGACCTATAACCCCCAAGGAAATAGAAGCAGTCATTAAGTCTCCCAACAACAACAACAAAAAAGGCCCAAGGCCAGATAGTTTTAGCACAAATTCATCAGACATTCAAAGAGAGTTAACACCAATACTCCTCAAAATATTCCACAAAATAGAAACAGAAGGAACACTGACAAACTCATTCTACAAGGCCACAGTCACTGTGATACCCAAACCACACAAAGATTCAACAAGGAAAGAGAATTAAAGGCCAATTTCCCTCATGAACATAGATGCAAAAATAAGAAAATACGCACAAACCTAATCCAAGAACACATCAAAAAGATCATCCTCCATGATCAAGTAGGCTTCATCCCAGAGACACAGGGATGGTTCAATATACAAAAATCAATCAGTGGCATCCACATAGAAGCAAACGGAAAGAAAAAGAAAACCACACGATCATCTCAGTAGATGCTGAGAAAGCTTTTGACAAATCCAACACCCCTTCATGATAAAAAATATTGGAGATATTGGGGCTGCAAGGGGCATACCTAAACATAGTAAAGGCAATTTACAGCAAGCCCACAGCCAACATCAAATTAAATGGAGAGAAACTCAAAGAATTCCACTAAAATCAGAACAAGACAATACCTATTCAATATAGTACTTGAAGTTCTAGCAAGATCAATAAGACTACAAAAGCAGATCAAGGGGATACAAATTGGAAAAGAAGAAGTCAAAGTATAGTTATTTGCAGATGATATGATAGCATATATAAGCAATCCCAAAAATTCTACCAAGGAATTCCTACAGGTGATAAACAGCTGTAGCTTCAGTGAAGTGGCTGGCTATAAGATCAACTAAAAAAAAAAAAAAAATCAGTAGCCCTCTTTACATACAAATGACAAATGGACTGAGAAAGATATCAGGGAAACAACACCCTTCACAATAGCCATAAATAACATATCTTGGGGTAACTTTAACCAAGCAAATGAAAGACTTTTATGACAAAAACTTTGTCTTTGAAAAAAGGAATTGAAGATCTCAGAAGATGGGAAGATCTCCCATGCTGCTAGATTGGTAGGACTAACAGAGTAAAAATAGCCATCTTACCAAAAGCAATCAATAGATTCAACACAATCCCTATCAAAATCCCAATAGTTCTTTACAGATCTTGAAAGGACAATACTCAACTTCATATAGAAAAACAAAAAATTGGGGATGGAAAGCTGGCTCGGTGGTTAAGAGCTCTGGCTGCTCTTCCAGAGGACCAGAGTTCAGTTCCCAGCACCCACATGGCAGTTCACAACTGTCTGTAACTCCAGTTCCAGGGGATCTGACACTTTCATACCAATGTATGTAAAATAAAAATTATTAGAAAAAAGAGAAACAAAGAATTCATGATAGCCAAAATAATCTTGAACAATAAAAGAACTTCTGGAGATATCACCATGCCTGATCTCAAGCTAAAAACTTAATGGTGCTGGCATAAAAACAGACACATTGATCAATAACTGAATTGAAAACCCAGATATAAATCCATATACTTATGAACACTTGATTTTCGATATGCACCCTGAACTATACATTGGCACAGGAGACAATTTCCTGAACAGAACACCAATAGCTCAGGCACTAAGATCAATGATTAACAAATGGGGCCTCATGAAACTGAAAAGCTTCTGTAAGACAAAGGACACCATTAATAAGACAAATTGGCAGCCTACAAAATGGGAAAAGATCTTCACCAACTCCACTTCCAATAGAGGACTAATATCCAAAATATATAAAGAACTCAAGAAACTAGACATCAACAAAACAAATGCAATTTAAAAATGGGGTACAGATCTGAACAAAGGTTCTCAAAAGAGGAATCTCAAATGGCTAAGAAACACTTAAATGTTCAACATCCTTAGCCAGCAGGGAAATGCAAATCACAACTTCTCTGAGATTCCATCTTACACCTGTCAGAATGGCTAAGATCAAAAACAAAAGACAGCTCATGCTGGTGAGGATGTGGAGCTAGGGGAACACTCCATTGCTGGTGGGAATGCAAACTTGTACAGCCACTGTGGAAATCAATATGGTGATTCCTCAGGAAATTGGGAATCGACCTACCTCAAGATCCAGCTATACCACTTCTGGACATATACCCCAAGGATGTTCCATCCTACCACAAGGACACTTGCTCAACTATGTGTATAGCGGCTTTATTCATAATAGACAAATTCGAAGCAAACTAGATGCCCTCAATTGATGTTTTTTTAAGTGATACATATAAACGATGGAATATTACTCAGCTATTTAAAAAAAAAGGACATCATGAAATTTGCAGGCAAATGGATGGAACTAGAAAAATTATCCTGAGTGAAGTAACCCAAACTCAGAAAGATAAACATGGTATGTGCTCACTTATAAGTGTAACGGGGATCTCTGCAAGTGTCAGGCAGTGGAGTAAACCACATGAAGAGATAAGAATGAAAACCAGGTTCAGATTGACTTCGTCGACCTGGATCAAGACTTCTGGGACTTTTGCTACCAGGTGGTTGATTGTGGGCATATTTAACACAGCAGAATTTGGAAAGGGGGTTGCTCCAGGCAACAATAATTCACATACCAGGTTTCTAGGCAATAAGCATTCCAATTCCAGGTGCACAATAAAGCTTAAAGTGTGACTACAAAGAAACTTCTTTACAACTTCATGTGACCATGACAGTGTGTTCTATAGCTAAAGGGCCTAGAATTGAATATGGTCTCTCACTGAGATAGCATAGAGGTTAGCAGGCCATAAAATACATGTAACATCTTCCCTAAGGTTAGGTTCTATTCAGTGGGAGCTAAAGATTACTGTCTAGAGTCTAGTAATATCACTCTGGGGAATTAGGGTGAGGCCTGTCCTACAGATAGCAAAAAGGTCACCAGGTTGTTAACAACCTGCAGTCTCAGCCTTCTGGGTGGAACTCAGGAATCTGATTTTATCTCGTCCGTTGAGGAGACACCCGTCCGTAATTAACATTCCTGGTCCTCTTAGTGCTTCTCTGTGGGTACAAGGACCTGTGCCCTCTACATCAGTGGATATTAGTTGTTAAGTAAGGGATAATCATACTACAATCCACAGACCCAGAGAGACTGTACAAAAAGGAGGGCCTCCAGTGGGGACACATGGATCTTCATGGGAAGGGGAAATACTACTGATGTTGAAAAGGGCTGGGGAAGATGGGAACAGGAACAGGAGGGGCCGGGTGTGGGAAGAGGGATGGAGGGAGAGAATATAGGGGGAGATGACTGGAATCGGCGAACATCTAGGGGGGTGATCTGGAGACCGAATGCAGTGGAAGCTCCCTGGAATCTATGCAGGTAACCATAGTGAAGATCCATAGAAATGGGGGGGAGAGACAGCCTGAACAGGCCATCCCAAGGCTTCCAAGGGTGGGACAGTGACCCCGCCCCAGCCACAAAACCTTCGACCTGTAACCTATCCCACAGGCAGCATCTGCTGTCTGCCAAGGGAGGGAGACCATGCCTGACACTACAGGGATGGCCAAGAACTGGAGACTGGAGAGCCTGGAGACTAATGATAGTCTATTCTGTTCATAGACTGGTGCCTAGCCCAAGTGTCATCACAGAGGCTCCTGCCTGCAGCTGAGGGGAGCAAGTGTAGAGGCCCAGGGCCAAACGTCCTGTGAAGCTTGGGGAACCCTGTGGTTGAGGAACTGAGGAGACTAGAGGGGTCAGAACACCAGGAGGACAAGCCCCATGGAGTGAACTGACCAGCACTCTTAGGGCTCACAGAGACGGAAGCAGCAGACACGGAGCCTTTATGGCTCCCTACAGTAACAGCAGGCACATGGCTCACACCTAGTCGGGACCCTTAGGCAGGAAAATGTGAGTTCCAGGTTCACTTATGTGTAATCCCAGCACTCGGGAGATCAAGCAGTAGAATCATGAGTTCCAGGCCATGGGAACTATGTAGAAAGACCTTATCTCAAACACTAAAAACCAATAAATAAATATGGCAGGAGGAGGGCTGGGGTTGCGGCTCAGTGACAGAGCACATGTCTACCCACACATAGTTGTGGGTTCAATCCCCAACAGCAACAAAATAATAGTAGGGCTAGAGATATGGCTTAGCAGTTAACAGGACATGTTGACCTTGCAGAAGACCTGAGTTCAATTCCCAGAGCCAACATCAGCTCCAGGGAGATCCAATGACTCTGGCCTCCAAGGGCACCTTGCATTCACAAGCATACACGTAATTACATTTTTTTTTTTTTTTTTGGTTTTTCGAGACAGGGTTTCTCTGTTGTAACTCTGGCTGTCCTGGAACTCACTCTGTAGACCAGGCTGGCCTCAAAATCACAGAGATCCTCCTGCCTCAGCCTCCCGAGTGCTGGGATTAAAGGTGTGTGCCATCACTGCCCTGCACAAAAAAAAACTTTTAAAAATGGCAATTTTTTTTCTTATGTATATGGTGTGCGTGTGCATGTGTGTGTGCAAGCTTGAGGATGGCTTTGGAAGTCTTCCTCGGTGGCTCTGAACCTTATTCACTGAGGAAAGGCCTTTCAACTGAACTTAGAGCTTGCTGATTGGCTAGTCTGGCTTGCCGTTCCTCTCCAAGCCGTGTCCACCCTCTGAGTGCCGGAAAGACAGGTGAGCCACCGCACTGACACAGCAGTTATACGGGTTCTTGAAATCTGCAGTCCAGTCTTCACGCTTTTGGGACAACTGCTTTAGCCAACAGGGCCATCTCTTCAGCCAGCCCCGCAGTCTTCATCCTTTGCTTTGTTCTCAGCCTTGGGGTACCAGGGCCTCATGTATGCTAGGCAAATGCTCTACCACTGAGCTGTATCCCCAGCTCTCTTTTTATTTAGTATTATTGTTTTGTTCTGTTTTGTTTTTTTAGACTAAATGTCACTAACTTGCCCAGGCTGGCACTGAATTCACAGATAGGCCTTCAATTTGTAGTTCTCCAGCCTCGACTTCCTAAGTTAGACCTGAGCTAACAGACCAGGTGTTTGGTTTGGTTTGGTTTGTTTCAATAGGGTCTCATTCTGTAGCCCAGGCTGGCCTATGGTGATGTCAGCACTCCTGCCTCCGCCATCCAAGTGCTAAGGTTATATACATGAGCCACCATTCTAAGCTTAATTGAGTTTTTTTTAGGGGGCAGGCACTGAGACAGGGTCACATGTAGCTCAAACTAGCCTCAGTTCTCTATGTAGCGAAGGGTCGCATTCCTGATCCTCCTGCAACCACCTCTTAAAATACTGGATATTTTATTTATTTTTATTTTTTATTTATAATAAACAATGATTTCTATTATTATATATTATATATAGATTATATATAATGTTATGTATGTTACATAATTATATAAAATAATAACTTTATTATTTTATTAATACTGGATATGAGTCGCTATGGCTTCTTTGATTCTTGATTGGTTGTCATTGGTCTTTCCTTGTAATGGGTTCTACCCTATCATGACAGTGTCCCTGCTGCCAGATGTTGTCCATATCCCTGAGAGGACCGTGTGGACTGTGTGGACATGTCACACATGTTTTGTCTTCTTTAACAGAGAACATTAATAAACATCAAGTCAGAGATGATGTGTGAGTGTAGAGACTGGTACACACACGTGTGGAGCCCAGAGGCCAACCTCCAGGAACTGTCCACCTTGTTTCTTTGACACAGGGTCTCTCCCTGAACCTGGAACTTGCTGTTCCAGTTAGACGGGCTGGCCAGTGATCCCCAGGGATGTTCCTGTCTCCACCTCCCTAGCGATGAGATTACAAGCATGTGTCACTGTGCTCGGCTTTTTACATGAGCGTTAAGGATTGAACTCAGGTCCTCACACTTACATGGCAAGCATTTCCCCCAGTCAGCTATCTCCTGAACCCCAAGTTGGAATTTTAAAAGAAGAACGTTCTTATTGCAAAGGCATTTATCCTCTGGTGGGAAATACACATGACATTATTTATGCATCAGGACAGAAGATTGGGTTCCCTTCTCCCTCAAGTTTATGTACTAATTTTTTAATTTAGGGGAGGAATGTCTATATCTTTGTATGTCTGCTCAGGGGTTTCAAGGACAGGCCAAGGGATGTGGCCAAGATACACAGGTGTTTATTTTTCCATGTACCAAGAAATTCAGGGGAAAATATAGCTCAGCTGGATAGACTTCACTGTGCCATTGGTCAGGTGGGCACACACTGGGTTCTCCACTCTTTTGGTCTCAGCACGTGCAGAAAGTGTGTTCTTGCAGTCACAGACAGGTTCCTGCACTCCTGGGCTTCACATGCCATTCTAGGTGGGAAAGAAAACAAAAAACAAAAAGTAGAGCCCACAGCCTTTCATGAGGCTTTGCTTAGGCAGGCATAGCCTTCTTAGGAGTTCCCAGCTACTTCTCACTGACTTCATCTGGAAACAGACTAAGGAGTCAGATACTCTCTGGGCAACGCATTGCCATCCTGAACTAAAAGTCCTGTTGAGGAGGCAGAGAGGCAGCTGTCGCCACGGTGTACGCTGAGGTTGCAGGGGAAGGAGAAACATGTGAGCAATATTCAGAAAAGTTAGGGAAGTACCTATTGGAGGTGGTGATGCAACAGGGGATTTCAGGGAGCTCTCTGCTCATACCTTGGTAAGCTAGAAGGAGTGAGGGAAGGAGAATGTCAGTTCTAGTGACAATCTGCTCTTATATGTCTATAGGAACCATGGAATCACAAAATGGCACTAAATCGATTAGTTAATTATAACTCCTTAACTCAATTGTTTAGTGTTAAATATTCTTACTTCACAGTAAAGAAAGCAATGGTTCTGAAGGTCACCATCAGTAGGGTGCTCATGGATGGAGATGCTTGCACTTAC
Source organism: Cricetomys ansorgei (assembly GCA_026225945.1). Lineage (NCBI taxonomy): Eukaryota > Metazoa > Chordata > Mammalia > Rodentia > Nesomyidae > Cricetomys > Cricetomys ansorgei. Next base: position 1,838,452 of record JAMJFZ010000736.1, read on the forward strand.
AAAAACAAAAAGCAGCTTCAGACAATGGGTCTTTTCATGCAAGAAGACAGTAAATGAGAATGCTTACAAGTGTATTGAATGGGACCAAGAATACTTGGCTACTGACGTGTATTCCATCTAGCGACCAGAAAAATAGACAGATATCCTCTGTGACCTACCCTCATAAGCTGTGGTGGCCAAAGAAGAACCAGGAGCCTGAGCAGCTTGTGCCCAGCTCCCATAGGCAAGAGACTGGCCTGAAGCCCTCACAGGAGATGAATGTCCCTTTTTTCCCTCCCTTCATTTTTGAGACAGGGTCTCACTGTTGGCCAGGCTGGCATTGAGGTCATGACAATCCTGTCTCAGCAGTGTGCCACCACACCCAGCAACTGTTTTTTCTTTAGCACTTCCTAGGTCCTTTATAATTAAAGTAGCTAGCTAGAAAGGTCAGGGAGGTTTCTCTGGAAAGCAGTGGATGCGTTGAAGGAAAATGGTACCCATGGGCTAATAGGAAGTGACACTACTGGGAGCTGTGACCTAATTGGACTAGGTGTGGCCTTATTGGAGGAAGTGTGTCACTGGGGGTGGGCTTTGAGGTTTCAAATGCTCAAGCCAGCCCTAGTGTCACTCTCTTCCTGCTGCCTGCTGATCCAGATACAGAACTCTCAGCTCCCTCTTCTGCACCATGTCTGCCTGAGCCATGATTCCTGTCATGACAATAATGGACTAAACCTCTGAACTGTAAGCCAGTCCCAGTTAAATGTTTTCCTTTATAAAAGTAGTTGTGGTCACAGTGTCTCTTCACAGCAATAGAAACCCTAACTAGAACTGAGTTCTGAATGAGACAACAGCTATGTGAAGAAAGAAAGAGCTAGTGCTGAGTTGAGGGACTGAAAGGAGCTTGGTGTACCGGGCACACAGAGGATGTGGGAATGAGTCTTGGAAGCCATGGTGGAGGCAAGTCTAGTTAACGAGGCTTTCACATGAAAGAGGAAGTAGATTTGGCCCAGTGTTTTAGTAGTGGTGAAGATATAGGGGGCATATTTGGAAGCAGGACTTAGATTTTCAGGTGAATGATAGAGATGAAGAAAAAACTGACTTTTAGGCCTCACCAGAGTTGACTAGATAAATGATGAAGCCATTAAGCAAGATGAGGGAGAACATCCAAGCATCTATTACTACCCACCACCTTTCTTTGGTTCAAGTGGCAAGGAGTACCACATTACTTGAATACTCTAAACTCTATTAAAATGCTTAAGTATATTAATAAATTTTGGGACACGTGGGTGGTGGAGGGCGCCCACCTTTAATCCCAGCACCCAGGAGGCACAGGCAAGTGGATCTCTGTGAGTTCGAGGCCAGCCTGGTCTACAGAGTGAGTTCCAGGACAGCCAGGAGTTACAACAGAGAAAGAAACCCTGTTTCAAAAAACTAAAGAGAGAGAGAGAGAGAGAGAGAGAGAGAGAGAGAGAAACTGGTAAGTCAAACTCAGCTCCCATTCATCATTTTTAAAAAAATTGAAGAGATAGCTGAGTGGTTAAGTGTGGACTGCTCCTACAGGAGCTGAGTTTAGTTCCCAGCACCGACATCAGGCAGCTGGCTTACAACAGCCTGTATCTTCATGTTCAGGGGATCCACCCTCTTCTGGATGCCTTAACTACCTGCACTTGGGTGCACATACCCACACACAGATGCACATGCATACGCATAATTACAAATTTTTATAACTAAATCTTTTTTTAAAAACTCAAAACATCAACACATAGATAACCTTAACACATTTGACATTATCTTTGTATCATGCTTAACAGGGAAATGCTGTAAAAACTCACTATTATTATTTAACATTGTACTGGTGATAGTAATAAAAATGATGAGAAAAAATAAAGACAAAATAAAGTAGATATAAAACAAATAAAACTTAAAAAATAAGAGCAGATAAATTAGAGATCCAATAATTATAGGAAATAAAACTGTTGTTCTTTGCAGATGATATAACTGGGAACATGAGAAATCAAAGAAGTAACTGTAAACTACTATAAAGGGATAATTCAATAAGGTAGCTAAAAATAATCTATATTATAGATTAAATATATATGTTGAAAATATGATAGAGGGATAGCTAGATGGCTCAGTGGGTAAAGGTACTTGACCTGAGTTTAATCCTCAGAACCCACTAACATAAAGGTGGAAGAAAACCATCCACAAGGTTGTCCTCTGATTTTACATGCTGTGGCATGCATTTTACACACAACGTACAAATAAAATACTAAACAAAACAATTATAAAAATATGGTGCACATCTTTTTCCTTTTTTTTTTTGAGGCAGGGTTTCTCTGTGTAACTAGCCCTGGCTGTCCTGGGACTCACTCTGTACACCGGACTGGCCTCGAATTCACAGAGATCCTCCTGCCTCTCCCTCCCAAGTGCTAGGATTAAAGTTGTGTGCCACCACCACCGTGCATTATGATACACATCTTTAAACCCAGCATTTAGGAGACAGAGGAACTCGTTGAGTTCTAGGCCTGTCTGGTCTATATAGTAAGTTCCAAGCCAGCCAATGCTACATAGTAAGTCCTTGTCTCTAAATAAATACTTTTAAATACATAATGGAAGATACTTTAATAATACTAGGAAATTACCAAAGAATAATCTTTATATAAAATACAATATATATAAAGAATAATGTGTGTGACAGAGTCTTACTCACTCTGTAGCCCAGGTTGGCCTCAACTCCAAACTCATAGCAATCCTCCTGCTGCAGCCTCCCAAGGAATTATAAGTGAGAAACCATGTCTGGTTTCCAATGGATATATTTATGTATATAAAGTTAATCATTCAGGGCAGTATTATTGGTGATAGAAGAATATGGGGAGAAAAGAAAAAGGTGGAAATCCACATCACATAGGTTATTGAATGACACACAATAAAATATTCAGGTTACACAACTGCAAAGAATTCTATGTAATTGATATACAAATACCTCCAATGTATACTTTGTTTTTTAAGACAGAATCTCTCATATGTAAACCAGGCTGGCCTCAAATTCACAGAGATCTGCCTGCTTCCATCTTCCAAGTGCAGGGATTAAAAGCATGTACCACCTCATTCAACATGTGCTTTCTAGTGTGTTATCTTTTCTATAAAGTAGGAAATTAGATTCATGGAAACTTCCATTTACACAGGGGCACTGGCGGGGCTTCAGGTAACTAATACATAAAGGAAGAGGGAAGCAGGGCAGTGTGAGCTCATGGAACTCTTGAGACAAAAGTGTATCAAATAAGGAAGTGCTTGCCCAGTAGCAAGAGGTACCGAATGCCTTAGTAAGGCAAAAAGTGGTGGCTGTGACATCCACAAGAAGCTACTTCAGTGGGATGATGGCAAGAAAGGATGATCAAAATAAAATTTAAAAGACAAAGAAGTAGACCGCAAATTGAAAGATTTGTAGGAATGGAGGAAGGTGGTTCAGAAAGATGGAGTGGCAAGCCAGAAAGGGACATGAGGTAGAGGGACATGAGGTTAAGAGGGCTTTGAGATGGGTGGAATTAAGGGTATGAGCAGGGAGAGTGAAGAACATGGGCAATGCACTAATGGAGGAGAGATGGCTTTAAGTACAAGTTGGTCAGAAAGACACAAATAGGCCATGCCTGGAAATAATCTCCATACCTTCTCTGCCTGAGAGCACAGAAAGCATACAAGTGGAGGAAAAGCACAGTGGCCTCAAGTCATGCTACTTCATCCATTACTTAGGGTCTTGTGTTTTCAAACGGGGTCTCGTGCATCCCCAGGTCAGTCTCAAACTCAAGGATCTGTGGAGCCCAAGTTGAGTTTATCTCCTGGTCCTCCCGCCTCCGCCCCATAAATTGCTGGCATTACATACATTTGCTGCTATGTCCTGCCAGGACTATTTTGAAATGGGAAGGGGAGTGTTTAACAAGGATAGTAAAGAGGAAGAGGAGGGTGACTCTTATCTAAACTTGGGCAGTGTGGCAACACAGGACTTCCTACTCATTTCCTGTTTCAGAACTGAGGTGCTGCTGAATTGGCTTCATCCAGTTCTTTAAAGAAGTTGGGGTACTCCCATGGCAGTGCCCTGTACATGGGTTCTACATAAGCAAAACAATAGGCAGGCACTTAGTAGGCTACATCCCCAGCAAGATCCTATATAGAGAAAAGCCTATTCTAAAATTTTTAAGGAAAGGCAAAGGAATTCAAAGAGTGAAAAGAACAATTCTGAAAAGCTAATAAAGTGGGAGGAATTCCCTAGTCAGCTTTAAACTGCTATTGCTAAAAACTGGCGGTGTTATATTGGAGGAAGGATATAAAATGATAAATGAAACAGAGGACCTAGGAAAAGATCTAGGTGAGGATGGCCAACTGATATCTAACAGACAAAAAGCAACCAAATGCAGGAAGGGTAGTTTTTACAAATGCTAAAGCAATGGGCTATCTATGGATTTAAAAAAAACCCTTAAGGCTAGAGGTGCAGGTGCTCACTTTCAATCCCAGCACTTGGGAGGGAGAAGCAGGCAGATTTCTGAGAGTTGGAGGCTAGCCTGGTTCACATAATGAGTTCCAGGCCAGTCAGGGCTTCATAATAAAACCCTGTCAAGACAAAGAAACAAAAAGGAAACAAAAATTTAAGAACCTCAATCTAAGCCTTCTACCATTATAATGGATTCAAATTAAGCTGGATGTGGTGGCACACACTGTCAATCTCAGTACTCAGAGGCTGAGACAATAATAATTTGAGTTCCAGGACAGCCTGGGCTGCATAGTGAGATTTGTCTCAAACATACAGGGCTGTGCAAGCAAGAGGACCTGTGTAAAAAAGCTGGGTGTGGCAGACAGGGGGATTCTGCAGTTTGCTAGCCAGCTAGTCTAGCTGAATTGGCAAACTCCGAGCTTTAATTAATAAAATTCTTATTAATTTCTTAAGTGGAGAGCAATTGAAAAAGACAACTGAGTCCTCTGGTCTCCACATGCCAGTGTACATGTGTACAAACATACACACACACATATAAAAGCACACATAGAGTAAATGCGGAGGGGAAAAGTAAAAACTACAGACAAAAATAGACAATCTTCATGACTTAGGGCTAGAGTTCTTAGGTGTGACACTGAGAACATGACCCATCCAATGAAATATTGACAAATGAGACTTCCAAAGACACTGAATTTCCCCCATATGCGCTAGGAACAAAAGCCGGATGTCCAATCTAGGAAATGGCTCTGCCGTTTAAGGCACCACACACACTTCTGGAGCCAAACAAAAACTGCTCATTAAGGTCATATGTAACTCAATGGAGACAGCAGCTTTTATTTGTGAGTTAAAAATTGGAAAGAAGCCAAATGTCTTTCTTTCACAGGCTAGACAAATACTTTTAAGACCCAAAGATCCACACCACTCAGCAGGGAGAGTAAAAAGGAAGGATTTGCAACAAACTCATCAACCATATTATGCTGAGTGAAAAATCAGCCAAGCTTAAAAGGTCACATCATTATGTAACAATTGTGAAATGACATTTTAAAGACTTTTAAACAAATGAGAGGTTGTCGGAGGTTAGGGACAAGGAAGACAGGCAGGAGGGAGTAGGCAGATGTGACTATAAATACAAGAGATAGAGCATACGAGTGATTGACATTTAGCAGTTCTGTGGAGTCACACAAAAAGTACATGTGGGAAACTGCATAGAGATCCACACACAAGCGCAGGTAACATACACAAAACTGAAGTCAAGGGATTGTTAGGACAGGCTACCCTGGAATCTTTACCCAGGTTACTTTCCTTTTACACAAGGCTTAAAACCAAAAGAAAAATAAAGCTCAATGGACTAATCTCAATTCACTCCCTTTAATGGGCCGGACTGGACCCCCTAAATGAACCTGCCAGCACTTAAAAGGCCCTTATTTGGGGTGAGTGGAAATTCATCCATAATACACTAGCCAGGGCATGTGTCACAGTAGTCACATGCCCCACATCTGACTAAAGATGGAGAACTGGGGATGTGGCTTGGTTCCCCAGAGAACAGTACTAGTCATCTACTAGTTGTGTCAGCTTTTGGGATAACTGTTAACTGCCACAAACTTTACTTCACCTAGGGAGAATTTTAGAATTGCAATTACATAGCAAACACTGGAGACATTTCCTGCTCAGATTGTTCTTATAAATATCTTTGCAGATCACAAAATACCCTTTGCACAATATGCAACATACTAACCACAACCTGCAATGAGAAGATACAGAAGTGTTGTCAGAAACGCATCAGGGTGAAACAAAGCCAACCCCTTACAGCCCTGGATGCAACCAGCCCTTCACAGGTGAGATGGTCTGCAAGAGCATTGTAGGGCCAGTCAAGATTATTTGTGGGAAGTGAAACAGACAAAAGCATGTACTGTTTATGTTTAAGCAGTTATTTTCGAAACGTGTGGCAGTAACTATGAAAAACACCTCGCACCTTTGCTGGGCAACCTTGGGGGCTACTCTTGATTAGAGGATTGTCCTGCACTTAAGGCACAGGTAAAGACGAAAATGACTAAGTCAACTAACTCTAGCTCCAACTTGTTACAGATGCTAAAAAGACCAAACAAGGGGAATTGGAATTTAGTTAGCCTTGCTACCAGCTGCCCAGCTTTGAAGAAATCTGAAGTGGAATACTGTCAAGTTGCCCAAACCTAGTATCCCATCATTACAGTGGTAATAGCATTGAGCACAGAATTCAAAAATTAAAAACATCCTATTGCACTGTATTTCAACACTGCTTTATCAAACACAAATGTATCAAATACGCCTGTCTGCAAGAGGCATTTTTAAAAATGGACAAATGACACGTTATAATTCAGGCAAGAGCACAACTTTATTTTCATCTCTAAAAGTAAACCACAATTGACAACAACAAAGGAGACTGTGCAGTTCAACTTTTTATTTTAATAAAACCAGAATATGCACAGCACATGCAGTGCTAGCATCTAAACTAATACAATAAGCAACTACTAAAGCTACAGTGACTTGAGGGTCAATCTTTACATTCAGCAAGTTTAAACCCATTCTTATTTTTGAAACGTAACTGAAAATATTGCTTGCTGATAAAACTTGCTCAAATGCTATTGCTGAATGTACAAGTCACTGAATATGCCAATACAACAAAGATAACCACATGTTTGAGGATTGCAATGTGCCAGACATTCACTGAAAAAAAAAAATACAACTAAACAAAACTCACACAACAAACATCTGAGAATCTGGACCACTTTGTATCAGTGTTTTGAAGTGTTTTCATTAATATCTTAAGACAAGTGTATCAAAACCTTGGCATGATTTAGTTTCAAGTCGCCAATTTTGTTTTTACTAACATCAGAAAGTTATGGCTACACCGCCAATGCCGGGTCTGCTTAATTTGACTTAAGAGTTTATTATGACTTAACATTAAAAGCTCACACTACCCGAAATATATAATTTCACGCATACGGTGACATTCAACATTCAAGTGCCAGTGTTTTTGTACTGTCTTTTGGTCAAGTTTCTTTAAACTTTCAAAGAATCACTTTTAGGCTTACAAAAATAAATATTTGTCAAAATGTTCAATAAATATTACATAAAACTAGCAGCAAAAAGTATCTAGAAATCTGTCGTGTGCAAAGTTTTCTTCCCAACTATCATTCCCATGGTCCCAAGTAATTTTAGAATCTAGTCCCATCCCTTTCCTAGACAAGCTGCGTTCAACAATCTCCAAGAGACAAAATAAGATTGGAAGTTTAAGGACACGCACACAAGACATATATATAAAATTCTCTGAATGTGCAATAAAAGAAGTACTTTGTAAAAAGTTATGGGCAAAATGTACAAGGGCCTAAACCTAGACTAATTGAAATAGCACCATAACAAATGACCTCAATACTGTCAAGTGCACCTACTTAATAAAAGTTTTAGAACAAGGCACAATACACTTGAAAATCTATTGCACTTTAGGAAATTTTTGCCATCTTCCTATGCCACTGTAAAAAGATTGAGCGTTTTGATCACTGCATTCTGGTCACAAAATTAGCCCAGAATTCCAAGTGGCATAGGCATTTTAGTGGTGGACAATGCTCATCTTTGGCCAGATTTAGCATAAACAGACTATAAATACAATGGAAACCTATGCAACTAAAACTGACTAAACTGCACTGTAGAGCAGAATTGACACCTTGTGCAGTTATGTACATATTTCCAACCTGTGTGATCTCAGATTTCAGTTTGTTACTCTTCTGGAGCCTTTTTTTTTTTTACAAAGTCTATAGTAAGCCAGTTTAACATCTCAACGCAGCTTGAACAGAGTAATGTGAATCGGCATTTAAAATAAAGCCTGCTGCATAATTCTTCCTGTTCATCCCCTCTTGACCAAAAAACATCAACACTAGCATGCGTTATTAGACCAAAAATCATCCAGAGCCCTAAATGAGGGCTGGTCATTGCTGTGGTCAGCCATTCTACCATTTCAATTTCTTTTATGGCAGGCATTTAAAAAGTCTTAAGTAGATGAATTCTCCTAAAAACCTATTTCAAGTTATCAGACCTTTAAACTTTCCCTGTAATAATATGCCCACATTTGGCTAGCTCACAGTTAACGATCTGCCTAAACATTGAAAGAGGAATTGCTGTATTTACTTGCATTAACTTTGAGAACAGTGCTTTGAATGCATGCATGTATTCATACATCACCTCATCATGACTGGAATGGCTTGTTTAAAGACTATTATCAGGTTCTAAATACCTATCCAGGATAGAGTGAGCAAATCAGAACTTTAACGTAATACAGTTTGCCACATTAGAAACTAATTCCATTAATATGCTTCAAGACGTTTGTTTGTTTTCCCCCAATCTGCAAGTATCAAAAGCCCTATTGCAGGCTACCGCTTATGTTTTTTTTCCTATATTTATGGATGAATCGATGATTCCTGTTAAGTTGTATCACACCTGTGTGCCAAGGTTTGATTTTAGCCCAAGTTCAGTAAATTTATTTTGTCAAAAACAATTGGTATCTTGAGCATTACTGAGCCAACAGGACATCAAAATAAAAAGTTGTCTAAAGTTAAAGGCACAGTACATTAACAAACAAATGATCCTCAGTCACAAAATTATAAATGCAGTTTGGGATAGGGGTAGGCGGGAGGGGAGTTAATCCAAACTACAGCAATGAAGTCTTCAAACCACCTTCAGAACAGGGCTGCTGATTGTTCCTTTCATCTTTACTTGTGACCTTGAGCTCCCTTAAAAAAAAAAATTTCAGTGGAGAATCACAGCTGGTAATGTACTGCGAGTTCTTGAAGCTACACAAGGTATAGTCTGGCTAAGTTACATGTGGTTTCCATATTAGCTTGTTTGGCAGGGTGACCTACTGCAAAAGCAGGCTCAGTTACCCACCAGTCAACCCCCTGGGAGTTATAATTTCCTCCATATCCATCACTGTTGTAAAAGCCTCCATAGCCACCTAGTGAGAGATTTAAAAAGAGAAAAAAAAGAAATTAAGTCATTATTAACAATCACTTTTCCTTCAAAAAGTTATGAAAAGCAATCTATAAGTCCGAAATTTTCCTGAGGTCTTAACTGCATTTAAGATAGACTTTCTAAAAATTACATGAGGTTTAAAAACAAATACTACCTCCACCAAATCCTCTGCTGCTGCCATGACCACCTCCACCACTGCGGCTGCTGCTTGCGCGGCTGCTGCTGAAGCTGGAACTGCTGGCACCGCTACTCTGTCGATAGTCTCTGGCACCAAAGCCTCCACTAAATCGACTGCTGCAAAAGGGCAGGGGGGAGATTGATGTTGGTTCACATGAAGATATTCAACCCTACTCTTCCTACTCGTCTTTCTCATTCACAAAATCCCCATCCAACCATATTCTCAATAGTATTTTCAGTAAGCATTGATGGGTCAACAATAATTTACTTGTTTTAAATCAAGTTTGAAAACAATATTGGAAAATGAAGTATACCTCATGGCCCTCATTATGCATCACGTATATACCACCTCACCTCTTAGAACGTCCACGACTGCTACCCTTGTAGTGGTGCTCAAAAGCCATGTTTTCTAACCAAGATGGCACTTCTTGTTTTGCTTCAACAAGCAGATCCAATAAATCCTTGGTAATATTTATGTTCTATCATTAAAGAATGAGGTGGCAAGACCTATAACAGTTTAAAAAAAAATTAACAAATGTCTTTTTAGAAAGATAGCTTGCCATTCTTAAGTCTCTTTTCCTACCAGGTAATACAAAAAATTACTATCATTTAACCAGTAAATCCTGACTGCATTGATTACTATCAGTTATTTAACCAGTAAATCCTGACTGCACTGTTCTTGATAGGCGGGCATGGCTGTGAAGCACCTTCAATCCAGCACTCTGGAGGTAGAGGTAGGCAGATTTCTGTTGAGTTCAAGGCCAGCCTGGTCTACATAACAGCAAACATAGCCCCTGTCTCAAAAAACAAAGTTCTTTTCTGTGTTATATTACAATGAAAAGGAACATTCAGGATTATCTGGTAACCCAAACACTTACCTAGGTTTCCTACACGACCTGTACGTCCTATGCGATGTACATATTCTTCAATATCACTAGGCAAATCAAAATTAATAACATGTTTCACATTTGAAATATCCAGTCCTCTTGCTGCTACCTGAAATATAATTTGTATTACATATGGTCCATTAAAAGCAAGTATTTGGACACAATAAACTTGAGAATAAAAAAAATGTACATAGCATTATACATACTGCCGTAGCCACTAGAATTGGGCTTTTTCCTGAGCGGAACTGGTGAAGAGCTTCTTCCCTATCTCTCTGAGAACGGTCTCCATGAATACTGGTACAAGCATATCCTTCATGAAATAAGAAATCCTCTAGAGAATCTGCACCCTTTTTGGTCTCCACAAATACTAGGGTCAGGGAATCCTTGCCTGAATTTGAAAACAAAGTGTTTATCACTATTAGTAACTTATTTTGTAAAAATGTAAATAGACAATTAAAATGAACATTTTAAAATGCTTTGAATGGGGAGGAAGATATGGGTAATATAAATGGATTCTTAATACATAAGCTATCATAAGAAAGCTAGTACTGCTCATATTTTACCTGTTGCATTTAGGAGGTCAAGCAGAAATGACCGTTTGTCTATCTCCTCCACCCAAACTACTTTTTGTGTGATGTTTTCAGAAGTAGACCCAACTCTTCCTACGGCCAAAAATATGTACTCATCTAAGAAATCACGGGCCAGCATCTGAAAAAAAAAAAGCCATTTTTTACTGAAGCAGTTTTATTGTGTGTTTTGTGTATAAAGTGTGCAGGTAGAAAAGACTTCTTGAGGGAATTTGTTCTCTTTCATCATGTGGGTGGGTTCCAGGGACTGAGTTCAGGTGGCAAGCAATTTTACACACAGCCATTTTGCCACCCTCAACTTTTATTTTTGTTCCAACACTATTATTTTTGGTTAAGTGTGGTGACATACCTACCCTAACTCTAGCACTGGGATGGTCAGAGGCCAGCCTGAGCTACATGACAAAACCCTAAAAATATCTATTAAAATAAGGAAATCTTTAAGTGAAAATACATACCTGTATTTCTTTAGGAAAAGTAGCACTAAACATCATAGTGTGGCGGACACCTTTTGGAGGCATAGTATCTTGTTCAACTATTCTACGTATCTGAGGTTCAAACCCCATATCTAACATCCGATCAGCTTCATCTAACACCAAATATCTGTCATGAAAAACAGGATTAAGAAAAAATTATTTATGGCTTTATCTATTAACTTAAATGGTATAATCAATAGCAGGTGGGTGGTGGTGGTATATGCCTTTAAAATCAGGACTAGAGGCAGAGGCAGACAATCTCTGTGAGTTAAGGCCAGCCTGGTCTACAGACTGAGTTCCAGGACAGCCAGAGTTACAGAGAAACTGTCTCCAAATATATTTATAAAGTTATACAAAGAATTCTTGCTAAGAGATTAGTTAAATCATCCAAAAATCAGAGCCAACTAGCTTATAAATTTTTACTTTTGTGTATATGCACACATGTACATGGCACACCAAAGACAATCTGAGGGAGTAAATTTTCTTCCAGGATGTAATGAGTCAGTTTAGTTAGTAGCAAATACCTTTACTGGCTGAGCCACCTTGATGGCCTCCACTCATTTCTTTGTCCTTGGAACTAGTTAGTTACTAGCCTCTACTAAGTTAGCTGACTTCAACATTGCTGGAATTATGATGAATTGTTTTTGTAAACCACTTCTCAATCTTTTATATATTTAAACAATGCTAACAAACACATACTTGCAAAAGTCTAATCCAATCTTTCCTCTCTCCATCATGTCAACAAGTCGTCCTGGAGTAGCTACCAATAAGTGGCATCCACGTTCTAAGTCTCGAATCTGTTGACCAATTTCAGCACCACCATAAACCACACAAGGACGAACTCTAGATCGGTATGAGAACTATAAAAAAGAAACATTAAAATCAATGTTAAGATTTTTTACATGACCATAAAATATTTTATTAGAATCAATGGGAAGTTATGAATCACTAAAATGCAGTGATAAATTCTTACTTTTCTGGCTTCCTCATAGATCTGCACTGCCAATTCTCTTGTTGGTGCCAGTACCAAGGAGATCGGGTACTGTTTGCGACGCCCATATCTTCCATTTTCCTAGGAAATAGAAATTTGTTAATCTGCAAAATAAATTATCACTTAATCTAAAACTTTATATTACTTTTTTTAAAAAGTTCAATTTCCTTTTGCAATTTATATACTATATCATAAAACTTCATTAGACTCGTCTTAGCACCATTTGGCATGCTCTCAATAGCATCCTATGAGCTTAACTCCATTTTATAAAGAAACATTGCAATGGGCATAGAGTTCAATGAGCACTTGCTTATCATACAAAAAATAAATCCTCCAGGCCCCATTCTCCATATTGGGAGAAAATTACCTTCATGGCCCTCAGAGCCTCTCCTGGACCATCAGCATAAATTTGACTCAAAATGGGTAGGAGAAATGCTGCAGTTTTTCCAGAGCCTGTTAAGAGAAAGCATGTTCAGCTGACCATAATAAGACCCTGCTTACTACTACTGAATCAACACTTGGTAGCTAACTAGCAGTTTTACCTTATACCTAAACTTCCCAAAATTTCTTATAAACCTCTTTAACTGTGTAAAACAGGAGTCCACAAATTTAGGAGCAAGCTGCTATTTTTTCAAAGGATTTACAGGCCTGAGCCATGCTGTTGCATGCCTTTAATCCTAGCACTTAGGAGGCAGAGGCTCTGAGTTAGAGACCAGCCACTGGTCTACAGAGTACGTTCTAGGACAACCAGGGTTACAAAAGAAAAACCCTGTCTTAAAAAAAACCAAAAGATTTACAGAATATAGTCAACAATGTATGTATCATCTGTGGCTCCTTTGACATTAAAAACAATAGAATTGAGTATTCTCAAATGTTCATGGCATACACACTTACAAATATCTAGTATCTGCTTCTTTACTAGGAAAAAAAAAGTGATATTTACTCTTTATCAAATGAATTACCTGTTTGGGCACAAGCCATCAAGTCTCTTTTCTCTTTGATAATAGGAATAGCATGCTTCTGCACTGGGGTTGGGCGAGTATAACGAGTAAGCTCAATGTTTCCCATAATAATTTCTCCCATTTCAACATCGCTGAACTGTGAAGGAATTCAATGGCATGAAATAAGTAGAAATGTTATCTGAAGTTTTATACGAATATGTGAATGAAAACAAACAGTGAAATTTTAACTTTAACATACTTAAGTTGGGTATTTATATTTGACTCCTATTTCAGTGAATTACTTAGTAACAGTGATACTCTCTTCCTTCCCAAACTGTCTAGTTAGTTACACCTCTCTGCAATTTCAAAGAGCAAGTACTTACACTTTCAATATGTGGAGGACAGTTGTTGCCTGTTGCTTCAACGGGGATGTCATCATATTTCTCAAAGTTAATCCCAGTATTGCCTCCAGAGAACAATTCCCTGAAATAAAAGATTGGTAAATTCACAAGCAACACCATTGAAAGTTTTCACAAGTAGCATACTTCAAAACTTACTGTTCCAAGCGTTCACTTGGTGGAAGTGGTTTAGACCAGTCATCTTCATCGGACTTGTCACACCAGCGACTGTTTCCACCCCTTTCAAATTTACCAAAGCCACCTCTATCTCCACGGCTGCCAATGCCATCATAGTCTCCCCTTCCACGATCATCAAACCTGAATATTGTAATAAATTAGAATCTTAACCATCATCAGATCACAGTACCACTCCAGAGAACTACCTCACATGGAGAAATTAATCAAACAGTTCAATTGTTTTATTCGTATTGTTAATTACCAGACTATATCATTTTTCTAAAACTCAGTTACTTTATTTCTATAGATATATAGCCCAATTTTGTCTCATATATTTTATCATTAAAAATAATTAAATTTGTATAACCCATGTCTTCAAAGTTTGTCAATATATTTAGTAGTAGATATAGAAAATAAATCTAATAGCACCTCAAACATCAATTCTTCAGGTTATACTATAAAGCCGCTTAAGGGGTATTCATAAATGATTTTTAAAAAAATCCTTACCTGAATAAAGATGTTTAGTTTTGGGTCTGTTTGTTAAAAGTCTGGACACAGGAGACTAACCACAGCTATTAGGCACATGGGAGTTAGTTTGCCATACTTGTATAATCAAAAATAAGGTGTTTATAAACTGACTTCATATTTGTACTTTTATCTAATTTCTATGTAATATACTTAATCTTACAGCTAAGATAATGTAGTGCATTAAGGAGACATAGAAACTGACATCCATTTTTTCCTGACAGGGTAAAAATATCAAGTGACTTCACTTACCTTCCCCTCGATCCACTTCCACGATCACCGAAGAAAACTGGATTTCCCTCTTGAATCACCCCGGGATCCAAAACTGCTGTATGCATCCTTATCTTTAGTGGAACTCCACCCTGAAGTGTCTTTGTCATAGAATCCTAAAAAAAAAACAAAAACAAACCCACCATAAACTCAAAAGAATCCTACTATTTTCTGAATTTGAAGCCCCCACTGGCTCTTTTCTCTCTGGTATCAAATGCCAATGTAAATATTCTAATGGTGGCACCAGAAGATAACTAAGACATAACCAGTTATATACCAAAAGTCTCGGATTCTCTCCACTAGAAAAAATATATATGTATGGCAAATCATAAAATCTGAAAGGCTAAGAATATTTTGAAGAATAACATCTCTTAAGATGTCAACAACTTTGTCCTTAATAAGATGACTAATGATACTCTCTATCATACAACTATGTTTTAACTACATTCACTTTACAGGTGTGAATGAATTTACCAAGTAGACAGTTTAATTAGCATGTCAGATTATTTGGTTTAGTGTTTCAGTTCCAATAGCAAAAGTACAAGAACAGTACTTTGTACACATGAATCCCACTCCAAATGGTGTCATTTTAGTGATTTATTTACAAGCTTAACAATACCAAGAATATTCAAAAACACAACTCTCGTATATGCTCCCAATATAAAGTTAAATATAAGTACTCTTGATATCCCCAAGGACAGGTAGATTTAAGACAATTAGGGTTGAACCAGACTCAATGACATATTTAGTTATAAGTTACTTTCCTTCTGCCTTTGTCTCTATTACCCAACCATGTGCTTTCAGCAGCAATCAAGAACTGAATTGCTTCTCCAGATGTCTACCAGCTGTAAAATTTAAAATCCTCTCTCTGATTTCTCTTTGTAGAACAAATTCTTATTCATCCACATCAGATAATCACTCCCAACTCACTACAAATGCCTAATGTTTTAACTTACCTCATCGTACATAAGACCTTCATTTTGTCACATATTTTACGACAAAAAACAATTATTTCTGTGTAGTTTGTTTTACACAGCATAGCACTTGATTTTCTTCAAAATTTAATCCAAGATGTGACTAAGTGTAACAGACTATGACTATATAAATCATACAAAAACAATGACCTGAAGACAATTTTATGTGTAACATCAATTAAGGTTTTTCAAAGTTAGTATAAATCCCAGTATTTTAAATTAATCCTGGTAAAAAAAAATTATAGGCCTCCCAAACTGCTTTCTCTAAGCTTTAACTAACTTTTAAATGAACTAAGAATTAGGCTTACCAAACTGGTGTTAAGAACTCACCTTTAGTAGCTTCTCTGTTCCTTAAATGAGGAGGGATATAGCGCCCTTCTAAAAGAAGATAAAATTAGTAAGAATGCCAAATACTTTCAAAGTAAAGCTTTTCATCAAAATTTCTATTAAAAAATATAACAGTGAAACACTCCTAACAACTTTAAACGGCTGGTGAACAAGATTTGACTTTAAGCTAGGCATATGCCTATAATCCTAAAAGCAGGGCAAGAAGACCACTGCTAGGTTCAAGGGTAGCCAATGCTGTATCTCTAAAAAGAAAAAAAAAAGTTGACTTTAAAATAGTAGTTAGTCTAGGTGTGGCAGTACACGCCTTTAATCCCAGAAAAAGTGGATCTCTGAATTGGAGGCTAGCTTGGTCTACATAATGAGTTACCAGGATAGCCACAGCTATGCAGAGACCCTGTCTCAAAACAGGAGAAAAACAAAATCTAGTAGTTAACTGGCTACTAGTGGTTAGTGCTTGTTTAGCCTGATTTTCTTTGTACTTCTGGATTAAATATTGAAAGAGTTGTTAGGATGGGTTAAAAAACTGAAATTTAAAGTCAAGTACTAAGGTAACCTTTTACCTTTGTTTAAAAATGCATATATACAATATTTTTATTAGGTGGGAAGAAACCTAAACTGAAATGTCTGGGAAAAAACAGCAATCTACCTCAATACTTGACCTAACTAAAAGTACCGAACTCAGGAAAACAGTATTTATGTACACATTTCAGTATCACAGGTACCCCCGTACATACATAAAATTTGTTTCCTGCAGTTAAGAATATTCTTTTTGGCAGTGAAGTGACCTACATGCTCAGCCCTAACTTCTAGCCAGTGAAAGTGTACTCTAATACTGTTCATTAAATCTTTAACATTCAAGAAAACATTTAAGACAGCAAGTTCTGATATTCAATATATCCATAATGTTTTACTTACTGCTAGCTGTACTTCCTCCAGTCTGATTATCTGAAGAGTTCAGGTCTAGGCCAGCAAACTAGAAGAAAATCAGATTGTTTTTAGTATCAATGAAATACACTAAAGCAGTCAAAAGTCATGCCTTCTACTCCATTTACTAGTCCCACATCAAAACAGTTGCCCCGCATGCCCACACTATTAAGAAAATTGAAAATGTGACTAAGAATACACTAAAGGCCAGAGAGCTCTAAGCAAACACAAAGTAGCACCAGTATAAATACCACTGGATCCAAATTCACTTCCAGCTTTCAAAATAAGTTTGTTCTGTAAGCATTTTCTATAGCTAAAGCTCCCTATTTGACAAACTAAAAGTTATGCTGAATCTCAAAAATTTAGCCAAGCCCCGTGGTGTGCACCTGTAATCCCAGTAATTCAAGCGATATAAACAGGGCAATCTAGAGCACCTACAAGGTATTCAACCAACTCCAGTTCCAGAAGATCTACTATTTTTCTGGCCTCCAAGAACACCATGGTGCAACATACAAACATATAAAAAAAATTTAAGTTTGAGGTCAAGACAGCCAAATAAGTAAAATTGTTTAAAAACATTAAATAAGTGCTCAGTTGGTAGATTTCTCGCCCACATTAATGTATGAAGCTGAGTTTTAGTCTCCAGTACTATATAAACCAAGTATAATGGTTCAAGCCTGTAGTTCCAGTATTGGAGAAGTGGAGGTAGATGGATCAGAAGTTAAGATCAAAGCCATTCTCAGCAATATAGGGACTTCCAGGCTAACCTGGGCTACAGCAGACCCCGTCTAAAGATAAAAAAGCATGTTAAATGGGTATAGGATTCATTTTAATCATTTGACGATGTTTCTAAACACAACTACATAAAATTTTATGCAATACACACTTACCACTTAGCACTATGCTTGAGTAAAACTGAAGTAATTCCTTTTTTCCCCATTTAACTATACTTTCACATAACTGGTCAAGAATAGCTTTGGATGGTCTTACTAAACAAGATTTTACTGACTTCAACCTCCCAAGACTATCCATCTCCTCATACTGGTAATTATGTTAGCCGTGGCTAATAGCCTCAAACTGACTATGTAGACCAGGCTACTCTTGATAGTCTCCCTGTGTCTGCTGGGTCCTGGAGATCAAGCTCAGGTAATAAGGCTTTCCTTTATTGAGTAATAATCTACTTAGGAGTATAATCGACAGAAAAAAGAAAAGAAAAGGAAAAAGAAAAGGAAAAGAAAGAACTCCCCTTAAAGGCCAGGAAAGTGCTACATTTTTATGAAATGTTAACTCCATAAATTTGTGCTTGAAGTACAATGATACTGACAAAGTACTTGGTATCACTGCAGTTACTGAAAACAAAGCAGATGTTAACCCTCACTGCTACTACCAAAAATGTTTTTGCCACCAGCAGTTACCATTTAAAGCTGCACTTACTAAAATGAGAGCTTTTGTTTGTAAATTTACCATTTGGCAACATTAAGCAGCAACAAAGTTGACAAATGTTGGTGCATTTTAAATCTTAAATGCACACTTAAATCTTCAACGACCCCGAATTCCTAAATTTTCAGAGTTAGGCCCATTACATATCTATTAAAGACTCTTGGAATTATCATTTAGATGGAAAATGTTAAAAGTGGAGGGAACCTCTGCCCATGAGACCAGGCAGTTACATTTTTTAAAAATCTATGCCTCATTGAAGTTACAAAATGTCACAACACGGAAGATTTACTGTAGCCGGGTCATTGACCGGAGGTGAGGAGGCAAGAGATCGCACATCCCCATCTCTTCTTCCTCTAAACCTAGAAAGGGAATCTCGATTAAGGAATTATACACAGGGCCTGCTGTATCTCCCAATTTCACTTCATCTGCGGCAACAAGTCAAGAAAACTGTTGCCATATTCTGGGCATTTTGCCTCTAGAGGACCCCAGATTGGACCGTCACTCGCAAGGCGCGCAGTCATTCCTTGCGCCCAGGAAAAGGCCGGCTTATCCGGCTCGGGGCGTCGCTACCGGTTCCTTGGACCGAAGGCTGAGCAAGGGCCGCGACGGGTGGCTCGCGTCACCGCCAAGCCCGGCGCCAGTGCGCACGCAAGCGGCCCCAGCCTCCCTTCCCCGCCCCCCCCCCGCCCAATCCGCCCTTAAATTTCTGCGTCACAAAACTTTCCACTCGGGAACCGCGGCCTCCCCTGCCGCGGCGCACCCGGCCCGCTGTGGTAAAGAAAGCCGGCTGACTTGCACACGCGAGCCCGCTTGGCGGGCGGAACAGGAGGCGGGTTTAGAACGGCGGCCCCGCCGGCCTGCGCCACACAAAGGAGGCGGCCGCCATGAGCCCGCGCTGAGGCAGCCCCCCTCCCCCCGCGGAGCCCCCTCCCACATTCCAGCGCCGCGCCGCCATGCGGCTGGCCCGCGCGCCACTGCCGACTCCTGGGGTTTAAAAAAACCACCGCCACGGGAGCCATGGAGGCCGAAAAACCCCAGAAACCTGAAGCTAAAACCATCCACCATCCACCATCCTCCTACCCCTACCCGCCGCCACGCCGCGCAATACCCTCCCCCCCTCCCCTGCCGGTCACTAATAAACTAGGGTGCGCGCGCGCTCCCGAAAAAGCGCGCCCCCTCCCCCTCAGCTCGCCTGCGCGCTCTCACACAAAAGCCGCCATTGTGCTCGGGTCGGGGACAATACCGCGAACCCAGCCGGGCCAAAGGGACAACCGGCACCAGCACTCCCCGCCACCATCCAGCCCCTCCAGAGCCCCTAGATACTGACACCCGCCAGCCCGAGACATAGGGGAAACGGGAAGGAAAAAAAAAAAAACAACTTAAGAGCAGCGCGACAAAGCAGGCTAGGTCAGGGAGAAACTGATGGCGGGGATCACTACAACTCACCTGCTGGTCCAGCCCGAGCGCATTTTCCACTGCCACATGACTCATCCCTGAAGAGTACCGAAAATTCGGAGTCTTCCGCTGCTGAGCAAATGCTGGCTACCGCTAAGGCCCTCTCACAGGAGAACTGCGGCTTTTCTAGCGCACCGCGCGGCCGCCGATCTTATATATACCTACTCGGAGGGCCGCTACGTCAGCACGTAAGACGTAGCCCCGCCCCCTTCAGGCGTTCGTCCACTGCCGTTAGGATTTCTGCCTGGCTACGGGGCGTTCCTTGTGCTATTCCCGTGAGATCTCCTAGTCGGTCCAGTCACCCCCTCCGTTGTCCGTACATAGAGAACCCCACATTAAATGCTGTGCCGGTTCTCTAGGGTTGTTTTCCCCTGTTCTCCGGTAATACCCTAGTCTTAGTGTTTTCCCGAGATCTCGCGAGAAGTCATCTCCATCCGTCCTCTAGCAACAATGCTCTAGGATTTAAACTAGACCCATTTGCTGCTTCCCCGTATGCATCCGGTTTACTTCTAGCGCTCTTTCTTTCCTCTCAGTCCCCGGCCTTGGAGATGATGTAATGGGCTTTGTCTGGCCTGACTAGCCCTCTTTCTCGCCCCTGCACCTTTCCATATAGCAGTCAAAACAGGACTAAGAATCGAGGCGGGCGGCGGGTCACGTGACCGTGGGTGTCCAGCGCGGTGGCCATTTTGTGAAGAAGGGAAACGGGTCTCAATAATGCTGGGAACGGGAAGGAGGGGCGAGAAGATGAGGGGGGGGAGGGTAGGCGGAGGGATACGAAAGGGAAACTAGTTAGAATAGTGCTGGGAACGGGAAGGAGGGGCGAGAAGACGGGGGGAGGGCGGCCCGCGAAGGCGGAGGGATACAGAGGAGGAGAGGAGAAAGGGGAGAGAAGAACGGGGAAGAGAGGTAGACGAGGAAGAGAGAAAGGTGGATGGCGACCCGAGTCCGCCTGAGCAAGGAGTGTAGGGGATGTGCCGGGCGCTGGAGGTTTCAGGGCGCCGTAGCCTAGGTGGCGGTTATACCACCCACACACACACCCCCCTCTATGAGGGAACAATGAGACTATCTCACGCGAATCTAGAGCCGGCAATCTGGGACCCCGAGCCTCCGCCGGCGCGTGAGTCATCGGATGCCCCTGTGTCCTTCCGCGCGGCACTACTGGACCCGGGCCGCGGGGGTGGGGTGGGGGGGTGGGGGTGGTGCTGGCTCAGCAAGGGACCCCGGAGGTTTCAAATAACCCTCCTAGGACCTCCAGGAGTCGAGGGTGTGTAGCGGGGCACAACCTGTGCCTGCTAGAGGTATTGGGATGGGGTTACCTGCCTGTGGTAACTGAAGTGGACAGGAAATAGGAAAACGGGGTCTGTCATCCTAAGGGCCTCTTCTAGTAGTCCCCCCTTTTAGGCGGACCACTCCCAAGTCTCAGCTTCAAAAACACAGACCCTGAAACAACAAAACCCCGAAAAATATAGTGAGTCCTCAGCTTTCAGGCAGTGGCCACACATCCAGGTTACCTAAAAGCTTCTAATCCTCAGTTTAACAAATAAAACACAGGACTCTTCATCAACCCCCAAGGGGCCTTCTGCTCCCAGAATTCAAATAACTAGTTCTCAACACATAATTACCACACACACAACTCCTCTACTTTTCCACTTTTTTAAAATTGAAACCGAAATTCTAAAGAGATACAGGAGTGATAAAACAATCCCCAGGCAAGTTGCTTTTCGGCTTTGATTCTAAATTGTTCTCATCTATAAACGAGCCCACTAGACTACAAAACCCTGTTGTTGTTGTTGTTGTTTTAAAAATATTCATTTGTGTAATAATTGGGGAAAGTTTCTTTTGTTCTTGTTGAGGTTGCATTGGCAGCATTTTATATTTAAACAAATACTTTGTTTTATTTCTTAGTAAACCAATTTCTTTATCAGGTTTATTTAGTGACTCTGTAACAAATATTTTTAACACTTTAAAAAAAATACAAAAGTAACAAATCAGAGATAATAAAACAAAGTTTGTTACAATTTCAAAAAGCAGGAAGCTGTAACAAGTATTTTTAATACTCCCTGTAACCGTATTGAAATAACAAATCATAGTAATACAACTAAATTTATTACTCAGTTTCAAAAGCATGAGCTAACTGTAACATCCAACCCAAATGAATGTAATAAAACAATGTAATTAAAAGTTATATATTAAGGGACAGAGAGATGGTTCAAGGGCTAAGGACAGGTCTTCTATTCCCACCACATAGATCAGGTGGTTCACAGCCTTTGCAACTCCAGCTCCAGGATACCTGATGCCTTCTGGCCTCCTGGGAACCCGCACCCTCATACACATAGCCCCACATGAACAGACATACACAGAATTTGCTTTAAGTTACATGTTAAAATATGTAAATTCAGCCAGGTGGTGGTGGCACATGCCTTTAATCCCCAGCACCTGGAATATATATAACTTTTCAAATTAAAAGAGGGTTGTGGTGGTGCACGCCTTTAATCCCAGCACCAGGGAAGCAGAGGCAGGCAGATCTCTGTAAATTCAAGGCCAGCCTGGTCTACAGAGTGAGACCTAGTCTCAAAAAATAAAGTAAATTATATAAATTTGGGGCTGGAGAGATGACTCAGCAGTTAAGAGCACTTACTGCTCTTTTGAGGACCCAGGTTGGGATCCAAGAACCCATATTCTTCTGCTCACAACTGCCTAGAACTTTATTGACAAGGGGATTCAGTGCTTTCTTCTGACTTCCAAGAGCATTGCATACATGTAGTACACGTACAGACAAGGAGGTGCACACACATATACATAAATAAAAATTAAAATAAAAATATGTAAATTTTCCAATTCAACTACTGGGCAGCTACAAATGCAAACTAGAAAAGTGTGTTGCTTCTACTTGAAGTAGCATGAACAGCTTGCCACCAGTGTTCTCGTTTTCTCAAATAGTGAGCCCTTAGTAAAGTTCAAAACGGCATCATCTTCCTTCAGTTAATGAGAGCAGCTGCTTTTGAAGCCTGTTAGGTGTACATGGACACAGCACTTAGATCATGGTGTGGTTTTGTATCTACATGGATATCCAGTGGATCAATTCTCTCTTGTGTGGAACTGATCAGCTTGCATCTAGCTGCCAGGCTTTGCTGAGCACATACCAGTAGCCCTCACCAGTGGTTTTGTCACCCCAAAATACACACATTTCCACAGTGCCCCTTTGAAAACTACTAGGCTTAATGATCCCTCGGGTCCTGTGGTGTAGCTTTGTTGGAGGAGAGGTGTGTCAATGGGAGTGGACATTCCCTTCCAGGTCTCCTCCTCCTCCTCCTCCTCCTCCTCCTCTTCTTCTTCTCCCTCTTCCTCTTCTTCCTCCTCCTCCTCCTCCTCCTCTTCTTCTTCTTCTTCTTCTCTCTCTCTCTCTCTCTCTCTCTCTCTCTCTCTCTCTCTCTCTGCCTTCTACTTGTGGTTCAAGATGTGAGCTCTCAGCTATAAATACTTTATTTTATAAGTTGCCTTGGTCATGGTGTTTTATCGCAGCAACAGAAAAGAAACGAAGATGGGTCCAGTTCTGCTATTAGATTTAAGGATTCACAAAGCATATTAGTGAGATTTGTTCTTAGTTTTGCTTTAGATTCCTTTTCACATAAATCTAGAAAAATAGGAGTCCACTGTTCAAAAGCTGTAAGTCCTGATATTTACTCAGATTGCATGTAACATGGTGAGATTGGCTGACTTCTGGCTTTTTTTTACTTATGTAGAATCCATGGGACTACCCGACCCAATATCAAATGTACAGCAGTTTTCTATTTTTCAATTAGCTCTGGCTCAAAGGAATACTTAGTTCCAACTAGTAGGGTGTTTTCTTAATAAGTTATTGTTGTAGTATCAAATGTATAGAAAATGGAGTGTTGGAGAAATGGCTTAGTGGTTAAGAGCACATGCTGTTCTTACAAAGGACCCTAGTTAGATGTCCAGCGCCCACCTCAGGCTGCTCACGACCTCCTGTAACTGCAAGCCCTGGGGGATCTGATGTCCCATTCTGGCTTCCATAGGCACCTATACACATGTGCACATAAACATACATGCACACATAAATAAATAAATCTTTTTTAGGTGTACAAGAAATGGGAAAACACAAAGATTTGCCTTCAAATGCATTCACTCTGAAAAAAAAAAAATTGCTGTGCAGGCTTACAGCAGCTAAATGAGCCACCTTTCCCTGCTCCAAATGAGTGTTCCATTAAGGAGTAATTTACAAATTTTACTGTCAGTAGCTGTCTTAGTCACTGTTCTATTGCTGTGCAGAGACACCATGACCACAGCAACTCTTATAAAGGAAAGCATTTAATGGGGGCTGGCTTACAGTTCAGAGGTTTAGTCCATTATTGTTACCGTGGGAAGCATGGCAGCACACAGGCAGACATGGTGCTGGAGAAGGAGCTGAGAGTTCTACATCCTGATCTGCAGACATCAGGGAGAGAATTGGGCTTGCCTTCAGCATTTGAACTCTCAAAGCCTACCCTCAGTGATACACTTCCTCCAACAAGCCCACACCTCCTAATCCTTCTAATCCTATTAAAGAATTCTATTCCCTGGTGACTAAACATTCAAGTATATGAGCCTATGGGGGTCATTCTTATTCAAACCACCACAATAACCTAAAAAAGGGTTAGAAATTACTGAAACCAGAGACTTTTTTTCCTGTTCACTTTCCCACCTTCACAGACATTTTATCTTAACGGTCTATACTGAAGCAAATACACTATCTGCACCACATCCAGAAACCCAGACTGAAGGTACCCTGGGAGGGAGGGAGGGAGAAGAGCCTGGGAACTAGCAGTTAGCTCCCTGCTCTAGGCTTACAAGCTGTGTGAGAGGGGGAAACTCCTTTACATCTCAGTACTTTGGGAATATCTGTTGAGTTGAAATAAAAAACAGTTTCTAGGGGCTGGAAAGATGGCTCGACACTCAGGAGTGCTTGCTGTTCTTCCAGAGGAGCCAAGTTTGGTTCCCAACACTTACATTGGATGACTCAGAATCATCTGTACAGTTAACACCTGTAACTCCTGCTACAGGAGATCGAATGCCTTCTTATAGCCTCTGCAGGCATTCACACACGTGGCATACAATCACACAGAAATGCACACATACACATAAATAAAAATAGAAATAAATATTTTTAAAAAGCACTTTCTACCTCAAGCGAGGGTTGGGATTCAAAATCTCACACAGGAAAGGAGTCAAAGCTTGGTTCAGGGTAACTGTGAAAACGTCCCTGTGACTGGCTTCCCATCACCTCAGTGTCCCCAGCAGGATGGGTTGATGTGGGCAGCACACACACAGCCTCACCGGTAAAACCACCCCTGCAACATGGTCATTCTTTGTGAACACAGAGAGAGGCTGGAACTTGACACATCTCCTTGTACAAGGTGCAACACGCAGATGCCCAACAGGTATTAAATGGTGGGTAGACATGCAAACACCTTCTCTGGGCCAGTCATAATGGGGCAACGGGCAGGGACATACATCCATTGTTTTGCTTCCACAGATGACCTTAAACAAACCTTATTGCCGTTCTCTGCACCCAAGTAACCTAAAACCCAGGGCAGAACTAAATGGACTGTTGTGCAGCTGGAGGTTAAGCAGTAATCAAGGGATTTCCAGAGCTGGACACCTCAGGGCCTTTCATGGGTAGTCATACTTCCTTTTAGTTTGGATTGAGGATAAAGTTCAAGGAGACTGGAACATCTCTGTAATTGAAGAGAGGGGGGGAGAGAGGGAGAGTGTGTGTGGGTGTGTGGGTGTGGGTGTATGTGCGCGTGCGCAAATCAAACCTAGAGCCCCGTACATTCTAGGCAAGATCTCTACCCCTTAGTTACTTCCCCAGTCACTTTTTTTGTTTTGTTTCTTTTGAGACAGGCTCTCACTGTGTAGCCCAAGCTAGCCTCAAACTGGAGGCCAGCCTTCCTCAGTTTCCCAAGTACCAGGATTACAGGCCTGAGCTACCACTCCTGGCTCAAAAGGATAATTAAAAGTATGGAGGTAAAATCAATTGCCTTTGAGTATCTTTCTGTGGTGTTGTTTATGACAAGGTCTTATATAGCTGAGGCTGGTATTGAACTCCAATGGACCTGTCTTTGCCTAATAATAAATTGGGGGGAAGTCCTGAACCCAAGTATAGGCAAGCCTTCCTCCTTATTCAAGAGTGAGGGCTGATACATATAGAACCAGGAATGTTGTAGGCAATTCCTAAAATACTAACCTGAAACCTGTCTTCTTTCTGCAAACTCAGCAAGGCCAAAACAAAATTAGATTAAAAAGTATCTGCGCTCCCATTTAAACTGCCCAGTGGACTTCTCTCTTCCTACATGCAAAGTGACTGGGCAGTCTGAAGAGTAACAATAGAGAAGCCACAGGGAGCAGCTCTTAACTGGAAACAAAGGGCAGTCTGTGAGACTTGGAGGTGAGTCCTAGCAGGGAGGCCATGCTGTTTACTAAGTTGCGGGACCTTCTTTAGGTGTTGTAGAACTTGAAAACTGGCCATAACTGGACTGCCAGTCTTATATTGGAATTACAGAGTCTGTTCTTGTCAAAACTAATTAACTCTCTCCCTTTCTTTCTCAGCAATTATTGCTGTCATTGGCCTACAAACTTTGGTAGCTAATGGGGCATAGTCACTTTTAAATTTTTAAAAACTTTTCAATGTTTTAACTTTCAATTTTTGACAGCTTGTCTAAATCAATCTTCTCACTTAAGAAATACAGGATTTAGCTAGTCATAGTGTCACATACCTACGTGTCAACACTCTGGGAACCTGGGGCAGGGAGATCAAAGTTTGAGGCCAGCCTAAGCTATTACTTAGTGAAACCCCAGCTCAAGAAAGAAATACAGACTTGTGTGCATAGGTACAAACTGCACAGATTCTCACTCCCTATTGGCCATCATGATATTGTGAATCAACCATAAAGAAAATGCATTGTGGAAATACAGTATCACTGCAGATAATCTATGAGTGTCATCCGCTGACCCTACACAAAGTAGGTGACTCCCTGGCCTATGGAGACCAGATGGAAAGTTCCCTGGAACCCTTTTTCAACTCTCCACAGTTTCATCTATGTTATGTGGTCGTTTGAATGAAAATGGCCTGCATTGGGTCATAGGAAGTGACACTATTAGGAGGTGTGGCCTTATTAGAGGAAGTATGTCACTGGGGGTGGGCTTTGAGGTTTCAGAAGCTCAACTCAGGCCCAGTGACTCTCTTCCTGCTGCCTGCCAATCCAGATGTAGAACTCTCAGCTACCTCTCTAGCACCATGTCTGCCATGCATGCCACCATGCTTCCTACCATGATGATAATGGACTAAACCCCTGAACCTATAAGCTAGCCCCAATTAAATGCTTTTCTTTATAAGACTTTGCCATGGTCATGGTGTCTCTTCACAGCAACAGAAACCCTAAGACAGGTTATATTCTTAGTACTTTGCTTGAATAGTTAGTTTTGCTAATCCAGTGGTTCTCAACCTGTGTGTCGTGAGCCCTTTGGGATTGAAGGACCTTTTCACAGGGGTCACCAAAGACCATCTGCATATCAGATACTATTTACATTCCAGTTCATAACATCAACAAAATTACAGTTATGAAGTAGCAATGAAAATAATTTTATGGTTGGGGGTCAACACAACATGAGGAACTGTACTAAAGGGTTGCAGCATTAGGAAGGTTGAGAACCACTGCTCTAACCCTTGAGGCCTATCTAGAAGGAAGGGATGTTTCTTCCAGGCTATAGGGAGAGGATGCACAGGAGAGCTAGTGAGCAGTAGAGCTGGCAGTCAGATCCCCGAGGAAGGCAACCAGGACACATGTGATTAACTGAGCAAGTCCTAAGCCACCCTGATCTCCTCAAACAAATTGGTCAATGAGTCTGTTAAAAATTTTATTAATATGTATTAACAGATTAACTGTCCAGGAACCTTTGAGAAGGCTCAGCACTTGCCACAAAGCCTGATGTAGGACTCTAGTGAGTTGTTCTCTGACCTCTATACCTGCACACATGCATTGTGGCATGCCTACATGTTCTCTCTCTCTCTCTCTCTCTCTCTCTCTCTCTCTCTCTCTCTCTCTCCCTCTCTCATAAAAAAGTTTGTTTTTTTAAAAAAAAACATACATACTAATGAAGATCAGTGTAATATTTCAATACATGCATATAGTGTGCATTGATGATATCATAGTAATTAGCAAATTACTCTTCTTATTTCTTTATGTTTAGCATCTTCAAGCTCTTCTAAATCTTCATAAAATATGTGTTAGATAAGCAAGGCATGATGGTGCAACCTGTAACCCTAGTACTTGAGAGGTGAAGGCAGGAAAATCAGGAGTTCAAGGTCATCCTCTGCTATAGAGTGAATTCAAACCTAGCCTGGACTACATAAGACCTTGTCTCAGAAACAAGCAAACAAACATACAAATAAACAAGGGCCTGCAAGACAGCTCAGCAGGTAAAGGCACTTACCACCAAGTTGACAACCTGAGTTAAATTCCAGAGTCCTACATGGTAGAAGGCAAGAATTGACTCCTGAAAGTTGTCCACTGATTGCCAAATATGTATACAAGTACACACACACACACACACACACACACACATGCATACACACCCAAACATACGCTCCAAATACATAAATGTTAAAACACCTGAAAACGACAAAACAAAGGGAAAAATAGATTATTGCGAGCTATGGTCTCTGTTGAAGAACACCAGAACTAACTCCTTTCTCACTGTGTCTTGGTGCCTGTTATCCAACCCATCCTCTGTGTCTCTGTGTCCGTGTGTCACCCATGAAGGTCAGAGGACAACTTTTAGGAGTCAATTCTATCTTTCTACCATGTGGGTTCCGAGGATCATAAGGCTCTGCCTCTGCCTCCATAGTGCTGATGTTACAGGAGTGTGGCTGCACTGTATGAGAACTTTCGACCCTTAGCAGCTAATCATGAATATTTCAAAGCACTGTGTGTGCCCAGAAGGCTTCAGGGCAACTGGTACTGTTCTGTCTTTCAGATCCTGTTGATAGGTACATAAATGTTTATGTTTTGTTTTGTTTGCCTCATAGATATGTTGTAAATATCTGTCTTAGTCAGTGTTCTATTGCTGTGAAGAGACACCACAACCACAGCAACTCTTATGAAAGAAAGCATCTAACTGGGGCTGGCTTACAGTTTCAGAGGTTTAGTCTATTGTCGTCATGGTGGCAAGCATGGAGCACGCAGGCAGCCATGGTAGCTGAGAGTTCTACATCCAGATCTGTAGGCAGCAGGAAAAAGAGAGACCCTGTGCTTAGTACTGGCTTTGAACCTCAAAGCCACCCCCAGTGACACACTTCCTCCAACGAGGCCACACTTGTGTAGTGGGATATTTATTAGATATTGTAGAGTTTTATACTCTGTCTTTATGGACTGATGCTCCTGTGGACTGCTTTCTGTGCTGTGGGAGGGTGGGGAGGGAGGGCGCTTCCTATTCTTTGCAGCTTGCTTCACTCTGTAAAAGAATTGCTTCCTGCCCCTGTTCACACCTCTGTGCTAAAAGCAATGGACATAGGCCCCCCTAAGATCTCCCGCATAAGCAGGCCATTTGTTTATGTTAGTGCAGATGAATGATCCTTATAGTCCTTATGGGTTATGCAGAGAAGAATCTGGTTTTCTCAGCTTGGACACGTGCCAGGATAGGCGATATGTCCACTAGCAGACCCTGAGGAGTGTTAAGTTCTATTCATTTGTGTAAATAAGGCCTTTGTGGGGGTAGGAGGGAGTTTTGAATAAAGGACCTAGGGGCATAAGCAGAGAGAAGCCATGTGAGGAGAGACCTTCGCCTAAGCTGACCAGGAATTGCATCTAGGAGAGTTGTCCATACTCTTTATTGAAACCATCACAAATGTTAATATTTCCTTTACACACCTCCTAATCCTTTTAAATCTATGAGCCTACGGAAGTCATTCTTACTTAACCACCACAATACCCTTTCATGTGGATTCAACATTAAGCTGGAAAATCTTTAAATCCTTTATGAGTTCAAGTCTACTTTATGGTTCTTGCAGAATAAATGAAAACTTGTGGCTGTACACTTTACACTTTCACTTGAATAATAATTAGATTGGTTAAGCGTTACTTCATGCTAAAAATAGAAAAAGTCAGCAATGCTATTTCTTCCACAAGAATTGTTTTATGAAAGGAAAATGCTGCAGCTCACGAATTGCCACCCACTCTCTTTTCTCTGGAATGTTTTTGGGTCTATCTTAGACTACCTTTCATACAGCTTGACCTTGAATATAAAAATATAATTGTAGCAGTTCACTGCTGCAGCTCACCAAGGATGACAGGACGCACTTTCACTGATGGAAGCCCTGCCAGACCTCAGCAGAGGGAACCACTATCATAGCCAGCGCCATACTGGACAGTGGAACCCCGAGCGTCTGAGCTCAGGTGTTTTTATTCATTCCGAACTCCTCAGATGCAGATCATAAGCAATCAAACATCCCCCACAGAAATCCAACACCTGCAAACAATTCCAAATGCCAAGACCTGTGCATCCCTTTTTCCAACAGTGCACAAAAAAGTTATTTTTAAACACAACTAAAAATAAACTCCACAAGATATAATATAATGTTACTGTATGAATCAAACTCATACTTCAAATGTGTATGTTCCACTGCAAAGTTTTGATCATCCATACTCAATAGCTCCAGTGTTGGAAGCTTAATCCTTACAGTCATAATGTTAATAATATTTGGAGGTGAGGCCTTTTGAAGGAAATGAGTGTTAGATGAGTTCACAAAGGTGGGCAGAGCCTCCATTGATGGCACTGAGGCTTTGTAAGAAGAGAGAATTAACACATTTGTTCTGTTTCAGCAGGTGATGTCTCTCCCATTTTACCATGCAGCAAAGGCCCTCACCAGAGGCTCAGCAGATAAGGGTGCCTTGCGTTTGAACTTCCCAGACTCTACAACTGTAAGCCAACACATTTCTGTTCTTTATGAATTACCCAATCTCAGGTATTTTGGTATAGCAACACAAAACAGTTCACTAGAGCATGGTTTGTACTTAAGAGCGATCTAGAAATGTTGGCAGGATGGATACATAGTAATCTTTGGTTCTAAAGCTGTTCTACACACACACACACACCCTTACATAATTTTAAAACAAGATCTCAAGTAGATCTCATGTAGCCAGGCTGGACTTAAACTCCTGATTCTTCTGCCTCCACATCCCAAGTGCTGGGATTTCGGGCATGCCACCACACCTGCCCTCTACTTATGTCTGGGATGACTAAACCATGATTCACTTGCCATCTAAAGCAGGCTATTTCTCCATTCTGTGCCTCATTTTTTAATTTCTAAAGTAAAAGGCACACATGGTGGTCCATGCCTGTAATCCCAGCACTCAAGGTGTTGAAACAAGAGTACTGGAAGCCCAAAGTCAGTCTAGCCTATATAGTGAGATTCTGTCTTAAAAAACCAAAACAAAACAAAACAGATGTACTAGCATATAACTAGCAACTCGAGTGACAGAGGCAGGAAAATTAGGAGCTCAAGATCAGCCTTAGCCACATACTGAGTTCCAGACAAGTCTGGACTATAGGAAAATCTGTCTTAAACAAAACAAAACATTAGCCAGGCATAGTGGCGCACACCTTTAATCCCAGCACTTGGGAGGCAGAGGCAGGTGGATCTCTGTGAGTTGGAGGCCAGCCTGGTCTACAGAGTGAGTTCCAGGACAGCCAGAGTTACAACAGAGAGACCCTGTCTCAAAAACAAAACAAAACAATCAATCAATTAATTAATTAATACCATAATATAATAGCTAAATAGATAAATAAGTCAATAAAATGAGATCCATCTAAGTCAAGAGACATTAGTTGAACAACATACTGAGTCAGGGCCAGAAGAAAGACAAATAAGCTTAAAAGATGATTTGTGCTGTCACAGAAGTAGAGAAGCAAGACATTGCATACAGAGATCACACACAGTATGAAGCAGTATGTGATATTTTCCACCTAGACCATGCACTCCTCTTAAGCAGGGCCTGGGTCCTGCTCATGTCTGTAAATGTGGAGAAAATGAATGAGTGAGACCAAAAATGTAATAGCTGTTCCAAGGAGGAACAGACATAGTGAATGTAGAAGTTAGTTCAGGAACCTGAGGCTGGAGCAATGGCGCAGCAGTTTAAAAGCACTTGCTGCTTTCACAAGTAATCGAGTTCAGTTCCCAGGCTCACAACTGTCTGTGATTCCAGTTCCAAGGGATCTGATGCCGTCTTCCGACCTTGCAGTCTTCTGCATGTGTACCACATAGTACACATACAAACACTCAGGCGCATACACATAAAATGAGTGTGCCTTTTTAAAAAGCTCGGGATTCCTTCAGACTTAGTGTTTGAGTTAAAGCTGGAAATTGGACAGGATTTAGGTAGGAAGAAGGGGAAAGGCTATTTCTGGTAAGGGTAGCTATGGAAATGAGAAAGATAACTCATGTGCAGAAAGTTAATGGCTGCAGAGCTCTTGAAAGCAGTAAATTTAGAAGAAAGTGGCTGAAGGCAATGAGTCATTCATTCACTTGACAAAACGCTGCCCTAATAGTTGGAAATGCACTTCCAGTGGTGGTGTGAATGAGAATGCCCTCCACAGGCTCATATGCGTGAATGCTTGGTCCCAGTTAGTGGAGCTATCTGGGAAGGATTAGGAGGTGTGACCTTGTTGGAGGACGTGTGTCTCTGAGAGTGGGCTTGGAGATTTGATTTGAAAAGTCCACACCATTCCCAGTCACCATTCTCGTTCTCTCTCTCTCTCTCTCTTTCTCTCTCTCTCTCTGCCTCATGACTGTTGATCAGGATATAAGTACTCAGCTCCTTCTCCAGTGCCATGTCTGCCTGCCTGCTGCCATGCTCTCCTCCAGGATGTCATGGACTCTGGCCCTCTGGAACCATAAGCTCCAATAAACATTGTATTTTATAAGTTGCCTTAGTCATGGTATCTTATCACAGCAATAGAAAAGTAACTAAGACAGTGACAAAGAAGAAGGCACACGTCTTTACCTCATAGGAATGACTTATCCATTGGTCATAGTGTTTAGTTTAACATAGTTATTTATCGAGATGGGATGTCATTATGTTGCGTACATTGGCTTTGATCTCCTGAGAACAAGAAATCTTCCTCCCTCAGCCTTACCAGTAGCTAGGACTACAGGTCATTACCTAGGGCCTACCCGGCTGTAGTATTTAGAAAAAGTATGGGAGCTAAAAATGTGAATTGAGGCTGACCTATGGGAATGAAGTATTTGGGCTTTATTTTGGAAACAGCAGAAAGTGATGAGCAGGCAGGCATTCCCTAAAAGGGAAAGTCGCCTTTGGGATGAGTTGCATTACATGTGTGAGGTAGCCTGGGGCAATGTCAGGTGTCCTGGCTCAAACCTCAGTAGGAACGGGAAGGAAGAGAGAATCTAAAGAGTAGGAGGACAACTGGGTGATGGTGGCACACGCCTTCAATCCCAGCACTCGGGAGGCAGAGGCAGGTGGATCTTTGTGAGTTTGAGGACAGCCTGGTCTTCAGAGTGAGTTCCAGGACAGCCAGGGTTACAACAGAGAAACCCTGTCTCAAAAGACACACACACACACACACACACACACACACACGGGGGACAGACATTACCCGGAACAACAAGAAAGTACCTTCACCATCAGACACAGGAACAAAAAGCATTTTCATGCTGAGCCTGTGTCATAGGCCTGTAATCTCATCTTTTCTGGAGGATGAAACAGGAGCATCACAATTTCAAGTCTTACTTGACCTACAGAGCTAGATCAAGTCCAGCCTGAGCAAATTAGTCAGAGCCTGTCTGCAAGTTAAAAAGGGATTTGGTACTTAGCTTACCTACCATGTACAAGGCCCTAAGTTCCACCCCCAGCACAAGGGGAACATTTTCATATTTTGAAGCTTAAATATTCAAGTATTTTTGAGAATAATAGTTTGTATTGTACTAACCATGGAACCTAGGGCTTTATACATTCTAGGCAAACACTCTACCACTGAGCTATACCGCCAGCCTTTATAAAGTATTTAACCCATGTGGAGGTCAGAGTTTGTAAGAGTCAGTTCTCATCTTCCTAGGAATCGAACTCAGGTCTTTAAGCTTTGGCAGCAAGCACTTTTACCCACTGAGCCACCTTGCCAGCCCCACTACAAAGCTTTAAGCAACCTTCTATATAAACATAATCAGGTCTTATACTTTCAAAAATTCTTAGAAGGCAATTGTGGCCTATACCAAAGGTTCAGTCCTATCATCTCAGTTATTAATCCATGGGATCCTCCCAAATATGTCACGTGATGGACTTTTCTAGTTGCCTGGGTATGGAGCAGCCTACTCTACTTGGAATATAGGCCACTGCATAATAAATCTCCTCTTGCTTTCCTCGAAGAGTCAGTGTGAAAATGAGGCAGCTTGTCTTGTGAGGCGAGTCCTTCAGGCGTCCCAGATGAACATTGCTATATTAGGACCAAGGACTGTTATGCAATGAGACCTACCTACACCTTTCCTTCATGCCAGCACTTCACAGCAAAGAGTAGCTGGGCAACTAATAGGTGTCACTGTAGTTTTTTAAAGAATGATCATTTCTAGGGGTGAGTTCTGCACTAATCTCAGAGGATCTCCATTTTGGTAATAGCTATTTGGGGATATAGGAAAAGAATATTATAATTAAGATGAAAAGAATAGATGGAAATGTTTTTATAAAATGCACCACATGTGTTCACACACACACACACACACACACACGTAATCCTAGGATGATCTAGGCAGAGACAGAAAGGTTGCTACTTCAGACCAGCCTGGACTGCATAGTGAGATGTATCAATAAACAATGAATACACATATATACATGCATATATGAAAAAGTCTCTTAGAATGCCCTCTGATCTATAACTAGCTTGAAATATTAGGATTTCAACTGGTATCCCAACCACAGGCAGGTGCTCTATTTTGGGTCTGATTTACATCCTTTACTATACTCCAAAGGGAGGCAGGCATATGCTTACCCATCCTCGTCCCTATGGGATTGTGGATGCTCTGAATGCAACTATAGTATATTCATTTTCAGATCACTAGCATCTGATACTAAACCTGGGCCATACTCAATAAATTAAGTGGATGGATGGGTGGATGAAATATGTACATGTCATGACAGTGCATGGATTTCAGGACAGGCTAGGAGATCACTTTTTTTTTTTTTAACAATTTAAGACAGAACCATATTTTATTGGTCAGCTTTCCATCACCTTGACAAAACCCTTGAGATAAACACTTAAACGAGGAAAGATTTAATTTGGCTTCATTGTTTCTGGGCTGTGGTAAGGCTTAGAACATCATGGCAGGGAACTTACGGTGGATAAAAGGTGCTCACCTTATGAGAGCCAGGAGCAAAGAGAGCAAGGGGAAGGAGACAGAACAAAGTATACTCTTCAAAGGCATGGGGCCAGTGACCTACTTCCTCCAACTAGGCCATACTTCCCAATAGCCCATTCATCTGTAAACTCATCAATTAATGAATGAATGCATTGACCAACTGGGCACCCTTTAATCCAATCACTTCCCCAAAGTTTTACTTCTGAACATTGCTGCATGGAGACTAAATGTTCAACACGTGAGTCTTTGGGGAATAGTTCATACCTAAGTCAAAAATTTGCTGTCAAAAGCCTTTTCAGAAGGATGAAAAATAAAAACTGGAGAAAATATTTGACAAAGGACTGATATCTAGAAAATCTAAAGACCTCTCAAATTAGAGATGTACCTCTAGGTAGCTCACTTGCCGGGCATGCACAAAGCCCAGGGATCCATCCCTGCACCATAGAAGAGAAGGAAGGCTCAAAACGCAACAATAATAAACTCCCTAATTAGAAAATGGGCAAAACTGCAACCTAGTCAACAGAATGAGTACTAGGACAGCCAGGGCTACACAGAGAAACCTGTCACGAAACAGACAAACAAACAAACAACTTGGTGACCCATACCTTTAATCCCAGCACGCAGGAGGCAGAGACAGGTGGATCTCTGAGTCAAGGCCAGCCTGGTCTATAGAGTGAGTTCCAAGACAGACAGGATTCTATAGAGAAAAAAACAAAAAGAAAAAAAAGGAAAGGAAAGGAAAACAAAGTGGTCAACAGTGATGGAATCAGCCTAGGTGCCCATCAACAGATGAATGGATAGGATAAATATGGTAAACATGCATATGGAATTTTACTCAGCCGTAAAGAATGAAATTATGTCGCTTACAGGAAAAGAGATGGAACTGGAGAACACTATGTTAAGTGAAATAAGTCAATCCCACAGAGACAGGCATCACATGTTTTCTAACATGCATAGAAACTGGGGGGGAGGGGCGCCAAAAGGGGCATGAAACTAAAAGGAATGTGAAATTAAGGATGTGACATGGAAGGATTGAGAAGGAATAAGAAAGTGTGCCAGATGTGGCGGTGCACTCATTGAATCCTACCAATCAGGAGGCAGATGTAGGCAGTCTGAGGTTCTAGGGCAGCCCCCGCTACATAGGGAGCTCCGGGCTGGCCAGGGCTACATAGTGAGACCTGCTTAAATTTTGAGTGCAGTGAGGTGGGGACACTTGTAATCCAAGCACTCGGGAGGCAGACACAGGAGGATCAGGAATCTGAGGCCAGCCTCAGCTGTGTGAGACCCCCATTTCAAAAATCAAGCCAAACAGCTACAGTGCGATGTCACAGTCGACTGATCAGATTGACAAAAATGAAAAAATACCGACAACACCAAATGCTGGAGAGACTGCAGAGAAACTGGGTCATTTGCTGGAGGGAATGTAAAATGACACTGACGCTCTGGAAAAATTTGGCAGTTCCGTTTAAGACTGAAAATAGATTCATCCTATGACCCAGCATTTGTACTTTTTGGCATTTATCCCAGAGAAATAAAAACTTATTTTCACACAGATACTTTTACACCAATGTTTGTAACAGCATTATCTGGAATAGCCAGAAACTGGAATGTACCCAAATAATACTCTTTAATTGGACAAATGGTTACACCCCACCTCCCTGGCACATCCATACCATGGATGGCTCAGCAATAGAAAGCAAAGGACTGTTGAACTGAGAGCGGTGACTATGCCTGTAATGCCAACAGTTGGGAGGCTGAGGCAGGAGGATTGCCCCAAGTTCAAGGCCAGCCTGGGCTACAGAGTGAAAATGAGACCCAGGCTTCTTGAAAAAACAAGAAGCCAGTGGCATGGCTCAATAGGAAAAGACATTTGCGAACAAGCCGGACAACGTGAGCTTGAGTCCTAGAACCCACATGGTCGGAGGAGAGAACCCACAAGTTATCCTCTGCCCTCGCACTCACACAGGTGGAATGCACTCCCACACACTAATAAACACCATTATACACTAATAAACAATATAAAACTTTGAAAGTCTTTTTAGATCTATTTATTTTCTTTCATGTGCGTGGTTATTTTGCCTATGTGTCTGTATGAGCACCATGTGGGTGCCTGGCAATTGTAGAGGTTGGAAGAGGACACTGGATCCCTAGGACTGGAGTTATAGATGATTATGAAGTACCATATGGGTTCTGGGAGCTGAACCTAAGTCCTCTACAAGAACAAGTACCTCTTAACCACTGAGCCATCTCTGGTCCTTGACGTTCACTATTAATAATATACAGCACTATGGATGGATCTCCAAGGAGTCCTGCCAAGTGGGGAAAACAAGGCCAAGTGGTCTCCAAGGATACCTATCACACCATCCCACTTCTGTGAGGTTCATTGAACAGCATAGCTCTGGGGATGGAGAGCAGCTTCATTTGGCCTGAGATTGGGAAGGGGGCAGGGTAGGGAGTAGTCATAGACAGGCGGTCTGAGGGTGACAGACTGCCTGGTGACAGATTTCCGGCTTTGGATGTGCTACAAGAATCTTATCTCCCCCTCCCTCCATCCCCAAAGCAGAGCTGTGGAAACGTTTCCTCTGAATTGAAACTGCGCCTCCCTACCCCACCCCCACCCCACCCCCGTTGGGGAGTGGAGGGATCTTGAGATTCAGGGCATAAACAAACTTGCCTGTTCGCCTGTCTGGGAAAGCTGGAAATTTAAGATTCTCAAAGGCCCCTTCACAGCTTTCTGGAAGCAGCAAACAACTACTGGGCGAGCAGATCATGACCAGGAGAGCTGCGGAGAGGAGAGCTCTCAGACCAGCGATAGAAACCTACAAGTTGTGTAAGAACACTAGGGAAGCAGCTTTCATAAATCATCTCTGGGGTCTTCTCTGGTGGACTACCCATCCCCCAACTCCCATACTCCTGTAAAAACGCAGTGGTTCACCTAACTGTACAGTTGTTACTTTGACCTGTTCTGGGATCTCTTTCTGGAAAAGTAGAAAATATTCCTTTAAGGTCCTTCAGTTTGAGATGTTAGCATAGGATAGCTGTAGGCACCTTTGTCCCCTTTAAGTTCCTCCCATGGAGAGCCCCTTGGCAGCACTCACTTGATATTATACATGGTTTTACAGAAAGCCTTGAAACAAAACAAAACAAAAAAGATTTTGTTGCTGTTGTTTTGAAACAGAGTCTCCCTTAGCTCAGGCTGGTCTTGAACTCCTGATCCCCCTGATTCTACCTCCTGAGTACTGGAAAAAGACATTTGTGCCAATATACTCATCCAAGAAAAATGCTTATTTATTTTGTTTGTTCTGAGACAGGGTCTCACAGTGTGGTCCTGCTGGCCTGCAGTTCCTGATGCTACTTCAACCTCCAGAGTGCTGGGGTATCAGGCCTGTGTATCACACCTGACTAGCAAAAATAGTCTGTTACATCCTCTGAGACCAACTGGAAACAGATCAGGACTGCTAGATGTTAATGTCAGGGGCTCTGTAACGCCTGGAGGCACATATGCTGTCACCTCAACCCTCCAAGATGTCCCTGGCGGCATTCCGTCTTTTTTGCCTGTTCCCAGACAGGATGGGACACACCCTATCTAGGTAGCTAGGGTGGAACTCAATACAGCACGAATGGAGCTCTTTTCATTTTACTATTTATAGGCTCTCCGTGTGCTACCTGACTCCGGGCTACTCAGTTTCAAGGCTTCAAAGTCAGAGCTTCACTCATCAGGTAAACTTTCTGAGTACTTTTGCTCGAGCATTCCAGGTAAGAGACGAAAACATCTCCTGTTATCAGTCTTTTAGGAAGCCGCCTTGGCCCTCTGGACAAATTCTTTGTATTTTATCAGCTCTTCTAAGTAATCACCTGCTCTTTTCTTCTGAAAAACAGGAATATGTGGAACTCTCTGGAATGCCTCTATTGAATTGGTGTGTGTGTGTGACTGTGTGACCCTGACTCATTTGACCTGTGTGATTGCTCAGCCAGGAGCCTACGGGCCCTGTCATAAGAAAAGAACACCGGCCCACTGAAAACTCACCAAGAACTTGATGGCTCTGTTCCAGTTACCTCTGTAGTTCAAGGAATCTTAGGCGATAGGCCGGAAGATCTCTTTGTGTACAAGAAAGATCTCTTTGTACAAGCTCTCTTTGTACAAGAAGATCTCTTTGTGTCTCTGGAAAAACATGTGATTGCTCTAGGCCTCCAGAAGCAAACTGGTTCTTGGAAAGGGAATGTAGAAAAAAGGTATAAGAAATTTTAACTAACTGCAGTTAAAATGTAGAAATGTAGAGATACAAGCGTGGTGGCGCAGGCCTTTAATCCCGGCACTCGGGAGGCAGAGGCAGGCGGATCTTTGTGAGTTCGAGGCCAGCCTGGTCTACAGAGTGAGTTCCAGGACAGCCAGGGTTACAACAGAGAAAAACAACAGCAACAACAACAAAATGTAGAGATACAAAACACTGGGAAATGTCAGCTGTGGAATACTCACTGGCTGAGAACTACTTCTGAGATTCCAACAGTGCTGCCTTCTAGAATATTACAAGAAGCCAGTGTTACTTTGGTTACCTTACAGGATGATTCTTTTTCAAGGGTCATGGTCCTTACCACTTCTTTATTCTTTATCATGTCTTTAATTGAATTCTCTAGACTTGTAACCAAAGACCTTGTGGTGGTTTGAATGAGAATGGATCCCATAGGCTCTTATGTTTGCATATTTGACCCCCCAGTTGGCTTAGCTGTTCAGGAAGGATTAGGAGGTGGAGTCTTAGAGGAGATATGTCAGTGGGAGTAGGTTTTGAGGTTTCCAAAGATTGGCACCTTTCCCAGAATCTCTCTGCCTTATACTTGTGGTTCAAGATGTGAGCTCTCAGCTTTTCCTGCCACCATACCTTTGTTCTGCCATCATGGACTCTGACCTGAAAGTGTAAGCCCAGTTAAACATAGTTTTGAGACAGGAGTTCTGGCTGTTCTGAAACTTGCTCAGTAGAAGAGGTTGGCCTTGAACTCAGAGATCCACCTGCCTCTGCCTCCTGAGTACTGGGATTAAAGGTGTACACCACCACACCAGGCTAAATACTCTTTAAAAATAAGTTACATTGGTTATGGTATTTTATCACAGCAATAGAAAAGTGACTGATACAGGCCTCCCCACTATAAAGGCTGAGCATGTTCAGAGGTTTTTTGTTTGTTTGTTTGTTGTTCTGGTTGTTTTTGAGACAGGATCTTACTATGTAGCCCTGGCTTCCTGGAACTAAGAGATCTCCCTGCCTCTACCTCCTGATGTTTGGACTTGAAAGCATGTCACTGTGCCTGGTCTATGTTCAAAATGTCCTGATGTTCCTTCATGCTACACAGCTCATCTGAGTAGATGTTCATTTGGAACTAAAGTGTTGGCGTGTTTGTAAGTAAGCACATTTGGGATTTAATTTGGTTCCAGTTAACTATTTCTATAACAGGGCCCCAGACCTTAGTAGTTCCTGAGACCTTGGCACAACTGACTCCATGATGGAAGTGCCATTCAGGATGTAAGATTCAGCACGTAGACAGTACCGCCTGCCAAAACTAAAACAAAGGCCTAATCCATCAAAGTCCACACAGTTCTGGGAAAGTCTCAAAACGTACTAACTTTGCTTTTTGACTTCTTTAGTTCCACTTCTGGCTCTCGTTAACTGAAGTATGTCAGCCCAGAATATAGGGATAAGACACTGAAATGTGTGAGAGACTGCTTTCTGGAATGTCTGAACTTGGTATTTATAGGAAAAACGTATAAATAACCAGTAACTATTAATGACTGCTTCCTGAGACATAAGCAGTACCTGATGTAAGCCCTGGCTGAGGCAATTGTTAAAAGTATAAGACACTGGAATGTGTGAGAGACTGTTCCCTCTGCTTTTATGAGTTTGAAATTTGCATCCTGAAGTGACTTCCTGTTCTTTATCGAACCCACACTTGACTAAGAACAACCACACCAGAACATGTTTTTGTGCTTAAAAGCTCATTCTGAGAAAGGCTCGGGGCTACACTGGGATCCTGAACACCCAATGCAGTCACAGGCCGGTCAGTAAACACTTTCTATTGGCTTAAATCCATGTCTGAGGAGTCTTCTCTGGTGAATGCCCCACAACATTCTAGGTAAAAATCCCATTGTATTAATTCCATTTCTATTGCCGTGATAAAACATAATGACCCAGGCAGCTTATAGAAGGAAGCTTGAGCTTGAGCTTATGAGTTCCAGAGAGAATAAGAGTCCCTCACCATCACAGTGGGGAAGTGTGGCAGCAAGCAGGCAAGATGGCTGGAGCAGCAAGCTGAGAGCTCACATCTTAACTCTCAAGCTCAAAACACTAGGAATGGGGGCTGGAGAGACGGCTCAGCAGTTAAGAGCACTGGCTGCTCTCCCAGAGGTCCCAGGTTCAATTCCTAGTACCTACATGTGGATCACCATGGTCTATAACTCCAGACTCCCTCACACAGACATGTAGACGAAACACCAATGTACAGACATGCAATGCAGACAAAATACCAATGCACAGAAGAGTAAAAATAAATTATTTTAAAAAAATAACACTAGGAATGGCACGTGGCTTTTATAAACCTTCAAGCCTACTCCCAGTACACTTCACCAGCCAGGCCACACCCCCAACCAGCACCACCAACTAAGAACCAAGTATTCAACCTGAGACTGTGAGGGACATCTCATTCAAGCCACCACATCCTCCAAAATTGTTTGTTTTGAATTTTTTATTTTATGTGTATGTGTACTCTGCCTGGATATATTTCTGTGTACCACACGTGTGCCTAGTGCCTGCAGAAGCTAGAAGAGGATATTGGCTCCTCTAGAAATAGTTATAGATGGTTGTTACTCGCCCTGTGGGTCCTGGGAATCGAACCCGGTCCTCCTGAAGAATAAATAGTACTCTTAACCATTGAGCCATCTCTTCAGCCCTTCATTGACATCTTTTTATTGAATTATATCAAGCTTGAATTGTGTCTTGTGACACTGAAATATTGATGTTGGCGTGGGGCTTTCTGGAATGTTCTGTGTGGGTTCAGGATTGTGCTGTTTTTCCCTAGGCCATTCTGTCTACAGTGGTTGATTGAAACCTGTAGCTTGTTGATCAGACAGACAAGATGAGAATTTCTCTTCAAGAATTTTCTACTTAAAAAACCAAAAGCACCTATCCCAGCCGGTCATGGTGGTGCACGAGTTTAATCCCAGCACTCAGGAGGCAGAAGCAGGAGGATCTCTGAGTTCTGAGTTTGAGTCTAGCCTGATCTACAAAGCAAGTTCCTGAACAATCAGAGTTATACAAAGAAACCCTGTCTCAGAAAACAAAAACAAAACAAAACAAGCCACTGATCCACATCAATGGCCTGTTTAGTAGCACTGCTGACTGAGTTGGTGACCTCTGGGGTCATTGTCCACATATATCTGCTTCCACTCTGTCCTATCGTTTTAGAAAGTGGTACCCGAAGGCAGAGGAGACAGTGGGAATAGTTGTGGTGGCAGTTGTGCTTCTGGTAGGAAGGAAGGCAGGTAGGACCATTGGTCCACAGCCATGGCATCATAGCAGCATGACTGCCCGGGGCCTCTGTCACACTCCTCAGTAAAGCCTGGAGGGACTGGACTCCTCTGTGCTCCCACCCTGATGCAAAGCAAAACTTCCTCCCATGGCTCCTAGCAAGTCAGACACCCTCTGTGAGGTAATGGTATTAGGGAAGCCAATGAGTTAGGAGTGACTTCTAGCACTCCCACTCCCGCTGGGAAAATGGGGTCTGGCGACACTTACTAGTAACTGTTTGGAAAGAACCACACTAGTCCTCATCTTTCCTTTTTCTTCCTTCCTTAGCTGGTGCTGGAACAGAATCTAAGACCTCACACATGCTAGGCAAGCACTCTGCCAGCAGCCCCCTATCCTTTCCGTTATTATTGTTGGTGTGTGTGTGTGTGTGTGTGTGTGTGTGTGTGTACACCATGGCACATGTGTTGATGTCATAGAACAATTTTAGGGAGTCAGTTCTCTTCTTCCAAACTCTCGTCATTAGGCTTGCATACCAAATGCCTTTATCTGCTGAGCCAGCTCACAGGTTCTCTCCCCACCCCGCACTCCCAATCAGGGTTTCTCTGTGTAGCCCTGGCTGTCCTAGAACTCAATTTGTAGACCAGGCTGCCTTCGAATTCAAGAGATCTACCTGCCTGTGCCTCTGAAGTACTGGGATTAAAGTTGTGCACCACCTCACCAGGCTCAGTCTCTCTCTTCTTTTTCTTTCTTTTCATGATTGAAGTTGGTATGGGGTACACCTTTAATCCTAGCACTCGTAAGCAAAGACAGGTGGATCTCTGTGAGTACCAGGCCAGCCTGGTCTACATAGCAAGTTTCAGGCCACCCAGGGCTATATAATGAGACCCTGTTTAAAAATAAATAAATATATAGTAGCAAAAACAAAAAGGAAAATAAGCAGTTAAATGATTGAATACTGGCAAGTCATTAAAATTGAAGAAGACTTTAAAATGCCTGTGGCATCTTTTGTCTGTGTTTTGTTTTGTGTGAGACAAGGTTGCTCTGTGGTACCCTGGCTGTCCTGGATCTCACCGTGTAGATCACAGAGATCTATCTGCCTGCCTCTGAATCCCAAGGGCTGGGATCAAAGGCGTGCACCACCACTGCCCAGCTCTGTGCAATCTTAAGTAAAAAGAAACAGATTACAAGGGAGCATTGCCTGCGGGTTTAGAGGGATCATGTGCAAATATTTGCACAGGAAATATGCTGGAGGGATGGTGTCAACACGTTGACATGTGCAGAAACCATGAGTTAAGAAGTCTTCACCCCTAGTCTGGGTCATCTCTACCCTGTGGACTTCATCAGTTCCTCACGTATGCTCTTGTGGCTCTGAGGTCCCCCCAACTTTCTCTTCTGGCCCTTGGACCACTCTCAGAACAGGCAAGGACTGTTCCCAGTAGACCAATGGATGGACCAGAGCGGAAACTTTGAACATGTTCCAGTTTAGTTTCTCAGAACATCACCAACTGAGAGGCATGGGTAGAGGAAGATCACAGTGTTCTGGAATGCTCTCATCAAAGCCAAGGTACTAAGAGCCAAGCACACAGGCTACTTCCATAGCTTCTCAATGGTTCTAACCACTTATACTCCACAGTGAACTGGGCAGATATGTTCAGAGAGCTGCTTTTTGAATATGGCTAGCATGACCCTTGAGCCTTTGAAAATTAATAGGCAGTCATCACTGAGAAACCTGACTCACTATAGGAATGAAGTCATGTGATAAGGGCAGAAAGTAATGACTGCAAATGGCAAAGCCACAGCCAACCAGGTCAGCGTCAGAGACCAGAGTGCACAGTCTGGTAGTGGAAATGAAGGATTTACAGCTTCAAACCATAG
Source organism: Cricetomys ansorgei (assembly GCA_026225945.1). Classification (NCBI taxonomy): domain Eukaryota; kingdom Metazoa; phylum Chordata; class Mammalia; order Rodentia; family Nesomyidae; genus Cricetomys; species Cricetomys ansorgei. Next base: position 1,883,295 of record JAMJFZ010000736.1, read on the forward strand.
TTCCACTGGGCCCAAGAGGCTGAACTTCAGGGGAGGCCCCGGGCATCTTTGACATGCTGAGACTGAGCCTGGGAGTTAGAGCCCATCTGTGAAGACTTGTGGTTCTCAGTCATGCATTGAGAGCTACTGGATCATATGATGGGTGACCAGGATTTCTAAATGAAAAGCGATTAGACCTGGGCTGAGGATGTGGCTCGGGTTAGAGTGCTTGCTTGGCATGTAGCAGAACCTCAGTGCTAGAGCCAGCATAGGAAAAAAACAGAAGTGATGCTGTCTGAGTTGACATGGAGGGCAGTAAGTAGAGGCAGTAACTAGAGGCAGGGCTCCTGGAGTGATAAGATCAGAGGTGGTGGTTAAGTGGTAGGCCTGGGAATATGAGGCAAGATGGAGAGCATGAGAAGAGTAGAGGAGCCCGAGTCTCTGAGAAGTCTCTGAGGTAGCCAGCCTGAGAGATTGTTCGGATAACTCCATGCACCAAGACTACAGATGCATGAGGTGAGCTCTGCGGGAAGACATATTAAGATACCATGGGCTTGTTAACCCGAGGAACCTGAAGACATGCCAGTGGAAAGTTCCAGCAGGCATTAGGAAATGGGGATGGGAAGCAATTAACTAGCGACTTAGTTGCCTGATGGTGTGGCTACAGAGAGGAGCCACAAGATTCATTCAGAGCTGCAGAATATTTCACCCTCATTAGCGTCCATTGCTAAATGGATGTATTAAATGACGTAGCTAAGTTTGATGGACCCAGAAGGGTCAGGAGAACTGGAAATCATGGTACAAATATTTAAAAACCGAAAAAAACAGATATTAGCATTTCCCCAGAAGAGGAATTGAACTCAGGGCTGAATGAACTGTGGGTTACAAATGGAAGCCAGGGGAATGAGGAGGTGACTTAGTCAGCAAAGTGCTAACCCTCACCCTAACCCGAGTTCAGATCCTCAGTAGTTGTGTAAGGCCCCCAAGTGCTGCAGAAAGAGGGTAGAGAAGCAGAGTTAGGAGGATCCCTGGGACTCATTTGCTATCTAGCCTGGCTGAATTGATCATCTCTAGATTCAGCGAGAGACCCTGTCTCAGAAAAAAGCTGGACAGCCTGACACTGCCATCTGGCCTCCACATGTGCACACATGAACATGTATATAACACATAAATGGCGTCTATAGAGACAGCAAGCCACAGTGAGCAAGCATGTCATTTCAAAGTCAGGTGCCAAGTAACTGATTGCTAGATAGAACTTGCAAAAGCAGTATGTGGGGGTCTCACCAGATCAAAGACAGGAATAAGGGGGGGAGTGAGAAGGGGGAGAGAAGTGAAGAGACTTGGGGTGAAGGAGTTGCAACTTCATGTGGGAAGGTTGGACCTCTAATCCAAAAGCTAATGAGGGATCTGGGGTCAAGGCCATCTCCTCAGCCCATAGCCCCACCCTAGTCCTCAAAGCAGGACCTGAGAAAAGGACTTCCTTGAAGCTACTTTCTTTTGTCCACAGGTCCCAAGAGATAGGGAAAGCTGATCCCTGTTATTGTTGTCATTGTTATTGTAGGTAACTGGAACTTGATATCACCTGGGACATTCTGAGGCACCTTATAAATGTGTCTTGGAACTGTTTGTCTAGGTTAGGAATGAAGCTGATAGCAGAGCAAAGAAGATCCAGCTCCATCTCCGGTGAAGAAAACATGCTTGCCCTCTGTAGGGGAAAGGGCAGTGTTTACCCAAGGCTCTTCTTACAGCAAGCAGAGCCTTCAAAGACTGCCCTCGAGATGTTTGTACAAGTGTCAGAATGCTACAGTGGGTTCCTCCCAGGCTTCCAGCCACAAAGAGGCCCTGGGGCCAGAGAAATGTTCAGTTGGCTGAGGAAAGTGCTGTAGTCCCCAGTTCCTTCAGACCTACACCAGAGAAAGGGGTCAAAACAGGTAATTAATTGCCATGATGGCCAAGAGAGTGTGCCGTGGTGCTGGGACCAGGCTAACTTAGAACCCATAAAAGAAAAGATGTCTGAATGCTTCCTTGGCTCCCACAGGAGACAACCCCCTTAGGGCCTTACAGTGGTGGCTGAGGAAGAGACCAAACATAGAGGCTGAAGGGCACTTTCCAGTCCTCAGAGCTGTGAGAGACCATGCCAATGCCTCTGTAGCTGAGAGTTTGGGGTTAAAGCCCAGGGATGGGAGGCTCTGAAGAGAGCATGGAAACCCCCAGATTCAACTTCAGACACCTGTCGACCTCAGAGAGAACCACAGTAAAAGAGGCCTTCTGGCCCAACTGGCCCATCCTCCACCCACCTCTCCCTGAAGAACTTGGGGAGCAGGAAGTACAGGTGGAGAAATAGATAGGAAGCTAGCCACACCCACTTCCTGCTGGAAGATACCAAACCCAAGTGGGCCTGAGCCAGGGAGGGAAAAAGGAAGAATCTCTCAGATGGGCTGTTGTAATAATGGAAGAGACTATGTGACTTTCAGGACCCTATTAGAGTGTTCCATGGGGCTAGGAATGGAGCTAGCAGCACCTGGCCCCGGGTTCCGTCCCCAGAAACACAAAATAAACTCCACCTAACCTAAGATCGCACTGAAAAGGTATAGTATCTGTTGGAATATTTATTAAGGAATGAGGTTTTACCTAGCCAATGTAGAAGCCAAGGGTCCTCAGAAAAACAGGCAGTAGAATGCGTGTGTGTGCGTGCGTGTGTGAACTGGCTCATGCACACAACCGTGCAGGCTGACAAGTTCCAAGATTTGCACTGTGAGTCCAAAGGTCTGAGCTACAGGAGAGTCAGTGGCCTGGTTCCAGTCCCAGTCCAAAGGTCTGAGACCTAGAGCAAATACCATAGTGCCAGTCCAAATGACCGCAGGCTAGATACCTACGGAGAGCTGATGCTTCGATGTGAGTCTGAAATCAGGAGCAGAACAAAACAAAGATACTCCGAGCTCAAAGATGGGGAGAAGGAATTGCCTTTTATGATATGGAGGATGTCAGTGTTTTTGCTGTATTCAAGCTTTCAGCTGACTGGATGAGGCCTACCCACCCTGAGAAGGCCAATTGGCTTAACTCATTCTATTAATTTAAACATTAATATTACCGAAAAATGCCTGCAGAAAAACACTTAGGGTAATAATGCTTGGCCAAAGATCTGGGTACTTTGTGGCTCAGTCAAGTTTACACAAAATTATTACATCCAACTTAAGTCCACTGAGCGGGTTTTCTCTTCTTTTTTATAAGAGGTATTTGTATGTGTGTGTGGGCGGGGAGAGTATGATGGTGGGCTGGGAATCAAACTAAAGAATTGGAGCTTGGCAGTGAGTCTCAGCAGCCCAGCTGAATAGACTTTAATGGAAACACTGAAGTTTAGTCTTCATTAGTCTGTACAAGTCAAATACAGACAGCATCCAGTTACATCCCTAAAAACTAGCACTTTTGCTCTTGCCCACCCCACCCCTAACCTTCACTCTGTAGGCAGGCTTCTGTCTTCTTCCTGCTTTAGTGCTGTGTTTTTGTAGGCCAGCCTAGCACAGAACTCACAGCTCTCCTGCCTCAGCCTCCCTAGTGCTAGGATTACAAGTGTGCACCACCACACCAGCTTCCTCTTCTGTTATGACACTTGGTTAGTGCCTTCCTAGTTCTCTGTCTGGGGCTCTGCCCTCTAAACTACAGGTAGCCCTAGAGCAATGCCTCCATAGTTATAACCTTAACGACTCCGGACCACCATGGTGTCAGCTCCAGTGTCACTAACTCACTCCCACTGGCTGAGAGTGGCGACACCATCTCCTGAAACAGCCTGGCGATTACATTCAAGCAGCAATCCCTCAGAGGTCCCAGGCTGCATTCTAGTGGCTTAGCTGGCATGTGACAACCCACAGGAACTAGGTCATGTTTTTCGTTTTCCTACACAGCTTAAACCAAGATTCCAAAAGGCTTTCTTTGTACCCGGTAGCTCCAGCAGTTGCAAATCCTCTCCAGTAGCTCCTTCAAGCCAGAATCTTTTTGGCTCCATCCGTTCCAGGTTGGAGAGAGGAAAGAAATATTTATGAGACTTGGTCTCCGCCTTGGGGAGAAATAAACCCACAATCACTACTCTGTGTTCTGAGACGTGATGGTCGAGAGGAACAAAGGGCATGCGTGTGCGCATATGCGCAGCTCCAGCCCTGCCCCCACCGTCTCCCCAAGGGGGCACAAATGCCTCCCCCACAGCACAGCCCTGGCCCTGTGTTCTGCCTGAGTGACTGGGGGAGGGCTCTCAGCAGGCTGTTGGAGGCGGCAGAAGCCAGGCAGGGATGTGGATTCTGAGTCAAGGCTTAGCCTGATCCCACCGGCAGCTCAGTACTAGACCTTGCATCCAGCATCTGCTCGGCTCCATCTTAAGAGTTTCATCGTGTTGCCAGCTTCTGCGCGCAACTTCCTGGTGTTCTTAGGATTTTTGGCTTTGTGCTCATAAGGAAGTTCAGCCAGTTTCTTTCTGATCTTGTAATTGTACTTGTTTCGTTTGCATGTGTGGGCACTAATAGGCCATCCAAATGAATCGGACAAGAGAAGCGCCCCGGGATATTGTTCTGGCGTGCCGCAGCGGCAGCTGCGCAGACGTGGTGGGTGGCAAAGTCAAGGAGACCTTGGCTGGAAACAAAGATGGACAGGATGCTAAAACAAGATCTCACTATATAGCTCAGGCTAGCCTCAAACTCGTGTTCCTTCTACCTGCCTTTGCCTCCCGAGTGCTGGAAATACAGGCACGTACCACCATGCCTAGCTCAATACTCCCATTTTTTTTTTTTTTAACTAAAAAAAAAGAAGCGCGCATGTGCTCGCGTGGGGGGGGAGGGGCGGAGGGAGAAAGAAAGAGAGAGATGGGAGGGAGGAGAGAGAGAGAGAGAGAGAGGAGAGAGAGGGAGAGAGATGGGGGACGCGTGTGGCGATCCGAGAACATAGCTTTGTGCAATCGGTTCTTTATGTGGGTTCCAGGGATAGGACTCGGGCGGTCATGCTTGCACCGTGGGTGCTTTACCTACTAAGCTACCTGGCCGGCCCCTTGATATCCTATTTCTTATTGCTGTTATTTTACACCCAGAAGATTGTTCCTTTCATCTAATTTTCCAAATTCGCCGGCAGATTGTTCGCAGAGATCACGTGTGTTTTTTCAATCTCTTACAGCTCTTTGGTCTCTGCGGTGCCGACTCCTATCCATCCTGTGCGGCTAGGTCTGCAGGGATGACTTCATGGTCATGCTTGGGAATGCCAGCCTAAATAAGCATTCCGTCCGTTTATTGATAGGTTTGGAAAGGTTTTCCAGATACGGGGAAGGAAGCCATAGCTCTCACGGCTTGTAAAGGACATTTAATTTAGTTCTTTCTCCGACAGGAAACGTAAGTCTGCAGAAAGTACTGCTTGGTTTTGTCATCGCCTGGCTTAAAATGTCCCCCTAGCACTGAATCCAAATTACTTGGCCAGACTCTCAGGATCCTGAGGAATGGGCCCTCCATAAATCATTGGCCGGTATGGAACTTAGAGCCAGCAAGAATACCAGAGGCAAGGGCACCCTTCAAGGGAACTGTGCCTCCAGTGAGCTTCAAAGCGATTAAACAGAGAAAACGGCAAGGGAGGTGGATGGCATGCTAATCTGTAGAGCGCAGCTGTAGACACAAACAGCAGGAAGGCTTAGAGGAAGAGCACTTAGACCAGTTCCCTGCGCCAGGAAAGGATGGCCAGTGGGGAGGGGAGGAGAGCACTGAGAGTTTTAGGCAACAAAAACTGCTAAGTGGAAGGCAAACATGACACAAAGGCTCCTAGGCTAGAAGCACAGCAGGATCCAGAACTGAAGGGGGCCATCCTAGAGGGCACTATCTTACAGATGAGACCCAGAAGGAGACGGGATATGCCTGCTGGTCCCTTCCTAACAGGAGCTAAACTTAGCGGGAATAAACTGGAAATGAGAAAAGATTCAACAAGATTACCGGATGGTCTTTCACCTAAGAATGCATTCTTGGGGGCTGAGGATGTAGCTCAGTGGTAGAGTTGGGCATATTTTCTTTTGTTTTGTGGTGCTGCCAATCAGGGAATCAACCACGGGGCCTCCCTCACACTGATCGTGCACTCTACCCCTAAACTGTACCCACAGCTGCAAGAATGCATTCTTATATGAGAACATTTTCATTGGGGGCTGGCTTACATTTTCAGAGGTTTAGTTCATTATCATCATGGCTGGGAGCAGAGCAGCACACATGGCAGGCATGGTGCTGGAGAAGTAGTTGAGAGCTACATCCCCATCCACAGGCTGAAAGAGAAAAACACGAGGGTGGGTAGGGGCTTTTGAAAATCTCAGAACCCAAGCCGGTAGTGGTGGTAGCCGAGGCGGTGGCGGAGGCGGCGGCTGCCCACGCCTTTAATCCCGGAATTTGGGAGGCAGAGGCAGGCGGATCTTGGTGAGATCAGGCCAAACCAGGATCTCTGTGAGACCAGACCAGACAGAGAAAGTCCCAGGACAGCCAAGGCTTAAAAAAGAAAGAAAGAAAGAAAGAAAGAAAGAAAGAAAGAAAGGAAGAAAGGAAGAAAGGAAGGAAGGAAGGAAGGAAGGAAGGAAGGAAGGAAGGAAGAAAGGAAGAAAGAGAGAGAGAGAGAGAAAGAAAGAGAGAGAGAGAGAAAAAGAAAGGAAGGAAGAAAAGAATCTCAACCTCAAAGCCCAGGGCAGTGACACACTTCCCCCAACAAAGCTACACCTCCTAATCCTTCTAATCCTATTAAAGAGTCTCACTCCCTGGCAACTAAGCATTCAAATATATGAGCCTCTGGGGTGTTAGGTCTCAAACTCACAAACTGAGATACATGGGGACCATTCTTACTTAAATCACCACATGTAGAAACAACCCAACTATCCATTAACAGGTAAGTAGGTAGCATGTTCAAGATCAGCCTCCAGGTACATAATGAATTCGAGGCCACCTTGGGCTACAAAAGACCCACCTCAAAAACAGAAAACAAAAAAATTAGATAAGATGGTAGAAGCCTGTAATAGCAGCTATTTAGGAAGCTTGAGAACAAGAGAATTGCAAGAAATGTCTGGGTTTTGCAGCAAGTTAAAAGCCAACCAATGTGATTTAGTACGACAAAAAGAAGTGGGGCTGGGGTGTGTGGCTCAGTGGTAGAGCACTTGCCTAACATGCATAAGGACCTGGGTTCAAGCCCCTGTTACACACACACAAAGACTATGAAAATTTCACATTTTAAATAGTTTAAACATTTAATAAAAGTGTAAAAAGTATTAGGTGCATTTTAACCGCAGTAAGCAGCAAAATTTAGAGCAGAGTACTTGCCTAGCATATGTGAAGCCTAAGTTCAATTCCAACACACATGCACACACAAAGAAAAAGGAAAAGAAAAAAGTTTAAGACTACATTGTTGTATTGAGAAAATATGTGTATAGCCTAACAAATATAAACCAGAGTGAGCAGTGGCCATTTCCAGATGGTGGAATCACTGAGAATATCCTGTATTGTACATTTCCACATTCCTGGGATGTCTAATAATGAGCATGTAATTTTGTAATCATAAAATGATTAGAGATGGGGGGGGAATGGGGGAGAGGGGATGGGATGCCAGGCGATGGATTAGCATGAGAAGTCCTTGGCCGCTGGCTGTCACCTCCTGGAGGGTTTTTCTTCCTTCCCTTTTGTCTCCCGAGATGATAACTAAGGGTGAATGGGGAGCAGAGGGGTGCTGACTCCCTGGAGCTTCTAGCAATTTCCCTCTGGTGAGCAAAGGGAACTTGGGGCTAGTAGGCACCAGAGAATGACTACCGAGTCTCCACTCTCCCTACCCCATACCCCCTCCCTCCACCCCCAGCCTGAATCCGGAGGCTGAGGTGGCTGAGCACCGCAGCTGAGCCTCACACAAGCAGGGGCCCTGAGACAAAGCGCCTGACCGGAGGGCAGGCACAGTCATCCAGGCCCCCCAGGGGTGGCATGGTGACCTCTCCCCCGACTGCTGAGGACACAGCTAGACAGTGCGCCTGTTAGGAAAAGCCAGCATGCTGCCAGGGACTGGGAGGGAGCTGGCATCTGAAATGTTTGTTTCTCAGCTTTGCTCCCAGGTTGCTAGGTTAAAATCCATAAACACAACGCCTGGCTTTAGTGCTTCATTACTGATTAATGAGAGCCAGCTTCATGCTTGACGGGACCCAGGCGGCTTCCCTGCTCCTCCTAATAGAGGGTTCAAAGCTCTGTGTTCTACCCCATCCCTCCTCCCTACACAAAGTGGTTAACTGGGGCCTTTTCATCTCCTGCAGCCCGGTGAACTGGCCTAGCTTTATCCGGCTCAGCTCTCTCTGGTCACGTGTGTCTCCTCCCACTCCGGGTCCTTCCTTAAGCTGACTGAGTGGCAAGTGTGCTTGCTGAGGTCAGGCCGTTGAGTCTGGCCCACTGGTCTCAATTTCTTAGGTGTTTCTGGTGTTTGATTCGGCTTTTCTGGTTTTGTTGATGTCGTTTTTCATGTTTGTGGGCTTTTGGTTGTTTTGTGTTTTTTAAAACAGGGTCTGGTTCAGCTCAGGGATATTCCTCACAGCAGAGCATCTTCTGAACTTCCGACGGTCCTGCCTCCGCCTCCTGAGTTCCAGGATTAAAAATGTACACCATTTCACCCAGTTTATGAGGCACTGGAGATGGAACCCAGGGCCCGTTGCGTGCTGCTCAACCACACTACTAACCCTGATACAGTCTTAGGCCTTTCTAGATTTCCCTAGTCTCTCATGCTTTCTCTCTCCTTCAAAAGATTCATCTTCAAAGACTGTGGTCCATATCGTCTCCCCATGAAAAAAATATTTGGCCAGGTCCTCACCATGTAGCTCCGGCTGGCTTCAGAGTTATGGCTACCCTCCTGCCTCAGATTCTTCAGTGCCACATGGCACAGCTTGGCTTTTTGATTTGAGTACTGGGGATTGAACTCAGAGCTTTGTGAAAGCTAGGCAAGCAATCTATTGCTTTATTTTATTTTATTATGGATATATGTGTGTACTTGAGTGTGTACATGTGTACCATGCGTGTGCAGGAGCAGGCAGAGATCAGAAGAGAGCACCGGATCCCCTGACACCGGAGTTACAGGCAGCTCTGAGCTGCCGTTTGGGTGCTGGGACTAGAACCTAGAAACTTGCAAAAGCAGCAAGTGCTCTTAATGACTGAGCTATCTCTCAGTTCCTCCCACTCGTATGATTTTTAAAATATTAATTTTATTAGAGAACGCATTACTTTCCTTCAGACCTATGAGGACATGCCTCTTGCAAAGTATCTCCTTTAACTGTCTCCGGAAGAGAAAAGGAAACAGAAGTGGCACAGAGACAGCTGTATCTCTGTGAACTCAAAGCCAGCCTGGTTTACATAGTGAGTTCCAAGTCAGCCAGGGCTACATAGTGTGAACTTGCTGCCTCGAGAAATAATAATAATAATAGTAATAAGAATAAGAATAAAATGATCCCAAATGGTCCTTTTTTTTTCCCTGGGGTTGGCTCCCTTTCTTACACTCCTCCCTCAGAAGTGGAGCTCACCTGTGGAATTGATAAGGACATTTTAAAAGTGATAGTGTGTGACTTCAGACATTAGTTAATTAAAGACATTGCAACCTGCTCTCTACCTCATTCCTTCTCAGAGTCTTCAGTCTAAGGAGAGCCACCCACTGTGTGGTGAGAACGAGAACGCTTAAGCAGCCCATGGTGGTGAGAAAGTGAGGGTCTCCACCCACAACCAGTACCATGAGACAGCCCTCTTGGAAGTGGCTCTTTCAGCCCTGTGGAGTTGTAGCTCAGGCTTGACTGCAACCTGGGCAAAACGTCCAGCCAGGATTACCCTGATGACCGATTACAGATTCTCAACTCAAAAGATGCTATGAGTTGATAAGAATAGATTCTTTTGTTCCTCAGCAATAGCTGACTAATATACCACCAGGCAAAGACACCCTTGCCAGATTGTGTCTTGTCTCAACAGATGAACATTGCCAGATTCTTGCTCTTTGGGCCACTAGACTTTAGTACTGACCCTTCTGACCCACAGGACCTGGCTCTCTGGGATCCAGAACTGGCTACAGGACCATCCCAAGAGACTAATGATTGTAAATGTCATAGTAATTTGTTTTAATTTCATACAGATTCAGTATTTTAGATAATTGCCCAACTTTTTTTGTTACTGTATTCAAATATTTTATTTTTTATGTGACTCTGTGTGTGTGTGTGTGTGTGTGAATGTATACCATGTATGTTCCAGTGCCTACAGAGGCCAACAGATGATTTTAGATCTCCTGAAGCTAGAGTTATAGATGGTTGTGAGACATTACACACACACACGCACACACACACATGGGTGCTGGGAACTGAACTGTGGTCCACTCCAAGGGCAGCAAGCATTTTTAACCACTAAGCCATCTCTCTAGCCATATACATATGTATTGGTTTTTTTGAGACAAGGTTTCTCTGTGTGACCCTGGCTGTCCTGGAATTCACTCTGTAGACCAGGCTGCCATCAAACTCAGAGATTCCATCTGCCTCTGCCTCCTGAGTGCTGAGAATGAAGGCGGGTGCCACCACCGCCGACTTGTAATTATATTCTCAAAGCAAATGTCATAGTCTTTTTCATTATTTCTAAGCTTCATCTAGACACTATCAAATAAACCCTACAGTATGACCATGACATGTTTGTGCAAGGGAGCACTGGTCTAGAACCCCCAGGCAATATCTTGTATCATTCTCCCAGTGTGCCTATGATGGAATTCTTGGTCATGAACTCTCATTTCCCTGAGATCACTACCATAGTGAACCTGCTTATGACCTCAATTTCTCAACTGAAAACAGAGACCATCAGCTCTTGGGTAGAGCCAATCACAGAAGCTGGATGTGGATGATGCTGAGTTTCACAATTCAGAGTCGACATATTTCTGCTTCAAAACCCTTCCTGCACTGCCTGTGGGAATAAACTCCCCTTCTCTGCCCACACCACCAAGTCATCAGGCAGCCATTACTGAGACTTGTCTCAAAGTCCAGAGCGAACCCGGGAAGGAGAACTTGCCAATCAGAAGCGGCCAACAGCTGCAATTTTCCATTAGAACATCTATGGTGCTGGAGGAGAGCAGTAGGGCTAGTTAGAAATGCCAGGTTTGGCTTTCAAAATGGCTCAGCAAGTATTTGCCACCAGAGCGGGTGACCTGAATTCCATCCCTGCAACCCATGTGGTGGAAGGAGAGAACCAACTCCCACAAAATATCTTCTAACCTCCAGACATTCACTGTGTGTGTGTGTAATTAAATGTAAAAAAAGGAAGAAATGCTTTAGGCCCTAAGGTTTAGGGGCTAGTGGGATAGTTCAGTTGGTAACTTGCTGGCCATACAAGCATGGGGAGCTGAATCTGAGCCCCAGAACCTGCTAAGTGTAATGGTGTGTGTTTGTAGGAAGGAAGATGCAGATGAAGCCATCCCTGGAGCTCAATGACAGTAAGAAACCCTATCTAAAAAACTAAGGTGAGTAGCACTCCCGAGGAATGGCGTGCGCCCGCGCGCGCGTGCGCACACACACACACACACACACACACACACTAACGTGCTTTCATACACACACTCCAAATTAAAATGAAAGTAAGTGCCAGTTCTGGCTGGAAGATGCGTTCAGGAGTAGAGTGCCTACCTAGCTATTTTGAAGCCATGGGTTCACAACAGATAAATGGGAAGCACAAATCCTCAAGTCGCACTTCACCCTACTCAATTAGAAACTCTAGGGATTGGATCCAAAAGAGTCTGCTTCAGAGAGCCCTTCGGGGGATTCTGAGACATATTCAAGTGTTAGAATTGGCAGCGCTCTTTAAACCATTCACCTGAAGGCTTCCAGTGCATCTCTCCCCTCTTCAACCTGTCAGCCAGAGGTAGCAGACCAGAGCAACCTCTGCAGTAGGAAGTTGGGTTGCAGGCCCTCTAAGAGCACAAGCCTAAAGGGCTGAGATTCCAGGTGTGCCCCTCAACCCCATCTGTACCTTCTTTCCACCTTTACCCCTTTCCACTGTGATCTTTCTCCCCACAGGCATTTATATGGAAGGCTGGGGATCAGACCCAGGGCCTTATGCATGCTAGACAAACACTGAGCTACCCCACTCCCCAACCCAATTTGGTGGTGGTTGTTTGTTTTGAAGTGCCAGGATTAAACCCAGGACTTCTCCATGATAGGTAAGCTCTTTACTGCTGACCTGCCATGTTCCTTAGGCCTCACCAACAATCCATATATATGACCTACAGTGGTCCCTTTGTGTCCAGGGCAGGGGAATCAGTTTCAGAGGCACCTGGCCCACAAAGATGCCAAAGCCCAGGGGTGCTGAAGCCTCTCATAGGAAACAGTATGAGAAACTGAATGTGACTGTGCACACCTTTGTAATGGCCACACTTAAGAAGTGGGTGCAGGAGACTCCCGGCATTCAAGGCCAGCCTGGAATATATGAAGCCCTGTTTCTAAATAAATAAGTAAACAATTAAATAAAAACAGTGTGATGTTCGCTAATAAACTGTGACAATCATCCCCTATACTTATCTCCAGAAATACGAATGCATGGTGAATGCAGACATTGACAGCTGTTATTCTGTGGTGTTCAGGGAAGAATAAAATAAGTCTCTACATGTTCAGCAGAGATGAAATCTTCCCCGCCCCCACCCAGAATATTTTCAGTCTTCACCGGGTTGAACCTGCAAAAGGAGGGGGCATAGGCTCATATCGTGGTGAGGATAAAATCCAAGCAAGCTTGGCCTGAAAGAAAGGAGGAAGATTTATTATGCGCTGCAGACTACAAGAGCGGAAGAAGAGTTACTGAAAAGCAAGGTCCTCGCGAACAAAAGAAGCATGGAGACATTATTCAGGGATCTATGAATATTCATAAGGGGGTTGGCCTAGTCCTAAATATGCACGATCAAGAATCAAAATTCCGAGCATGCCCGGTTGAGGAGTACACGCCCTGAGCATGCTCAATGAAGGAGGCCAGTTCTGAGTATGCTCAGTTAAGATATACACGCTTAGGCATGCTCAGTTTAAGGTTACGGAGCGCATGTTTAAAAGATTTAAAGTGATGGCTAGGAATGCCTCTGAGCATGCTCAGTTTGCACCATGATGTTTTTAGCTGAAGAGAAAGGAAAGGGCACATTGAAGGTACATTAATTAATGCCAGAGTCGCCTTTGGAGGCGCCTGATAACAAATCTGAATGCAGCGCTCCAGGATATGGAGGGTGGACTGTGTATCTGGTTCTTCATATGTGTGCCTGCAAAATAGATATTGTCATTTTGCATGACTGCTGTTCTGTTCTGTTGCCCTTAAAGTGGGAAGATACATGCTAGATAAATGTTCTACCACTGAGCAACACCCTTAGCCCTCTGTTGTCGTTGTTTTAGCTTTAATGTAAATGTGATAGCCGTGTAATACGCATATGAAAAAGGCACGTATCCACACACCGGTAGCTAAATGACTTTTCACAAAGTGAGTATGTCTATGAAGCCAGGACCCAGCTCAAGAAAGAGAACATAATCTGAGCAGGGTGGTACACCTGGAACCCCAACTCTGGGGAGGCTGAGGCTGGAGGATTACTGTGAGTTTGAGCCAGTTTACATAGTAAGCTGAAGACCAGGCTGCATTATATAGTGAGATCCTGTCCCAAACAAGCAGAAAACATGATGGTCAAGAGCTTCCTGTCTCCTCTGGAACACCATCTTCCTGGTGGCCACTTGCACCTGGTTTCCTAACATATGAACAACACAGATTATTTTTCTGATTTTTTTGAGATATATATATATAAATGGTGCTTTTTTTTTTTTTTTTTGCATGCTTGTATTTTAAATCTACATTCATGGTGTTGAGGTTTAGATTTCACCCTTTTTCTTACCTCTTTTTCACCAAGGACTGTTGATCAGGCATATCTTATTAATACCTGTACATATAATCCACTCTTTCTCCTTGTTCCTTGACATTCCTGGGTGTGCACTCACTATATTGAACCTAGTCCTCCCAGGACACCCAGATCTCCTACGGATCCCTGCCACTGTAAACATCACTGCAGGAAGCATCTTCTGTATGTTCCATATGGACCACGACATGCAGGTTGTACAGAAAAACCATGTGCATAGCAGGCCTGGCTGCCAGCCTGACTAGGGCACACCTACTAGGTGGATCCATGGTGTGTAGTAATATCCTCCCCCACACCTCTGAATTGGAACACTCCCCACTGGAGGGAGGACAAAGGCTTGTAAGACTCAAAGTAAAAACTTACAAGGCTCAGGGAATCCCGAAACTTACAGGATCCACGAAGCCCCACAGGTTACAAAGTAGTAACAATTGCTGGGAAGAGAACACTGTCCAGCCAGCTAAGCTGCTTGCCAGTCTCAAAGGGAGCTTCAGGGTGCTGTTTTCTTGAGTTTCCACGAGTTGGGGTGGGCTTTTTGGTGAGGTAGCTGCCTTGAAATCACCCCTGCTCCTGTAAATAACCCCTGGTATTCCTCTAAGTAAGCCAAATCCACTCACTGGTTCACTAAGCTAGACTCAGTGGTTTTTGTTTTTGTTTTCAGTCTTTGTGGAAAACCCACTTGCCCTCAGAAACAGCATTTTTGCCAGACATTGCACTCAAGTTAGTAATGTGCCTTGATACCATTTAAGACTACGTAGTCGGTCTGCCACTCTACTATATACTCAACATGTGTCATGTATACTCAACCTCATCAGTTTAACTTGCCTTAAAACAGTCAGGGATTGGGTATTTAGCTCAGTGGTAGAGTGCTTGTCTAGCAAACACAAGGTCCTGGGTTCGGTTCTCAGCTTGGGGACAGGTGGGGAGACAAAATAATTTGCCTTTAAGAAAACAGTGTAGATATTGAAAAGATGGCTCAGCAGTTAAGAAAACTGACTGCTCTTCCAAAGGTCCCAGGTTCAATTCCCAGCACCCTCGTGGCAGGTAGCAATGGTCTATAATTCCAGTTCCAGGGGATCTGACAATCTCTCCTGGCCTCTGCTGGCACCAAGCATGCATTGATGTGTAAGCACTGGTACACATACATACATGTAAACCAAACACTCATGCACAAAAAGTAAAAACAATTTTTAAAAATCTTTAAAAAAATAAAAAAAAGTCGGGTGGTGATGGCATATGGTCTTTGACCCCAGCACTTGGGAAGCAGAGACAGGAGGATCTCTGAGTTCTAGGCCAGCCTGGTCTAGAGCGAGTTCCAAGACAGCTAGGGCTACACAGAGAAACCCTGACTCAAAACCAAAACCAATCAACCAAAATCTTTAAATAGAAAGAAAAAAAACAATGTAACCAACTGTTTTATGCTTTGTCTTTCCCACTAGTTAGCTTTAACAACCTAAATGGCAAAAGCTACTTGCAGTTTGTACCCTTCCATGTCCTGACCCAGAAATGTGGGTATGTGTTCTAACGATTTGCTGAAAGCAGCTAACAGACTGGAAGCAGCCTTTCAACAAAATAAATAGTCACCATAAATATTAGAAGGGACATGTGACTATACACCTGTGGGTTTGGAGTGCTAGTTGGGGCCAGTAAAGTGATTTCTTCCCTTGTAAGCTCTGTTAAAGATCTCTCTGTAAAAGAAAAATTCCTCATTCCTTTCCCACACCATGTTTTCTGTGCTGCTCAATTCATCCAGGACAATGCCCTTTGTTAGGGACAGACATCACACACACACAACAGACAACGGGCCACAAATCACAAACTACAATCAGACAGAAGACACAGGAAGAAAAGTGGAGAATTCAAATTTGGGCTCAAGTGGTCTAAACTACTCCAAGAGGAAGACTCTTTCTCATCCCTGAACTTTGGTGCCCTCCCTGGGCTGGACAGACGTTTGTTCCTGTCTCCCCAGGGCCAGTCACACAACAGCCCCTAATTTGTGTTTGGAAATTTGCATTTGCAGAGAGTTCCTACCATTTCTAGGACTGATTAAAAAAAATAAAAAATAAAAAAAAGTCACCCATCTGCTTTCTTGCTGAGAGCTGTGCTGCTGGGCTGAGCTTGTGCTCCCAACCCCCAGTGAGGACTCTGGACACTGAGCGTCTGATTTTCCAGCCTTGCTTTCTTTAGTGAGAGGCAGGTCTCTCCACCAGCTTCCTTCAAAGCTTACAAAGGAGGACTGGAGGAGTGGCTCAGTGCTAGAGCACTTGCCTGTCATGCACCAAGCCCGGGGTTCAAATCCCCAGTGCTGTAAATCCATAAGCAATTGCAAGCAGACTCCCTCCCCCACCACTACCACTTAGAATGCTCAGTTTCTTACTGTAACAGCAGTGGAAAGCCTTTCTGCCAGCCAAACACCTTCATGAACAATTCGACCAGAAAACACCAAGGCCAGATCAGGTAAGGGCTTCTGCCACAAATACGCCTGTCTCTTCCTGCTTCCTCAAAGACAGGCTTGAAACTCAACATCATCAGCCTTGTGCTCCAGCATATGCCCCCATAAAGCCTCATTCAAAGCCCAGCTATGATGGTACATGCAGCATTCAGGAGGAGGCAAAGGGGGTGAATCTCTGTGAGTTCCCAGACAGCAGTGGCTATGTAGAGAGACTGTCTTGAAAAAACAAAATGCAACAACAACAACCATAAATAAATAAATCCATATATATATATGGACTTAGGGACTGAGTTCAGTTCCCAGAACCCACATGAGGCAGCTTACAACCTCCTGTAAGTCCAGCTCTGGGGGATCCATACCTTATCTTCCAAAGGCACTACACACACACACACACACACACACACACACACACACATACACACAAAAAATCATTTTTAAAATTCTCAAGGAACATCAAGGAAGAGGAACAGAAAGAATGTAAGAGTCAGCTGATGAGGAGGAATGCCCCGGCTGTCCTAGAACTCGCTGTGTAGACCAGGCTGGCCTGGAGCTCACAAGAGATCTGTCTGTCTCCTCCCAAGTGCTGAGATCAAAGGCATGTTTGCGGGTTTTTTGGTTTTTTGGTTTTTTGTTTTGTTTTGTTTTGTTTTTAGAAAGGTCATGTAGTCTAACCTGACAGGCTGGACTTAAGCTCTCGATCCTCTAGCCCCAACCTGAGATTCCATTGTCAGCACTGAAGAAGCAAAAAAAAAAAAAAGAGAGAGAGGCACAATATTTGGGGTCTGGCTAGATTTTGGAGAAGCACCACACACCCCAGTCTAGTGGGCAGATGGGATCCTTCTGCCCAGTAGCCCAGGGTTCTGAGCAAATGACAGCTTTGCAACAGTCACAGCTTCAGGCCAAGTTGCTCTGCTTCCTGTGACAGTGGTACTTTGCTGGAGCCACGCTGGGCATCAGTTGTGAGTTCTCTCTCTCTCTCTGCCCTTGGGATTCTGCTTCCCGTCCCAGCACACGGCTAAGCTATTAGCCATTTAGCTTAGCCCCTGGGAAGGAAAACCCAGGGCATGGGTCAATGTATCCAGGCAGATCCCAGATTGGAGGATAAGAGCCTAAGGAAAGCACAGAGTTCCGGGAGAGGTTGTCAGAGGAACGTCTCTCTCCATTTGATGCAGACAAAGGTCATTACATTAATAGAGTGGGAAAAGAGGAAGAGACCTCATCAGTAAATGGGCTCAACCCTAGGCTTCCAGTTACAGTGCAGATAGATAAGCACCAACCAGGCCACATTCCTTTGCTAGTGACCTGCTGTGAAGCAGACAGTATTTAATATTTAGCTGGGTTCTGGCAAAGGCTAAGTAAAGTGGAGAGGAACCGAACCCCTACCGCTCTCAGGGTAAGAAAATCTGGGGTTCAAGGCATGCTTCAACACACTCTTAGCTATAGGACAGCCCCACAGTACTTGAAAAGTCTTTGGCAAATATGACTGCTGCAGAGAGCTGGCTAGCCCATATTAGGGTGCCATGAAGATTTCCATGGTTCAGGCAAGCTGTGGCTTCTTCTGCATCCAGCTGTTCTCCCCATTTCCCACTGGATGCCTGAGCCTGGGGTCCAACACTTGGCTCTCAGGGACCTTTCCTTGAGTTTCATTCTTCATTTATTATTATTATTATTTTTTATGTATCTGTGAGAAAAGATCTTACTATGTAGCCCTGCTTGGCCTTGAACTCTCGGAGATCCTCCTACCTCTGCCTCCAAAGCTGAGACTGAAAATGCGTGCCACCACCTGCTGTCCTCAAATTTCCTGCAATGACCTTGTGTCTTATTAAATAAGACTTGAGGTCACTTGCCTTCTGAGTGAACCACTGAGCTGACTTTGTCTCCCAAATGGATCAAAGGAGGATAACAGGACCAGTGAGATGTATGCAGGCAACTTTAGGACCGGTGTGTGTGTGTTGCTGGCATCCAATAATCCAGGGCTTCGTGCATGCTAGGCAAATAGTCAGCCACTGGCTGTCCTGGCAGCCCTAGGCCAAACTTAATGCCACTAAAATGGCACACTTAGAGACAAGCAGTGGTGACCACACCTTTAATCCCAGCACTCAGGAGGCAGAGGCAGGTGGATCTCTGGATGCAAGGCCAGCCTGGTCTACAGAGTGAGTTCCAGGATAGCCAGGGTTACACAGAGAAGCCCTGTCTTAAAAAACAAACAAAAACAAACAAACAAACAAAAAACTGGTGAAGCCGGGTCTGTAGAGATGGCTCAGTGGTTAAGAGCACTGGCTGCTCTGCTCTTCTAGAAGTCCTGAGTTCAATTCCCAGCAACCACTTGGTGGCTTACAACCATCTATATTGGGATCCGATGCCATCTTCTGATGGAGCGGGCATACATGCAGAAAAAGCATTCAGACATAAATACATAAACAAATAAACCTTAAGACAAAACAAAAACAATCAAACAAACAACTGGTGAATCCAGGTAGTGACACAGGTCTTGTTTCACCAGCAGCACTTGGAAGGCAGAAGCAGGAGGGTCCAGAGATTGAAGTCATCTTCAGTTCCTCAGCTATATCGGAAGTTCGAGGCTAGGCTGTCTACATGAGACATAGCCCTTAAAACAAAGAAAAACAAATAAACAAAAAACCAAAAAAACTGGTGCTGGAGAGATGGCTCAACCTGTAAACATTCTTGCCAGGTAAGCCTGATGACCCTGATCCCAGGAATCCAAGTAAAGGTAAAAGGAAGAAACTGCACTAAGTTGCTCTCTGACTACACACATGAGTCATGGCGCATGCGCCTCCCAACACACACACACCATACACAAAAATACAGTGGTAATATTTTAAAATTTTTATTTATTTATGTAGTTGGGTACTTTGCTTGCATATATGTTTACATACTATGTGTGTGCCCAGTGCAGAAGCCAGAAGAGAACATCAGATCTCGGACTAGACAGTTGTGAGCTGGTGTGTGGGTGCTGCAATTTCAAAGATTTCTTTATTTACGGGGGCTGGAGAGATGGCTCAGCAGGTAAGAGCACTGGTTGCTCTTCCAGAGGACCCGGGTTCTAAGGCACCCAACTGTCTGTAACTCCTATTCCAGGGGATCCAACACCCTCATATAGATATTCGTCTGTATAACAAAACACCAATGTACATAAATTTTAATTTAATTAATTAATTAATTTATTCTATGACTGCTCTCTCTGAACATACACCTGCATGCCAGAAGAGGGAATCAAACCCCATTATAGATGGCTGTCAGGCACCAAGTGGGTGCTGGGAATTGAACCCAGGTCCTCTGGAAGAGCAGACAGTGCTTTTAACCTTGAGCCATCTCTCCAGTCCCTAAATACATGTTTTTAAACTGATAGATTTTGTGTTATGTATATCTCAGCCTAAAAATTATAGGAATAAAAACACAACCAAGGTCCCATGAGATGGTTCATTTAGAAAAGGCCTTTGCTGCCAGATCCCATAGACCTCACTCACTCCACTGCCCAGAACCTATATAGTAGGAGAAAACCAATGCCTACCAGCTGCCCTCTGACCGCCTACCAGCTGCCCTCTGGCCGCCTACCGGCTGTCCTCTGTCCTCCATGTGCACTGTAGTACATTCTCTCTTTCTCTCTCTCTCTCTCTCTCTCTCTCTCTTTCCTCCTTTCCTTCTCCTCCTCCTCTCTCCCCCACATAAGTAATTTTTTTTAATATACAACTGAGGCCTAGTGAGTTGGGTCAGTGGGTAAGGACATTTGCCGCCAAGCCTGACAATCTGAGTTCAGTCCCAAAGTACCCCGTGGAGGAAGGAGAGAACCGGCCCCTGAAATTTGTCCTCTGGCTGTCACGTGAATGCTATAGCATGAACACATCCGCACAATAATAATAAGCTAGAAATGTCAAAAAATGTTAATACAATCGAGATCATGTGAAAATAGCAAGTTGTTAAGTTTCTAAGAGCAGCAAGAACATCTCGTTCTTTGGTGTCAATCAATTAAAAATATTCCTGGCAGCATGACAGCCATATGGTAGTTAAGAAATGGAAATCATTTTCACAGAGCTCATGTTCTAGATGAGTCTACATCTCTTCACAGTACCTGGTAAACTGTATCAGATCAGAGCAGGGGTGACAAACACTGATGATGATTTTGCTGTCACCTCTAGAATAGATTGAGAAGCTTTCTGAGGGGCCAGTTCTGTTTAGGTTCCCTTCGTGTCTATGGTAGCCAGCTTCCAAGATGGCCCCAGTGACCTCTGCCTGTGCCATCTCCTCCTGCTGGGTATAAGCTGCATTGACAAACTGGGCAGTGGTGGTGCACACTTTTAATCCAAGCATTCGGGAGGCAGAGGCAGGTGGGTCTCTGTAAATTCAAGGACAGCCAGGACTACAAAGTAACCCTGTCTCAAGAGACCAAAATAAATATACAGATAGATGGATAAATAGATGGATAGATAGATAGATGGATAGTTAGCCAGACAGAACAGAAGAAGCCTGGGGATGAGGTAAGATGGGATGGAATAGAGACAGAAGAATCCCCAGGACTTCCTGGCCAGCCTAGCCTACTTGGTGCATTCCATGCCAGAAAAAGACCTTACCCCAAATAAATAAGACAGCAGCTGGGGGCATGACTCAGTGGGTTTGATGGGCAGTGTTTGATGTGCAGGCATGAGGGCCTGAGTTTGAATCCCTAGAGCTCACATAAAGCCAGGCATGTTAACACATATCTGTAATTCTAGCACTCTTACAGCAAGATTCGGGGCAGAGACAGACAGATCCCCAGGCGTTTGCTGAAGGGCCTGGTATACACAGTGGCAAACAACAAGGTAGAAGGTGATAACTTGAACTTGGGGTTGTCCTCTGACTGCCACACACATATGCATCCCCTACTCATACTCTCACACAAGTACACACACACACACACACACACACACACACACACACACAAACTCACACACACAAAAGAAAAGGTAAATGTGCCTAAGAAGGTTTGACCCACACACTCGAACATGCACACACACACAAAGTGGACTAATATTATTGTCTACCTCATCAAGTTGTTGTGAAGGCTAGTTAAATATATTGAAAATGCTTAAAGGGGGCCTGGCATGGGCAGAAGTCAGTCCAGCTACTCTGTGTCCATGGCTTCCAAAGCCACAGACTCAACCAGCCTCAAATAAAACACTTAGAAGAGAGCCAGACTCAGAGGCACATACCTCTAAGTCTAGCACTTTGGAGGTATAGAGGTAGGAAGATCAGATGTTCAAGGCCAGCCTGGGGTACATGAGACAGCTGAGCCGTCTCTCCAGTCCCTGCACGGTGTTTACCTTGTATTGGGTATCCGAAGTCATCTAGAGATGACAGTCACATCTACAGTGTTTGGGAGAAACAGATCATGGTGGTACACACCTGTAATCCTAGCACTCAGGAGTCAGAGGCAGGAAGATCGGGAGTTCAAGGCTGGTCTCCACTATCCAGCAAGTTCAAGGCCAGACCCTGTGTCACATAACACATGGAAGAGATGTATGTGTTCTACGCAAATACTAAGCCATTTTATACAAAGTGGTGACATCTGCAGATTCTGGCAACTGCAGGGATCCTTAAACCAACCCCTTGCAATTAGAGAGTGATGACCCTGTTTAAAGCACCACTGTTCCTGCTCAGAGCTGATGGGAGATGCTGCAGAGAGACTGCCAGGCCTAAGTCACAATGCTGATGACCTCTAGAGAAATAAGAGACCCATGAGTGTTGGCAGGAGCCCCTGAAACAGGGCCAGCTATGGCTTTGACACTGTCCCAGAGTACCACTGGATACCTCTGACTACAGATGGGCCCTGCTGCCTCTTGGAGCCGGGTGGGGGGCTGGGAGTAGATGGGGGAGGCTGAGCAGCTACTCCTCAGTACCCTGCATGGGGTTTCAGAATCCCACAGGAAAAAAGGAAGAAGCGGAATCTTTCCACAGGTTGGGCCCCAAAACCACCAGCAATGCCAGGGATCTGTCATTTCCACCAGTCATAAATACTATTTTCTTTCTGTCTTCAAATAAGCATTTGATTCCAATTTTCTTGCAAGGCTGAAATCAGCTTTTCCCTTAATTGGAAGCTTTTATGCCTTTGTGTATATTAAATGAGAGAAAGGTTGGAAAAATATAAACAGGAAACGTTTACCATGAAAGTGAAATGAGCTGCTAAGGTAAATGCAACCAACCTAGAAACAAGACCAATAACAGGTCCCAAGTGCAGCACATTCCAAAAATGCCAAGACCGCAGGGACAAAGAGACAAAGGGCTGAGCACGTGTCACAGAGCATGCCTAGAATCCCAGTGTTGGGAGGCAGAGAAGGAAGCTCTGGAATTCGAGGTCAACCTTGGCTACACACTGGGTTCGAGGTCAGCCTGGTTTACAAAGTGAGACTCTATCTCAAAACACAACACAGAGAGATAGAGATAGAGAGATAGAGAGACAGAGAGGGAGAGAGATATCACCATTTGAATGAAGCAGAGCGCATGGCCGACACAGGGCAGGACCCCTACTCTGTATCATGATGAAGACCTGACACAAACTGGTCTGCGTGCACACAAAGGCGCGCCACCAACAGGGAACCCTTTGTAAGCACTGGATCTGAATGATTGTGAAATGACAATTAGGATCAAATAATAGCAACGCAAGTCCCTCTGTAGTAGGGGTGCTGCCCTGTCTGCAGAGGGCGAGGAGTTGATGGGAACCTCTGTGCCTCAGGCTTGCCTTTTCTGGGAACCCAAATTACTCTTGAGATTAAAAAAAAAAAAAAAAAAAATCAACAGAAAAATGAGTTACATGTCACAGGAATGTGAGGCTGGCTGGGCCAGGGAAGATGTTCACAGGTCTGGATTGGGGTGTCTATGAATGATTAAGGATAACGGTAGCAGGCCACGATGGGACCTGCCTCTTCCTTTCCTTATGCCCCTGGCCCAGCCCTGCTCTCTGCCACCTCAGCCCCAAGCTTCCCTCATCACCGAACCCCACATCCGGCTCTTCCCGGACATCATTTGTTTTTCTTCCCCTATCCCAGTCCTAAACCCTGAGCAAGAGGACGCCAGTGGCCCTGAACTTTAGGATACTGACCTGTTTCTGCTGCTACTGGCCTTGAGGCTAGAGATTGGAGCTGAGGCCACACATCCAGGGAAATGACCTTCACTAGGATTTGGGATGCCAGAGCCCTCTCCCCCCTCCCCCCTCCCCCCTTTCCTTCCCACCTTACACCAGCTTCTTTCTTCATTATCCTGCAGAGAAAATGAAAGGGAAGTCCTAACCTTACCCGGGACCGGACACCAGAACCAGAACACTTGAATCTGCGGAGAGGGGCTCAGGGCGTGAGCATCATATGTGACAGAGGGCCGACCCAGCTGTTCATTCCTCGCCCACCGGGCCTACTCCACTCTCCTACACCCCTCCCTCTTTCCAGCGTGCCCCTCCCCCCTCTCCTCCGCCATCCCCGCGGGTTCTGGAAGGAAAGGATTTCCTGACAGTGGCTTCGAGGCCTGAAAACTCACCTCCGACCTTTGCACACACTGCAAAGAGGAAATGAGATAGATCTACCAGGTTCTACATGCAGTGTTCATGGGAGGGGGGAGGGATAGGGGCACCCTAGGCCACTGCCTCTTTGAGAAGTGCCCTTCACTTTGTAGGTACACATGGGGCATCCCCATTTCCTCTGCGTGGAATTTACAGTCTATGGTGATGGAAACCCAGAGGCCACTGGGAGGGGCAGAGGATGCCCTTCCCAGACTGTATCGACTGGGTCACTGTGCAGGGATATCCCAGGATGATCTGATCTGGCCACTAGAAGTCGTCCCGTCCCCCCGTGCCCCGAGGGGCAAATCAGGGTTTGTAATTCAGGTACACACTCTTTCTCTGAGGTCCCAATGAGAAAGGGTCTTGTCTTCAGGCAGAACACTGATCATTGTCATCCTTCAGGAAGGGCTGGTACTTGGACAGTTAGTGACCAGAGATAATACAAGGTAGCTTGAGGGGGCACAGTTCAAGGCTAGACTTTAAGACATACACACCTCAACCCAGCCATGGATACCTGGGACTGGAGGCCAGAGGTTCCTGCCCTGCTGGAAAACTAACTGGGATGTGTTGTAACTCTGGCTGTCCTGGAACTCTGTAGACCAGGCTGGCCTCAAACTCACAGAGATCTGCCTGCCTCTGCCTCCCGAGTGCTGGGATTAAAGGTGTGTGCTACCATCACCTGACTACATTGCCTTTTTTAAGCTATCTTTATTTTTTAGAGTGGCTTTGGCTTCACAGCAATATTGGGCAGAGTTCCTGAATATCTGGTTGCTTCTCTCATATGTGCATGGCCTCCCGATTATCAGCAACCCCCACCAGCAGAGTGCATTTATTGCCATCCACAAGGATCCCCCTACACATCAGTCTCATAACTCCCAGTTCACGCTGGGACTCACTCACTACAACTGTGTACACTCTGGAGTAGGGTAAGCATATGTGCCAGGTATCCACCTTTATGATATCAAACAGAATAGCTTCGTGGGAGGATCAGGACGAGCTCAGTGGTAGAGTGCTTGTCTATCGTGGGCAGTGTGCCCTGAATTTAGCTAATCCCTAGCACCAGTAGAAAGTAAAGTTCAGAATGCTTCACAGTTCGTGTGATGTTCATGCAGGTGGAGGCCCAAGGACACCGTCAGGTGTCATTATTCCCCAGACACTGTCCATTTTGTTTCTGCTTCAGAGACAGGTTCTCTCACTGGCCTGGAACTCAAGTCAGCCAGGCTGGCTGTCCAGGGAACCCCATGGCTCTGCCTGTCTCCACTTCCCCAGAACTAGTATCACTTACAAACATTTACAATCACTATACCCCACCCTGTCCCCCAAATGTAGGTTCTGGATGTTGAACTTGAGTCCACGTGCTTCTTTTCTTTCACTTAGTCATTGCATTGTGTTGAACTTTCCAAGCACTTTGCACCTCTCTCTCAAAAGTAGGTAACCCAGGCTAGCCCCAAACTTCTGGCAATCCCTTTACCTCTGTTTCCTAGTTTGTGGGTTACAGGCCAGCACCACCACACCTGGCTACTGCTGGTTTGTGGGTTTGTTTTTGTTGTTGGTTGGTTGGATTTTTCTTCTTAAGATAGAGGCTCACTGTGTTGCTAAGGCTGGCTTTGAACTTCTGAACTCACTGGTTCCTCTTTATTCTGCCTACCAAGCAGCCGAGACTCACTGACATAAAGTCTTACACTTGGAAGGTCCACACACTATTCTTGATCTAGACCTTTTAATGAAGAATACTCTGAATGGTGGATAGTTGCCGTCAAGGAAATTTTTTTTTGGTTTTCCTTTATTTGTTTGTTTGTTGTTGTTGTTGTTTTGAGACAGGTCTTTCTACGTAGCCCTGGCTGTCCTGGAATTTGCTATGTAGATCAGGCTGGCCTTGAACTCACAAAGATCCTCTTGCCTTTGCCTCTCAAGCACTGGGATTAAAAGTTTGCGCCACCATACCTGGCTAGGAAAATCTTAAAACCCAGTAAATGTTTCCTAATTTTTATTATCTACCTACATTTGACAACGGTAGAAATGATATTTAGGGAGTTTGCCAATTCTTCCTTTTGTGGACAAATGCAATGTTGATCTTTCTCTTTTCTTCTTTGTTGAGGTAGGCTGTATTTTTAATTTGTTTGCTTGTTTATTATTATGTGTGCACATGATGAAGGGCACGTGAGCGGAGGTCAGAGGACACCTTCATGGAGTTGGTTCCCTCCATCCATCTTTATGTGGGCTCTGAGCGGCAAACTCAGGTCACCAGGCCTGTGTGACAAGCACTTGACTTACTGAGCCATCTTGCTAGGCTCTGTGGGAGTTCTTTAAGATGGCATTTTATTTGGTAGCCCAGGCTGGTTTGGAACTCAGTATGTATCCCAGGCTGGCTGCTGCTTCTCCTCCTCCTCCTCCTTCTCCTCTTCCTCTTCTCCAAGACAGGGTTTCTCTGTATAGCCCTGGCTTCAAACTCATAATGCTCCTACTTCCAGTTCCTAAATACTTGGATAACAGATGTGCTACACCTGGCTTGGAATGTTAAAATTTTTTGAGGTAATCTGAGTGGATTTCGATAGGACTATTTGGATGTCAAAAACCTATTTTTCTCTATCTGGTATACTCCTGCGGCTTCTGTTTCTTCTTCTAGGGAAACCCAACTGAAAAGAGCCATCATACCTCTCCACCACTGTGGGTATCCTTCAAAGAGACGAGGGATCTCTCTTCAGGTTGTATCTGCTTAACTTTGAACAAAAGATTGAGAAACACACACACACACACACACACACACCTCATATAAATGTCTGTAGAACAAAACAAGCTAACATACGAAGCACTAATATAACATAAAAAGTGAAAGTTAAATGGATTTTTCATTACAGATGATGACTATTTTAAAAATACTCAACAGACTAAACAGGAAAAGAAAAAAAAAAAATCACCCCTTCTGTCAGACAATGGTGACCCAAAGCTGTCCTTTCCGATTTCTTCAGGAGTGACTACAAAGAAGCAGAGGTAGAAACAGGAAAATAGCTCATTAGTACAAAGAGCTTCACCGACAAAACAGTTCCCAAACAAGCTCTTAATAATAAGTCATAAATCACTGCTAAATTTGAGTCTAAGGGAGCTAGAGAGATGGTTCAGAGGTTAAGAGCACTGGCTGCTCTTCCAGAGGATCTGGGTTCAATTCCCAGCATCCACATGGCAGTTCACAACTGTCTGTATCTCTAGTTTTAGGGGAATCTGACACCCTCACACCAAAGCACATAAAACTAAATTATTTTTTTAAATTTGAGTCTGAATGCTCTGGAATATGTGTGTGTGTGTGCGTGCGCTTGCACTTGTAATAGTGCAGGTTTGTAATAATCCAGGTTTGTAATAGTAGTGCTTGAAGATCCTATAAATTAGAGGACCCTTTATTCAAAATTGAAGACAGGAGCCAGGAGGTGGTGGTGCACACCTTTAATCCCAGCACTCAGGAGGCAGAGGCAGGCAGATCCCTGAGTCTGAGGCCAACCTGGCCTACATATCGAGTTCCAGGACAGCCAGGGCTACACAGAGAAACCCTGTCAACTCTGTCTCAGAAAAACAAAAAACAAACAAAAAAATTAAGACAGGGCTGGGGAGAGGGGGTATCTCAGTGACAGAGTCCTTGTCTGACATTCATGAAGCTCTGGGCTCCATCCTCAGCACCCCAAGCAGGAATAGGACAAACCAAAATGAAAACAGAACAGAACTAGATTCAAAGTTTGACAGGAAATTCATGTTTACTTGGAATCAGGCCTGTGTAGTCTGGATGGAATGTAGACACACCTTTAACCCAGTATTCAGAAAGCAGTGGTAGCAAACACCTTTAATCCTAGTATTCATAAAGTAGTGGTGTTCCACACCTTTAATCCCTAGAAAGACAGAGTGGAAACAGACACAGGAAGCAGAACTCAGAAGGAATCAGTGTCACACAGGAAGTGATGTCTGAGAAAAGTCAGAGTGAATGGCAGACAAAGTGACTAATTAGAGGAAGAGTTAGCAGAGTAAGGACATGCCCAACTCTCATGAGAAAAGGCGGGTTCTCAGCTCACTTAGAGAGTTATGTAGGAGTTACAGAGTCGGTTAAGAAGCAATTGAAGCAGTCATTAAGAAGAGTCAATTGAAAAGCTGGCTAAAGGGTCAGTTGAGGAGTACTTACAGAGTTAGTTGAAGAGTGAGTACAGAGGAGAAGTTACAGAAGCTGAGGCTGGAGTGAGTTATAGAGCAGTCAGTTGAAGCAGTCAGTTAGGTAGGATGGAGCAGTGAGAGCTCAGAGAGAGATACAGTAGAGCTCGGCAGAAGCCCAGAACAGAGAATACATTGAATCAGAAGAGTCAAAGTTCAGAAGGAACTAATCAGAGTTGCTCAGCCAGCAGTGAGTCTTGGAAGGCCAAGGCTGAAGTCTTTTAGGTCTGGGCTAGCAGTTTAAATGCTCTAGATTGTATGAAGGCTGAAGCCCTACAGTTCAAGGAATAAGACTAGATTGTAAAGAGGCTGAAATGCTCTAGGGCTCCAGGGCTTGAACCATTTATTTAATTAGACAAAAGAATAAACAGTTTTGAACCTGAATCTACAGCTACATCTGGTAAATCTACATCTACTTGGGGCGGGGTTGTTTTAAAATTTGTGGAACTTTTATCAAGTTTCTTACAAAAGCTGAAAATTTCGGGAGGGAGGATGCCTCTGTGGGTCAGGTACTTGCAGTCAAACCTGATGCCCTGAGTTTGTTCCCAGAATTCTACATGGTGGAAGGAGAAAACTGACTCCTGCAAGGCATCCTCTGGACTCCACAAGCATGCTGTGGATGTTTGTGCATTTACAAATTTACACACACACACACACACACACACACACACACACACATACACGAGTGGTGGTGGTAAATACATGTTTTAAAAAACAGCTGAGAAAACAGGCCGGAGAGATAGCTCAGCGATTAAGAGCACTGGCTGCTCTTCCAGAGGACCTGGGTTCAATTCCTGGCACCCAATGGCAGCTCACGACCGCCCGTAACTCCAGTTCTAGGGAATCTGACACCCTCACACCAATGCATATAAAATTAAAAATTTAAAAAAAAAAAAAGCTGAAAACTCTGGCGAGGCCAGCTTAAACTACAGGAGACTGTTTCAAACAAAACAGGCTCCAAAATTCAAGGGCTGATCTTGTGTGGTACTGGGCCTCTTGATTATCAATCTAGCATCCGACCACTAAAGTATATCCACACCCCAGGAACCAATCCTAAATATCCCAAATTAACAATAGTCCTTAACCAATTTGACCTTCACCTTGCTGAAGAGGTGTGCCATGAGATTTATATTATCTTTGTCGATGTGACTCTTTTAGTCAAATCAGTATAAAATTAAATTTTTCCCATTGTTTTATCGGGTAAACTATGATCTATATATTACCTCTATTAAACTTAGATCTCGGTGAGTTCAAGGTAACTACAAAGTGAGGACACCCACACACACACACACACACACACACACACACACGCACATTTTTTGGTGTGATCAAAAAAAATTGTCACAATTCATTTTTTAATACATAGTCTCTTTGGACAAGTTATATACATACTTGAAAAATCTCCAAGTGTGGTGGTGTCCAATCTGAGCACTCAAGAGATTGAAGTGAGGCGGTCTCTCGTTCCAGGTCAGCCCGGACTAAGCAGCAAGATCTTGTGTGGAAAAAAACAAAAGGAAAAGAAAGAAAGAGAGAGAGGGAGGGAGGGAGGAAGGAAGGAAGGAAGGAAGGAAGAAAGAAAGAAAGGAAACTATCAAGTTGCTCAGCATGTAAAGATACTTGCCACCAAGTCTGACGACCTGAGTTAAATCCCCAGGACCCACGTTAGAAGATAAGAGCTAACTCTCAAATAATTTATCTTATTTTATGGGTATGACTGTTTTGCCTGTGTATATATGTGTGTGTAGCACATGCTTCCATGGTGTCTACGGCAGTCAGAAGAGAAGGGATCAAGTCCCTTGGAACTGGAGTTACAGACACTTGTTAGCGAAACCTAAATCATCGGGAAAAGCAGCACCAGGTGCCCTTAACCATTGAGCCAACTCTCCAATCCGGAGAACCGACTCTCAAAAGTAGTCCTCTGACCTCTACGAGCTTGCTCTGTGTGAACAAACATACAAAATAAGTGTGGTTTTCTGTTTGTTTGTTTGTTGTTGTTGTTGTTGTTTATCCAGGCAGACCTCAAACTCAGAGATCTGCCTGCCTCTCCCTCCCAAGTGCTAGGATTAAAGGCATGCGCCACCACTGGAAATAAATGTAATAAAAAAAGAAAGAGAGAGAGAGAGAGAGAAAGAGAGAAAGAAAGAAAGGAAAAACTGTCCCCCAAATTAAAGGAAACAAGAATAAGAAGGAAAGAAAAAAAGTTAGGTGTAAACACACTGGGGAGGCAGAAGCAGAAGGATTGTCACAAATTCAAGATCACTCTGGACTACAGAGCAAGAGTCTATCACATTCCCACAAAGAGAGAAAAAGAATTTCATTGCAAAGTCAGTTGCTAGCATATCTATTGCATTGTTGATTTCTGTTGCATGAGAGACCTTTCCCAGGGAAACAATACATACACACACACACACACACACACACACCTGTACTTACCATAGACAAGGACCCCATAACAGACCACAGTAATGATTGCACCAAAGTCCAGCCTGATGAACTAATAAGTTTTTACTGTGGCTACTGAGTATGAGTGAGGGGTCATTTACAGGAGCAGGGGCGACGAAAAAGTAGCTGTATAGCAGAAAATCTCACCCCAACACATGGCGATGACTCCTGAGAGCCACCACCCTGAAGTTCTCTGTGCAGCTGGGCAACTGGACAGGTCAGAGAGATCTCCTTTTGGCAGCTGATCGTTTCCTCCCCATCAGTTGTTGACTGTTTATAAAAGCTGAAGAAAAAAGGCCTTTTAGAAGCTTGTAAGTTTCAGCTTTCTCAGCATGTGAAGTTCATTCACCTTCTGAATTTCCTGTCCCTTCTGGAGGGACTGTTTCCCAACCCTTTCTATTAGTTTAGAATTTTTTTTTTGTTTGTTTGTTTTCGTTTTGTTTTTCGAGACAGGGTTTCTCTGTTGTAACTCTGGCTGTCCTGGAACTCACTCTGTAGACCAGGCTGGCCTCAAACTCACAGAGATCCTCCTGCCTCTGCCTCCTGAGTGCTGGGATTAAAGGTGTGCGCCACCACCACCCACCTTTGTTTGTTTAATTTTTATTTTATGTGTATGAGTGTTTTGCCTGCATGTATGTGCATGATGTTTATCCCTGGTAACTTGGATTCCCTGAAATTGGAGTTAAAGTTACCATATAGGGCCTGGCAGTGGTGGCCAATGCCTTTGATCCCAGCACTCAGGAGGCAGAGGCAGGTGGATCTCTGTGAGTTTGAGGCCAGCCTGGTCTACAGAGTGAGTTCCAGGACAGCCAGTGTTACAACAGAGAAACCCTGTGTCAAATAAATAAATAAATAGATAGATAAATAAATAAATAAATAAAAGATACTATATAGGTCCTGGGATTGGGAACGTGGGTCCTCGGCAAGAGCTAGGTCAGTGCCCTTAACTGGTAAACCACTGATGAACCAGCCCATTTCCATCTTACGCTTGCAAGCTATCTTATAGTAAAGACAAACTAGGCTCACTACTATTTATGAGTAAATCTGTTTCTCAAGGATTGGACTACACCCCACCTCTAACCTTAACTATAAATGGTTCTGTACTGCCTCTTCCAGGAACCAGCAATTGTGCTGGTTCAAAAGATTATTATGACCACTTGTTATGACTACCTGTTGTTATGACTACCTTATGGCCACCTCGAAATCGTGCCTTTGTTTTAAAAGGTTGTTATGACCAACTTACTATGCTTATGTTCTGCTTCTGTAACCCTGCCTATTTGCTTGCCAACGCCCTCCCCCAGTTTAGAAACCCCCTACTCTTGAATTATAAAAACCTTTACCTTGCTCATGTCCAATGCTGAGCTCTTGAATCCTGCCTTAGGGGGAGGCAGCCAGTCCATTTACAGGAAAAAGCTTGCTTTAATTAATTTAGAATGATTTGGGTTGGTGGCCTTTCTTCTCCAGTCTTTGGGATAACATCATCTCTACAGAACTCCTTTCTTTGAATTATTATTATTATTTTTTTTTTTTGAGATTAGGTCTCACTATATAACCCAAGGTAGACTGGACTTCACCATTGTCTTACCACAAAGGCCTCTGAGGGCTTCGGTTGCTTTGATTATATTCTTGACAGAAATAAATTTCATTTGGATGTATTTGAACTTTTTTTTTTTTAAGATATTTTTCTTTTATGTGGATGGGTGATTTGCCTGGATGTATTTGTCTCTGTACCATGTGCATGCAGATCTTGAGGTCAGAAGAGGGCATTGGATCCCCTGGAACTGGACTTACAGATGGTTGTGAGCCACCATGTAGGGTCCAGGAATCTAACCCAAATCCTTTGGAAGAGAAATTAGTACTCTTAACTACTGAGCCATCTCTTCCAGTCCCTGCTCAGTTTCATAATTAATAGCTGGGATAATTTTCCACAGACCACCTCTTGGCTCCGCACACTTGAAACATTTCTCTTCCACCGCCCACCTCCCAACTGCTGTAGCTCGGTGTGGCTATACCAGGTGGGGAGGCAGACTATTCCTGGAAGCCATTCCTGTCCCAGGATGGCCAGGAATTCCTATATACGGAAACATAATGGCCCATTAAAGTCATACCAACTGTGTCTCCAACGTAACTTCTCCTTATCTAGAAGTCCCTTAGCCTGTGGGAGTGGGGCAAAGAGAGAGTCATAGTGGGTAAACATAGCAATATTTTGTTTTTAAACTGGGTCTAGCTATGTAGTCCAGGCTGGCCTCGAACTCACAGTGAACTCCCTGCCTGCGCCTCTCCCGGTGTCGGGATTACAGACATGCACCAGCTATACCAATCAGAGCTCATACCATGCCCTTTCTCCAATTTTACACACATGTGTGACGGCAGCGTTCATTTTGCGGGTTGCTCCAAGAGTTTCCAGCAAACAAGGAGCCTGATGCTTGAGCATTAGTTCCGGTTTCGTGCTCTGGGTATGCGTGTGAAAGGTTTAGGTGCGTCGTTCGGAGCTCTGATTAAACAAAGGGCAGAAGGATCTGAGAGGGCGGGGTACCAAGCGCTGGGATCTGTGTTGCCGCCTCAGCTCCCCTCCCCCCACTCCTCGTGTCCTTGAGCAGGCCCACCCCCAATCGTGGTTCATGCTACCCTGGGGCCTCTAGAGGGCAGCAGAGCCTCATGTCAGGCGACGTCGAGCACACGCGCTGGGTTGCCAAGGGGACTTCCGAACCTCGCTCCCGCAGACTTCCCGTGACGCCATCCGTCGGTGGCAACATCAAGTGTGGCCGCTTACCCTGGCACAGAGCTTCCGAGTCCTGACGGAAGCTTCCCTGTTTAAGCTCAGTTTCACGAGACAGTGCGGTTTACTCGCGACCCCGATGGGCAAAGGTCCATGTGAAGGAAGTAGCACAGAGCTGGCAGATGTCACAGCCATTCTCCCACAGCCAGTCGTCGCCATTGAGCACACAGAACCATTGTGAGCCCAGAGATTCCTATGGAGGTCAGGGAGAGGCTCCCACTCCGGGCTTCTGGTGGGGACTGTTTAACAAGCCATCAGACCCCAGGACTGGACAGGTCACTCTTGCTGTTAGTTTAGCATGTGTGGGACAGGGAGCTCCGTGAGTAGATAATGGGGGTCCAGCCGGGAGGCGTGTACTTGTGACCAGATGGGACCATGCACCAGGGTAGGCACGCCATCGAGACTACGGTCCAAAGCTTCTGCCAACAGCTGATTTCTGTGGCCGGTACTGGTGATATGGGGTCTAATAGGGATTCTTCTGACATGAGCTGCCGCTGAGCTACACCTCCAGCTCTCTGAGCTGTTTTATGTTATTACTGTTTTTATTTTGAACTATGTGTATGTGGGCACATAAGTGCCTGTGTCCTCAGAGACCAAATGCGTCTAGAGCTGGAGTTACATTCCCCAGTCACCGAATTGTGCACTTTAAAGATGGTTACCGGAGGTTAGAGAGGTGGCTCAGTGACTCTTGCTCTTCCAGAGGAGCTAAGTTCAATTCCCAGCACCTGCGAGGCTGCTCAAAACCGGCTGTAAATCCAGTCCTAGGGGGCTCCAACATCCTTCTAACCTACGGCATACACACACATGAACCATTCATACGTATGAAGTAAAATAAATTAAAAAAAAAACATTGCCACGTGGTGTGGCAATCCTGTAATCTATTCTTTGTGGCGCTATGTTTTGTTTTTCTTTTTCAGTGCTGGGACTGTAATCCAGATCTTTCAGATACTAACAAGCACTCTGCCACTGAGCCCCATCTCTGCTGAGATAATCTTTCATTATTATTTTTGGATTATTTGTTAGGTTTTGGGTTTTTTGTTGTTTTGTTTTGTTTTTGTTTTTTCGACAGGGTCTCTTGTAGCACAAGATGGCCTGGAACTCATTCCAATCTTCCTGCCTCTACCTCCCGAGTTCTTAAATTACAGACGTGTGACACCACACACAGTGAAATCAGAGCACTTGTGAGAATCGGTTCTCTCCTTCATGCGTGTCCTGCAGGTCCAACTCAAGTGGTCAGGCTTGGTGGCTAGTGCCTTTACCTGCGGAACCATCTCACTGGCCCCTCTTTTAAATGGGGTAAATTTGGTCAATTTCTCACAGGAGTATAAAATAACCCAACCCCAACCAAGTATGTTTGTCGCGGAATTTCCAGTTGCTTATTCAGACACTGCAGACTGGCGGCAGCTGGGCGGGTCTGAAAGGCTGCTCCTTTTGTAAAGGAAATCTCTGGGTACCCGGGAGGTAAATAGCAAAAAAAAAAAAAAAAAAAGCGGAGAGAACCTTTCTACTCTGCTATGCTACCCTTCCTGCCTCTGAAAAGGAGGTGGGGGGTCTGACATCCGGCGCCGACACAAAGGACACAGGTGGCTGTATCCTGAGACTCGATCTGCATCACAAGGCAATCCCGGCCTGCTTCGGACACCTTCCGCCTTCCTTCTTCAGGCCTTCCCTTCCCCCAAAGCCTCAACCCTAACCCTGCCTGCCAGGCTTTCATTGTATCTCTCTAAACTCTGGATAGTGGTCCAAGAGGAAATAAATCTGCTTTTATTCTTTTTTTTGTTATTATTTGTTTGTTTTGATTTGTTTGAAACAGAGTCTCATAAGCCCAAGCTGACCTGGATCTATGGAGCCCAGACTGGCTTTAAACTAATCCTCCAGTGCTAGGATTACAGGCCTGTGCGACCGCGTCTGTTTTCAATTTGTCTCTCTCTCCCTCCCTCTGTCTTGAGGGCAACCCTCCCCCGCCTCCTTTCTCTTTCTACTGCTGGGAGTGGAATTTAGGCCCTTGGGCATGCTAGGAAAGTTCCCTACCACTGAGCTCTATCTGTAGCTCAGAAATAAATCTATTTTAATGATCAATTACCTCTTTGAGATTTGATTGCTTGCTTGCTTTTATTTCATTTGCAACAAGATCTCACTTGGTAGCCCCAGCCCCCAAACTCCAGATGACTTAACCTAAAAGAGTGCATTTACATTTTTCCACCATTTCTGTCTCAATCTTCATCGTTTTGACCAGATGAAAATCCTCAAGGATTGTGATGAGCTGTAGGGGAACAAATCAGCCAGAGACCTGGCCCTGGATACAGGCCCCGCCTCAACCCAGGGCCGGCCTAACCTGGAGTTCAAGACCCCCAGTCTGCCCTCACCCGAGCCTTCAGGGCAGGGACCACCCATCTGCTCATGTTTCTTTCTCCAGTGACTCTCTCTGCACCAAAGGTTTGACCCGGTGGGGCATGGCCATGCATGCAGGCGAAACACTCAACACATAAAATAAAATATTAAAAAAAAAGAAGAATCTCCATAGCTGGAGATGTAGCTCACTTAACAGAACGCTTGTCTAGCACCCAATAAAACCAGGTGTGGGTAATGAAGGGTTGAAATCTCAGCAGGCTGAAGAGACAGGAAGATCAGAAGTTCAAGGTCCATCCTCTGCTACATAGCAAGTTGGAAGTCAGCCTGGGCTATATGAAAGCCCGTCTAACAAAATAATAATAATAATTTTGTGAGTGAAATTGCAATGTGGCTTTATCGGGGTTCAGTGTGCTTAGATTTGGGGATGAGAAAGGAGTTCTGGTATAGTACAACTCAAAAGTTTTACCTAAATAAACACAGTTCATTTGTTATTTTTAGCATCTTTGAGATGTCTTTAGGAAAACATTCACTGTCTCTATAGGCAAATTTAGCTTCATCAGGTGTGTTTGGGATTTGGTTTTTTTTAATTATTATTATTGTTTTGTTTGTTAACTTTTATATTTACCGTGTGTGTGTGTTCACACATGTGTATATGTGTTGGTGACTTGATGGCATTGAATGTGTGTGAAGGTAAGTACCTCTTGTGGTGGTTTGCGTTCTCTCTTTCTACCATGCATTTCTTGGGGGTTGGGGTTGGGGTGGGGCTTGAACTCAGGACATTGCAAGCTTCCTTACCAGCTGAGCCAACTGACCAGCCCTCAGCTATTGTTTTGGTTTTTGTTTTGTTTTGTCTCTCAATCAGCAGGAAAGGCAAACTAGATTCCAAGGCAAGGGTCTTATTTTCTCCCTTCTCATGTCCTAAAGTCAGAATCTGTCTTAGCATCTCAGAATCTCTATGGCAGTGAACAACCTTTGTTTCTCATGTGAGAGCCAGTGCAGGGGACCAGCTGGTTTAAGGAACCAACACTTATGGGCTTCTCTTCTTTTCTTCCTTTCTTTTTCTTTTTTGTTCCTTTTTGTTTTTGTTTTTTGAGACAGGGTTTCACTGTATAACAGCCCTGGCTGTCCTGAAAAATTGCTTTGTAGACAAGGCTGGCCTTGAACTCACAGAATTCACTGCCTGGGATTAAAGGGGTTAGCCACCAAGCTCTATTTTGCTTCTCTTATTTTCATTCCATTTGCAAATGCCATGGAAATCCAATGGGGGGGGTAGGGATTCGGGGGGGGGGGGGATGCATTCTCTTCCTGGACAGAATGTCTACTCAGGCTCAGTCCTGTGGATTTATGCTAATTTGAAAATGGGC
The DNA here is from genome assembly GCA_026225945.1 of Cricetomys ansorgei. NCBI lineage: Eukaryota > Metazoa > Chordata > Mammalia > Rodentia > Nesomyidae > Cricetomys > Cricetomys ansorgei. The sequence continues at coordinate 1,920,293 of JAMJFZ010000736.1, forward strand.
TGCTCACCGGGACTGCTCTGGAGTTACTCAAATGGAGTAAAAAGCACTTAGTCCCAGCAGGGGGCTTCATTTCTAGGCCCTTGATCCAATACAGAAACCAACTAATGAAGGATTCTTGTTATGAAGATGTTGTAGATTGCACTTGTCTGTTAGCCCTCAGATAGTCTCCAGGGTTTCTTTGTAAATGTCAGAGCTCTGAACAGCTGTTGTCCCCAGGAAGTGAGGGCTTTCTACAAAGTCCTTAAGAAAGCCCAGGGCAAATGTACAGAAAGTGCTTGTGTGTGTGTGTGTGTGTGTGTGTGTGTGTGTGTGTGTGTGTACATGCAGAGGCCAGAGGAGAATGTTGCTGGTTTTCGTGAACTTGACACAAACCTAGACATCTGGGAAGAAGAACTTTAGATAGCCTGTAGGTTATTTTCTCACTTTCTTGATTAATTATTGATGTGGGAGGGCCTAGGCCACTCTGGGGCGGTGCCATACCTGGGCTGATGGTCCTGGGTGCTTTAGAAAAGCTGGCTGAGCAAGCTATGGGAAAAAGCCACTAAGCATCACCCATCTGTGGCCTCTGCTTCAGTTTTTGCTTCCAGGTTCCTGTCTTGAGTTTCTGCCATGACTTTCCTTCATGATGGATTGTACGGTGAAATAAACCCTTTTCTCCCCAAGTTGTCTTTGGGCCTAGTGTTCATCATTCACTGAACTTGGGAGGGTGTTATTTTCCCAGCTAGACTGGTACCCAGGAAGCTTCAGCAACCCTCCTGTCTCTGTTCTCCCTCACCCCAGCACTAGGGTTACTTGTGTCTTTAGCTACACTCAGCTTTTATGTGGGTGCTGGGATGTGAATTCAGGTTCCAATGCATGTGTAGCATTCTCATCCAGTTGTAAACTGTCCAGTCGGGCAGTTGTAAGCCACCATGTGAGTGTTGGGAATTGAACTCAGAAAGAACAGCCCTACCCTAAACTGGCTTCTGTGTAACTATCAATAAATATGCTTCAGAGGAGCGGTACTGGGTCAGTCTCTTGAAGGCTGTGCTCCCTGCTCTTCCAGTTGAAGCTCAGCATCCTGAGGCCGCTCTCTTGATTTGATTGTCTCTGTGACACCTAACACTGACACTAGCACCCTTCCCTCTGTTAAAGGAGCGTTACTCATAACAGTCAGAACGAACAGATGGCTATCCGTGGTGCCTATTAACATACCAAAGTGCAGGTTGGCCGCCAATCTCTCTCAAATACCTGTTACAGAGTCCAGCTTGGCACCCTGGTCCTTCTCACCCCACCCCTACCCTAAACTTCTCCAGCTCATGGGCTTCCCTCCCCCAGCTTCTCATTCCCTTCCAACTCTGCCATTTTTGGCTCTCTCGATCCTCTCTCTCTTTTGTCTTCCTCTCTTGCCCCTCTCTCTTGGCCTACTTTGCCTGCACTCTCTTTATTGTCCTCCTCGCTCTCCCCCTCTCTCTTCTCTCATGGCCAAGTCCAGTCTGCTGGCCATGTTCAATATACCACTCTCTCTCTCTGCTCTAGAGTCTTCTATATGCCTCTGACTTCCGTGCCCCCCTCCCCGCAATATCTACAATAAAAACTTGCCTCTCGGCCAGACCTTGGAGCAGTCACCTCATTAGCTGATATATCTGATAGCCATACCCACAGTTTACACACAGGGGATCTAACTCACTCTACTGGTCTCCACTGTCACCAGGCATGCAAATGGTTGCCCTAGAGCTAAGAGGGTACTGAAGCATGCTTTGAACACCAGATTTCTCACCCTGAGAGTGGCAGACTGCTTCCCTTTTCTTACTCTGACAGACCCCCAGCTAGCATTGACAGCTGTCAAAGATTCCCCGGGGGGCGGGGGGTGGGCTGACATGCCTTTTGTCATGTAGTCCCTGATAAGATCCTGTTTCTTCAAGGCGTAAGGCCTGGTTGTTGCTTATCTGATCACTGTAGCTGGAGGGCCCCCTGGGCTAGAATTCCTCTCTCCCTATATGACCTTATAAGGTCTCTTCCCCTGGCCCCTGTAAATCTCTGCTTAATGCAAATAGGGCTTTCTTAATACTCTTGCCCCAGCCAATGACATATGACTACCCAGGCCTGGTTGTGAGCCCCTATATGAAATGAAGCTTTCTTAGTACCCCGGACAATAGCACACCACCACACAGGTCATTCCCCCCTTTTCTTCTGACATATATATCACTTCCCTCCAGAGAAGTCTGCTTCCTGCCGTTCTCAAGCCTCCACCCAAGACCCTCTCACCCTGGACGGTTCCTAACTACATCTCCCTCCTCCAGGCTGGGCTGGTGTAGGATAGCTTGGCTGTCCAGTGGAGGGGAGCAGGAAGCGGGTAATCCACACATATACATATATATTTTGTTGTTGTTGTTTGTTTTTGTTTGTTTGGTTTTTGTTTTTTTGTTTTGTTTTTTCTGAGACTAAGTCTTTCTACATAGCCCTGACTGTCCTGGAACTCACTCTGTAGGCCAGGCTGGTCTTGAACTCCCAGAAGTCTGCCTGCCTCTGCCTCCTGAGTGCTGGGATTAAAGGTGTGAGCCATCATGTCAGCTCTACACATACATATTTTTTAAATTAAAAAATAATAATAAAGAAGGAAAAAGAAATTCCCCTTTTCTCTAAAGATGGCTCTGGAGTCAAAAGCAGAAACCACTCTTGTAGAGGACTTGAGTTCAGATCCTAGCACCTATGTTGGGAGCTCACCACTACTTGTAACTCCAGCCCAGAGGGATCCAACATTTCTGATCTCCTTGAGCATTCATGTACACATACTCATACACAGACACATACATAATTAAAAATAATAACATCTTTAAAAAATTTTTTTTTTCTGCCTGGCAGTGATGGTACATGTCTTTAATCCCAGCACTCAGGAGGCCGAGGCAGGCAGATCTCTGTGAGTTTGAGGCCAGCCTGGTCTCCAGAGTGAGTTCCAGGACAGCCAGGGTTAAAACAGGGAAACCCTGTCTTGAAAACAAACAAACAAACAACAACAACAAAACAGTGGATAGCTGTCCTAAGAAACACATGGGCTTGACCTCTGGCTTCCAGGAACACCTGCGTACACCAGTATACCCTCACATACCCAAACATCTCCACAGTAACAGCTCATCTGTTGGGGGTGGGGTTGGCAAGATGGCTCTGTAAGGGACCAACGGAAGGAGACCCCCGGAAAATCACCAGGACTCGAAATCGATGCAAAAGCAAGAGGTTTATTAACCAACGAGTTGGGGTCAACTCTCACGTATCCTATAAGTCAGAATAGGAGCGCGACCTTGGAGAAGTTTCCAGCGACTGTTTTTAAAGGGAGCAGGGGATCTCTCTGATTGGTCAGAACCCAGGCACTGGATTGGCTCCTTAAATGTTACGTGCCACAAGGATTTCTGGGAAAGTGAGTATTCACCATTAAACAGAGAGGTTTATGGGATAGTGAGTACTTAACATTAAACGGAGGAGAGGTTAGTGCCTTTACCATAGGGGATCGGGGCTTTTCAGCTCAGTGGATAAAGGGGCTTGCCACCAAGCCTAATGACCTGAATTCAATTCCTGGAGCCCATAAGGTAGAAGCAGCTACTCCTATAAGAAGAGAATCAACTCCTATAAATTGTCTTCTGAGCTTTACATGTGCACCATGGCATTTAAGCCTGTGTATACATATGCACATAACGTAAGTAAACATAAAATATGTTAGAAATTAAAATTTAACTTCAAACACTCAGGGAATAAGGAAAATGCCATTTCAAAGTGCTCCTCCAGTTCTGGCTAATGCCCAGAGAAACTGGCTTGTGACGGAAAATGTTAGCAGTTTAAATAGGCCCTATGTTTAAGCATCTCACATAAGTTGTCACCTTTAAATCTCTTTAGGGTCTGGACCCTAAGTCACACTTTGAGCAATTTAAGCAGAGACAGGAGACTGCAGATCTGGCCATTTGAACAAACAGGAGACATTTACACAGCAAAGATAATTGTCACAGTTACTTTTTACGTAGACTAGTGTTGTCCCCTATTTCCCAGTAGCTGTTATCTAAGGACATCCTGCCCACCTGATAAGAGAATGCGGGGCTGAAGGCAGAGCAGGACTGAGCAAGGCCTGTTACAACTGCCACCCCCCTTGAGCTTCGGATAGATGCACGTTCTTTGATACAGTCTCCTCCTGTTACACCAGTGGAGCCTAATTGACAGAGTCTAGGTGAACAAATATTAACCAGTTTCTCTAAACCTAAACTTCCATGATGTTAGACATGTACTTCAGATGGGGCCCTAGAGCTGAGAGAAGTGGATACAAGCCCCCACCCCTAACCCCGAAAACTGTCTCCAATTGATGACCGCTTGCAAAGAAAACTAGTTCTCTCCAACTGTCTCTCTGGGTATACAAACCACAGTTTAGGGCAGGTCCCATGCCCAGCAGTGCGTAGCCAACACAAAACAATGATATTGTTGGAGGGGTTTGTCTCATAATGCTTTATCTTTTCTTTTCTTTTCTTTCTTTCTTTTTTTTTTTTGTAACCTTACAGATATTTTGCTTATATATTATGGCTTCTGATTTTGTTTTATGGGTTTCCTGTTTGTTGTACTTTTTCTTTGGCTTTTTTTCTGTTTGTTTAGTCCTATTCTGGTTTATTTGCTTTTATTTTATCTTATTATTATTAATATATTTTAGATGGCTTTTTTGTTTTTTGTTTTTTTCTCAACACAAGGTTTCTCTATGTAGCCCTGGTTGGCCTGGAACTTGCTCTGTAGACCAGGATAGCCTCAAACTCAGAGACTCCCCCTGAGTAGTGGGATTAAAGGCATGGGCCACCACTGACTGACTGGGTGCTTATTTGTATTCTAATGAGAGAGAGAAACTGTGTGGATTTGGGTGGGTGAGACGGTGGGGAGGCTCTGGGAGGAGTTTGGGGAGGGGAAACTGTAGTCATAATATATTGTATGGAGGGATTGTCTATTTTCAGTTAAAAAAAAAAAATTGTGCCTGAGCATGACTCTCGTAGCTTCCGTTGTATTGGATTAAATGAGACCTTAGAAGAGGTTGTTTGTAGTTAAGAATAAGCTCCTGTTTGCTCTGTGCCAAAGTCTCCATACCTTGCAAACTAAGGTTTCTATTTGTAATTAAGAATGAGTTCCTGCTTGCCCTGTGCTAAAGTTCTTACAGGTTAAGGTTCCTATTTGTTAAGCTTTCTGTTTGCAGTCAAGAATAAGTTCCCATTTGCTCTACGCCAAAGTCCTTACAAGTTAAAATTTCTATTTGTAGTTAGGAATAAGTTCCTGTTTCTTAAGATCTGAGGTAGCCTGCAAAATATGTTTAAAAACCCACACTAAACTCTCGACACCCAATTCACCCTTGTACCTTCCTTTTCATTGTATTCTTCTGACAACTCTTCTGCCCCATGTAAACACTTTATCTCTCCTATAAGAGGGACCTCGGGAGGACTGCAGGGGCTTCTCTCTGAAACCCTGTGGGAGGAGACAGCCAGTAGGCAGTTCCGGGTGCATCTCAATATTAAAAAACTTGCTTAATCAGATAAATTGGATAAATTGGATTTTCTCCCCCAAATTCTTATGTTTAACAAGGGAAGCAGAACTCAAGTATATTAACTGATTTCCTTTTTCTTTTCTCTTTCTTTCTTTCTCTTTTTTTGTTGTTGTTTGTTTGTTGCTGTTGTTTTTTTTCGAGACAGGGTTTCTCTGTTGTAACTCTGGCTGTCCTGGAACTCACTCTGTAGACCAGGCTGGCCTCGAACTCACAGAGATCCACCTGCCACTAATTGATTTCTTTAATGAAAGTAATACTTAGGGGCTGGTTAAGAGCAATTACTGCTCTCTCGGAGGTCTCAGGTTTGGTCCTCAGCACCTACATGGTAGCTTACACAGGCAATACATAAACATACATACAGGCATACATACAGGCAGAACACTCATACCTATAAATAAAATTTTTAAAAATCTTAGAAAAGAAATTAATATTTGAAGCAAATATACAGTTCCCAGCAACAGGTCACTTGTGCCTTTGGTGTTTGTCCATTGCAGTGGGTGAAGGCTGGGAAGGTCTCAGGGACAGAGACCTGAGAGAGAATTTATCTAGTACTCAGAGAATTTAGCCAATGTTTCAGTTTCTTGTTGGAGAAAAGAATTCAGAGAAGTGACAGACAAAGGAATGGAAAAACAGTTTTACTCAAGATCCAAAGTACACACTGTAAGATGGACTTTGAATAGCACTTTATGAGCAAACTTTAATGAAGGGAATGACTGTTCATGAGCAGAGGGGTATGGGGTATCAAGGAATCCCAGGAATGAATAGGAATTTCCATGGAATATGATTTCTCCCCTTATCTGTCCTCCTGTAGGTTTTCTAGGTGTGTTATGCTGTCAGATGAGTTGCAGTGTCAGATGCATCATGGGAGCTGGTAATTTGGTAATGCTAATGATACTGAGATACCATGATAATGAAGCCAAAGACAGTTAGAAGCCATCTCCCTTGGTGCCTTAGTGTTCTTATTGCTGTGAGGAGACACCATGACCAAGAAAGACAACTATAAAATAAAGCATTTAGTTGGGGGCTTGCTTATAGTTTCAGAGCGTTAGTCCATGACCATCATGGAACACGGCAGCAGGCATGTCACTGGAGCAGTAGCTGAGAGCTTACATTTTGAGACAACTACAAGACAGAGAAAGAGAAGGAGAACAAAAATGGCCTGGGATACTCTCTTAGTTAGGGTTTCTGTTGCTGTGATGAAACACTATTACCAAAGCAACCTGGAGAGGAAAGGGTATATTTGGCTTACACTTCCTCATTGTAGTCCATCACTGAAAGAAGTCAGGACAGGAACTCAAACAGGGCAGGAACCTGGAGGTAGGATCTGATGCAGAGGCCATGGAGGGGTGCTGCTTACTGGCTTGCTCCTCATGACTTGCACGGTCTGTTTTCTTATAGAACCTAGGATCACCAGCCCAGGGGTGGCACCACCCACAATGAGCTACCCCCATCCCCAACAATAACTAAGAAAATTACCTATCTGCTTGTCTACGTATATCCTGATCTTCTTGAGGCATTTTCTTTCTCAATTGGGGTTCCCTTCTCTCAGATGACTCTAGCCTGTGTCAAGTTGACATAAAATTAGCCAGCACAGCTTTTGAAACCCCAAAATCTACTCCCCCAGTGACACACCTTCTCCAACAAGACCATACCTCCTAATATTTCCCAAATAGTTCTACCAACTAGGGATCAAGCATTCAAATATATGAGGATATGGGAGACATTCTTGTTCAAACCACCACAGTTGGCATGCCATTCTCAGTGGATTTTGCTCACTGCTTGTTGTATGTTGCCTGTAGATATAGAAGTAAGCATTGATTTTATTCTTCTTCTCGTGGGTTCATGGCAAAAGACAGTTTATTCTTTGTTAATTCAATCCCTGGTCCTACAGAGTTTCAGCCTCTGTACAATCTAATCGTAAGTCTAAACCTAAAATGTTTCAGCCTCTGAGACTTACTACCAACTGAGCTCACTCTGACTAGTTATCTTCTGAGCTATCTCTTTTCACTCTGATCTATATTGTAAATCATAAACCATCTGTTTCTGATGCTCTGCTTTCTCTCTCAGTTTATTCTGGACTGGTTCTTTTCTTCTCAGGTTCTCCTTCCAAACTGTAAGCTGACTGCACTCAAACTGTCTGCCTCAACTAATTATCCTCTCTCCTTCTGAACTGACTGTCTGAAATCTGAACCGTACTTCCTCTTCTGACTTGGTCTGAACTGAACTGAGAGCCTCCTTTTATATCCTGAGAGTTGGGCGTGTCTTCACTCTGACTCAGTCTCAGACTTCACTCTGATTCAATCTCAGAGTTTGGGATTAAAAGTGTTACTACCATTGCCTTCAGAGCATTTCATCTGGATCACACAGGCCTTTCAATGTGGTCCTTTGCTAGAACAGTCATGCTGCTTGATTAAAAGATTAAATGTTCCTCTACACTGTCCTACTCCATGAGCTTCCAGTTGCCTTGTAACATGCTTCTTGATTATTTTTTCTCTTATGCCTCTCTAGCTTACTTCATGCATTTATGCACAATTTTTTTTTTAAGGGCAGAGGGGCAGAAGGGTGGAGCAGGGAGGAATGGGAAGAGGATGTTATAAAGATACATTGTATGAAACCCGAATTATTAATAAAAAACTATGTCCTTAAATGTGTGTGTGTGTGTGTGTAGGTGGGAACTTGCGAGATGACTTCTTCCGCCATGTAGGTTCCGGGGACTAAAGTCAGTGACAGGCATCTAAATCTGCCAAGCCACTTTGCTAGTCCAATATTTAAAGTTTTTTTTAACTTTATTTTATTTTACATTTATTTATTTTGTGTATTTATGAGTGAGTGTGTGGGTAGAAACATGTCACGGCACTTGTGTAGAGAGGTCAGAGAACAACTTGGGAGACTGGATCCCCTCCTTCAACCATGTGGATGCTGTGGCTGTAACTCAGGTTGTCAAACTTGGCAGCAAATAGTGTCACCCGTTGAACCATCCTGCCAGCCCTATTTGGGTTTCTTTGTTTTGATGGTACTGTTATCAAAACTAGGGCCTTGTGCATGTAAGTACAGTACTCTGCCACTGAGGAACCTCTAGTCTTTGAATAAAATATTTGGAGAGTAAATGTAGGAGCCAGTCATGGTGATGCATGTCTTTAATCCTAGCAGTCAGGAATCAGAAGAAGGTGGATCTCTATGAGTTCGAGGCTAGCCTGATATACATTCCAAGCTCCAGACCAACCAAGGCTACATAGAGAGACTCTTATCTTAAAAACAAAAAAGAGTAAATATAGGCCAGGTGTGATGTCTCATGGTTTATAACACCAGCAATCAGGGGGCTGAAACAAAAGAAATACTGTAAGTTTGAGGTCAGTCTGGTCTACACAGTGAGTTCCAGGCTAGTCTGGTCTACAATGTGAAACTCTGCCTAAAACAAGCAAGCAAACAAAATAACACAATAGCAACAATAGTGAAGACAAGTAAATAATTAAAAACCTAACAATGTGGGCTGGAGAGATGGCTCAGCGGTGAAGAGCACTGGCTCACCACCATCTGTAATGGATCTGATGCCCTCTTCTGGCATGCAGGTGTATATGCAGATAGTGCACGTATATACGTTAAAAACAACAAAAACAAAAAACTAGCAATGTAACAAGCCACCAGGGTTGCATGCGCTTTTTCAGGGAGCCAGGCCACCCTGAACTTCCACCTCTTCTCAGAAGCGTCTCAGCATCTTTGTTTATTTCTTTGCAGTTCTGGGATAGAATCCAGGGTTCTCGTATTCTAGACAAATACTTTGCTAGTGACTCATAACCCTAGGCAACTTTAAAAATCCCTTCCTTCCTTCCTTCCTTCCTTCCTTCCTTCCTTCCTTCCTTCCTTTTTCCTTCCTTCCTTCCTTCCTTCCTTCCTTTTTTTTTTCTAGACACGGTTTCTCTGTTGTAACCCCTGGCTGTCCTGGAACTCACTCTGTAGTCCAGACTGGCCTTGAACTCACAGAGATCCGCCTGCCTCTGCTTCCCCAGTGCTGGGATTAAAGGCATGTGCCACCATCGTCCAGCAAAATTTAATTTCAGCTAGCATATATGACTCTGCGTGTGTGTGTGTGTGTGTGTGTGTGTGTGTGTGTGTGTGTGTGTGTAGCAATGCCTGCAGAGGCTAGATCATCTGGAGCTGGAGTTCCAGGCACTTGCTAGCCTCCCCATGTGGCACTGGGATCTGCAAGAGCCACAATGGCTTCAGCTCCACCCTCTCTCCAGCTGTTCCATTTTATTCTTTGACAGTATCTGCCTGGATAGTCCAGGAGCTCCTGGAATCTGCCTGTCTCTACCTTGTTGGGGTTTCAGGCATATTGTCTGCCTCAGTAGCCATTGGATGGATCTTCAGGCACAAGTCTCTCATCTCATGGGAGGGGAGAAGAGCAGGAGGAACAGAATCGTTACATAAAATAGTGTCTCAACAACACAATCAGAAAGCCCAGTCCTCTTGAGCAGGGTGTTAGGGTGTCAGGGTTGCTCCTCAGTGAACGATAGAGTGAAGTTCCTCTGCTGTTCTCAAAGCCACCAAAGAATAGAATGTGTTTCATCAAGGTCACTGCTGGAGCAGTTAATATGAATAAACAAGGTTTGTATTGTGTCCTGGGGCGCGGGGGGCGGGGGGTGGCAACATTCTGAGGTGAGCAGACCTAAGAAGCAGACAGGAGCTGCTGTCCTCCTCAGCTGCCTCTTCTAGGCAGGACAGCTCACAGGATAGCTGTTATATTAGGATGGAGTCCGTGATGCGGAAATAAAAGAAAGAGGAGGCTGGCCTCTACAGAAACAGATTATCCTTTAATCAGAAGAATGAAGTCTCTTCATGGGAGTGGAGACCATGCGCCAGGCACAGGGGCCTGGAAAGGGAACCCTTAGGGTGGACGATTGCACCTGGAGGTCTAGTCCCTTGCGGTCTCCAAGTTGTAAATACCAAGGGCAGTTGCTGGATTGGCTGGGTAGCAAGTCAAGGGATTCTCTTGGTTCCGTTCTCAGAGCTGGGACTATAAAGTCAGAGACACCAAACCTGGCTCCCCCACCCCTTTTCTTCCTCCCTTCCCCTCTGTATCTCTTGAGACAGGTCTCTCTATAAAGCCTTAGCAGTCCTAGAACACTATGTTGACCAGGCTGGCCTTAAAGTCATAGAGATCCACCTACTTCTGGCTCTTCAGTCCACCAAGTCCAGCAGTTTGACTTCAATGTATTTATTTTCAAATGAAGCTCAAGATCAAGAGCCATGAAAAAGAAAATGGTCTATTTTCAAGTTTTCACATCAAATTTGTAGGAAGTTCACACTAAATGTAAGGAACTATTGATATTGATCCATGTATACATACATGTTTTATTTTCAGAGTGGGTCTTCAGATGCAGCCCTGTCTAGTTCGGAATTCACTATGTAGATCAAGGTCACCTTGAACTTGTATATGCTGAAATTGCAGGCATGGGGTTTCTGTGCCTGAATGTGAGGCACAGTTATAATGTAAAAATAATGAAGTTTATCATTGTAAGAGGCTGGGTTTCCTTTTAATCTAATTATAGAATGTCAGATTTCATATATCAGTAAACAAATTCAGAACACTGAAATAAAATAAACCTTGTCTTTGCTATTGATTAGCCAAACAGAAGGCAAAGTTGAACTGTTTTTATTTTATTATTATCATTATCATCATCATTATTACTACTACTACTATTTTTTGCTGGGTGGTGGTGGTGCATGCCTTTAATCTCAGAGGCAGAAGCAGCAGGTGGATCTCTGAGTTCAAGGCCAGCCTGGTCTGCAGAGCGAGTTCCAGGATAGCCAGGGTTACACAGAGAATTTGTCTTGAAAAAACAAACAAAACCAAAAAAATTAACTCACAACTTATTTTTATTTTTCAAGGTCAGACTGGTCACATAATAAGACCCCATTAAAAAAAAAAAAAGAATCACAATTTAGTGTGTATGTGTATGTGCATGCATGTGGAGGCCAGATGACAACTTGTTGGAGAGAATTGGCTCTCTTCCTTCATCATATGGGTCCTGGGGATGGAACTCAGATGGCCAGGTTTGGTACCAAGTACTTTCACCTGCTGAGCCATCTCGCTGGCCTTTAACTTTTGTCTTTAAAACTTAAGGTTTATTTATATTTATGTGTATGAGTGTTTTGTCTGCATATATGCATGTGTACCATGCACATGCCCATGGAGTTATGGATGGTTGTGAATGTGAAGTCACAAAAACGTATTTGCTAAATTATGACCTGATCTCAGGCTAAAACTGAGGCCAGCTTGACCCTCAGGCATGTACAGTATTTATAAGAATTTTTTTGTTAAAGGTTTTTCGAGACAGGATTTCTCTCAGGCTGTACTGGAACTCCTTCAGTAGACCAGGCTGGTCTCAAACTCAAAGAGCCTCCTGCCTCTCTGGTATAACCCTCCTGCTCACTCAGCTCAGGGCAGACCAGACAGAAGAGTGTGTGCCCCTGGCCGGGTCTGTGTGGCTTAATAAAAACTTCAGATTCATAAAGATCTCATCCTGGTCTCCTCGGGTAAGAACAGCATGACCAAAAGTGGCCATGTGAGTGTTGGGAACCAAACTAGAGTCCTTCAGCTCCCACCTTTAAGTGTTGTTAAACAGTAGAGATTCAGGTGACATTATATATGTTCTTTGGATTCTAGCTTTTGTGTGTACTTAAAACTTTTATTTTTGAGACAGTGTCTTAACACTGCAGTCCAGGCGGCGTAGAACTCACCCTGATCCTCCCTCCTGCCTCAGCTTCCCAAGTGTTAGAATTATAAATGTAAGCTACCACACCCACCCAGCTTTCAGTCAATTCTGCACGCTTAAATGGTGCCAGCAAAGATAGCTAGCTCATAGGGTAAAGGCACTTGCTATCAAGCATTGAGGAGCTGAGTTCAGTCCTAGGATCCATATGGTGGAAGGAGAGAACCAACTTCCACAAGTCGCAGAAGTTGTTCTCTGACCTCCATGAGTTTACAGAGGCATGCATGCACCTCTCCCCTATTATATACTGTAATAATAAACTTCTGTTTTGAGACAGGGTCTACTATGTAGCCTACTGTCCTGGAACTCACTTTGTAGACAAGGCTGTCCTCAACATCATAGAGATCCACCTGCTCTGCCCTCTGAATGCTGGGATGCACAACACAGGTTTTTACCATCCTTTTATTGATAAAAGATCTCTGGCTGACCTGTGGGCTATGCTGACTAGCTAGGGAGCCCCAGGAATATGCCTATTTTTAACTCCCTAGTGCTGGCATTACAAAATGTCAGTGCCACACCTGACACTTTTATGTGAGTTCTGCAGTTGAGCTCAGGTCCTAGTGCTTGCTGCCAGGCACTGAGTCATTTCCCCACCCTGCAATTCTGTACCTTTATGAATCTAGTGTCTCCTTTTCTCTGGGCCCACCTAGAGCACCAGATAAAACACCCAGAATCTCTCTTGAGCTCATTAAGTTGGTTATTCAATGCTCCAATGGCTGAGATAAGCAGTTAAGTATGGCAAGCAGGGGCTGGAGAGATGGCTCAGCAGTTAAGAGCACCAGCTGCTCTTCCAGAGAACCAGCGTTCAATTCCTAGCACCCACATATAAGCTCAAAACTGTAACTCCAGTCCTAGGAGATCCAACACCACCACAGACACACATGAAGGCAGAACACAAATGCACATGAACTAAAAATAATTAAAAAAAGAATGCCAAGCAACCAGGTGAGTTTTCATCGTAAGTCCCTGAAAGTGGTTTTCTCTTCCTCTGTTCTGAAGCATTAAGGAGAACAGTCAGGGACCATTGTACCTCAGCTGAATGATTCCCGCCCAACTCTTCCTTAGTTTTGCACATTTAAATGGAATGCCTTTTAAAAATGCACTTGAAATGTTTTCTAGGCCGATGATAGCTTAGTGGTAGAGTGCTAGCTTGTCTAGTATATGGCAGGCCCTTGGTTCTACACCCAGCACAGCAAACTAAAAAAACAAAACAAAAAACAAACAAAAACCCCAAAACCAACCTCAAAGTTACATGCAAGAGGGGCATCACAAACACATTATGGACTTATTCTCAGACTGTGCATATGTCATGTGATTTGTGTCTCATTCCTAAGACATCTCATATATGCAAGGAGCCCCTAGCAGCCCAATGTTGAGCACTTCTTGTCCCAAATATTTAGCTAAGGAATACTCAATTGGTTCTTAAAAGTCAAACAGAAATGATTCACATTAGAGGGAGTTTTGCAAAAGGCAAGAATTTTGTATTTGATTTGGTTATATTATAGTTTTGAGAAAGAGTCTTTAAGCTCAGGTTGGTCTCAAATTTAAGTAGCTGAGGATGACCTTGAACTTGTGATCCTAAGTGGTAGGTTCATAGGCATGTACCATTATCCTTTGCCCTAATTCTGTTAAAGGAGGGGGAGGGCAAGGAAGGATGGAACCAAAAAATCAGCTGTAAACCTGGCATTTTAGAGGCTGTAACAAAAGGTCATAGTTTGAGGGCACCTTGGATTACAGTGAATTCCAGACCAGCCTGAGCTACAGAGGTAGGCTGTGTTTCAGTAAAATCAAAAGTGAGGAGTATCTGGGATGCCTTTCTTTAGCAGTAATTCTTGAAGTATACCAACTTTGGGGAAGCACCACCAAGTTCTACAGAAGTCAAATGTACTTTTTTTCAGACGCTAAAAAGGGATAGATGAATTTTCACATTAATTAACCCCTCAAAATAGGGGACTCTTCAGATTTAAAATCAAGACTCAATGTTCAGCTGCTTAGAAAGGAACACACACTGGATCTATAAATGACCCATTATAAACACTTCCCTTAAAAAAATTCAAGGGCCATGAATGTGGCTCAATGATTTAGCACTTGCAATACAGCAATACAGGTGGGAAAAGGGCTTTAGATCTTAGAAAGCCTATTTAAGTAAATAAAAGAAAAAAAACAAAATTTAATTTATAAAGTTTTATTTTTGTATATGTGCTAGATCTTACGAACTGCGGACAATCTTTATGTCAGTCTGTTGGCTTGTAAAAGGCTAAGAAGTATGTGGGATTTGGGCGGTGAAATTTCCTTTTGGGAACCCCAATTCCAAAAAAAAAAAAAAAAAAAAAGTAAAATTGCACTCATTAGTGACTTTAAAATGTGGTTCACCTTTCCCCCCTTACGCCTGTAAGTTTAGAGGACAAATGCTACATACTTCTGCAAACACAAAATAATCGTTAGAAATACAATCGGCAGCGAGTTCTTAATACATTCAGCACTTCTGTAGTGATGTATCACACCCAAAACCTTATTTTCAAATATGCAACACTCATGTAGGTGCAGAACCAATTCTGGTTGGGCCCTATGATGACACCAGTACTGAGAATGGTTTTGCTGGTAACACAAAAGCTGGAGCAAAGGGGTGCTGTTTTCCTTTATCAACAGTCTGTATGTCCTCGTACCTTCAAACTAGGAATCAAAACTGGGCACTTATCACACAAAGGCAATTTTCTAAAATTCTAAATAAGGCAGGATATAGCCACCAAATTAACCACAAAATCTGACAAAGTAAAATAGTTCATGGGAGAACATAACCTGGAAAAATACTAATAAAAACCCAAAGAACTATTCCAAAGTAGTCACCTGAATATTCACAGACTGTTGCTTTCCTTTACAAAAGTAATTCAAATAAAAAAGGCTCCTCATCTTTTTAATCAGTATGAGGATTAAAGACGTAAGTTGTTATTGTTCACTAATAAAAGTTAATAATGAAAATAGAAAACATTTGAATTATTCTAGGTCTGTATAATTATAGCTAAGAGACAAAAAAGCAGGGACATCATCACTGAGGAAAAAAAAAAATCAATAAAAAGAAACAAAGCCCAAATATGATTATGTTTGTATTTCTGCCTCTGCAATGCTGAACATGAGAATTCGGTTGGTGGAGGGCTTAGAAACAGCAGCAATATGGTGTTTACCAAGTTGTACATGGAAATACTTAGATCTGACTGGGCAAAGCCCCAGTTCACACAGTTTCATAACTAAAATCTCTTCAGTCTTTACGTTAAACAGATTCTACTGTCTTCAATAGAGTAATCATGCCATTTAGAAATGTGGGAGTATTTCAAAGGAAGACTAGTGATCCTGCAACAAACATTTAAAGGAGAAAACATATGGCTCAAAAGAATCGGATGAGAGAATCAAATAATTTTTAGGCACTTTTAAGACTTGAAATTTAAAACGTGCCACTTGTTTTAGAGAAAGACCTCGAATCACCACTATGTTGCTCTTACAATAACATGCATCTTAAAATTTCCGGTTATACATTAATGCTTAAGAGTTAAATATAGAAAATAATTTGCACAAACAAACAAAAATAACTTTGCTCACTTTCCCTCACTTCTGGTCACAATACAGACCGGCTCTTCCTCAAATGGAGGGAAACATGACTCATAAGCCCTCATCTGGAACTGGTGGGCTTATACACTCAAAGCAACTAATAGGGAGGGGAATCCCTCCAAGAAGAAAAATTCACAGCCTTCGAAAATGTCAAGTTTTCTTTTATCTAGGAAGTCACTAAGTTTTATGTATTTCATAATTTCGTTATGGAGCAGAAAATATCAAAGTTGCCTGTCAGATGTAAAGATAATGTAACTTGTACCAGTTACTTGTCCAAACAAAGCTAAGCTACCTCACTACTTGAGAAACTTTTAAAACTTCCAGTTGGAACACTGTACAACCTTTGCTCAAACTTCCAATTCAGGCTGGAGGTGCAGCTCAGTGGTAGAGTGCTTGAGGCCCTGGATCCTCAGCTCCACAAAAACCGAAACAAAAATTCTGATGTAAACAGAATCTATCTGGTGTCAAAAGTTGCTAAAATTACAGGAAGCCTAGAAGCAGGACTATGGAATACTGTGAAAACGATACCCAAAGCTTTATCTTAAATACTGCCCCCTTTTTAATCACAAAACATAATGCTCAATTTTGCTTCTGCTTTGATCAGTGCCAACTACAGCCTTTCAACATTCTATCAACTGAATTGTAAAAAATACAACCAAGCTTGTGCTCATTAAATACACATGTATATAAAAACATACAAAAAGTACAAGATTGATTGTTAGGGAACTTTTACAGCGTCAAAATCCTGTTTTCTCCAAGTCTTACTAAAGAGCCAAAGAGCCAATCTTTCTGTGCACAAAAACTAATGAGACTGAAATCCTCACTGCAGGACATGTCTACACATGCTATGCACAGAAATCAACTTTCCAGATATACGCAGTCCAAAAAAAAAGAAAAAAAAAAGATACCAAAACCCCAAACACACCACAGTACAAAAAGTTCTTCTTAAATCAAATTCTATTTGCGAATTCAGCAAAATAATTTTTATAAAATAAAACAACAAAATATTTAAATAGGGTGGGTTGTATCTGTTTGCAGGGGTATTTGGTTTTAGACAGGTTCCAAAAATTACACACATTCAAGTCACCAATTCTCTTTGAAATACAGTATTAACTGATGAGTTTTTATCTTTATTCAAATTGTTTATTCTAAAATTGTGATACCTCAATTATATCAACTACTAGTAATTTTTTAAAATTAGACCCTGCTTTGAACATTAAAACTTTTGGAGTAATTGAAAAGGAGCCACGACAATTCTTGCTTTCAAGTAAAATTATGACTGAGAATCAGCCAGACATCTTGGTGCAGAGGTACTCCAAGGACTGTGGGATTCTGATGACTACCGCATCACTAGGATCCAGCAGAAGGATAGTTTGAGAAGAGTCACTTAGTAAACTCTACCAAAGAACAAAACAAGCACACCAAATACAGTCTTCTACTAGGCTCCAGCCAGCATCCTGGCATAGCAAATTTTTGCATATTTGTTTTAAGTCTTTCATATTTCCCATCACTAAGTTGATAAATTTAAGTGTTCTTTATTACACCCAGAGATCTGCACTGTCAAAAAACGAGAAGGAACACGTGTGCAACTGAGAACCGCCTGCTTGCCACAGCTCTCTTTTCAGTCTGTATTTTATAGTCTAGGGTTTAAGAAGGAAAGCTCCGAGCAATATAGCCTCCATGTCAGGACAACTGCAGTCATTATGGTAATATTTCCTCATTGGCTACACTAACTTGTGTGAAGCCATGCTAAATGTTACAGCATATCTATAGCTTCAAAGTGATTAACCTAACATCAGAATAAAAAGGCAATGAAAAAGATCTAGAAACATATTACATCACCAATTTTCCACATCAACCAAATAATTAAAAGGTAACCAGCCTTACATTGCTCATAGTAAAATTGACTCCAGTGGCAATGAATGAACACGAAACTATCGGTGTGACATGAATGGGCTGTTTTGTTGCTGTTGGTTTACTTTTTGTTTTTGTAAAGGAGGTGATCCAACTGCCACAAGGTAGGCAACACTGGCTGCAGAGTGCAGTGGGTATAACAAGAAAATTAATGTAGTTTTTGTAGATCTGTGAGTCTCATCAAGAAAAAAAAGTTTCTTGCTTAAGAATTAACAGTCAAACATTAATATACTATATACACCTTTGCCATTTACACATTAGCATCAGGCCATTTATTACAAAACACTATACACTTTCCACTGCAGGCGGGTTATATATTGACAGCAAATTTCTGCAGATAAGACAGTGAATAAACTTTCCACTCCATGTTGATTAGGAATAGTTTTTCTAGTTTTAAATATTAGCCAGACACAGAAAAAAGTTGGACTGTAAGGCCTGGGTGCACAGTCTTGATGGAACCAGTTAATAATGTGCATTTCACTGATCCTTGGTCTGAGGTGGGGACACTTCTTCACTGCCTTCATAATTTTCTTGTGCTCGTTGGCCAGTTCTCTGAGGGTTGTTCATGTGATGTGCTGCTGGGCCTGTATATGGCTGTCCATGCACATGGTTATTCTGAAAGGGAAAAAAATCTGTGTATTACAATTTTCCATGGCTGGAGAAATGGATGAGCAGTTACTACTCCAGTACTACTGGACATTCAGAGGACCAGAGTTTGGTTCCTAGCACCCATGCCAGGTGGCCTAACTACAGCTACAGGAAAATCTGACACCTGAGCCTCTGCAACTGACACTCACTTGCTTAAACCCACAATACACATAATTAAACATGGCAAAATAAATCTAGGAAAAACTCAACCTTTCAAACAGTGAGCACATTTCAACAGTGATTCCCAACCTGTGGGTTATGACCCCTTTGGGGGTTGAATGACCCTTTCAGAGAGGTAGCCAAAGTCCATCTGCATATCAGATATTTACATTATGGGTTCATAACAATAGCAAAATTACAGTTATGAAGTGGCAATGAAAATAATGTTATGGTTGGGGTCACCACAGCATGAGGAACTGTATTAAAGAGTCTCAGCATTAGGAAGGTTGAGAACCACTGCTTTAAAACCATGAGCTGATGTAAACATTTATTCTTAGGACTTACTTTTAAATACACTTGCCTAATAATGAAAAGAACATTGGTTGAAAGAGAAAAAATCTTATGGGCAAATACAAACCTCAGAACCCTAAAGAACACATGACTGGATAGGTCTGTATGAATCTTTGTCCAAGGTGATTCTTAGTTCCAAATATGTAAATTTAGATATAGCTCAGTATTAAGAGCACTTGCTGCACTTACAAAGAAACTGATTTTGGTTCCTAGCACCCACATGGTGGCTCACAATCATGTCTAACTCCAGTTCCAGGGGATCCAGCGTACTTTATACATTCAGACAAAACACTAATTCACATAAAATAAAATAATCTTAAAAGAAAATATAAATTCTATTAGTATGTGTGTAGGTGTGTATGTGAAAGTCAGAGGCAGCTTGAGAGAACTGGTTTTTCTCCTCTTAGGGACTGAACTCAGGTAGGGCTTGTGTGTTAAGTGTCTTTAACCCACTAACCCATTTTACCAGCCCAGTGCCTGACAAATTAAAATACCCCACCACTGTTCTTGATTTAGTCTTCATAAAGATGTGAGGTTTTGCCTACATGAATTCTGACTCACAGGATAAACCTGATTGACCATGACCTGAAATCCATAGGTGCAACTGCTATGTAGATAGATATTAATATTAATTATTAATGCTACTGAAATCACAACAAGGCTAAAGAAAATGTTAACTAGGCTAGAGTGATATATGAGCTTTCTTAGGGCTGACTGAAGTAACTTCTGTCCTGGTTCCTCATTTTTTTTAGATAGGGGCTAGTAATGTTATGTGGCCAGCCTTGAAACTTATTATGTTGCCAGGCCTGGTGGCAAATGCCCTTAATCCCAGCACTCAGGAGGCAGAGGCTAGTAGATTTGAGTCTACGGTCTATGGTTGGTTGGTCTACGAAGCAAGTTAAAAGACTGCCAGGGCTACACAGAGAAAAACAAACAAACAAAAAAAACAAAGAAACTCCCTATGTCAACCAGGTTGTCTCTGCCTCTCGTAGTAGAATTACAGATGTGTGTCACAACAACTGTTCTTTTATCTTTTAAAATGCCAAAACCTGAAAGGGTTTTGTTTATATCTCCAAAAGCCAGGCCAAGATTTTAAGCTTCATGTTCAATTATTCTAGATTATGAAAATAACTATGTTGAAAACACATTTTCTAATTTTTCCCCATGGTTCCATTTATATCCTAAAACCTAAGGCTGACTTCAATGCCATTCTCATAGCATGCTTTCCAGACCAGCAGTATCTGGGAGCTGTGAGGATTATAGACTGTCAACAGATCTCATCTCCCACCCCTTAAAGACAGGGTCTTAGTATGCAGTCCTGGCTAGTCTCAAACTCAGAGACCTGCCCACCTCTGTCTCCTGAGTGTTAGGATTAAAGGCAAGTCATATACTCTTGATGAGTTTTAGCACTCTGCACCATGCCAGGAAGCTGATGTCCTTTTGTGTACTACTGCTACCTCAAGATTTGGCCATATCTACAAGTTTCCATTATGATGTTATTTCTTTACCTACTTTGTAATTCGACAGTTAATCACCTCTAGAAATATGCCAAATTCCCTGTAATTTTTACTGTCAATGAAATCCCAGGCTAATTAAACAACAACCCTACTTCACTTCCATACCTTAATGTTTTTAGTTTTAGAATCCACTCACAGATTTAGCCTAAGAAGAAATGTGATCATAATCCTTTCACACTAAGCAATGATTATCATTTTATGCTGACAAGAATTACACAGTTTTACTTACTCTATACTAGTAATAAGACATACCTATTTGTCAAGGGAACATCACTGGGCAAGCTCAAATTTGCACCATGACCCCACTCCCAACTATTCTTCTGATCATGTCCCCAAAATTAGTCCAGATAATCTCTGAATCCATAGTCATGGTAAAAAGTCATCCTTAGAATTAAGCACAAAACTGATCTTAGAGGTAAACCCCACCATCTGACTCCTGTTTACCTGTTGATATTGAGATCCAGGGGAATGAGGATATAATGGGGCATCTTCTGGTGGAGGTGATTCATGCTCATCTGGGGCATCTTGGTCATCTGGTTCCTAATTTTAAAGAAAAAGAATTATTCAGGCAACATCAAACTCACCGCTATCTTTGTCTGTTGACTCAGTAACACCTTAAAAAAAAAGTGTTCATAACTCTTGCACCTAAGGCTCAGAAATACTGTGGAAGAGAAGGGCAGAAAGATTTTAAGAACTAGAGGAAGTCTATGAGACCATGTCTCCTAGAAATGTCAGGGAAGCTATACCCATACAGTTTCAAAGACATGGCTGCTTAAACAAGGACAACAACAGACATGTTAACATGGAAGGAGGAAATCTCATGAGACTTCAACCCTAGACAAAGAACTAAAGGCAAGTAAGAAATGCTGAAAGCAGAAAAGATTATATTCCCCCAAGGAAGAGTCTCCCAGTTTGTTACCTAATACCAAATGGTCAGCCCTAAAGTTTTAAACATATATATAACTTGATACACAATGAGCAGGTTGTTATTTGTAGATTTTGGAATATAGATAGAGCAAGGAGATATATGGGAGGAGATGAAAGGGAAAAATAATGTTAATTATATTTTATTATTTTTAAATACATGTGTTTGTACAATGAGGCTATGTACACTTGAGTGCAAATGCTCTTGGGAGCCAAAGACATTGGATTCTCAGGAGCTGGAGTTACAAGCAATTGTGAGTTGTGGGTGCTGGAATTGAACTCAGGTCCTCTGGAATAGCAGCAAGTATACTTAGCTTCTGAATCATCTCTCTAGCCCCTGTAGTTATATTTTAATTTGAAAAAAAAATCAATCTTCACGTGTGCTATGGTTCATATGCACACACATACAGAGTTAAGTGAATGATGTTAAAAGGGGGTGGTGGGGTGGGGCTGGAGAGATGGCTCAGAGGTAAAGAGCACTTTGAGGACCCAAGGTCAAATTCCAACATCCACAAAGCAGTTCACAACAACCTGTTAATTTCAGTTTCAGGGGATACAACATCCTTTTTTCTGGTCTTCACGGACACAGGCAGGTACATGATGCACAGACACATGCAGACAAAACACCCATACACATAAAGGTTTAAGAAACAGCCGGGTGGTAGTGGTGCACACCTTTAATCCCAGCACTTGGGAGGCAGAGGCAGATGATACAAAAATCTCTGAGTTCAAGGCCAGGCTGGTCTACAGAGCAAGTTTCATGATGGCCAGGGCTACACAGAGAAACCCTGTCTCAAAGCAAAACAAAATACCGAATTAAAAATTCCTAATTTAGATTCTATTAGAAATACATTTCTGAGGTTATAGCATAGTAATTTCTCCAGAAGAAGGCATCCTCATTAATTCAATACAACACTTAATATTAAAGCAAACACAACTCTAAAGAAATAACACTATCATTAATACACAGCCAGTGGCCAATAAAGAATTACTTTGCTCTCTTCAATTTCTAGCTCTTGTAGACTGGTGGCTTTTTTTACCTCCTCAGGACAGAGTTCACAAGCTTTTGCAAGTGTCATCCTAGCGCTATGTGATCTCTCCAAGAAATAGCCATTTGATGTTTCATTGCTTTGAACTGGGGGAGACCAATTGTTGTAAGTATATTGAGGATTGCCAGTGTACGGTCTTCTTTCAAGTTCATCTCCAAGCCATTCCACTGCCCAGGTCCATTTCCTTTTAAGGTCTCCATTGCCCTTCAAAAGTAATAAAACCGTATACATATAAGAGGATTTTACTTAACTTAAAATGCTGACAAACTCAGGATTTTGCTTTTTAGCCCTTTAAAACAGAATCTTTTAACTCTGATTCAAATTTCTATGAAATTATAAGAAAACACCCTCACCTGCAGGATTTGGTAAGCAACAGGACAACTGCTAAAGAGAGCTACCATACATTTTATACACTGGTATGCTCTTTTTTGATAGTGATTCTTAGAACGCTGGATTGTGTCAAACAGCCCATCTCGGTCATCTGGAATTCCTTTAAGCGCATTATGAATTCTGAAAGACAATCAGAAGATTAAAAACTTCTAAGATATAATAGAAGCTAACATTTATTGAGTGTCTATTACATGCTACCCAGTAAATGTCTGTGAGTTCAGTTGTTTCATACTGGAGAGTAAGTATTACTATTAAACCTTTGAGCAGATAAGAAAATAGATAAACAGCCTGCTTAGGGTCATGCAGTTGCCAACCAGTCTGACTCAAGTCTGTGTCCTATTTCACAGTGATTTTGTTAAGAAGTTTAAATACATCACCAGAAGCAAATTCAGGACACTCAAGAGTAATGCAAACTTTTAAAAAATAAGTTAACTAATAAGTTCACAGACATAGTAGTTGAGAATAATTTGCTTTAAGTAATTTTAATCTTTTGTTTTTGAGATAAGGTTTCCTTATGTGGCCCAGAACGGTCTTGACCTCTCAATCTGACTGCTTCAGCCTCTCAACTACTGATATTACATGTTTGTGCCACCATGCCCAGTACCTGTTTATTTTGTGTTAGATATTATCTGCCAATAACCAAAATACTGCATATACTTGTAAGATTATCATTCAGCCATAAAAAGGAAATAAAATACCAATATATGTTATAGTACAAATGAACCTTTTAACATTACACTGAGAGAAAGCAATTAGACACAAAAACGCTACATGTTCTATTTTGGCAAAATGATCATAATAGGCAAACTCATAGAAGCAAGCAGATTAATGGTTGCCAGGAGCAGGGAAGGTATATAAATGGGTATAGGTTCCTTGTTGTTTTGATCTAAGATACTACATAAATCCTACTTTCAACTTTTTTTTTGCGGGGGTACAGTGCAATTTTTTTTTGGCAGGGGGAGTAGAGCAGAGGGCTGGCCTAACCCATGTTAGGTAAGTGCTCTGCCCCTAAGCCATCCTCACCTTATCTTCATTTTTCCAACTGATACTAAATGCTAAAACATTACTTTTGCCATTTCTTCCAACAAATACCAACAGTTTTCCAAATACCATCTTTAATCAGTGTTATCTTTGTGTTACTTCCTCATGTCTAGCAATACAGGACAAATGGAAGACATTATAAATACAAGAGACCTATTTACTTACTGAACTAAAAAAAAAAAAAAAGCTACACTATGAGATTACTTTCAAGCTTGAGTTAAGCATTAAGTTTTTACTGACTACTTGAGTTATTTTTCACATTTAATCCAACCTGTTTTCACCACATCATATGCTAAAAAATCTTTTATTTTTTGAGAAAGGGTCTTGCTATGTAGCCTTGGCTGACTTGGAACTCACAAAGATCTGCCTACCTCTGCTTTGGAGTGCTGGGATTAAAAGTCCACATATGCCACCACACCCTAAAAGTTGTACAATTTTATACTACTTTAAAAAGGAAAATACTAGAAGCATTAAAATCATCTCAGGAATGAAGTATCAATGGTACCAGCTTAGAACATTTTACATGCAAGAAAACTCATTTTTTGCTTACCACTATTTTTATAATAGTAATTTGAAATATACAATGATAAAAGAGATAATTTGATAGCACAAATTTGTAAATTCTGGCATTTATTTACAATCTCCACTAGGACTAAACATTGGTACTTGAATATTTTTTTTTTTAAGATTTAGAATTTTTAAGATTTAAAATTTAAAAATTTAAAAATAGGGCTGTTTTTCCTGTATGCACAGCATATGTACCATATATATGCCTGGTGCCTTTAGGAATCACAAGAGGGTGTCAGGTTCTAGGGAACTGGAGTTACAGAGGGTTTGAGCCACCATGTAGGTGTTGGGAACCAAACCTGGGTCATCTGTAAGAACAAGTACTATCTTAAACTGTTGACCTGTCTCTACAGCATCAAGAATGTATGCATCTGATGTAGCTTACAGAAAATGTGCACTAGAGTTCACATCAAATATGAAGTGCAAGTGCTGTTGACTCTAAGTTTGATGTTAATGAATTAACAGTATATATTAACAAGCACCCATGCCTACTGAGCCACCTTGCTGCCCCACCTAATGACTTTTTTTTAAAAAAATGATTTAAAAAAATTTTTTTGAGACAAGGGCTCTCTGCAGCCCTGGCTGCAGTCTGAATTGGACTGCCTCTGCCTCCCAAGTGCTGGGATTAAAGGCATGCACCACCACTGCCCAGCTTGTTTTATTTATTTTGTAATGTGGGGATAGTCAATTATATGTGACACTTGGGACTAAGTCTAATAAGCCTGATAATAAAAAAAAAGGTATTCACCTGTGAGTCTGCCAGGAGTCTTCAATCAGTAAGATCTGTAAGAGCAGATCCAAATAGGGCCGGAGTTCATAAGTATAGGAATATGCGACCTAGATATAGGTAAAACACAGTGAATAATGTATAAAGGGATAACAAATTAAGTCAGAGTGATTTAGCAATGGTTGTTTTCTTAACCTGCCAAAGAAGTTCGCTGAGGACGGTAGATGAGAACTGAGGATTCTCCCAGCAGCAAAAGCGAAGCAATTTGACGGTCTCATCAGAGTTACTGCAGTCTTCAATAATTTTCTTCACATAGCTTGTTCTCACAAATAAAATGTCTACCACATTTTGTTGAATTGGCATTATGGGTTGTGATAAATTAGGATCACCAAAAGGATTTGGAAGAGAAGGATTACCTACAATACAGATTTGTCACCAATGAACAACCAATAAACTTCTTCACAATAACAATGCAGACTTCTCAGAAAATAGACTGTGAATATGTTTTAGAAAAATGAGCTATAGAGGTAAAGTTTCCAAAGCATAATGAAGAAAAGTAGTAATGTGTTACAATGATTGGGTACACTAACATGAAAAATTTTCAGAATTTAACCCAGTAGCAAGCAGAAAAAAGCTCTATATTAATCATGTGAAAAAGGCACAGGACTGCAAAAATTGTAAAATGTTGCAAGCATGGACCTTCCTTCACACACACTTTGTTCACACTCCACACACTTCACTTTCTTCACCCTCTGATTTTGCATTCAAGTATCTTCAGAATTATATTTAATCTAGTCCTAGATATGACCGAGAGTATTCAAAACTATTGCCAAAAATATATTACCATTGATTGAAGACTGCATTCTTGAGGAGACATTGCAACAGCGGATTAGCTGTGACACTACTGAGTATAATTTGCCTAATTCAGCATACTGATATTTAATTGGAGGACCAGGACCTTCATCTAAGGACACAAGCATAAAGGTAGCAGGTACACTCAGTTTCAGCAGCTGTGTCTTCTCTGCCACTCCTGCAGTGAAAGAGACAGGAAACAGGCAAAGAGGGAGAAAAATAGGGAACGAAAACATTAGGGTAGAAAGAACTTTGTGAACACAAAATGGCAGTTATTAAAATATTTGTCTATCATCTCCCCCGCCCTCTTCTCATATGTATGTGTATTCATGGTGCATATGCCTGTGGAGGACCAAAGTTGATAGAGTTCATCTTACTAGCCAGCTTGCTCTGTGTATCCCTAGTCTCAACCTTTTCAGGCTGGAATTGTAGGCAAATCATATTCCACTCAGCATTTACACGAGTTCTGAGGGTTTGAATTCTTTCTTGTACAGCAAGCACTTTTAACTGCTGGGCTACCTTTTCTAGCCTTGGCCCATCTTTATTTGTTGTTGTGTTTTTTGTTTTGTTTTGTTTTGAGATAGGGTCTCTCTCCATAGCTCTGGATGTCCTGGATGTCACTATGGTGACCAAGTGGCCAGCCTTAAATTCAGAGATCTACTTGCTCCTGTCTTTTAAGAGCTTGGAGTGTGCACCTCCAATGCCTAACCCTTGTCTATCACTTTATAATCAGGATCACATTGCTTTTTACTTGGATTCAGACTTAACCAGGATATTTACCACTCTAGCAGTTTCAATATTAAAACAGCAATCATTTGATTATGAGTGTATATACATCAGGACAGGGTCTTTCCCTGTAGCCCCCAAAAATCTAAAGTCTAGATGTGAACTAGACTGCAGCCCCTATTATAAGAGTGATTAAGTAGGAAATAGGGTATGTAGCACAGGCTGGAGAAAACAAGTACAGAGACAAATGAGAAGTCTGCTTGGGCATAGAACTCAAATTTCAATGTAAAAGTTTGATTTGTAACTTTTAAAGAAGTTATTAAAAAATTCTCTAAGTTTCAGAACCAGTTCTGAATATGGCCAAATATAATTCTGACTAATAAGGAATTTTTCTTTTTTTCAAGACATGGTTTCTCTATTGTAACTCTGGCTGCCAGCAACTCAACTCTTCTGCCTCCTGAGTGCTAATACAGAATTTTTCAATGGTTATTTTAAGATCGGTATACTAATACTTTACTGGCAATTTTTATAATTTCTACTACCATGGGAAACTCATCTCCTGTCCAAGCTAATTAAAAAAAATACCAAAATAACAATTCAAGAATTATTGTTGCTTCCTTTGGTTTGAGACATGATCTCATTGTCACTCTGGGTGGCCTGGAACTCATTACTAGACAGGCTGGCCGTAAACTCAGAGATGTATCTGTCTCCCTAGTGCTGAAATTAAAGGTGTGTCCCTTGGTGCTGGAAATGTCCATGTTCATGCTAGACAAGTGTTTGTCCCTGAACCAATCTTTTGCAACAAAATAAAATAGTGGAAAACAATAGAGCACAATATGTAGGTACAGTTCTAGTAGTAACTGAACATGAATGAGCAGGTGGTATTAGAAAGAACAAGCTGCTTTGAGAAGGAGAGCTATCAAACAGTTGGCAACAAAGTAATTGAAGTAAATTCTTACTTTAGTAAACTAAATTCTTTCAAATAGTGATGCTAGAAATCAAACTTGGGGATTCATGAGCTAAGCAAATGCTCTATGTTCCTAGCATTAAGCGAATAAACATATTTTCTCTAATTTTAATTTGGTTTACTTCAACAAATTGTTTTCAGACCTTAATCCAAAATTGAGGGCTATCACAGCGAAAATAAGGATTCTTTGCAATAACTGTGGTAATTCTGATTCAGTTAGTATGGGATGAAGCCTGGGAATGAGTCTTTTTAAAAAAAGCAGATAAATGCAATACCATTGCTTTAGGAAGCAAAATTTAAGGCAATAGAATATCATTTGTGTTTACCACACAGGTATACGTAAAAAGTTATAAAGTACATGGGGGAAAAGTTCTGAATTTAGAGAAGGTTTGAGGCAAAGAAAAAAAAAAAAGAAAAGAAAAAAAAACTTCTATTTTATCACTTGACCTTCTGAATGACTTTATCATTTAACATAATATTTTTAGTAGAGATTATAAAAATATCAACTCTTACCTAAATTGGCATACATTACAAACAAGTTGAAATACTGCTGTAAATGACGTCCATGTTCTGAGACTTCCCGCCTTAAGAGATTCAGTACTGCTCTTAATAAGTGGTCACTCAAGCTTAAATTGTCATAAGCCTGTAAAGGAGAAAACACTAGTTGATTCTCATCAAGGTGCAACGGTAATTGTGTTCTTATAAAAAAAAGGAACATGTATGTATATGTTGAAAACAAGAATATTTTTCTGAGAGGACCAATCACATAAACTCTCTCTACCTTGCCTACCACCACTAAGTGATTAATCCAAGGCCTGGCATATGCTAATGCTAGAGAAGAGCTTTGCCACTGAGCTATATATACACTGAGCTATATATACACTGAGCTATATATATCTCAAGATCTTTTCTTACTACTGGAAAAAGGGTTTCAAATAAGTTGGCCCAAGCTGGCTTTGAACTTGCAATTTTCCGGCCTTAGCTTCCTAAGCAATTGGATTATAGACCTGTGCCACAAACTATTAAAAGGAACTGATTGCTTGGAAAGGAAATGAAAATCTCAAGTGGGTTTTCTATTTTTTCTTTTTCTTTTCATTAGTTTTGTTTTGAGACAGTTTCTCATTATGCAGAACCTGGGTTGGCTTTGAACTCTCAATCCCCCTGCCTCAGCCTCCCAAGTACTAGAGTTACAGGCACGTGCCACCACACCCAGCTTTTGAGTTCATTATAGATTTTTCACTTTGCTGCATTAAAACCAAAACTGTTCATTAAAAAAATCCACCAAATTGAAGTATGTATTAAAATCCCATATGGAAACACTACTTTGTAAGCTAATTAAAAAATAGGGCTGGTGAGAGGGCTCGATGGGTAAACAGCTTACCACCAGAACATAGGACCCGGAGAGAACTGACTCCCACAGTTGCCCTCTACTTGGCTGTGGCACATACACAACATCCCATACAAAATAAATGTTTAAAAAAACATTCAGGTTTTTCTCTTCAACTTCAAGAAATTTTTTTTTTTTGTAAATCCATGAATAATTTTAAACAAAAGGCACAATTACCTGACTAGAAGGTCCAGGGATGCAAAAGGTGAAGGACATGGCCCATCTTGCAAGGAAAAATGTGCAATGAAAACTATAAGTTTTGCAAATGCACCTCTCACTTCTGCACTAGGGCATTCCAAAAGGTATTCAGAGAATCGATTTGAAACATTAAAAAGGACATTGTGAGCAAACCAAAACCGCACATTCTTGCTGTGACGAAGGAGAATACACAATGCATCATACCTAAAACAAAACAAACCGAAACTATCAATTCATTTCATTTTTCCTACAGTAAAGGGAAAACGTAGCAAACAGTTTTTTCATTGAAGAGAGCAGCAGTAATGACCATTTCTAGCATTAACATTAAAATGACTGAAGAGGAGGCTGGGTATGGTGGCCCACACCTTTAATCCTAGCACAGGCAGGTGGATCTCTGAGTTCCAGACTAGCCTGATCTACAGTTTCAGGACAGCCAGGGTTACAACAGAGAAAGCTGGGATGGACAAGGACACAGATACACACAGAATGAAGAGTTTATGACTTGGTCTAATCTCATGGAATTACAAAATAGGTGAAAGCTTGCAACGGTTACTAAAAACCCATCATTAAATAATGTCAAAATACCCGTTTTCCTTATTGTAACATCTTCTGGATAAGTAATAAAAAATATTTCTTATGCTATTGTGTGTGCGTGCACGCATGTGTGCATGTGTGTGCAGGCAAAAGAACTATTTGGAGGAATAGGTTCTCTCCTCTCACTATGTGGGTAATGGGGATCAAACTAATTTGTCAGGCTTGGTGGTAAGAGCTTTCACCCACTGGTTCTAAATAAGTAACCACTGTTAAAACAGCATTATAATGGCCTCTATATTTTTATAACTATTTAACAATTTTTTACCCTTTGAATTTATGTCAAGTATTTTACTATGATTTCTCTCATTACTGTTACTACTAAAAAAAATTCTGCCTTTTGAATTTGAAACAAGAGTCTCATGGTTCTGGTGGGGGGGGGGGGAAAGCACTCTACTAAAGACTCCCAAATCTTAAATATGAATAAAAATCCAAAACAAGGTACCAATCACTGGCAGAGCCACGGACTATTTTCTT
The DNA here is from genome assembly GCA_026225945.1 of Cricetomys ansorgei. NCBI lineage: Eukaryota > Metazoa > Chordata > Mammalia > Rodentia > Nesomyidae > Cricetomys > Cricetomys ansorgei. The sequence goes on from JAMJFZ010000736.1 coordinate 1,950,690, forward strand.
TGTGTGAAATCCTGTAGTAAAGAGGAACCTAGCAGCAAGCTGAATACTAATCATAGTGATTTCTTCTGCTTCAGGAGACAGGTGATCTTGCCCTATTTAAAAAACAAAACAAAAACACATACACATATTTAGAAAACAATAAATTTTTGTTTAAGTCCCATTTTCAAATAAGTTTGTACTTTGCATTCTCAATTTGTTAAAACAATATAAAGAACCCTTCTTAGATTACTGAACACAAATTTGTTTCAAAGAACAAAAACTTTCCCTTCTCCAAACAGTATGATAATACTTATTGTCCAAACTCGAGTCATCTTAAATGTAACTTTAGCTATAAGCAGCAATTTAGATTCATTGAAAATGATAATAACGTTAATTTTATAAATTTAAGTATTGAGGATTAGCAGAGTATGGTGGCACATGCCTTTAATCCTAGCATTCAGGAGGCAGAGGCAGGTGGATCTGAGATCCAGGATAGCCTGGTCTACAGAGAGTTTTAGGACAGCCAGGGTGACAAAGAAACATTGTCTTAAAAAACACTGCCCCCCACCCTCCAAAAAAAAGGAATGAGGACTGGAGAGATGGCTCAGCAATCAACAGCACTTATTGTGCTTATGGAGGACCAAGGGTAAATTTCTAGCACCCACACAACAACTCCAACTCCAAGAGAGCCAATGTCTTCTTCTGGTCTCCCCAAGAACTACATGCGCATGGTGCACAAACATACATGCAGGCAAAACGTTCATACACATAAAATGAATAAATCTAAAAAAGAAAAAGCAAGGCTTATTTCTACTAATAAATCTTACAAATAACTATTCTTTACCGTAAGAAGCTAACTTTTGACACTTACCTGGAGGAGGGTTTAAGTAAACACCATTACATGTAAGTAGTTTTTTCATAAACTGAAAATATTCTAAACTGTACTGCATTCGGTTGTGCATGAACTGTACATTCTGCTTCCGTACACTTCTCTCAATGGCCGATGGCATAACAATCTGATGGGGCCTTGTGGTGATAGCAATCTCTGATATGTATCTTATCAACTCATCACCATTGTCTATTGTGTCCATTCGTTCATAAAAAAGTATATAAGCATTCCACCACCTTTTCTGGCGCCTGTATGACATGCGCTTCATCATGTGATCAAACACTTCTCCCATGTACTCGCCACCAAAACACTGGTTTTTCATTTCTTCATCGTCATCCATTTTACACTCTGTTACATCGCCATCATCGAATTTATACCAGCGATTTTTTTCACCATCTCCTCCATTCCTCTGAATGATATAAGAATAATAATGTCCCCCGCTTGCTTGACCACTGTGCACAAGCACACCCACAAGTCTGTATTTTGTGCTTCCTGCTTTCTCGCTTTCAGACTGCTCATTCTGTTGTATCAGCTGACTTTCTGGGTTTACATTATCCCCCTCCAGCTTAGCAACACCTGCAACTGTGTAAGGTTCCATGTCTAATTCTCGAGGAAATTCGAAGTAATCATTGAACTTGATTGCACATTCTCTTTCCCAGTCATAATCAAATCGTTTTAGTTGGATAGCAAGAACAGGAGGCAATTTTTTAATTAGTAAGCGCTTTACAGTATCAACCTAAAAAAAAAAAAAATCAAGAGAAAATTAATAGAAACAATTCACTGCAAAAAGCAAACCAAACCCAGGCATACACCCCACCTCTGTATCAGAAAGTAAACCTATGGTGTCATACACGCTAAGCAAGCATTCATGCTTTAGCTATACCTTCAATTCCTTTTTTGGCTAGGCTGGCTTTGAACTTGCTCTGCAGCCCAGACAGACAGGTCTTGAATGTATGATCCTCTTGCTCAGCCTCCTAAAGTAGTTGAGGTTAACAGGCTTGCGCCACCAAGACTGCCAGACCAAACAAACTTTTTTTCTCTTAGATTTTTTTTTTCTTGAGATAGAACCTCATAGTTTCAGTTGGCTTCAAACTAGTGCACTGTTTAGCTTAGGCTGGCCTGAACCTATGGCAATTCTGGTGCCTTCACCTCCTCTGTGTAGTTGTGAATTGCTAAATCTAGCTCGTCAAGCTAACTATTTTACCTAAGTGTACCACATGTTTGCCTGGTGGCTGAGGAGACCAGATAAGGGCATTAGATTCCCTGACATTGGAACCACAGGTGGCTGTGAGCTACCATGTGGGTGTTAGAAACTAAACCCAGGTCCTCTACAAGAGCAATAAGTACTCCTCACGGCTGAGCTCTCTCTTCAGCCTCTTAGGGAAACTTTTAAAAAGTACTATATCAAGTTTCCATAGGCCTTACTTGGACTGCAATCATGAGGTAATTCTGTGAAGTTCTGTAAACATTAACTGGTTAATAATATGCAAATAGCCTATACAAGTTACTACAAATTGCAAAACTTGAAGTCATTTACACATTACTTACTGGTTTCTATACTGTCCTTGTCTCTAGCCAGTTTGTTATTTATAGTTATAGTAACAAATAAAGGTTGTTTGCTGTAAGCAAACTGAAGAAATAGTTTATATTTTATCAGGCAATTAGAAGCAGTTAATACTGCAGAAGTGATAACATATTTAATTTTTAGACTCTTCTTAAGATGGCACCACTGACCCTTAAAGATAGGATTTGAAAGTCTTTATGAAGTTTCACAACTTGCCTCATGTCTCAGAGCTATAGTAGCAGACAGTGTTCTTTTATGCCCCATAATTCCAATGTCCAAAGTCCAAAGACTTTAATACTTCTCTAAGTGGTGTGGTAGACCAAACAACACAGGTGATTTAGAGGTGACAAATGGTTTGGAAGTCAGAAAAGATAAATATAGTTTAATATTTGTATGTGTGAACATCCCTCTCCCTTGAAGAGCTAAGTTCCCCATAGATAAAATCTAATCAGGTGGTAAAAACAATTTTACTGTATTTAAAAAATTAATAGTTTCAGCAAAACTATCTTGGAAATAAGAGGAAAAGTGGTTCCTCCATCAGCTCTGCAGTTTGTTTCTTGGCAAAAACCAAAATTATCCATGTTAAATCACATACCAAAGATAATATACAGCTATTACAATCTTGTTTTTTCTAGACTTTTCTGGCACTACTTTTTAACTTCTTTCCCCTAACAAACACAGACACACAGACACACATACAATAAAATACAAATCACCCAACTGCTTCTTTATTATCCCAACAAATGAAGACAGGAAAAAAAAAGTGTGAACTTTGAGGATGAACAAAAACCAACCAACATCTTCAAAATTCATTAAATATGCTGGGTGTGGTGGCAAACGCCTTTAATCCAGCACTTAAGAGGTAGAGGCAGATGGATCGCTACCAGTTTAAGGCAGCCTGAAGTACACAGTGAGTTCCAGGATAGCCAGAGATGTAGAAGAGAATCTATCTCAAAAAACAAAAAAACCCAACCAAACCCCCACAAAATAACAAATAAACAAAAAACCCCAAACCCAAATGCATTAATTATGATTTTAAAAATATTTTAAGTCTTTTGAGAATTTCATACAATGTATTTTGATCATATTCTATCCCCACATTCCTCTCCCTTCATCTCCAGACTCCTTGTCCTTTCCCCCCTTTCTTTTTAAAAATAACCTACCAACTCCAATGTGTGCTGTCCATATACTCCAGGTATAGGGCCATTCACTGGATTGTGGTCCACCTCATAGGAACCATCCTTAAAGAAAACTTGTCTTTTCCTCTACCAGGAGCTATCAACTATCCATTGCTCCTTAGTATTATAGTTATTTTAGCAGACAATTCATACCTTTTTATTGCATTTCTCACAATGATAAGCATTTGCCCCTTCTAGTAAATCTCCTTTGACATACTGTTCCAAAGAATCAAGAAGATTTTGGTGGTTTCTTATGTCTACATTCAGAGTCGTAAAAGATTCTTCACATTCGTACCTAAAGATATTAAAAAAAATTATCAGAAAAGGAATTACTCTTTGGTTCTCTAAATACTTCATGATTTATGTATTTAATAAAAACTAAATTTGTAATAAGTCATGGAATTTTACCAATACTGATATAATTTCCTGGTTATTTAGACTGTGCTGGTCACTACACATTAGGTGAATTATACACCCTATATGTTAAGTTCTTTAACATCATGATAAAATTGCTAGAGAACTATCACCACTCACAATTGAGGGAAATGGGTTCTGAAAGGTTAACTTGATCAAAAGAACTAGGTGAAATGGAAATTAAAACAGAACTATTTGGGCTTACAGCTTAAGTTCTTTTAGTCTACTGTGGTTTTCAGGTGTGGTTTGTTTTGACAGTAATTAATTATGGGCCCCACTGTCTCTGTAGCAAGTGCCCAATTCTGCCATTCTAGCAAAAGTAGACAAGTATATAATTGAATGAGCAAGTTCCAATAAAACTTTAAAGTTCTGTAACAGTAGACTTGGATTCTTTACTAGATGTAACAAAAACAAGACTAATTGTTGGTTAAGTACGATGGATCTGACTTGAAGATTACATTCTCTTAAAATTTTCTCTTGGCAAAAAAACCCCAATACTTTACAAAACTGATAGAACAGATGACGAAAATGTTGGCTATGTTATAATTAAGAGGTTAAAATAATTTTATCAACTGCTTCAAATAAAATGTCTTTCCAAAGGACCAAAAGTTGTCTAGACTAGTGGACAATATATGCCCAAAGTATATATACAACCTTTCATTTAAATTCTAAACCCATAAAGGCTCTCATTTATATACTGCTCTTCAATCATTTACTCATTAAAAAACAAAATGCTTCCATCAATGAGAAGCTCAGCCCATAACTACATAAAATAGCTTGTCTTATATAAAAGTGTCACCTTTAAAAAAATTACATTATGTGTGATCATGTTGGTTTGCTACTTCTACAATGTGAACTTGTGGATGAAACTCAGCTCATCAGGCTTGGAGACAAGCACTTTTATCTTGCTGAGTCACCTCATTGGCTTTAAATTTATCATCTTAAGTGACTGCAAATCACCATTAACTTCTGTTTAAAAACAATTTTTAAAGTGTATTATTACAGTGTGTGTGCCTACATGTGCCAACTCATACACATGCATGTCAGAGGACAACTTTATGAAGTTCGTTTTCTCCTTCCATATTTTGCCAAACTCGAACCTCCCAGTGCCTTTACCATCTCACTGCCCCCAATCAAAAAATCTTGTTTTTAAAATTTATGTGTAAGTTTGTGTGTCTGCCATGTGTTGGGTGCTCACAGAGGCCAGAAAAGGGTGCTGGGTCCCCTGGAGTTTGAGTTATGGTTATGAACTGGCTGATGTGGGACCTGGGAACTAAACTTAGGGTCATTGGAAGAGCAGCAAGTGCTTTTAACTGTTATTTAAGTCATCTCTCCAGCCCCCAGTTTGTTTTACTTTATGTTATTAAAAAATTACGTGTGTGGGTGTTATGTGTAACTGCTGAGCCATCTCCCCAGCCCTAGTCATTTATGTGTATGGGTATTGTGCCTACATATATGTCTGTATACACTGTGCATGCCTGTTGCCCAGAGAAGCCAGGAGGTGTCATATCCTCTGTAAATGGAGTTTCAGACTGTTGTGCCTCACCAACAGGTGCTGGTAATTGAACCTGGGTTCTCTGAAAGAACAGTAAATTCTTCAACAATGAGCTGGTTTTCCAGCACCTCCAATTTTCAAATTAGCACACAGAATAACAGGTTTCTTTATAAGACTGAAGTAAAACTTTGGTGTGATTTGACTGTCAAAAATGCATGTTTATCATTTCATATGGAGTGCATAAACTATTAGGGTTTTTAAAGATTTATTTATTATGAGTATGAGTTTTATATCTTTGTACCATATCCATGCCTATTGCCTGAGGAGGCCAGAAGAGGGCATTAGATCCCCCAAAACTAAAGTTAACAGACAATATGAGCCAATATGTAGTTTGGAATTGAAACCCAGTCCTCTGCAAGAGCAGCCAGTACTCTTAATCACCTAGCCGCGTCTCCAGTCAGTTCCCTATTTAGCTATTTTTAATTGGCATCCTAAACTTTTGTACTCTTTCTGACTCAGCCTCTCAAGCACTGGGATTAACTACAGGTGATAGCTACTATAGCCAGATCTTAATTTCTCTTTAAAGTTAAAATCATAGCAACAAAAAACCATGCATTTCCCCCCTCAACTTTTACAAAATTTTGTAAGAACACACACTTTGAGAATGATAATAGTTGGTACTATTTTAAAAATGATTATTTCGTTCAAAAAGAAAACACCTCTAGCCTGCCATCTTCTAAACTCAGTGTATTTATATTACTTAAATTCTATAATAAAAGCCAAACTTTTAAGTAACATTTCTAGTCATATGCAATTTGTCATTTTAGTTCCTTAGGAATTAAAAGTATGAAATAGTAAGAAATTAAAAGCAGAAGAAAAGGAAACAAGTTATTTAACAAACTCCAAAACCATCCTGTGGTACTAAATTTATTATTTATTTGGTTGTGGGCATTTAATAAATAATGGCACATTCTATTTTTGTATTAGCAATAGGAAGAATTTTATTCTTGTTAGCATATACCAGTATTATATATTAGCACTTACCTATGTGGGCAGCCTTGGCAAATCTTCTGATCAGCAAAGGAACCTCCCAAGACTTTACTTAGCATAGCTGGATGCCCTAAGGCTTTTAAAGCTTCATCTAAACTATCCACCAATGAATTAAAGAACTCTAAAGCATCATGTTGTTCACGAAGATTAACAGGCTCGCCCCAAAGCCTGAGAAATGAATGGAATATAACATGTAACATGTGACATTCACAATACATTTTATTTTCTAGGGTTGCAGTATAAGGGAATAACAATGACAGCATATTGAAACAACTACATGAGCAAATAGGAAACGACACAAAAAGCCAGCACTTTATGTTCAGAGTATGCGGGGACAGTGAGACTCATAGTAAAAGTGGTACTCCAGTGACAAAGAACTATCATAGAACTACTGGTGTAGTTAATAAGACAACAGGGTTCTAAGAAGGGTGGTTGCTTCGGATAATGTGACATACACATTCATTTGAACCCATCTGTAGATGCTATTAAAATGAGGTGGTGCACCTTACACAGATGTTTTAACTAAGCATTTTGCTAAATTTTGGATTACAGACAAAAGGAGTGTGTGCCTCTACCTTCATTAAACTGATTTTTCCACGTGAAAAAAAAAAAAGAATTTTGATTTGTTCTACAGTTAATTTCATTTCTGTGATCTGAGAACTTAAGTTAGACAAACTAATCCCGAGAACCAACTATCACTTATTCATACGTACATACCACAAAATGAGAACTGCCAATGCTCAAACTCAGCTCTGACAGAATCTATCAGACAACTGACATCGTATTCATAGAGTAATACACACAGAAGACATAAGTGTATTCTTTCCAAGCAGGAGATAGGACAAATATACTTTATATATGTCAGAGTACCATTTGATAAATATGTCAAATAATATTGCTTATTTTAGATTAAAAAAACCTATACATAGTAACTGTAAAATCAGATTTATCATTTGTTAAAACTATACTGTTACATTATTGGAAACAACACTCATCTATTCTATTTACTTTCAAGCTATGACAGAATTCCCCATACTTTCAAATGCGCATGCCATTTCAACAGAGATATCTGGTAAAACACCAAGGTACCAGTTATTATCAAGAGTAATTAAATGAACAGATGCTCATGTATGTGCAATGAGATAACTACAACATCGTTAATGTACTTTTCTTTCTCTCCTCCAAGTGTAATCTGAATTTAATCACAAGGAAACAATTATACAAACCTAACTCTGAGGTTCACTAGTATATAGAGTAGAAAACAGCGAAGGCATAGTAAGAGGGAAAACACCCAGCACTGTCACACACCTATAATCTCAATATTCAGGTGGTCGAGGCAAGAGGATCTTGATTTCAAGGTCAGGTTGGGTCAGTCTCAAAGGACAACAAAATTCAAAACACTGAAATTAAAAAAAAACAAAACAAAAACAAGAAAGGGAAAACTATAACCAAGTGACAAATTTCAGCCTAAAACATGAGAAAAGTGTGCAATTCTTGGAATAACAGGAACAGAATTTGAATTTGTAAAAGCCTTATAGAGGCAGAAGAATAAAATAGAGGGAAAACAGAATGAATCATCTGAGAAGAGGGACAAGCGCTGTTCTGAGTGATGAGACGGAATAAAGTAGAACAATTCAGCAATGGTGGGCCTCCACCATCACCATTAACAGAAGCTAGTCAGTGACTCCTCCCCCCCTCAAATGTCCGATCTTGGATTTCTAATCTTTAAAACTGCACTAAATAAAACTGTTCTCCTGGTAGATCAGCAGCTGGAAGGATTTCATTGTAATATAAAGCCAAGGGAGTAATGCAAAATGACTGTTGTTACCATCAGAAGAGGCAGACAAACATGTATGAACTCCTCATGGAGGTAAATATGGAGGTACACCACCCATCTAGTACCCTTGGCCTATTCCTTGCACAAAACCAAAAATACCATGCTAATCTGATCAAGCCTCTGGATCTCACTAGTCACTTTAAAGAACATGCATGGTAAAAGAGAAAATACTATTTGTGGTATATGGTTCTCATGTGAATTCTGATTTTGAGAAAATACCAGGGAAATTTATTTGAGATAATGGGGCAAGTTCAAACATTGACTGTAGTAAATATCAAGCAAGGAAGCTTTGAAAAGCACAGTAAGATTCATTATGTTTTAAAACAGAAAACAAAGACACATAATGAAGTATTTATAGGTGAAGCTATTATCTCTGATTTGTCTCAAAATACTTTGGAAATAAGTAGTTGGTTCCAGGGTAGCCATGTTATATGTGCATCAGACATTTTTACAATCAAGTTAGTTATGTCTTAAGAGACCAAAGGAGGCTGGAGAAATGGCTCAGCAATTAAGAGCACTTGTTATTCTTGCAGAGATCTGGTTTGGTTTCTAATACCCACATGACATCTAAAAACCATTTGTAATGCCAGTTCCAGAAGGTCCAATACCCTTTTCTGGCCTCCAGTGGCACAGACAAGGATGTGGTGCATAGACATACATAGAGGAAAAATACCCACATGAATAAAATTAGTTCTTTGCTGGACATGGTGGTGTATGCCTTTAACCCCAGCACTCTGGAGGCAGAAGCAGGAGGTATCTGTGAGTTAGTCTGGTCTACAAAATGAGTTCTAGGACAGCCAGAACTTCAAGAGTAGCAGTTCTCAACCTGTGGGCCACAACCCCTGGGGGTGTGTATGTTGAAGGACCCTTTCACAGGGGTCGCCTAAGACCATCTGCATATCAGATATTTACATTATGATTCATAACAGTAGCACAATTATAGTTATGAAGTAGCAACAAAACTAATTTTATGGTTGAGGGTCACAACATGAGAAACTTATTATAGGGTGGAAGCATTAGGAATGTTGAGAACCACTGTGATAGAGAGACCCTGTGCTTCAAAAAACAAAACAACATTTTATTTATTTGGTTTTGTTTTGAGACAGGTCTTCTCTGTGTAACCCTGGCTGTCCTGTAGATTCTGTAGAATGTCCTGTCATTCTGTAGACCAGGCTGGCCTCGGCCTCAAACTCAGAGATTTGCTTGCTTCTGCCTCGTGAGTGCTGAAATTAAAGGTGTGCGCCACCACTGTGTGGCCAAAACAAAATTTAAAAAAAAAAAAAAGACTAATGTGGACAAATGTGGTGGTTTGAATGAGAATGCCCCCCAAATGCTCGCACATTTGCATGCTTAGTCCCAGCTGACAAATTGTTTAGAAGGATTAGGAAGTGTGCCCTCCCTCACTGGAGGAGGTATGTCAATGGCAGTGGGCTTTGATTTGAGGTTTCAAAAGCAGGACCAGTGTCTGTCTCTGTTGCCTGTATATTAGGATGTAAAGCTTTCAGCTACTATTCCAGCATCATGCTTGTCTGTTTCCCATCATGTTGATAATGGACTGACCCTCTGAAACTGAAGCAAGCCCCAATTAAATGCTTTCTTCTCTAAGAGTTGCCTTGGTCATGGTGTCTCTTCACAGCAACAGAACAGTAACTGGACATCAAAAAAGAGACTAAAGAATGCTGTCCCTATATGTATCAAAACATCTTATAGTATTCCATAAATCTATTTCATTTTTAGCAAGTCAAAAATCAACAAAACAAAGGAAAAAGAAGAATTTTGTCCTTTCTCACTATGACAGTTAATGAGGAAAAACTACGGATTCTTATGGGCAAAACAAAGAAGAAAACAGGATAGTTGAAGATATGTATTTTAGGAATATGAGCTATTCATCAGATTTTAAGATGTGGTTTATTAGTATCCATACATACTTTACCTGAACTGTTTCCAAAATCCTCTGGGCACATAGTACTGTAGTCGAGAAGCAGCTAAATGCCCAAAGATAACTTGAAGATGTCTAAGAACACCAATATTGTACTCTTTCCTATCTTCTGTTTTACTTAGTGCTGGTTTGTCTTCAAATTGTTGAGGATATCCAAACACATCATCCCTGGGATCAACATTGCTCTAGAACCCAAAAAGATCATCATTAATGAGCTAATCAGAAGTATAGTAAAATATGTTGAGATAAATACCAGTTAGTGAACATATACTTTTATTTTGTTTCTAAGCACTTCATTTTCAAAAGATGTATATATTTTAATTTACAGTATTAGTCTTTATTCCTGCCATTTCATGAGTGAGAATATAGCCATTTTACAATAGATGTAAACAATAACAGCAACAACAAAAACCTCAACCTACACCAAAGTCCTAAAAGTTAGAGCTAAAACAACAAAACTCTTGTTGAAGGCAAAATCTTCAAAACATTGTAGTTGGTAGTATTTCAAAGGTACAAGCAACTTATGAAAATTGACACGTTAGATCTCAGGAAAATATAAAACTTTTGCATAAATACGCTGCCAAGAGAGTAAAAAGGCAACTAACTCAGAGTGAGAAAGAATTCACTCATCTGATATAGAAGTAGAATCTAGAAAATATATACATACAAACATACATATACATATATATACATATATATATGACTATATATATATATATATATATATATATATATATATATATATATATATATATATGACTCAAACACACAATTCAAATTTTAAAATGCAAAAAACTGGCAAGTCTTTAATCTTAATCTTAGCACTTAGGAGGCAGAAGCAGGTAAACTCTGTGAGTATGAGGCCAACCCGGTCTACACAGCAAGTTACAGGACAGCCAGAACTACAGAGAATGAGACGCTCATTAAAAAAAAAAAAAAAAAGGCAGATAGATTTAAGGAAAAATTTCTCCAGAGATGTTATACCTTAACCTCAACCAGAATACCTACTATGCTAAGAACTAAAAGCAGGGTCTAAGAGATTTTGTTCATATTCATAGTTTCATAGTAGCAGTGTTCACAGTAGCTAAAATGAGGAAGCAATCCAAGTATTTGTGATAGATGAAAGGACGAATAAAATGTGCTACATACAGCTGGCAGAAGGCTCACAAGTTCCAGTTCAGACTGCACTACTCTCAAAAAGCAAACCTAGTCAGTCACAGACGGGCAAATACTATATGATTCCATTTATATTAGATATTTAAGAGTAGTCAAATTCATAGATGGAAAAAAAGGGGACTGTCAAGATTGGAAGGAGTCTTGTTTGCCTCCCCCCTCCACAAAACACACACACACAGATTCTTTGTGTAGCCCTGGCTGTCCTGGAACCAGCTCTCTAGACCAGGGTGGCCTAGACCTCAGAGGATCCGCCCGCCTGCCTCTACTTCCTGAGTGCTGGGATTAAGGGTGGGCCACTCACACTCCTGGTGGGAATTCTTTAATGGGTACAGAGTTTCAGTTTTGCAAGATAAAGTTTTGGATATGATGGTAATGGTGCACAACAATAAGTGCACTTAATACTATTTAACTGTACAATAAAATATGGTTAAGATCAGGTGTATTTTAAGACCTTGGAGAACAAGTAGTAGAGTTGAGCACTCCCAGCTACTTGGGAGGATCACTTGAGCCCAGCCCATGAGCTAATAGCAACCTGGGCAACTTAGCCAGACTCTTAAGATAAATAATTAGTAGTAGAAGATGTTAACATGAGAATGACCAAGGTTCAAAATCATGAGAGCTACAGAGGAAAGTTTATAGTTCAATGTACATCTTGTGTTTGAAACTTTTGATATAGGAATAGATGATATCTAGGTCCTAACTAGGTTCGGATTTTAGTGCCCCCTATGAAGCTTTGGTAAAAAGTAACAATACTCGGTCCCAAATCCCTGGATCATCTGAGTCCAGCAGATCTGGGGAAGGGCTGTTTTAGAAGCTCCAGAAGTGGTAAATTGGCTTCTTCAGAACAAATCAAGTTTTGCTGAATGAAGGGAAGTAAAAAGAAATATTCAAAAACACTTATCACAATGAGAATACACTCAGGCTTCTCACTTTAGTTCCCACTAACATTACAAACAGGGATACATAATAAAAACAAAGACACATAGGGTGGGTACAGACATGACTAAACTTCAGAACTGTCACATTCTCATCTTTGAAAAGCCACGCAATAGTTATCAACCTTTACCTGATGCTACCACTTAGATTTTTCATTGCTTTATTCTGCTTTGGCTACTTTACAGACAGTTGCCACAAATCATGTAACAGTACTTGAAGTAGAGAAGGATTTTATTTTTAAGTGGGTAGAGATGTGACTTGAGAGGAAACATACACATAACCAAAAGCAAGCAAGCACAGATAAAAGTGAAAAAAACACAGCCTAGTGTGGTGGTATACACTATAATCCCAGCACCTGAAAGACTGAAGCTGGAGACTTTCAGAGGCCAGCTTGGGCAATAGAGCAGAATATCTCAAAAAAAAAAAAAAAGGGGGGGGGAGTGAATACAATTTCAAGTTGTGTGGCCCAGGATAATTCTTTGTCCATTTAGCCCAGAAAAGTCAAAAAACATTGGCCATCATCGATTGAAACTAGTCAAAGTTCAACCTCCATCAAACACCACATAAAAAAGAAGGGTACTTTAACTGCTGCATTAGAGACATATTCCACTAAGACGTAGTCCAAGCGGTGGAGGCCATGCCAACTTTCAAACATACTTTTGACAGTTTGAGGAAGGAAAATTTAACACAATTAGCTCTTCAGATCCACTGACAGCATCTGTGGATTCATGAAGGTAAATATTGGGAGGAAAACTGATTCTGTACCAAACATGCACAGACTTTTAGAAATTACTTCCTATGTAATACAACAACTATACAGCACCGACACTGTATGAGGCATTTTATATATAATCTACAGATGACCTAAAGTATGTGAAAGGATTTGTGTAGGTTCCATTCAGACTACTTGGTGGATTCTGATATCCTGAGGGTGGTGTTAGTGATTTGGAAGGGGATCCTGGACCAGTGGAAACTGATTGATTACTGTACTCCCTACCTCACTATACATTGAGAGAACGGTATCTGTTATCAGAATTTCAAATAGAGAAAACAAGTAAAATTTACCTCATTGTCCTGCTTCTCATCCCCAGACATATCATCATCTACATCACTACCTGTGCCTTCAATTGCAAGAATACCATTCCTGATGGAGGGTATCATATAGAGTTGCTGAATCACAGAATTCATGTAACAAGTAGCACCAGCATTTTTCAGCCCCACAAATCCTTTTGGTGGGCGGGGTCCAACAGGTGGGAGGTATTCCCACTCAGTAAGTGCTTCACAAGCTGAAAAAGAAAGAGTCTTATAGCATGAGCATAAATCATTTCGTCCTTTTCAAGCTCTGTTAAGCTGACAAAACAATACTACTACGACCTGAGCAGCCATTGGAGGCAGGGCTCTCACTTGGTATTTCTCTATTAATAAATACATGTAAAGACAGATAGCAACCCACACTACTGCAGGCTACTGCATCTACCAATCTACGACTCTATTTGTTTGTTAAGACAGGGTCTAATATAGCCAGGCTGACCTGGAAATACCAATGTAAATGAGGATGATATTGAACTTAAGTCCTCCTGCTTTTTCCTCCCCAGTGCTGAAATTATAGGTACACACCACCATGCCTAGTTTGTTTATATATATCTATCTACCTACCTACCTACCTACCCATCTCTTGTACAATACATCCCAATACCCCTCCCTTCCGACTCGCCCCAGTTCTACTCCCTACTCCTCCTACTCCTGCCTCTCCCCAGAAAAGAACAGTCCTCCCAGGGTTACTGCTCAAACTGGCCCAAGAAGATGGAACAGGGGTGGGCACTAATCCCTATATCAAGGGTGGACTAGGCAACCCAGCAGGAGGAAAAGGGTCCCAAGGACAGGCAAAAAGGATGAGACATCCCCCTTCCACTGCAGCATGTAGGAGTTCTGCAAGAACACCAAGCCAGACAACCACAAGACATATTTAGGGCAAATTCTGTATTTTTAACCTATTGTTGCTTCTATGGCAGTCTCTAATATATTCACGTAAGATGGTATACAACTACCATTTCCCTTGTTAAGTTTGGTTTTTATTTGTACTACTCAGCCATTATTTACTTTTTGAAATGTATTTTTATTTATGTGTATATCTGTGTATTTGTATACATGTATGCAAAAATGCCAGAGGTATGTGTAGATCCTCGGGAATTGGAGTTATAGATGTTTGTGAGTCACCCAATATGGGTGCTGGGAACCAACCTCAGGACCTCTACAATAACAGTTAAGTGTTCCTAACCACTGAGCCATCTTTCCAGTATATTAATAACTTTTACTTTATATGTACAGGAACATATGGTGGTTTGCTCAGCTTTAATTAAACTTATTCATTCATGTTTGTGGTTTCAATAATCCTAAAAACTACCTGGGTTTATGTCCTGGTTCTAACACTTGCAAAAATGTAGTTAAGATAAAAACTAGCTCTGCTTATATCCAAATTTACTTACTAAACATATCCTTATATATCCTTATGCTTCTGTACCTAAGACAAAGCTGAAAACAATGTAAATATCATTTTCTAGAGGGCAAGTTAAATAAATGACAATATCAGGGGCCTGGAGAGATGGCTCAGCGGTTAAGAGCATTGGCTGCTTTTCCTGAGGAGTCGAACACATAAAGATAATATATGAACAATGATGATAGTTATGACTATCAAAAAGGTCAGGGGAACAGATGGGCAGAAATGTTCTTTTTAGTGTATACTTTCTTTAGCACTTGTTTGCCTTTATTCATTTATTTCTTCAGATAGCGCCTTGGTATGCAGTCCTGGCTGTCCTGGAATTTGCTATCCAGATCAGTGTGGTCCTATTGAATGATAGCCACCTCATAGTTTTTTGTGTTTGAACTTGGTCCCCAGATTGTGGAACTGTTTGGTTAAGTTTAGAAGGTATGGCCTTGTTAGAGGAAGTATTTTACTGGGGGTAGACTGAGGCTTCAAAAGTTATGTGCTACTCTTTGTTTCCTGTTTGAAGCTCCAGGATGTGAGCTTTACTGCTCCTGCCATAATGCCTGTCTGCTGCCATGCTTCCCTGCTGAGATGGTGGACTTTAATCCCTCTGAAAATGTTAGCTCAAATCCTTTCCTTCTGTAAATTGCTTTGCTCATGGTGTTTTATCACAGTAATAGAAAAGTAACTAAAACAAACAGGTTGGCTTCAAACTTGCAGCAACCCTTCTGGGTACTCGGATTATAGATGTGTACTGCCATACCAAATTTATACTTAAAACTTATATTACATCTGTGTGAAGGGGCATGCTTTTAATCCCAGTACTTGGGAGGCAGAAGCAGACAGATCTCTTATGAGTTCACAGCTAACCTGGTCTATACAGCAAGTCATCCAGGACTACATAGTAAGAGCCTTAAAAATGTGGAGGCACTTCTCTGTGAGGGACTGAGAGGTTTTCCAAGTTACGAGATTTAGGATTTGGTTGCATTTACTCTGGCTACTGACTACAACGGAGATAGACTGTATTTCAGATTTGAAAGATGACATTTAATTTACCAAGTATTTGCACTTATACCACAACTTATATCTTTTTGTTAAAATTTTAGATTAGTTACTACCAAAAATATGACTTGAAGATGTTTATATATAAAAAAAGCAAACAGAATCATTACCACAACCTTATGTTTTAAAGTACTTACTAGTTATTGCTGTACCAATGTAATACATTTCAGTCAAAGAATCTACTATCTGTTTGAGGTTCCTTACACAGCCAACAGCTAATGCTACCAGTAACTCAAAACCAGCATTAATTGTAGCTGGTGAACCACAGACAGGAATAGCCTGTTCAGCTGGGAGCTCTCCATTTCTCATATACTGCAGGTAAACATTAGATGCAGGAAAGATGAAATCGTCGATTAACTCCTAAACAATTGAAAGAAAGGATTACATATTAGCAATGACATATTCTGAAAAAGGGAAAAGACAAATCATTTTAAAATTTATTTAGAATTTCAGACTTTCTTACATCACAGAAAACTCATGAGAGTTTTCTAGTAAAATTATCCCACTTTAAACACAATACCTACACACTCAATCTCACAAAATTTATTTATTTATAGATATTAAGATAGAACTGATTGCTGCAGTACCTAACAATTTATATTTTACATTTCTAATTATTATTATTTGAGACAGAGTCTATGTAGCCTGGCTGCCCTTGAACTCAGAGATCCTCATGCCCAGCTACATTTTACATTTATTTAAAAAAAATTCAAATGACTATCAATATAAGTCACTTTTGAATAAAATTATACTAAAATGACACTTTTTTGTCTGAATTACCCTGTTAAAAAAACTCAAAGAATTGATATACATGATGTAGACTTATAAAACAGGCTTGCCAACATGGTAGCACACACAAGGGGGGGTGGGGGAGAGGGGGAGAGGGAGAGGGGAGAGAGACACAGAGAGAGAGGAGAGAAGAGAGAGAGAGAGAGAGAGAGACCCTGTCTTTAAAAAAAAAAAAGAAAAGAAAAAAACCCCCACAAAAACAAAACACAGAGGCTTGATTCATTTATACAGCCTTAGGAACAGTTCAGAAAATAACACTTTACACCTATAATAATCATGCCATGGCTACAGGAAGACAACTGCTTTATATTACCTAAACAAATATTGTAACCTTGATAAAGATTCTTAAAAGGCAGATTTTATAAAGGTCAAGATAAAACACCGAAGACCTAATCTATCAATTAATCAGATTCAGTGACAACACATTTATAAGGATGTAGTTTAGAATCAAGAACATGGAACTTACTTTAATGAGATTAGCACCTCCCTTTTCACAACCAATATGAAACTTTTTCTCAGGAGTCTGAAAAGCCAGCAGTTCTTTTGTAACTCCAAGGTGTCCTTCTAAGATTGTCTCTTCAACACCTGTTTCACCTGTTCTTTTAACATCATCCTGCCAAAGGAAAAAAATTAAATGCCTAACTTATAAAATGGAGGAATCTGAACAAGACAGAAGAATGTGAGACAATTCCCCTAAACCTTTCCAGTAAAAAATTTCCTTGAAATTCCTAGACAAATGCTTTATGGACTAATAGAAGAAACGCTAATCTGAAGGCTAAAATCTGTTGAGGTTTGGGTGTAAACTTCCCCACCCTATCTTTGAACACTTGGTCCCCAGCTGGGGTTGCTGTTTGGAACACCTGAGAAACCTTCAGGAGGTGGAATCTTGTTGGAGGAAATACTAGAAAGGCGTGTTTGTTGGCTTTGAGTTTTGGGCTTATTTCCTGTTCTCTCTGCTTCTTCAGTTTCAATGTGATTGGCCAGCTTCCTGCTTTTGCTGGCATACCTTTCCTGACGTGATGGACTGTTACCCCTTCTCCCTTGTTTTTGTTCGGATGTTGTATCATAGCAACAGAAAAATAATCAATATAACTATAGAGCTTCTCAAAAATAAATTTTTATACAAGTCTTCAAAAGACTTATGATCAAAATTGGTGTATCTGACTGCTTTTTTGGGGGAGGACCAGCATTTCCTTAAAATGACAACTTGCTGAAAGGCAGAAAAGCTAAACTGCAGCTGAATCTCAGTATGACAAATCTCCCTCCACCCCCAGACAGCGTTTCACTATGAGGCCTTAAATTCAGAAATGTGCCAGCCTCTGCCTCCTAAGTACTAGGATTAAAAGCATGTGCCTTCGAGCTCAGCTTGTATTCTAAATCTTAAACACATGTTTTCTGTAAGTAGTAATGCATTTATTCTGTAAAGCACAAGCTATTAATATTCAACAACACAATGTATGTTCTTTGGTCTGCTTTAAGTTTGAAGTTTATTCACATCACCAAAATGTACTAAACCGGTGATTCCTAACCTTCCTAATGCTACAACCTGTTAATATAGTTCCTCATGTTGTGGTGACCCCAACCATAAAATTATTTTCACTGCTACTTCATGGCTGTAATTTTGCTACTGTTATGAATTGTAATGCAAATATCTGATATGCAGATTGTCTTAGGCAACACCTGTGAAATGGTTGTTAGACCTCCAAAGGGATCTCGACTCCTTTGAACTGTAAACAATTTATTAATGAAGCACTATTTCTTAACAATGATATAAACATAGTATTAAATGCAACTTACCCTAATTCTTTTAAGCCAGTCAATTTCATTATTGAGAAGAACTTCAGCATTGGGTACATTAATGTTACTGTTGTAAGCATAATTAAGAAGGTGCCTTAAAAGAGTAAAGTAGTCGCCTGAATGTTTAGCCCTCTCTCTGGCTGTGCTCTGAAAATGATAAAATACAGTACGATGAATTAATACATTCATAGTTAGAATTCCCTTTTCAAAAACCCTGAGTTAAGCTATGTTTTCTTGATTAGGTATACATTGCCCTAACTGATACAAGGTAAACCCACAATTTCCAAATATCCTTGTTGAAGGAATTAAGTTACACTGGTAAACATATTTTTAAGTCTCTTACCCCCAAAACAGTAAAGAGCAGAGTAATAAAGAAAAGTAGAGGCCTGTGTCCCATACAACATCTGGTGCACATTAAGAAGAATTGCTCCTGTGCCACTTGACGAACAGTTCTGAAATGAAAATGATTTACATTAGATATATTGTTTTCTCTTGGGGAGGGGTAAATATATTAAATTAAGAAAATAAACTCACATTCACTTAAGCAGTCATGAGAAAACTACATAAGTAAATGAGTTTCCCACTGCATGTCCAAGGTTATGACCTTATGGTGTTACTAAAGAGTTAGAGAGATGCCTTCTAACCTCTCTCTGAACAGACTAAAAACTCTTATAGATACAAAATGCTCTATATAGCAAGTCTGAAAACACTCCCACCTCCACAGACGTTTTATCCAACTGTGCTTTAGAAGGGGTCAGTAGGAATTATGGTATCACAGAAAGGATACTGTGCAGGTGTTCCTTATACTGTAGTATTGATTCCAACATCAACACCATCAGGGAACTTGTTAGAAATGGTAACTCTCAGTTCTGAATAGAAATGGTAGTAGGCCTGGTCAAGAATGTGTTAACAAACCTTTTTCAAGAGATTCTGATACTAAGGACAGAGAATCGCTGTTATTCAGTTATTCCCTCTATGACAACTCATGACAGAATGGGAATTTTATTGAAGCATTATGGATTAATTTTTTAGCAAGGCTTACACAATACATAGAGTTCATTATAATAAATGATCCAGAGACATATGACTTAGTGCTTCTAGAACTTCAAAGAGTGTCTGGGATATATAGTGTGTGTCCAAGAACCAGTTACAATTAAATCAATGACAATAAAACTTTCAGATTTGAACCTAAATTTAAAATTTTTGAATTAGGGATTGCTCAAATGGTAAAGTAGGCAAATAATAATAAAATCTCAAAAATTTCAAAATGTGAAGCACTTCTGGACCCAAGTATCTAAGAGACATTTATCCTATATTGGGGTGGGGAGAATCAGACAGATAAAAAAAATATTTGACATCTGAATCTCACAAGTTTTCTAATCTTGGTGCATTTCCTTCCAGGTAAGTTAGCAACAGCAACAACAAAACTGAGATGAAGTGCTTCCTACAGGACTTTGCCCCATTATCTACAAGTTTCATAAAGATGGATAAAATGAGAGCTGTGGATACAGCTCAGTGGTACAGAATGATTTCCTAGCACACCCAATGTCCTGGGTTCCAACTGCAGTATCACACAAACCCAGCCACCACCTATACACAAACAAAAGCGAGGGCAAAACGGTTCTAAACTTTACAATCGGAATTTTATCAACAGAAGAGCAGAAAACCAATTATACTAAATTTTTTAGCCTAGACATGGAAAACTAATTTAAGGATTTTGGAAGGAGAAAAAAAAATCTGCTACCTCCAGGTTTTACCTCATTAAAAGTTTACCTTATCTTTTCTCCCTTTACCACCAGCACCCAAATACATTATTAAATGGAATTACAATAATTCATCTTTTTCTTTTTTAATGTATAGACGTGTCCACGTATGGTAAAGCAAGTTTTCCCTAGTCTGCATTTGTTTGGATCTCATGAAAAAGAGTTTAATAGGTCAGGTTGGCTGTTTTCAAGAAAATTACTCAAGAATTTTTTCTCACTAGTAAATGTTCTCACTTAATAATTCACTTTACCACATTAGTGTGTTGTCAGGAGTAGTCAAGTTGAATTTGACTCATTAACATGTAACAGCGACACTAATTAGTTGTGTTTTTCTTTTCTTTTCTTTTTTTTTTTTGAGACATGGATTCACTATGTAGCTTTGGTTGTCCTGGAACTTGATATGTAAAGCAGCCTAGCTTCAAATTCATAGAGGTCCCCTTGCCTCTGCCTCCAGAGTGCTGGGATTAAAGGTATATGCCACCATGCCTGGCTTAATTAGTTTTTATAATTACCTTACGTATGAAAATCAGGATCAGACTGATATTAAAGGATAGGAACCATTTTCCACAAATTTGAATGCCTTAAAGCTGAATGACTTGCATAAAAAGCAGCTTGAAACATTACAGATACTGATTAAATGCTCTTGAAGTGGAAAAAAAATGGATTTATTATAATTAATTGGCCTTTATTCTAGTATAAAACACATAAGTTCCTTTGGTATCCTTCTTATAAATTTCACATTAAATTAACAGGCTAATATATCCAGTTTTGTAGAGACTAAAACTAAACAAATTTCGGTTTGGTCAAACACTATTAAATGAAAATTTCTTCAACAGTAATGTACCATGGAGAGTGAGTGTTTAGTTTCTGTGATACCTTGTGTTAGCATAAATTTGACTCTACTTACAAAAATGAGATCAAGTTTCTTAAAATTAAAAGGAAACTTACTTGCTGTGACAGTGCAACAGTAAGTCAATAATGAATGTCTGCCAAGCCTTTTCTTTACTTAGAGCATCTAAGGCTGTTGGAATCAAGGCGAAACACAATGTCATCACTTCCAATGCTTCACAGCAAACCTGCTCATCCTCCAGGTCTGGCTCATTGCCTGCATTGGTCTGTAAAATTATAATTGAGAACAAATTACTTAAAGAAGCTTTTAAAGAAAAACCACATGTAACATGAAAGTGTAAAGGAAGACTCCTGGCTGGGGGACTGGAGAACAGAGGGAACAAGAAAGGGAAGAAGAAAGAAAAAACAAAAACAGATTTTGTTTGAAAAGTGCAATAAAGAAATCTAATTTTTTGTAAGCTAATTTAGGAAGTGCTTGAAAGAATCTTAATATGACTTCAAAAACTAGTGCTTAAAATTCACCCACTCAGTTAACTACATGTTCCCTTCTCCTTACCCACCCATACAGCTTGAGGCCTTTTGGAATAGTCTGGAAACATCTATAATAGAAAATGAAGTCTAATGCCAATATTTTGCTATGACCCAAAAGGGGTTGAAGTCATATACTAAGCATATATATCATTAACCACCTTGTAGTAAGAAGCTCCTAGAAACCTTCTGAGTTGTGTACTTCTAAATCAACAACCAACCATTCCTTCTACATGAACCATTCTGGATCAGTAAGGTAGGTATGTTAAAATACATCCATTATCTAGCTTTCCTATTGTGCTATTTTATATTAAAAAAAAAAATCAATCTCCTTGGACAATTGCTCAGAAGGGCTTCAAAATTTTCCTAACCCCAGATATGCTGTGACTTTACTGAAAAGTCAATACTATAGCAAAGTGACTGAACTAGGCTTTCAATTATTTTGCTGAATGAATACTGAGGACTATACCAAACACAATATGGGAACACCAAAAGAGTAATAAGGACAATAGTGTATGATATAAAAAGGAAGCTCTCCTGAAGGAGTAAGTTCTTACTACTCAGTTTTTCTTAAGAATGCACCAGTGTGGGCTGGAGAGTTCAATTCCCAGTACCCGCTTGGTGGCTTTCAATTGTCTGTTATAATTCCAGTGCCAAGGGATCCAACGCCCTCTTCTGACTTCTGAGGGAATCAAGCATTAGCTTGGTATATATACATGCATGTAGGCAAAACACTCATACACATAAAAGAATAAAATAAAACAAAAAACTAAGAATGCAGCAGTATCTAAGGGACAGGCATATATGACAGAACCCTAACTTTCATAGGACTGAAAGATAACGAAAAAACAAAAAGAATGAGAAAAAGCAAATTCTTTGAGATAGTCTTATATGAATTCAGTGAAACAGAAAATCTTCCTTTTATTTTTAAAGCAGCTTCATAGCAGGATTAAATTATTTTCAAAGTAAATCTTTATTCAACTATAGCTGCACTTATTACTATGCAAGTGATTGGATTTTTAAAGATGAACATAGAAATGTAGTCATATGCACAATTAACTAACATTAATTTATATATAGGGGATATATTTTATAATTCTTACCTTCTCATAAATTTTTGTGATTTCTTCATTTGGGCTGAATACCAGCTGTAATCCCCCACATCCTGATGTCCAAATAATTTTTTGTATAGCTCTAATTACACAAATATCAGGCATATATCTTGAAGCCTATAAAGTAATTATTAATTGAAACTGTTGATAAGCCTTTAAGTGTTGATCACCACAAAAACGACAACCATTGCACCCCCAGGTGTTTACCCCAAGAGAAAAGTTCAAATACTTGTATATATTAATAATGGGATAATATATATAGGCTTTATTTTATATATAATGTTTTTATTTTATATGTATGTGTATATCTGAGTGTATGCATATGAATGCACAATGTGTGTATGTGTACACACACACTCACACACACATATACACACATCTATATTGGTTTTTTGAGACAGAGTCTCACTATATATTTATAGCTCTGGTTGTCCTGGCTAACCCTATGTAGACCAGGCTGGCCTTGAAATCACACAGATCTGCCTGCCTCTGCCTTCCAAGTGCCAGGGCTAAATGCATATGCAACCAGGATTGGCTTATATTAACAAAAAAGGAATGAACTATTGAGCCTTAGAACATTGGCAATTCACAAAGTCATTATTAACTTGTATTAATTTTGAGATCAGGTCTTGCAGGCTGGCCTTCTAGTTGGTACCTTCTGCTTCAGCCTCCCAAATGTTGGGATTACAGACTCATATTCTAAGTGAATGAAATTTAAGAAACTGAAAACTCCTTCACAGGGACAAACAACCACCACCACCTACTGATTACCTGAGACTAGAGCTGAAGGGAAGAATGGACTGCAAAAGACACAAGGACAAGTTACAGAAATATTCATCTTAGGGCAATAGGTATGAAACCCTGGATTTGACCTTGAGTCTTAATAGCACAGAAAAAATATTCTGTGTAGTGTTTGTATGTACGTGAAAATGTATCAAATGTACACTTTGAATTCTGCTTGTTATATAAAAAAACTGGTAAAAATAAAGTACTAATAATATAAAGTTGACATAGGAAATATTATCTAGCCTGAAACAGTAAAATGAGTGAATTAAGGAAAGCTATTTTGTCAGGTGGTGGTGCACACCTTTAATCCCAGCACTTGGGAGGCAGAGGCAGGTGGATCTCTGAGTTTGAGGTCAGCTTAGTTTGCAGAGTTCCACGACAGCCAGGGCTACACAGAGAAACCTGGCCTCGATAACCAAACCAAAATGAAACAAAGCAAAAAGTTGTTTTGGGGTTGGAGAGATGGTTCAGTGGTCAGGAGCACTTAATCCACATGGTAGCACAAGAACTGCCTTCGAGGCCACAGGTATTAAAATTGTGCATAGACATACATGCAGACAGAACACACAAAATAAAAATTTTTTCTATAGTAGCACTTGTAACATGTAACACACACACACTACATATATATATATATATATATATATATATATATATATGAATGATGTCCTACAGTATCTTACAATACTAACCTCATCAGAAATCTGCTGAGCAAGACGAACAGACACATTTCTAAGCATGCATTCAGATGATGGGTTAGGAATGCTCTGAAGGGCACTTTGTAGCACCACTGCTTGATCATGAGTTACTTGGTTGACCTGAAAAAAAGTTGAACATTTTATTTGAATATTCTGTATGTAACTTGACCCAATCATTTGTACCTCATTCTTAAACATTCGCTTAAGATGTTTTCTTTCCACATTCACAAAGTATTCAACCCTGCCAACGTGGCATGCAAGTGACACACATTCCTCCACAATACCCTATTCTAGATTAATCTAATCGTGTGTCTCTATGAACAGATCAAATCCAATTTCATCTAAAGATGCAGTAAATCATGCCATATCTTTTATATATGCAGCATTTGGGCAGACCCTGATCATAATCTCCAGCTGCCAAAAGTGAAAAAAATCAGGACTATAGGAAAGAAATAAATCACACATATGACAGCAATGCTTTTACTTATCAGTATACCAAGTTTTCAGTCAATGAGAAACAGATGAAGTAACTGAGTACTGTATTTGAGTTGTAACTTCTATGTATTGCAAATATTTAAGATATCCCTACATTACTAAATATGTATTTAGCGTTTAATTGCCCACAAATCCTCTACAATTCTAATACTTTAGTATCTACAACTAGCAAACGGCATATTCTCTAAGTATTATAGAAAAGATATAAAAGGAAGCATGTTATTGGCTTCTGTGTGAATTATATATTTCATTAAATAGTCATGTCCTGAATTAAAATAAGAATCTGTTTTTTTAACCTAACAAGAAAGAGCCCTCCCTCCCTCATTGCTTGAGATAGAGGGTTTCAATTTAAGCTCAGGAGCTCTAAACTTTCCTCCTGTTTTGGCCTTCCACGTGCTGGGATTACAGTACACCTGACAGGAACCCATCTTTCCCTTTTAACCTATTAAGAATTACTTTTAAAAAACTCTAATGAAATGGACAATAAAAAATACATAATTTTAGTCATTTTAATCTTGTGTGGGAAAGGTTTGTTTCTGATATTATATAGCCCAGGCTGGTAATCCTCTTGTTTTTAGCTTTCTAAATGCTGAGATTACAAGCATTTACCAGGCCTGCCTGGTTTCTAGAAAATTTCTAACATATGAAAGTGATCATCAGAATAAGATAAGTATCTCCGAGGTACTCATTATTTTGCCTCATCTATTGTCAATTACCTAATTACTCCCTCTCATTTTCCATTACCATTGTTCTTTACTCTAGGATTGCTGTTAGGCAAATCTTGGGTATCATAAAACTTCATTTATAGTTGGGTGTGGTGGTACACACTTTTAATCCCAGCACTCGGGAGTCAGGGGCAGGCAGATCTTAGCTGGAGATCAGTCTGGTCACAGAAACACTGTCTTGAAAAACAAGAACAGAAAAGCCAAAATGCCCCGCCTCAACTAATCTAATAAAAAAAAAAAAAACCCAAAAGAAAACCCCACTGCACTTAAAAATTATTTTGGGAATGATTTTTTTTTATCATATAAAAACAATTACATATCATAATTACCAACATTCTATTCCTCCCCAATTATGACTTGAGTAATTTCTAAAGAAAATTTTTCCCTTGAGCTACCCTCTTTTCCCCCCAAGATAGGGTTTCTCTGTTATATCTCTGGCTGTCCCGGTACTCATAGATATCTACCTGCCTCTGCCTCCCAAGTGCTCGGATTAAAGGCTTGTGCCACCACTACCCAGCTGAGTCTTTTATTTTTAAAGAGAGGAAGGGTCTCACTCTGTAGCCCAGGCTAGCTTTGAATATACCATGATCCTCTTGCTTCCAATCCCCCCAAAAGGTTTTTGTCTTCTATTAGTAATTTAGTGACTATTATTCATAATGTGAATATTAAATATAAAACACATAGACTGACCTCTAGCATATCTGATAACTTTAGCAAAATGGATCAAAGATGCCATCCAGGCAAAGAAAGAATGACAACTTAAACTCTTTTATTACTGGAGTTTAAGCCAACTTTCAAAGGTGGGAACTGTTAAAAGGCTAAATCAATCACAACACCACTGGTATCTTACTTGCTTAGCACAATTTTGAAATTCATTCTTGTGTTTTTTGTTTTGTTTGTTAAGTTTATAGTGAAAATCAAGCAAAACTCAAATGGTCAGAAAGAAATCGAAAGAACTGCCCTCATTAGTAGTAGCAAAGCCAGTGCAAAGTGTGTGCACTTTTAATACAAATAAAGTCTAGTAAGTGAAAATTTCTATTAACAAGATACCCACTGGAAAGAAAATTTAAATACTGAGTCAAAGTTTAACTCTAGACTTTAGAATTGCTGAGAAATTTAACCTTAAAAATCATTATCTACTATTAAAGATTTAAAGACCCAAAACAAGTGTGTATTACCGATGTCATGGAGTTCACGCCTTCTACACCTGGCTGACAAGCTTCTGCCACCGCTCGAACATGGCCATAGCCAATGGCAGTTAGTAACAGTTTGGCTATTTTAAGAGCATTGAGGTAGGCACCCCTACGAGTTTCCATATCCGCATTTGGTAGGAAGTTATTTCTGGTTAGCATACTCAGGACAAGGGGAAGACCACCACTTTTCAAGAAGTGAAACTGAAAATCAGAGGAATCATCAGCCAGGGGTGCACCAGCAGGCATTAACAAGGCATAGACTACCTGAAAATAAAGAGGGGGGGGGGAGAAGGATTGTGTTACAAGGGATTAAAACATAATCTCCATTTCACCATCAAGACTGCTAAGAAATGCTTGACCATTTCAAAACCATCTTATTTTAATCTTATCCACATCTTCTTCACAACATCAAAAATCAAATTTAAAGAACAAGAATTAAATTAAAAATGAAAAACAAAAACAAAAAAAACCAACCTCTGTTAGGTATAGCACTTGTGAGGCAGAAGGACCAAAGAAAAGTGAGTCAAGAGATGGACTAAGGCTGCTGTCTCCAAGTTTGGCATGGTCCAAACAAATGGCTCTTAATTTTTCTATTGTTGTACTATCTGTAAGAGAGAGAGAGAGAAGCATAGCCTGAAATAAAACACAATTCACATCTGTATTACTTCTAGCATTTTCAAGAACAATTCCACTGAGCTATACATTCAGTTGAGCTTCTAAAACACAGGACCATATTTGGGTTGATTTAAAAGCAAACAAATGCAAAAAACAAAACACCAACTAGAGCTTTTCACCCAGGAGCCTCTAGTCAACATGCTCTATTCAGCTACAGGGAACGGATTATTTAAAAACAAAAAATACTTCCAAAGGAAGCATAAGTAACAGCAACAATTTTTCCCTCTAAATTTATTGCTTGCCCTATGACAGTACCTATTTTGTTTCATTGAGAGACATCATGGTACCCAAGAAACTGAATCTTAAAAAAAAAAAAAAAAAAAAGCCTGGCACCATGGTGCATGCCTTTAATCTCAGTGCAGAGCAATCTCTGTGAGTTAAGAGGCCAGTTTGGTTATGTAGACCAGCTTGGTTAGTGCGGTCCAGGAGAGCAAGAGCTACACAGTGAGACCCTGTCTCAAACAAAAACCAAACAATCAAAAACCTCGAGTTTAGGATGGAACCAAAAAGTAGTAGAAGGGAAAAACTAAGCTCAATCAAGATAGTTCATAAATCGAGATAGATACATAAATGTCCTTATGTCCTTGCCAAACTGATGGATAACGTAAGTACAACTACTGGAACCCACATGATGGAAGAGGAAACTGACTCCTGAGGTTATCCTCTGACCTCCACATAAACATCGTGGTACCCACACAAAAAAAATGAATATATAAATGCAACAGTTTAAAAAAGGCCAAACATGATGGTGCATGCCTTAAGTCCCAGTACTGAGGAGGTAGAGGTAGGCAAATTTGAGCTCAAGGCTAACCTAGTCTCCATAGCAAGTTCCAGGACAGCCAGGAACATACAATAAGATACTGTCAAAAGAAAAAAGGGAAGAAAAAAACAAAACAACCACCACTTAGCGTCATAGCCTCAAAAGGAAGCAATGAATTCTAAACAGATGAAATCATGGTGTTGGCTCATAATTTATTTGAGGAGTCTGAACCAAAGGATTGCTTTGTGGCCATTCCAGCTCTTACACATATGTACACATAAATAATTTAGGTCCCTGATCACATATAAACTCTTTTATTATGAAATATGGATGGTAAAAAATTAATCTATCCATAGATGGCAATCATCTTGGGTTATTATTTTTTGGAAGATGAAGGACAATTTTATTAGAACTTAAAAGAAAAACTTCAGGGCAGGCAAGCTGTAAAACCTCAGAGGGAATAATGAAGGTGAAGGAAAAAAGTCATGCCATTTAAGCTGGCATGGAGGTCAAACATGTGATAAAAAAGAAGCCACACGGAAGAAAACTTCCAAGTATTGGGAAGAAAGTCCAAGAGTTAAGGAAAGCATGTTTAGAAAAGAAGGAAAACTTAGGCTTTTCTGAGCAATATAGAAAAGTGAGAAGGCGTCCAACCATACAAATCTGCAGTCTGTAAGCTTCCGCCTTAGAGGTTATTCTTTTTTCCTAGTCTCTTTAAAACAAACTCAAGTCTAAGCAATTATATAATTATAGCAATGTATTACTTAAAAACAGTAAATCCAGCCAAGCACAGTGGTGCTGGCCTTTAATCCAAGCACTTAGGAGGCAGAGGTAGGTGAAATGGATCTCTGAAATCTAGGCCAGCAAGAGTCAGCAAAGGGAGTGGGGGAGAGGGGGAGAGAAAGAGAGAGAGAGAAAGAATGAATGAATATTAAGGGCTTACAGTAGACTTTGGCATATTTAAAAATATTCTTTATGTTAAACTCCTGGAAGGAGGTAGCTCTGAGGAAAAACAACTCATTCTGCTTAGAAAAGCAATATATACTTTAATCAAATGTTGGCTGTTTAGACACTATAGTTTAATTTTAAAAAGTTAATCAATTAGTGTGTGAGTACACATATGATGCAGCTCACATGTAGAAGTCTGAGTACAAACTTTATGGAGTTGGTTTTCTCCCTATTTTTATGTGGGTTCTGGGGATTGAATTCAGGTCATCAGGCTTGTGCAGAAAGTACCATTGCCCACTAAGTCATCTTTACTGGTCCAAATTTAGGTACTATAATTTTATTTTATAAAATGCGAAGAAAAAGGCAACCTTCAAGTTTTTTTGCCCGAGCTTCCTGGCAAGAGCTCAGTGTCTCCACTTGGTGGCAGTAAGCTCAAATCACAAGCTCAAGGCTTTGCTAAGGGGTTTGTTTTTAAACTTGTGAAAATTGAATCTGCACACATAAAGCAATACTTGTGATTGATAGGTCAGGACTAAATTAAATTGAAACTAAGTTAAATTACTAAGCTGGTAATATATTCTGTTCCATAGGAACCAGAAAGCAAGATGAGAAAGGAAAACAAGGTGCTTACTTTAGAACAAGGTGTTTACTTTAGAAAACAAGCATTAATAGAAGCACACGATAACTTCAAAAATTATGTGGACCAATTAAACATATATCGAGCTACCAATGCTGTGGAAACAAGAGGAAGCCAACACTAGAGAGCTGTTAATAACTTATCTAAAGTGTAGAGGGAATGACCAACAACAAAAAAGTCCAGTCTCCCCCGCCCCCCCCCCCAAAAAAAAAGACCACTGAGAACTACTGTAATAAATGTTATTCAATCTTGGGAGTTTTTAGTTTTGATTTTTAAACACAATATTATTTTGATCATATTTTTCCATTCTCCCAACTTCTCTGACACCCGTATCCCCGTTTCCTCTAAAACAAAACAAAAAAATGAACAAGAAACCAGTAAAACAAAAAGTGCAAAACAAACCAAGCAAAAGCCCCCAAAACACAGCAGGGGGCCTATCATGGAGTATGGTTGATACACTCAGTGACAATCCATTGAAGAAAACTGATTTTTTCCTATGAGTTATTTTTCAGTCTGAAAATATTTCATTATAAAAAGATTTTAGTTTTTTCTTTTTCTTTTTTTTCCAAGACAGGGTTTCTCTGTGGTGCAAACTCACAGAGATCTGCCTGACTCTGCCTCCCAAGTGCCGGGATTAAAGGTGTGTGCCACAACCACCAGGCTAGTTGATGTACTTCCTTAACTAGCTCATATTCAACTGGCAAATACAACTCAGATTAGCATAGAAAGTAAATCTGTTTGTATGTAATTTCATCTAGGCAATTGTAGCCAGAATACCAAGGGAAGAACAGTTATCTTCAATAACAAAAACAAGCAAGTTAAAAGAATGTTTCAATGTCTGTGTATAGAGCCTTGCAGTGACTCATGAGAAAGCTGCTCAACTTTTTAAGTAAAACATTGAATACCTACAAACCAGTCTTATCCTAGAAAATACTACAAGACAAGACTACCTTATTTACTTATTCTTGTGCCTGCAGGTTGCCATCTTAAATAAATGGCAGCCTATGGGTCCCAGAGCTCCAATTCTACCTGTATCATTTCATTACTGTCAAGGCAGCCCTTCTTCTCTAGTTACATATATGCCTTTTACTTTTTCCTGGGGTAGCTCAACCACACTCAGCTACCTTACTGGAATGTCCAGTAAGATACTATTACTCGAAGATACTATTAGTTTTTTATTTGAACTCCATATGGTCAGACAAACCACGTTGAAAAAGAAAGCATAGTAATAAATTCTAGCCTAACATACTTTCTACCTACAAGAGGGTGTACTTCAGTAAAATGAAAGGCTCCTCAAAAATGGCCCAAGACACAGAAGCCAATGAACATAGGACCGACACAGAAGAGTTATAGAAAGAAGTCCCCAAATGAGAGGTGTGTGGCAGACAACAATCAGACAAGTGGAGGAGGAAGAAGACAAATCCCAAGATGACTGGATATAATCCAGTGGAGCTGACACAATGCATGAGAAAATGAAAAAGTGTTTTAAGAAGTTCTTAGAGCTGGGCAGTGGTAGTGCACACCTTTAATCCCAGCACTCAGGAGGCAGAGGCAGGTGGATCTCTGTGACTTCAAGGCCAGCCTGGTCTACAGAGTGAGTTCCAGGACAGCTAGAGTTACAATAGAGAAATACTGTCCTCCCAAAGTTCTTAAGAATGTAAGTGGAAAAAATTAATGATAGGTATAAAATAAAAAATAAAAACACCAGTAACTTATTATCTTGAAAATGTAATGTTGAACATGAATTTATGCAAATTCTGGGAAGATGTGAGAGTTTTTACTTACATAGTAGAAAATCAGTATACATCTAAAAGTGACAAAGAACTGTAAAAAGATACTTACTTATGTAAGCTTCAGCTTTTAAAATTGAAAGCAGTGTTTCTAAGCAGTAAGAGCAATACCATGGATAACATATAATCTATGATAGGACAGCTATAGGCAAACATTGTTTTTAAGAAATTTGTTTTTATTTTATGTGTATAAGTGTTTTGCCTTTGTGTATATATGTGCACCACAATCACGCCTGATGTCAGTAGAGGTTAGCAGAGGAATTAGGGATGGTTCTGAGCCACCATGTGGGTTCTGGGAATTGAACCAAGGTCAATTAGCAAGTGCTTTTAACTGCTGAGCTATTTCTCAAGCCTCCACTTTAATTACATCATTTCCCCCTTCCCTTTCTCCCTCTATCCCTTCCTATGTACTGTGCCTCTCAAATTCACCTCTATTTTTTTAATTGTTGTTACACACACACATACACAAGTACATATATTGTTTATAACCTGCTCAGTCTGTATAATGTTACCTGTATGTTATCATTTCAGGGATGGCCACTTGGTATTGAATAACCATTTTGGGGGCCCTTCCTGGGGGAAAATATTTCTCCTGCTCTCTGTATTCCTTAGCTATCTGTAATTCTTTGTATAGGGTTGAGGACCCATGAAAATTTCATGTTAGCATGCCCACTGGTACTGTTCTTGTTCAGATCTTGTTTAAGCAGCCATGTTGATGAAACTTAATGAGTGAACCGTTTTCTTTTCCTTTAAAAAATATTCAATTAAGTTTGTGCTTGTGTGTGCACTTGTATGTATGAATGTGCCATGGGCATGGAAGTGGAGGTCAAAAGATAACTTGGAGGAATTCACTCTCTTCTTCCACCATGTGGGTCTTAGGGATCAAATCCAGGTCTTCAAGGTTGGTACAAGCACCTTTCTTTACCTGCTCAGGCAAACAAGTTCTGCAAATGGCCACAGTACATACTTTAGGGTTTTGGGCCACATGGTCTTTGCTACTGAGTTGTTAATTGACAAAAATTTGCAGACAATATATGAATGAATATTTATGGATACTAAAATTTAAATTTCATAGAATTCAGTATCAAAATATTCTAAAAAACTTATTGCATTTATTTGTGTGTGGACATGTTAGTGAATGGCACATGTATGGAGGTCAGAGGATAGCTGAAGGGAGTCAGTTCTCTACCATGTGGGTCCCAGGTATCTTACATAGTTCATCAGGTCTGGAGGCATACAGCTTTATCCATTGAGCCATCTCACAAAACCCCAAATACATAGTCTTTTGATTTTATTTTAGCCAATAAAAAATTAAGACACTTTCAGGTGTTGGACTGTATAAAAATAAGTTGTGGGAAGATTTTGGCCTATAAGCTAGTTTATCAACCACTGTTGCCCAGTTCACTTAAAAAATAATTTGTTGATATAACTCTTTAATGCATTAATATGTATTATGTCATCACTGAAAACATCTTACCTGGTGGCATAAGTTTCATAAGCACTCTTGCTCCATCTCTAAGAGGTGGCATATTTAGGCTGCTCCCTAAGTCTGCAACTTGCCAAAGGAAAGAGATATATCTGGGATGAAGTGACATTATCTGGAATATAAAATACACAAAATAATTAGCTGTAAATTACTCCATAGCTTCAAAACAAAATCTTCTTAAAAGCTTATCGCCATAGCTTGCTCCTGTTGTTTTTCTTCCTCATCTCACCTTTACAAATTCTTTATGATGCAGATCTAAAACATCATATGAGGCACATTTGTGATAGATTTCTATGTTCTATTTAAACTATTTCTTCTCACCTGCATATAACCTAAGATGACTTCGAACACAGTGACTGCCGCCATGCCACTACTAAATTCCTAACCAGTTTGTTCTTACACTGGAGTTGCTGGTGTTACTGTAGCCATTAAAGTTCTTATGAGATGGGGTCAAGAATGGGAGATGACACTGTTTCTTTGGATACAATCTGCGAAAGATTATAGATATTTCCCTACCAAAAAACATCCATTTTACAGGACAAATATGTAAGACAATGAATGGTAGTTCTCTAAATTTATATGCTGGAGTGTTATAATTAAACTTCAATAAATTAATTATTTGCAAATATAGCTAAATAGTAACTACAGGGAAGTTTTGTTTTAAATTCCAACTGACTTATAATTACCCTCCAGAGGGTTTCATTGAAGTTGATGGATAACTGTGTAGATATTTTCTCTCATTAAACAAAGAGTCCCTCAACAACAAAAAACTTGTTTAGGTACTTGTCTATTCTTAGCAATTCTAGCATAATGCTTTGCACAACTGAATCTACTTACCACTCCAGGCAAACAGCTTTCCACTTCTGGATTGGGGCCATCACTGTAATGATTACCATGGTTTCCAGGAGATCCCGTTGAGGAATCAGAAGAGCTATCAGGACTTGAAGGCATATTGGAGCTTATTTGTGTAAGTTTGGCTGTAATTAACTGAAAATAATACATACTTGAATCAAGAACAGGAAAAACCCCACATGAAACAGAAAACTTGGAAACTAGTGATAATACCAACTGAATGCAAAAACTAGATGCTGGGGTAAGAGTTGGCTCAGTGACTAAGAGCACTGGCTACTCTTGCAGAGGACTGGAGTTTAATTCCCAGAACCCACAGTTCACAACTGTCTATAACTCCAATTCTAGGGGATCCAATGTCCTCTGTTAATCTTCGAGGGCACCTGGCACAGACACAGATATACATGCAACCCACTTATATACATGAATAATTAAACAAAAACCAGATGCTAATATTTTCAAAAGTACATTTAAAAAGTACTGTCTCTTATAACCACTTGTTTTGATGCATTTTAAGTGTCCCAGTGCTTGTTCTAATTAGTGATATACCTGTGCATCTAATATTAAGCTTTACATAACAAATTTCAACTGAATGAAATACAGGCTGATATTTTATAAAAAAAAAAATTTGGGGGGGAGGTAACTATACTTACTGATTTATCTTTTAGGTTTAATTGTCCAATCAATTTTCTGTCATCTCCAGGATCAATCAGCTCACCACCAACAAAGAGTTCAATTTTTGTATGAGCTACATTGGCTTTAATGCGATTCAGAATACATCGTCGAACTGAACCAATTGTGTCATTTGTGTGAGACCAAACCTCCAAGTCATCTACTTGTCTGCCTTGGTTTGGAAATCGAACTATAAAGGAGAGGTGTTTGCCACGGAAAGCTCTGGTGAGAAAAAAAATGGAAAATATCATATTTAGTAGACATCCAAATTTAGCTGCCAAGAAAATAAAGACAGAAATTTAACATTGAATATTTTCTTATTAAAAAAAAGAAGTGAAGATACCAGCCCCCTAAATTAAGACACAGACATAGTAGCAACATTTCATTCACTTTTCTGCTTATAAAGCCCAACTCACTATTTCTTGCTACTTATAAATGTGCAAGATAAAATACACCTTGAGAGCATCAACAAAAATAAAGCTGTTACCATTTTGCCTGAATTTTATTTATTTACGAGACAGGGTTTCACTGTGTATCTCTGGCTGGCTTGGAACTTGCTATGTAGACCAAGCTGCCTTCAACTCAGAGATTCACAGTCCCCTGCCTGAGTGCTGGGACTAAAGGCATGTAATGTACTATTGCCAAGAATTACCCCCAAAATCCTTAACATCAAGTCACTACAAAACTACATTAGACTGGCATATTATTCTGAAACTATGATTAAAAAAAACCCAAGAAATTATAATCATCAATGAACAACTTTCTATAGGTATCATTTGAATTACTAAATAGTAAAACCTTAAAAGAAGCTACACAGAGAGAAGATGATTAGACAAAACAAAAACACAAACTTTTTTTAAAAAGCCCTAGAAGTTTGGACCATTTCCTCTCTTGGGAGTGTGTTCTTTCCTAATAAACTGCTCTACCACAAAAATAAGCAAACACTTCCATATCACAAACCTTGACATAGGCAAAATTGTTCTTTCTTCATGATAATCACTGTCACATTCATTTATATATTCTCTTAGAACAGTTAATACTCGAACCATTCGAACAGCTTCCTGTCTTGCACAATTAATACTGTCTTTGTCACCATCCAAAACACACAATGTATCATAAGAGGCTTTCAAACGATCAAAGCAAGACTGAATGAAGTCTTCGTGGATTACCACCTACAAATATAATGAGCCAAATAAAGACAGAGATGAGAACACCTAACATCTAAACAATAATATTTAAGCACATAGCCTATTGTTTAAAAAGAAGCTAGTATCAAATAAGTTAAGGACACATGAGATAAAAAAGACATTTAGAGAATTATATACTAGTCATGAAAATAAATTCATCAGTCTTTACTATTTCAATATATAATAATCAACATTTAAAATAATCCAAACACTTAAAGATCATTATCAAGGCAAGATTCACTTAGTATTCCATAAGAGATGTAAGGACTCAATATTTTATGCATGTATGAATTTTGAGGCAAAGTGTCATTATATAGTCCAAACTGGCTTAAAACCTGTAATTCTCTTGCCTCAGGCTCTTAGATGCTAAGATTACAGGCATATACCACCATGTCCAGCTTTTATATATATGGTTTTAATTGCTGAAACAAAACAATTTCCACTTAACTGTGAATTAAAGAGAAAAATCTTATAAGCATTACAATTCTATCAATTGGAATTCTAGCTTGTGGAAGTTTTAATGCACACTGATCCTCACCTGATTGACCTGCAGCCTTGGACCAAGGTTTGTGTATATCTCTTTAAGGAGATCTATAGCTCGGCTGGCAATATCATCATTACTTTGAATTACAACCTATGTTAAAAAAAAAAAAGATTCTCAAGAAATGTTTTAGTTGGGCATTTAAATTCAAATCGTATCCTTAGTTATTTTTAATACACTACTTAACACGATGGTGAAGTTGACTAAGTAAACTTTAGACAAACTCAAAACAAAGAATAAATGCAAGATGCAGCGCTTGGAATAAAGCAGGAATAAATGACAGTTTACTACAAATAAAATATGCTTTGACCAAACTGTGAGGCTTTCAAGAAGGAATTAAAACTAATTAAAAGAAAACAAGATGCTACATGAATACAGTTTAATATAAAAATTTGCCCCTTTCTCAGTTCTATAATATTTATAATTCATGCCTAATTACACTGGTGGTTTTCAAACTCTGTTCCAAACCCTGGAGTTTTAACTTCTGTTTAAGAGGTTTGGGAGAGGGCAAGGTGAAGCCTGTAGACAATGAACAAAAATACATAGGCTTCCTCTATTCAACTATGTTTACATTTTAGATTATTATGTAAAGTCTGAGTATTGTTATTATTTTTGGAAGTCAGGATCTCGCAGCATCTGTAACCTCAAGCTGGTTTAGAACTCAAAATCTTCCTACCTCCCTTCCAAGTATGCACCACCCACTTACTGTATCTGGAATGCTTAATAATATTACAATATGTGCAGGAGACTGATCCTGGGCTAAATCCATGCTTAACTATGTACTACTACCTCTCAAGTCCTTCTACTGGTTATAAAGAAAACCAGAAAAACAAAAGCAAAGTTTTACTCATTTGGTAAGTGTTAAGTACTCAAATACCACATGGAACACCTTTGTCTATATATGTGATTTGCAGACATCTAAAGTGTAAGCAAACAAACAACAAACAGAAGCGGCTGTATATATATAGCCAGCCTAATTTTTAAAGACAGAAATATAAAACATCATAAAAGACAGTTAAGCTGGGTGGTGGTGATGCACACCTTTAATCCCAGCACTTGGGAGGCCGAGGCAGGTGGATCTCTGTGAGTTCGAGGCCAGCCTGGTCTCCAGAGTGAGTTCCAGGACAGCTAGAGTTACAATAGAGAAACCCTGTCTTAAAAAAACAAACAAATAAATGACAGTTTCGCCTTAAATAAACATACTTTTCTAGGATTTAAAAAAATGTTAAATCAAACAATGCTAATAAGGAACACAAAAATGCAAGATAAATCCCAGACTCCTGGGACAAGTATCAGAGAACACATACATAATTTATATGCCACATTTAGCTAGTTACTTATTCATAGAACTTCAAGTACAATGTTGACAAAGCTCCTACTTTTGACTTACCCTCCAAAGGTAGTCTAATCCTATCAACTCCAAATCATCCATCATATAGGCTCTTCTTTTTGCTACTAGTTTTCCTTCTCGACAATTCACAGCTTTGAAGAATCTCTCAAAACATTTCATTCCATTTTCAGTTAACAGGGAAGGATCAAGCTGAAGCACATTACTTTCAAAGAAGTCCTTATTGATATCAGGATCTAAGTCTGGTTCATCTCCCATTAATTTGGAATACCACTTAAAAACAGGCCTCACGATCACAAAGGTAAACTGCATTTTCAGCTAAGCACTTCCATATTTGTTTTGCCTGAGGAGCACACAGCCACAGTTGGCCATCCTTCAATAAAAATCTTAGAAAAAAATAAAAAAATTAAATTATTTGACATTTATCCTGAAATACAACTAACCTGTTTATATATGAAATAATACCTCTATCACAATTATATTTTTAACCACAAATGTCAGTTCTCTCATAGAACTTGTTTCTCAGTTTTTATCTGAGAGTTCCAGGACAGTCAGGGCTATACACAGAGTAACCCCACCTAGAAAAGCCAAAAGAAGAAAAAGAAATACAACTGTCTCATACTGGTTACTCTGACTTTTTCTTACCGATTAAATAGAAGCAAAAGCTAGATAAAAGAGGTATTATAATAAGATTTTTTTTTTGGCCTCAGATTGAGTTGCTATTGTTCATAGATAATTAAACTTCAATATGGAAAGGGGCTTGCATCATTTTCTATTCTAAATTTCCAATGGATATAAAATAGCCCATCAATAACTGTGACTCACTATGGCAGCAATTATCAATGTGGGGAGGTAGGTATTTCTACTCAAGCAGTTGAAAAGCAAAATAAAACAAAATAATTGCACCAAATTTAAACAAATGCAAATATTCTTAAAACACGGGAGAGTTTTTAAGTTAAAATCATTATACAATCCTATTTTCTCCCCAGAACAAAAGAGATTCAATAAAATTAAGTCTACAATTAAGAAAAGACAAGAACCTATATCAGAACGACACAAAAGATTGTCAGAAATACTGATAATCTTGGCAATTGTTAGCACAAACTATACAATGTAGATTCTGATTACCTAAGATGTACCTCTCATAAACTTTTAACCACAAGGGACTTTTCAAATGTTTAAAAACATAATTACTAAAAGCTAATGTCACAGACCAAATCTAGCTTTGAGCATTTCAGTGTGGCTTAATGAAATACACCTATTTTTCTCATCCTTCTCAGAGATGATGTTATTCACCTGATTTCAAATTGCCTTTATCAGTCACTATTAGAACAAGGCACTAGGACTCAAACCACTTTGGTCCAAAGACTTTTTCTCTCAATGCTTAGTCCCTATGATACTAACAGTGGTATGGTTCTCCATCTGGTTTGTATCAAAATATAAAACTTTGTTCTTTAAAAGTAAACATTTCTAGTATAAGCAAATATGAGCAGTCTACCCTAAAGCTTAAAATAAAAGGTCAATGTTACAACCTAGTCACTAATTTTAAAAGCATTCAGCAACACAGGAAGATGTGGGATTTTTTTTGTGGTAAAATAAGATGTGCAAAGGGAAAAAAACAACAAAGACCATATACTCTGTCAGAGAGCAATATTAATTGCATCAAACAAACCTAAGAAAGTTAAGCCGTTCTTGAACTTCTTGAACATGACTGTATCTACTTCCCAGTCTCACAGTTTGTGGGTCATAGTCTTCATGATCTGCAAATTAAGAAAAAATGATGCATTGCAATATGGATATTTATACCACTGCTGGTTTCAACCAAGTGACTTGTCAGTAAAAACAAAAAAAATCATTAATCTTCTACCATTATATAAGGCAACCAGAAATCTACTA
This sequence comes from Cricetomys ansorgei, assembly GCA_026225945.1. Lineage (NCBI taxonomy): Eukaryota > Metazoa > Chordata > Mammalia > Rodentia > Nesomyidae > Cricetomys > Cricetomys ansorgei. The sequence continues at coordinate 1,990,218 of JAMJFZ010000736.1, forward strand.
ATAATTGGTACATTGATAATTGGTGCTTTTCAACCCATCCAATATCCTAACAAAATATACTTTCCCTTTATACAACCTAAAGAAAATGATCTGTTAAATGTGTTATCAAAATTCCTTAGCAAAATCTTTTTCCTCTTTCATATACTTGGGCTAGAAATTCTGGCCAAGAATATTAGACATCCTCCTGGTATTACAATCAGAAGACAGATCATGTCACTTTGTGGAAATCCTCACTATGGTCACTTTCATTACACAGATGAAGTTGTTTCCGCCAAGCTTCTCCACTGTCAAGATACTATTTTTCCCCACTAGTTTTATCAACCAGCCCTACTCCATTCTGTTTAACTTCTAACATCTTGGGCACAGAGCTTTTGGGAAAACTCAATGAAAGCCAAACAATAACCAAGAAAAGTCGAGAAATAAGACAAAAGCTATCTGCTGCATAGGAAGACAGGCCTTCTCCCTACAGAGAAGTATCCAGACTATTAAAAACACAGTTGAGCTGGGCATGGTGGTGCACACCATGTCTCAGTACTAGGGAGGCAGAGGCAGGCAGATTTTTCAGAGTTTGAGTTCAGTTGGTACACATAGTTGAGTTATAGGCCAGGCAGAGATACATAGAGAGATCCTGTCTTAAAAACAAAACATCAAACAAACAAAAGTTGGTACTTTCACTATAAATACCCAGACCCAACAATTCCTTGATTTGTTAGGAAATAAGGAAAACAATCCATTCCTGACTTGTCTTGTGTATGTGGCAGGTATTCCATGAAAAAACTATATATGATCAATTAAAAAATGGGTGGGAAAAGGTAGCAAATAACAGCTGGGAACCAACATAAATCAGTTCTTGTTATTTTAAGTACCAAATTGTGAACACTATTTCAGAATGTTTTATAAAAAAATTACGTTGGGGCTGGAGAACTGGATCAGTGGATGAGACCACTTGTTGCTATTGTAGGAGCCAGTCTCAATACCCAGCAAACCACACGGTGGCTCAAACTGTCTGTGACCTCCGGTTCCAGGGGGATATGATGCCCTCTTCTGACCTCTTTAGGCACAAGACATAGGTGTACAGTACATGCAGGCAAAAACACCCATTCACATAAAATATATCTAAAACAAGAAGTTCACTTGTTAAAAAATTTACATAAAATAAATTTCAATCATCACCAACCTACCCATTTAAAATTTTTAGGTTTTAAGGGGAGTTGTTTAATTGCCAGGTCTTGTACTGTACTACGTTTTTCATCTCAAAGACTATACTAACCTTTTGTATATCTGAGGCATTTCATACACATGTTAAGCATATAATATAGTCTTTTCTGGGTTCCCCCTCAATTAGCATGTTTTCAAGATTCATGTATGTTGTAGCATGTTTACTTTTTTGATATGCTGAGTAGTATTTTACTGTATGGATGTTCTCACTTTTTATTAAGTCTGTAATCAACTAATAGATATATGGACTATTTCTACCTTTTGGCTATTATAACAAGTTTGCTATGAATGTTCACACCCAATTTCTTTTTTTGTTTTGTTTTTCGAGACAAGGTTGCTCTGTCTAACCATGGCTATCCTGGAACTCACTCTACAGACCAGGCTGGTGTTAAACTCAAAGATACATCTGTTTCTGTCTCAGAGTGCTGGAATTAAGGTGTATGCCACCACTGCCTGGCTCATATCCAAGTTTTTACATTTATTTCCACTTTGAAGGAGTATGGACTATATTATGGCAAATTCTATTTAATATTCTGGGGGAACTGCCAATCTATTTAGTAAAGTGGCTGCACAAATTTATAAGCCCACAAAGAACGAAGCTCCAATTTCTGAACAGTTTCAGCTATACCAAGTGTTACCCTATCACCCTAGTAGGTATGATATACTCTTATCTTATGGTGGCTTTGATTCACATTTCTTTAATAATAGTGAGCATCTTTTAAAATTCTTATTAGTCATCCACAGTTTCTTTGGAGAAATTTCAACCTGTTCCATATTTAGCTTTGTACTCAACAAAGCATTTCTGAGCCCTTAGTGAGACTAGGATCACAAAAGGACTCATTTCACCTTCTAGATGTTAACTTCTGTTTACTGTACCATTCCACAAGACAGCATTAAAAAGGATCTACCACCATCCATTTAGTTATTCTTCACCCATTTCTGCTTTTCATAGACAATCCACTTGGTATGGAAGTCTGGTTTCTTCAGGTATAACTAATTGTGGAACTCTGTCCCTATGGTTTCTCTCCCTCTTTTGGGCAGAATGTCTGTGTCACTAGATAGCAATTGGAGGCAGAAGAGCAGCCAGATTATCCAAGAATGATGTCCCTCTGTCTTATCGATAAGTGCTGGTATGGAGCACTGAGTCCAGCTGTGGTGAGGATAATTAGGGTCCTAATTTGGGCTTATAATGCTTGGAGTTAAGTTTCACCTTATAGAGGCACTGAGTGGGCAAACTAATGAAATCAAGAGTCTGTTTAGCCACATCTGCCCATAAGAAGACTTCTGTAACAAAGGATTACAGACAAAAAGATCAGCAGCTTATTACTGTGCAAGAGGTCAGTGCAGTCCTAGACTGGGAGCTGTGGGGAGGGGGTACTATTTCTTAGTCAAACAAGTTCAGAATCATTACCACATGGTGGTGAAGTTGACCAGGGAAACAAATGAGCAAGTTGTGATCAGACGCTCATTTCTGAAATATTTATTTTCTTATTTGTTATAATTCTTTACAACAATTTTTGGGTACTTTAAAATTAATTTTTGTATTTTTATCCAGTTAAGTAGTTTTTTTGTTAAGACGGTCCACTGAGAATCTTATTTTTACAATCCTTCAATCCCTTTCTTTTTTTAAAAACATCATTCATTCATTTGTTCATTCATTTTTGAGTGCTGTCTGCATGTACACCTACATGCCAGAAGAGGGCATTTTATACACACACAGACACACTGTGTGTGTGTGTGTGTGTGTGTGTGTGTGTATATATATCTCCTCATTATAGATGGTTGTGAGCCACCATGTGGCTCTCTCCAGTCTCCCTTGCTTTCTTTTCATCCAAGGTTTAGTACTTTTCTTTATGAGTATATTCACATTTTATTTATTAATAGGTGCCATTATTTTCATTATTTTAATCCAGTTTTGGCCAATAAAAGCCAAATTCTTCATCCTTTGGACATAAACATGATTCTTTGGGCACTTTTCAGATTTTTACCAGTAAGAAATTGAAAGAGCAATCTGTACTGTCCTCACTACAGGCCTGAAAACAGACATTTCTCCAGGTAGGTAGGAAATGTTGACAAACAGGCAATACTCTTTAATTTTTTTTAAAAATTTCTTTAAAGCCAGGAAGAACTCAGACTTAGTACTTCATGGCTGATATATAGGATTGAGTCAGGTTACTGGAGAAGGCTAGGCTAGGAGCTTCAGCCTAACAGAAAATAAGTGATACCCATAAATAAAGTCTTTTGTGCATATTTGGGAAATGTTCCCTAAAACTGCTAGTGTTAGATGGATGACATTTGGAATAGGTGATGGAAACTGATAGTCCTTAGAAAAACAAAATGAAAAATATGATTTATAGTGAAAACAAATCATTCAACTCTATCCAAGGAAACAAGGAAAAATGGTAAATTAGATAAATCACATTTCCAGTAAGTGTTCAGCATAGCACCAGCGAATTAAAGCTTCAGTAACAATTGAAAGGTGTTTTATACTTTCCTGTATGCACAGAAAAACCTCAAGAAGATTGGCAAGCACCAACATATGAAAGCACTAGTAGTTACAACACATAAGGAAATATTGCTAAGAATTTTAGTAAGTTTATCTTCCATTATCTAAGAACATAGAAGATGGAGTTGGGCATAGTGGCCTTAAGTCCAGTACTCAGGAAGCAGACACAGGTGGATTTGAATTCAAGGCCATCCTGGTCTACATAGTGAGTTCCAGGACAGCCAGAGCTACATAATAAAACCCTGCCTCAAAACAAACAAAAGCAGGGGTAATCTGCTGACCATTTGACTGAGAATATGGCTCCTAATCTCCCTAAGCTGAAGATGCTTGTAGTGAGGAAATATGAACAGAACAAATGCTCACTGCTGATGCAATGGTTACCTGTAATTCAGAGTATCAGTGAACTCTGGAAGCCTAACGTTATCCTGTTGAACATCTCTCATCTATAATGAGATTCACGAAACACCTTCACTATGCACAAGCAAATTCTGCAATTTAATGCATAAGCACAGATTCAGAAATGTTGGTAGATAATATTATCACAGAAATAGCTTAATGCGAGCTCAATAGGATTTTAGTAGCTTTAAAAATTACCGTATCTACAGACTAGTGTTCATTAGAACAGTGCTGTAGAGACTGATTAAGACAAAGAGAAGGTGTGTGATGTCAATGAATTCAGAGGAAAATTTACCTGTGCCAGATATTGTTTTAGCACAAATAACTTGTTCAAGGTCATAACAGGTACAATGTTTGGGTTTTATTTTAGACTTGGGTAATGTGTGTGCAGACTGACACACATTCACAGGTGGAAATATACAATATTGGAGAAAAAAAAACGAGGAATGCAAGCATTCTTGTGACCATGAAACTAAGATGAGGTAATTATTCATATAGAATTTGACTCAAATGGAGTAGAAAGCCTTAGTGAGGCTGAACTGAACTACACATGTACCACCCAAGTTCTCAACCTCTGACAATGGAATGCAAGTACATAAAAATCAGCAGTAAAGCACATATAACCTGTATGACTCTACCTTGGGGCAAAAGCTTTGCTGATACTACGAAGGCTCTGTATCACCAAGAGATAATAGAGTATGACAGATTAAGCCCCAATGTTTTCGATGTCTGTGTATAAATAGAGCTTATGACCTCAATTCTCACTGGTTTTGGTTTCCTTTGGTATAAAACACATAACAAATAGTTGTATACTTATATAGCCTTCAATGTTCTATCATGGTGATGAGAAGAAATTTAAGACTAAAATAATCAAAGATCACTAATGAATGGGTGCTCCTCAAGTGCCTGATGCTTTGACTGTTTATCTGGCACCTTATCTAGGAGGACTTACCTAGCCCAAAGGGGAGAAATTTAAGAGCAGAGTCAACAAAATCAGCAGGACTATCTGAAGTTGTTATTTATTATGTTTATCTGAATTTTTAGTGTTAAACAAGTCTGGTGATTTATAAGCGCCATGAATTTACTTCAGTATCAGTCTATTCTACTGAAGTAGTGTTACAAATAGCCTCATTTTTAATATACATCACTGCAGATCCTAATCATGTCTAATTCAGTCTGTAATCCTGGTACTATAAAGTTCTCTATGGCTGTGGGAACAAACTAGACCTTTAGAGGTGGCTTTTCTTTTGGAAGTGCTGGACTACAAATTTGGCATGAGACAGAGGAGAATATGTACTAAGAAAACCATCTATACACTAGTGGAGGGATTCTGTCTGACATGACTGTTTGGAAGGCAAAATATGTTGACATAAGCCCTAGACATGGAAGACACTTAAAAACTTACAGAAAACAAGTTTTCTTAAAAGGTGAAGGTGGTGTCTAAAAAGGTCATAAGAATTTCTTAGTACTGACAGGCAGAGCTCCCCCAGTAGGGAAGGAAAAGACTAAATTTAATTGGGGAAGGTTTTGAATGCTAGACTGACGTTTAGGTTATATAAGATCTGAGGGTATACATGGATCTCAAGTCCACAAAGTAAGAACTCATAAAACCAACTGTCTTGAGTTTTCCCACAGTTCAGTTATCTTACAATACATACCTTTGCCATACAATCTCATACTTTCCATGTAAGTTGCAAGGTTTTCTGCTACCAAAGTAACTAGGGCATGATTGTGCTGAAGTTGATTGATTAAGTCATGGCGATAAAATACATGGGGACTTCGCTGAGTTTGACTGAAACGAGAAGAACTTAACAATATAATTAGGCAATTAAACTCTGTTGCAATCAAGAGTTTATTACAACTAAATTCTTAGCTACTAATTAAAAAACTCAAGAGCCAGTTTTGCTCATTTACTTCCTTTAATGACAATATTAAGTAATTTAAGAGATTAATGTGTCAAAAATAAAAACTATTATATTACTTAAAAATTATGCATCCGTTTCTTTTTACTTCACACGAGTCTACTTCAACAACCATGTCTACTCTTATAATGGTAGTAGCAAAGCATCTGAGTTAGAATACATGATTATTTGAAAATTTCAAAAATCTGAACTTTTTTGCACTTTCAGCATTATAATTGCTAGTTAATGCTATACATACATACACACACACACACACACACACACACACACACACACACGCAGAGAAAAGGCACTTGCTACCAGTTTGAAAACCTGCATTTGATTCCTTAGCATCCTCACTGTGGAAGGCGAGAACTGATCTCCTACAGATTGTACTATGACTTCCACAAAAACTGTATAGCATGAGTCCCCATTCCCCCCAAATAAAAAATTTTAATAAAATAAAAAAATTAGCTATTTATGTTTACACACTGGGAACATTTGGTTTGTGGCCAAGTTGTTGTTCTCATCATCAGAAAGTTACTTAATTCCTTTCTAATTTGTTTTGTCATATTCTCTGAAACTAGTCAAGTTTCATAGCCACCACTACTATCCTAGTATAGAGAAGGTCATTAATTTCTAGGAGAGTAGCTGGATACTATATCTATCTGCAAGTAATAGATTTGAGAAAGGTCAAGTGGTATATATACACTGGGCCAAATACACTCAAAATAAATTACTTTGACAAATATTACTTTTCCACCAATCTGTATCTATTACATAAGGAAATGATGATTAAATTTAGAGAATGCTCCCTAGATTAAATACCTGTATTGCTCAACTTCATTTATGACTATCAGATTCCACTATACTCAGTTTTCATGCTACATAATTTTTTCTTTTCTATGCCAACCATTCTAACTCCACTACCAGAAAATAAGAAATCAACTTGTTTCAATAAGCAACTTTTGGAACCTAAGATTTATTTTGCTTATTAATTTGCTTTGTTTCTTTTAATAGTTGTAAGCTGAAGTTGAGTCTTGAGTTCTCTGGAAGAGTATCCAGTACTCTTAACCACTGTACCATCTCTCTCTCCTCCTCCCTCCCCTTAGGGTAATAGAGTTTCACTATGTAGACCAGGCTAGCCTTGAAAACCATAGAAATCCATCTACCTCTTGTTTCCTGGATGCTTGGATTAAAGGTGTGCACCATCATGCCTGGCTAAGACAGTATATGTAAGGGCTGATGATAAAAAGTTCAGTGCTTTATCATGCCATCTACTATCATTTAAATTTCCATGTAATCCAATCTTCATTTAAAAACTACTAAAATTTTTTTTTCTTATTCATTTGTTTCTTGGGGGGAAAACTATCATGTGACAGCATGAAACACCAGTATCACCTTGATTCTGATACTGATCATTTAATAGTGTCATACTTTGCTCATCAATGAAACAAAGGCAGTAGAAATGACAAAAGATTCTTTTGTTCCAAAGGAGCCCTTAGTTTCCTGTCACTTTATTTTCTTTAAAATTTGCTTTTACCAACTGATATTTATTAACAAAATACATAAATAAGAATATTTAGATTATCTAGTTTTAAAAGTCTTACCTCAAATTTTGAGGTGCTTCACCAAACAAACTACAAATTTCTCTAATTTGTTTCAGTGCAGGAATGACCCATTTGTCATTTGTGCGAAGTTCTTCTATAAAGCGATCTATCCACTGGATCTTTTGTGTATCCCGGTCCTTAAACAATTTCAATATTTTATACAAATCAATACTCAGGAGAATTCTATCTTATTTAAGTCAGAATATTTAAATATAAATGTATATTGCAATGAAATTTAGCTACGTTCCAATTATCTGCATAATTATAAAGTCAGTTTTTATTAGGTTAACATAATAAATATACCATAATTGTTAGTAAAGAGTTTCATTTTTTTTAAAAGTGCTCTAAGTATGTCTTAACTTCACATTTTCTTACTACCAAACTCTAAAAAGTAAAACACCAAATTAACTACATACATTCAGTATAGTTTGATTTAAAACTTTCCACGTTTGAGTTTTAACGTTTTAAATTAATAGAGAGATTCTACCTCATCACAGAATCATGTATTAACATGTAACACCCTGATGAAATGATCTACTATTTAGGAAATTCTTCTAATTGTTTTTAATCTTGATGAGCAAAGAAAACATTTTCCTTATCTCCAAAGTCCCTAAACTCAGCTTTAATTTTATAGTCTATTTGAAATCAATATTCCTTTACCGTACATTTGACATCACTAATCGACCTAGTACTTGCACTTTCTCTCAAAAAGATTCATATGGTTTGTAAAACATTGTAGAGACCTAAGAAAGGAAGACTTATATGAACCATCAATTCTTGAAATCACTTAAAAGATAATGCCAGAATAGTCTACAAGTTACCCTGCACTTAAGCCATCGTACCTAATACTGAAGAAGCAGAAAAGCCAGAAAAACCAAGCCAAACAGCACACCCTTACCTGGGAGCAACTGTAATCTAGTATTTTGATGTGAGCACTGAGAGCCAGGTCCATGATATCTACAGGTACGTCATCACTGTGGGCCAGATTCCACAGAAGGTTCAACACTTTATGTGCCATCACACCATCTTTATCATCTTCTGCAAGACGACGAATCAGCTCAAGAAGCTTTTCACGTTGCTTTTTACTTGCATTTGTCCAGCTGGCCTAAAAAGACATTTAAATGACATAAAAACCCATATTTGGCTTTCTCCTCTTCTTTTTTAGGGTGTATGTGAGGAAGATGATAGATCTCTCCGAGTTTGAGGTCAGTCTGGTCTACACAGTGAAGTGCCAAGCTAGCTGGGGATACACAGAGAAACCCACAACTTAAAAAAAAAATGCATGTTATTTAGCAAGTTTGTCTCTCCCCACCCCCTTCCTGAGACATGGTTTCTCTGTTGTAACTCTGGCTGTTCTGGAACTCAGTCTGGAGATCAGGCTGGCCTTGAACTCACAGAGGCTTGCCTCCCGAGTGGTGTGATTAAAGGTGTGCGCCCGGCTATTTAGCAAATTTTTAATAAGCATTTATTAATCCAAAAGGGAATCAATCATTAAGGAACTAATTGTTAAGGAATTACCTAAAAATTATCCTGGGAAGAAGAGGACCCAAGAGATGTAATAACAATTGTTCTATTTCTTTCCTTCTTTCAAGTCATGTATCGCCACCATTTTAGGAGTTATCTCAATATTAAGAATGAATGGCTATTTAACTTTAGGGCATTCACAAGAACTGATTACATTATTTCCTCAGCTGTCTTTAAAAAAACATCAAAAGATGGGGGAAAATGTATACAGCAACTTTATCTTTGCATGTGTGAAATGTATTAAGATGTTATTTAAGAATACAGAAAACATTCAATTACTCTGTTCCCTTCAAAGCAGTGAAAATCTCAATAAGACACCGATTTACAACTTTAATGTGTTAGGATTGATCTGAAAAATTTACTGAAAATATGGACTTCTAGGCTTTATACCTACTGACTGACTTAATATGCCTAAGGTAGAGGCAACATTTTTCCCTACTGTGAAATATAAATTTATGAAGATGAAACATGTTTCATTATAAGAGTATACAATGCATTTAACTATACAATGTATGTAACTACTCTATACATTAAAAACTACATGTTGTAAACAGAAACCTAGGAGCAGCTAGGACTATTTCTGAAGTTTATGTTATTTTAATATAGATATAGAAATTATGTGGTCTTAGTACTTTTTCAGTGTCCTGCCAATGAGATTCATCCACGTTGTTAAGTCAATCCAGTCTGCTTATTCCTATTGCTACGGAGTATTCCATTCTATGAACATCCCTTATATATCCTCTCTACACAGCAGTTTGTAGCTATTATAAACCACTTCAGTTCAGGTGTTTTTGAAAATGCACTCTGGTGCACATATACAAGAATCTTGTGGTGCTTGGGGTTGACTGAGAGCCTTGGAATGCTAGGCAAGCAAACATTCTACTGCTGAGCTATACAGATAGATATTCCCAGAATATTATACTTCAATCAGAAACACCACATAACCTTTCAAAGTGTTATAGCAACTTACAGTCCCAGTCAGAATCATTGTTTTTAGTTGCAATTTTTGGTGACTAATGATCTAATGCCTATTGTTTATAGGTCCTTCCTGTGAACACTGTCATAATGTCTTATGTTCTTAATCCACAAATTACTAACAAATTAAACATATACTGAATCTCAGTAACTGACAAGACTTAACACTATACAACTTGAAAGCACATGGGACCAATGTGAATATGACTGTAATGATCTTGGTGCTACCTTGTAAACCACTACATTTCCATTAAGATATGCTTTATCTGAGTATATATCCCTAGAACACCATGATATTGATATTCCTTTTCCTGTCATCTCTTAACGTTTCTCATAATCATCCTTTCCTACTTTTCTACAGTTCACTTCAACCTAGTTCCAAAATACAGACTGGGAAAAGAAATTCAAAATGATAACCTGAGTTTTAAAAAGGAATGAGAGTCCTTATTAGGGCTATTAGCACTATTATCAAGATGAAAATCAAGTTCTTAATGGGCAACGAAAACACTGGCAAAGTTGTTCACATAAGGTAAAATCCTTCACATCAGAAACTGTCTTATAAGATTTTAATTAATTATTTGTTGGCTAAGAACAACTTGTAGTTTAAATGAACAAGTCTATCTAAATATAAAATAGTAATAACTTTGCTGTGTTAATAATTACCTTAAAGCAATCAAAAAGATGATCAAGTTGTTCAGGAGAAAAATCCCACGCCAATTTTGCCAGTAGATCATGTACATTCTTCACAATAGCTTCATGTTTTCCTGCCTATTGAGAACAAAACCAAAGATCATAGCACACTAGATGAATAACAGAAACATTACATACACTGATTGTTGGTGACCGTCAGAAGTTATCACCATCTCTATTTAATCATTACATAAAGTTCTTTTTTAAAAAAGATTTTTAAAAAACTTATTTATGTATGAGCACTCTGTCTGCATGCCCACCTTCATGCCAAAAGAGGGCATCTGACTCCATTATAGATGGTTGTGAGCCATCATGTGGTTGCTGGGAATTGAACTCAGGATCTCTGAAGAGCAACCAGTTCTCCTAACTGCTGAGCCATTTCTCCAGCCCAAGACATATATTGTTTCATATTTATTTATTCATATGAGTGCTCTGTCTTCATGCACACCAGAAGAAGGAATCATCAGATCCCATTACAGGTAGTTTTAAGCCACCATGTGGTTGTTGTGGATTGAACTCAAAAAGAGTAGTCAAGTGCTCTTAACCACCAAGCTATCTCTCCAGTCCCCTAAAATACTTAACAGTTTTTAAAATCTAAAATCTGACAATTATATTTCTGCATATACTTAGCTAACAGTATTTCTTATACTTTAGAAATTCCTATCAACTTTTTAATTAGAGCTTATAGAATATACTAAGATTTTAATGTCATAAATAAGGCACATAAAGCTATTTTCTGTATTTCTATAAACTTAAAAAAGCTTTGTAAATCAGAACTCAACAATGTTTATATAGTTTCTGCTTCTTAAATGATTTAACTCTACTCAATGCTGGAAGGTTTCTAAGTCTATTAAGAAGCGAATGATAGATATGTATTTTTCCAACAGGTATTTTATTTTGTGGTCCTAAAGCAGGTACAGTGCCACTAAGCTTTATGTATCCATAGCTCTTTTTTTTTGGGTCAGAATCTTGTTATGTAGTTCAGGCTAGCTTCCAACTCATGACTCTCCCACTTCTACACTTCAGATGGGCTGAGATTGTAGATATATACAAGCACACTCAGCTTCCTTATTACTTTTTGTCTCTAACTTTTACCAAAAATGAACTGTTGTGTATTTAAGTATTACTGACAATTTCTGGAAGTTTCTAGAAAAATTTCTACAAGAAGAATTTAAAGGTTTCAAAATCCTTACCTGTGCTGCCCAGATATTATCAAGATCTTGCAAGGTCAAAGCTTTTTCTTTGATGACAAAACGAAGAATCTTTTCTAGTTTTTCTACATACTGTGGTTGATGAAGACTATCTCGTAAAACTATGGATAAAATATTGTTCTGCTGTATCCATTCCTAAATGTAATTAAAAAAAACAGGTTTTGAAAACAGGTTTTCAAACAGACTAAAACAGAGACTTTTTAAAAGTACTATCTACATAATTTAAACAATATGTAGGAATCCTAAATAATATTTACAAAATATTGTGCATATGCATTATTGTCATAGAAAAAAATTAAAATTTACAGTAAGTTACCCCTGAAATGGAATCTTGCTATGTAGCAAAGGCTAGTCTTAAATTTGTGATCCTCTTGCCTCCACCTCCATCCTAAATGCTGGGATTAAAGTTATGAGCTACCTACCTAACACAGTAATTTATTGGGGAGTAGTTACATAAATTATAAATACTCAAATCAATAAAAAGATTCTACATTCCATCATTTAACTCACAAAAATATCACTTAAATGCAATAATCAGTAAAGTTTAGGTAGGATGGCACAGGGCCAAATTTAACATCTTTCAGTTCCTTACACTAATTCTGCCCCAGAACGGTTTTAATCTTAGGTTAAAAAAGACTTTTATTAATTGATTGCCATGTACCAGACCCTATTGTTGCTTATCCACCACATCTTGCATCTAAAACAATCCATGAGAGAGATACATTGCCTTAAGCATAGTAAAATAAACAGGTTTATAGACACCGGCACTGGAATCTGAATCAAGTCTGACTGCATCATCCCATTGTCTATTCCCAAAATACCATCTTAGGCTAGGCTGTAGCTTGACCATCATTTAACTAACTTTAAGAGCAATAAAAGTAGGACTCATTTTTTTCTTTAAAGATAATCCACATGGTTATGATTTTACAGTATTCAACTTTCTGAGACTAAAGGTAGGTGGGCCCAAAATATGCTATAAATATGATTTTTTTAGCTAGTAAAGGACATTTTAAAAATCCACAACTCATTAAGGGGATATGTTTCCCTAAAATAAAACAAATACAATAGCAGTTGTCAAACTACTGTAAAATTTTATACATTTAATGCCATTTTCTATATGCTCTAGGATGGGTCAACACAGTTCAAGACCAACAACACTGCCAATGCAGACAGGCAAAATAAAATTAGACATCTATCACCTGACTTACTGACCCAAGGACAGTTAATAGGGGAAACCATTAAAATGTGTGTATGTATATCTGCATGCATGTGTACATATTCTGATGGTTTCAAAACCCTATTAATAGAAGAGATATTGGTTTGCTACAGATGTATCATAACTATTACCTATGGACTCAAATAACATGGATTTTATAATCGAAATGGTAACTTCATTTAAATTACAATATGTAAAATATATATGGGAAATAAAGTTTTCTAAGTATCTAATACCAACAATAATAAACTTAGGCACTTTTAAAAACAAAATTCTCAAAATCAAGATAAACAGTAATTTGCGAAACTCTTATTCTAATAAATAAATACACACACACACACACACACACAGAGATAGGGTCTCAATGTAGCCCTAGCTGGGGTCAAGTTTGTAGCAAATCCTCCTGCCTCTGCCTCCCCAGAGCAGGGATTCCAGTTGTGTACTACCATACCCATCTGTGAATTTCATGTTTTCAAGCCATTAACTGCAACTGGTCATATGAACAGGCCCCTTCTTCAATTATGTTTCAAATACTATCTCATGCATTTCCAAGCTTACTTCTATTTTAATCAATTTCCCAGTTCCTATAGCAAAACTTGCAATAAGCTAATACTTACATTCAACAATAAATTGATTAAAGACATGCTCAGCCACCAAATGATTATGCTGTTTTAGAAAGTTCAAAACTAAATTAACAAGGTTGTAAATGAAAACAACATTCAATTTTCAAGTTTAATTTAGAATGCTATCATTACTAATTTTAGTGATAGCCATTCTATGCTTAAGTATTTATTTACTTAAAAAACAAAGTGAAAGGACTCACAGCCATCCTCTCTGCTGTGAGCCATTCTTCTTCCTCAGGATTGCCATGCCGATGAGTATAGTATGACACACTAGAAATCACCTTATTAACTTCATTCAGTGCATTCATCTTTCCATTGAAAGAAGAAATTTGCAATAATCTATAAGAGAAAATAAACTGTAAATAGATTCTAAAATTTCATGTACATGATTATTTCCAAAGATAAAGAACTTACCTAAGTATCATTTTTAACCTAAATATTTCTAAGTTCTTTACAGTTTCTTCTTGTCCAGGAACCCGTGAAGCTAAATTCTTCAATGATTTAATAATCATTGAAAGAGCATCATTTTTGGCTTCATTCTTTGCTTCTTTTTTCAGTTCTTCATCAGTTAAGTTTTCTAAAAACTGTGGAACCATTTCTATTATTGGAAGAAAGTATTTTTTCACCGTGTGAAGAGTGAGAAACTCATAGCACTGTCCGAATGGTCTGAAATAAAATAGGAAACACCTGTAAGTACTCACTTGAACTACAATGTGTGTTTAGATTTTTATTAAAGTATGTGGGTGTGTGTGTGTGTGTGTGTGTGTGTGTGTGCGTGCGCGCGCGCGTGCGCATGCACTTGGATTGGGTATGAGCACATGAGTGCAGGTATCCTCAGAGGCCAGAGATGTCAGATTCCCCTGGAGCTGGCATTAAAGACAGTTGTGAGCCACCTGTTATCAGTGCTGGGAATGCATGGGACTCAGGTCCTCTGAAAGAGAACCACCACTTAACCACTGAGCCATCTCTCTAGCCCCAATTACTTCATTTCTTAACTGAACCAAAATAAAATCAGAAACTAACAGCACACTGAACATTTCATTTTAAAATAAAACTTACTTAATAAGGGCTGCAATTATCTGAACGTTTAATGCTGATCCATTAATAAAACGATCATGCAATATCTGGAATCCATTCAAAGTGCCAAATTTGTTGAGGAGATCCACTAGCCAACCCTGCAATACAATTAACAAGAAAGTTTATTTTCTTGGCTTTCAGGGAAAATAAAATACTATACTGGCTGATATATTTAAACCAGTTAATATCAAATCATTCTAAAAAAGACTCCAGAAAATTCACAGTAATCCACTTGTGATATAACAGCATAAGTAGCAAGCGTGAATTAGATTTCAGGAACAAACTGTTCATATCATTATCGCTGGTAAAGAAGAATTAAAACTGTATTTCTGTCTCAGCAAGAAACTTTCCTAAATACCAAAAAACATCTATATTAAAATAATTTACAAGGTTAATAGAACAAGGAAAAGATACTTAATAATCTAGTATAACAAATTCTGAATTAATATATTATTGTAGTTATACATATTTAAAATTTCCATATAAATATGTTAATCTTGAAGACTAAAAGTGAACTGTCAATTGAAAAGTAACCCATAGTTGGCTAATATGTCACAGAACACTTGACCTGAACACTTGTCTACCATGAGAGAGAGAGAGAGAGAGAGGGAGGGAGGAGAGAGGGAGGGAGGAGAGAGGGAGAGAGAGACAGAGAGAGAGGGAGGGGGAGAGAGGGGGGAGGAGACAGGAGAGACGGGGGAGAGAGAGACAGAGATAGAGAGAGAGAGAGAGAAGAAAACCCAATTATACCATGGTATGTGTTATCACTAACTAGAACACCTAGATACTTTTACTGACTATATGAATGTATTCAGTTTCCATCATATTTATTAATAAAGTTTTCCATTTCAAAAACTTAAAATTGAACAAAAAGGTTACAAAATAATTAAATACAGCCAAAAGCTAAGTACCTAAGACAACCTTTTACACCTTGCAATCCTCTAAAAGGCCATGTTTTAAAAGCCAGTAAGGGGAAGGAAAGACAATTTTCTAGTATGCCGTAGGCAAAAACAATACCTACAGCTATTTAAAAAAGGTGTGTGCATGGGGGGGGGGGCAGAATAAAGAATCTTATTGAGCCAGGCAGTGGTGGCGCATGCCTTTAATGTCAGCTCTCAGGAGGCAAAGGCAAGTGGATCTTTGTGAGTTCCAGGACAGCCAGAGGTACAACAGAGAAACCTTTTCTCGAAAACAAAAACAAAACAAAAAGCAACAACAAAAAAGACTTTATTGTTATATTTGTTTTAAAGAGCAAATACAATAAACTAATTGTAGCAATCTAAATTCTAAATTCTCTAAGAAGTCTACTATCATATTTCAGTAAGTTTAAAATATTCCTACTTTTTGTTTTGTCTTTTTGTGACAGGGTTTCTCAACAGCCCTGGCTGTCCCGGAACTTGCTCTGTAGACCAGGATGGCCTCACTTCAAGAGATCCGCCTGCTTCTGCCTCAAGAGTGCTGGATTAAAGGCGTGTGCCACTACAACCCAGCATTTTCCTGCATTTTAATTTGTTCTTAGAAGACCATTTCTAGGGCATTAAACTCTCAGTATTTATTTCATGTGTATGAGTGTTTGACTGCATGGATTTGTATCATGTGCATGCTGGTGCCCAGAGACCAGAAGAAGGCATCGGCTCCACTAGAGCTGGAATTAAGGACAATTGTGAGTTACCATGTGGGTGCTGTGAACTGAACCTAGATCCTCTATAAGAGCAACAAGTACTCTTTAACCACTAAGCCATCTCTCTAGCCTCAAACCCTTCAGCTCAACAGATATCTTTTACTTGTAAAAAAATACTTGTACTTACAAGTACTTGCAAAAGAATTTTAAAAACACATATTAAAATATATTATTACATATTAATATATTATTTAAAACTGCACATATATATATTCAGTAACTAGAATGAAACTATTAAGCTGATATACTTAATGATCATGTTAAGGTCTATCTCAAGATTTTGTTTATGAGTGTTTTGTCTGCATGCATGTGCACCATATGCAGGAAGTAAGGAGGAGGAATCAGATACTCTGGAACTGGCAACATCAAACCAGCCCTTCATAGAAAAATTCTTAAATGATTCCATAGCCTAGAATGTACATGTTTTCGAAATGTAGTTTTACCTATATTTTTGATTCAAGTTTCTTTTTACAAGAATAGCATACATGCCAGGCATAGTCAGAGGCAGGCAGATCTCTGTGAGTATGGTATACATATTGAGCCCAGAGCTACATAATAGAAATCCCAGAGCTACATAATAGAGAAATCCTGTCTTAAACAACAAAAAAGAATAGCATACATAAGTTATACCTGAGTCTCTTTTCCCCTTAACCAAGTTTTTCTTATTTTAAACATTCAAGTAATCTCATTTAATTACCTTTAAAACAATAGGGAGGGGTATGATGCCATTGAGATAGCACCCTAGTCTGAAAAGTTATGTTCTCAGACTGTCTCCAATACCTCAGTTTTGTCATTGCTAAAAGTTGAGACATGCATTCAACATTGGGGGGAAGAAAAGACCTAGCCACAACTCTGAGTGATGATTAAGTAGGAAGGATCAAAAACAGACTTGTGAGCTCAGTAACTTGCAATTTTTCATAGGTCAACAACACAAGTCACTATAAAGTGAGTATCATAAGGTAACTTATGATTAAAAAATCCACTTCCATCAGATATGTTTGATGATCTGAATTTTGCCATCACAAGCTAAGTACTGATAATCTAGAATCTAGAATCTAAAAGCTTTTTGAACAAAGACATTTCAAATTTTTGGATTAGGGGTGCTCAATTAGTGAGCGGTCTATACAAATATTCCAAAATTGGGGGAGGGGTCTAAAAAGTTTCTGATCTAGCTAGGGACAGAGTTGAAAATTCTGAATACATTCTTGATTTCAATTTTTTTTTAAGTTTATAAAGATCTAACAATGAAAATATACAAAATTCCTCTGATTTCAGTAGCTAGTAGGCAACTCTCCAGAATATGGATGGATTATAGCCATAATCTAGGCTATAAATATATATATAAACTAAACTCAAAGGCTTTCAAAGTTATTTTCTGAGCCTCTTAAAAAGTAGACTACTGACTCGCTGAGAAAATAAAGGGGGGGGGAGTAAAGGAAATAAAGAAATAGACGGAACCCCTCCCCCCCCAAAAAAACAAACCCAGTTTTTCCAGACAAGGTTTCTCTGTGTATTGCTGGCTGTTCTGGAATTTGCTATGTAGACCAGGTTGCCCTCAAACTCAAGAGATCTGCCTGCCTCTGCTTTCTGGGATTGTGTCACCAAGCCTGGCTAGATGGAACTTTTGACTCTGAAGATTATCAGTTTGATGGTAACTGGATCCTACTCAAGCAAATGAACTGGAAAAAAAATAACAGTTCTAAATTCAACACATTGCTGGTGATTTTAGGCTCTAACAAAATAAACCAAACATATATACATATACGTACATTTGACTTTCGAGTTTTGGCCTGATTAGAAAAAAGCGGGGAGAAAATCCCAGAATCTTAAAAAAAAAAAAGTCTCCCTAGGGACTAGATAGGTGGCTCAGCTGTTAAGCAGTGATTGCTCTTGTAGAGGAATTGGATTCAGTTCCCAGCACACACAAGGTAGCTCACAACCCACTGTTAACTCCAGTTCCAGGGAATCTAATGCCCTCTTCTGAACTCTCAAGGCATCAGGTTTGCACATGGTATACAAACACACATGCAAGTAAGTTTATCATGCACATGAAATAATAATAAATAAATCTAGGGGATTCAAAAGATGGCTCAGCAGTCAAGAACACTGGCTGCTCTTCCAGATGTCTTGAGTTCAATTCCCAGCAACTACATGGTGGCTAACAACCATTTATAATGGGATCAGATGCTCATTTCTGGCCTGCAGGTGTACATGCAGATAGAGCACTCATACATAAATAAATAAACTTTAGGGAAAAAAAATCTAAAAAAAAGTGTCCCTAAAGTCTAAATTTAAAAACTATATATTGCTAGCACTTACTAAAGAAAATAAAAATCATAGAAGTATAAAGTAAAAAAAGCTACAAAGTAATCTGTTTACACTGCTATGGAAAATTTTTGTTTTCAAGTATATATTTTAGTAAAATTTCAAACATTTACTATCCTGCTTCTATTTTATAATTTCTATTATTTTACTTTTTTAAAATTTAAATTTCTAATAATTTACTATTATTTTGTTTTGTGATATATGATTAAGCATGTATAGCATATACCTATTTTGGAGTTAAAAAAAATCATAGAATATGTAAAATCATGGCCTTATTGATTCACACCTAAGGTTTTTAACTAGAGTCGTGATCTCCTTCTCTATTATTATTATAAATGACTATTCCAGGTTAAGTAAAAGATAATCTTTAATAAAGATTAACAATACATGGGGGGATTAATGACTGAACTAAAAAATGGATGACTATACAAAAAAATCTCCTAGTACTATATATTTTCATTTAAAATCTCAAAAGCACATTTGGTTGTCAGATCTCAACTATTACTACACAGAAAAACTAAAGAGTAGTAGAAATAGTAAAACATAGCTTTAGTACAAAATAAAGAATTCAAACCATAATACAGAATGCCTGTTAGAATATAATTAAATTAGTCTTTTGTCATGTTAACAGGAGATTAAGATTACTTAACAGTTCTGTGGTAGAACAAAATAGTCTTAATATTTAATTTTTAAAATAACAAACCAACATACTTTTGGTGATCGAGGGTCTGGAGAACGAGCAAATAGTTCATCTTCAGACAACTGAACACTTGAGGACACCGATTCACATGGACGTGTACCATTGTAGATATGGAATTTGCAATGAGGATTTAAGGCCATGGCAAGAAGTTCTAGAAGTGGAAACCAGTCTTGGGCCAACTTAGCCACACATAGTTCCACCAGGCGATGAGTATTGTTAATAATACATCTCTGATACATATGGGAGAAAGATGATTTAGAATGTGTAAACACTGCAATTTCAAATAGAAGTTGTAATCCTAATTACTCTTAATATTAAATGAACCTTCCATTTATAGATTACTTGAATTACATTTAATCCACTAATACTATGACCAAATTAATTTGCTTTATAATTTATATGGTGTGTACTTTCTAAAAGCTACTTGCTTAAAAATGAAGTAGGTACTATAAGTTGCCAAATTCTGCTCTATGTCTTCAGGCAAGATACAAATTTCCATTTTCCTCTTTGGATTCTTACACTAGCAGCCACAATCCTAAAACTGAAAACATGTATCAGTTATGGCAGATGTAAGATTATACACTACCAAGCTCTGTATTTCTAAATCTAAGGGGAGGATACAGAATATAAGAGGGAGGACAGGGGGACCTGGGAGGAATGGAGGGGTATTGATATGTATTATACGAAAGAAAAATAAATTTTAACAAAATCTAAGAAATTATGTTAAAAGCAGATGGTACTTTTACCCCATGGTCGTAATTGAAAAAAATGTTCAGATCACAAAAACATCTACCTTATGACTACTTCCATAGAAACAAGAAACAGGTTTGTTAACATTTACAGCATCTTATTAATCCAAATACAACTTCTTTCACTCTTTAAGTAAAATCTAATTGTATCCTATAAATAACAAGTACTAAAGTATTTGCGTTTGCCTCTGCTCATCATTTGGAGAGATTAGGGACCTGAGGTCACTTTAAATAGTCCAGTTAAAAGGGATGACAACTGTAAATGGAATTCAGACTACAAAACTGTTTAAACAGTAGCTCATGATTTAAATATTTAAGAGTTTAGGTGCCAAAACTTAAATATGCATGTCTCTTTGCTGTCCTTTTCTGCACAGTGAGTTCATTTCTCATTACCTCTACAACACTGACCTTTCTGGTGCCCCAGACATGTGTTATATTTTCCCCGTCTCGGGCGTTTTCCCTTCCTTACCAATATATAAAATAGCAGTACATCTTACAACTCACAGTATCAGATTTTCAATGAAATGTTGTGACCTACCTAAGGTCACAAGGCACTAGAAAATCAGGGAGAAAGAGTAAACCAAATATTTTTAATTCTAAACCTTATGTTAATTTTAAATGTCCACATTGCCTCCAGAGGTAATTTTCTACAAAACTTACTTTAAAAGTTACACATTTATACCTTATAGGGAAAAATATCACACACAAACACACAGACTTGTCCTCCCCACCCAGAAGATCACTTTATAATCTGCTTTTAAAAAGTCAATGGAAAACTCACATGAATTTCAAACTTCCAGCCACTCACTGCTTCATCTGTAAGGATTTTTGTGAATGAGATTGTTAGCCCATCTCGGAAAAATCGCTGACATGCTTCACTTTTAACATCAAGGCCTAAAAAGAAGAGAGAAAATTATTGCACAATGCTCAACCATATGATGAAACACATAAATAGAAAGCTGGCTGATAGGCTAGTAGTTGCAGATTATTTCTGGAAAAAAAGCTCACAGCATTATCATAACACTACTGTTATTTCAAAGTTTCTACATGTCAGAAAGGAAACGATTCAGTAATAAGTTTTTAAAAATTACTAAAGAAATATTTAAATGTGCATGTGTGGGAGCCTAAGTATATAGGATGTATAGGTGGTCCAGAGGCCAAAAGAGGGTGTCTGATTACCAGGAGCTAGCATTAAAAGGTGGTTGTAGGCCACCCATCATTCATGGGTGCTAGGAAACAAACCTGGGTCTCCTCTCTAAGAACAGAAGCATTTATAACTAACTGCTCAGCTATCTCTTCAAGCCCTCCAAATCAAATTTTAAAATAATTATGCAAAAGTACATTAAATAATATTAACAGTAACTAAGGGCTGAGGATATAGCTCAGCAGGAGGGAAGCTAGCTAGCCTAACATGTACAGGATCTTAGGTTTAATCACCAAGGAAGTAAAAATAAAAGAAATAAAAAAGTAACTGAAAATGATACAAATTATGACACTGTATCTTAAATCCAAAATAATAGCCAGTACCATGCGATAAAGACTAAATATTTCATAGCATTTTGTTCTGAAAATAAGCCTTAAATTTTACATTTCACAATTATTTTTAAAATATTAGTTTGCAAACCATGTACTTAGAACCCACTCATATCTTTATACTATTCTCCAAGTGACCAAGATGAATTGTTTTGTCTTCTTTATTTCACTATCTATATGTATCTCTTCATCCAAACCAAGAACCTATCTTTTCCTTTCATCTTTTTAAAAAAGTGCATTTGTGTGTGTGTGTGTGTGTGCGCGCGCGCGCGCGCATGCACGCCCATGCACACATGCATAATTCAGGGGAGGAGTGCAGAGGTCAGAGGACAACTTCTGGGTGGTTTGCTCCTTCCACCTTCAAGTGGGTTCCAGGGGTTGAATTCAGGTCACCAGGCAATTCTGCCAGTCCTACACTTTTGTGTCTTTGCTTTATCTCATCTGATTTAAAAAAGACAACAGAGTCATGTGTCACCAAATACAAAGAATGTCTTTAACATCTCAATTTGTACAAAAAATATTTGATTTTGACTGTACAAATATGGGTGACATTTAAACTTTAAAAATTAACCTTATCTAAAATAAACTATGGTGCTAAAAATAAATATGTAAGAGGGATATAAATTCACTGAATGTAAATGGTATTAACTGAAATACCATGTTTTTATCCCACAGTTAATATTTAGACTATAACTGGCAAAGTTAAACTGTGGGAAACAATCATAATCTGATTAACTTATTTCATAGCTTTTCAAGATTGATAAAGCATAACAAACATTCTTTAAACAAAGGAGGAATAACTGACGTGAGATAAAAAAATGTCCCCTTGCTAGGAAATGACATGAATCCAAGCAAGGTACTATAAGGATATTAATTTTGACAATTTAAATTGTTTATTGTTGGGTATAATACATCCACAGTGGAATGTTTTGGGTAAGTGTCCTCCAAAGGTTTGGTCACCACGCTGAGATGATATGGGGACTTCGTGAGCCCTTTAAGAGGTAGAAATCTAGTGAGAAATCTTAAGACAGTAGGGGTTTGATCTCAAAAGTGATTGTGAAACTCCATATCTTTCTGTCTTTTATTTCCTGGACACCAAAAGGTAAGCAAGCAGTTTTTGCTTTACCTATACTTTGCCTTGGCCCAGTTGATCATATTATGAAATCTCCAAAACTGTGAGCCAAAATAAATCTTTTCTCTTTATAAGCTAATTATCTATTATTTGTCACAGCAATGAAAAGATCATATAAAAGACTACTTAGAAAATAAAATGTTGCTCCCTTTTAATTTCCAGTGCCATTAGAAAATGAATTAAGCACAACCATAGTCTTCTACTAATAGAATTCAACTGCACCAGAAACAGACCAGAGTAATTTAAAACTGTTTGAACTGCAGCACTAACCTTTTACTTCTGGACAACTGAGCACCAGATTCCTTTTATTGGGTTTTTACTATTTTTTAACATAGAATACAAGTCTTTTCTTTTAGAGAAAAATCACATATTCTGCATATTAAAAAAAATTTAGTCATACATCCTTAATTCAAGGAAGTTTAAATAATTTGTAGACTTATATGTTATTCATTTCAAGATCAGAAACACCTCAAGATACTCACTATCCCCTTCCCACTTTCAAAGCTAGTTAAAGCTGAATGATATTTGTACTATATGCATCACCTACAGAGTATCTGGGTGTAAAACCCTTTATGTATATTACGGAATTCCCGTAATAGGACTGGTTTAAAGAGTGATTGCAAATCTAAATACTAGACTTGCTCTTTAGAAAAAGAATACACATACATTATGTCTAGCACTCTTGAGGGTTGTCCTTTTTAAAAGAATGTGAGCTCCAATATGCTTGCTGTGTTTTAACAAGAAAATAAACTTTTTGGGAATAAAGTGAAAATATATCTATTAGCACACATTTAGAAAAACATGACACTGAGACTTACCTTTCTTACTAAGATCAATAGCAGCTTCTAAAAGCACTTCTAATTCCCCTTTCGGCAAAACTGGAACAACCCATCGAGGTCTAAGAATTTATAAAATAGAGGCTTACTAGTTATATACTAAATAAAAGAGGTACTATAGTCAGTTAATAATTATTTATTTAACCATGAAAATATTAAACATTAACTAAAATAACATTGAATATTAAAACAATGGGACTGGCTGAATGGTTTTTACAATTAAGGATCATTTGCTGTCTCTACAAGCAGACTTTAAAAAATAATATAAAATATGAAACTACTATAATAAAAGATCAATTAGGCATCACAGAAGCCTATTACTAAAACTTCACAAGAAAGGGCTTTCAGGAATCAGATTAGAAGAGGCATGCCTTGAACTTCCTCACAAAGAACAAAATCTCAGGAAGCCAAGACTGATTTATACCTCATAATCCATCAACTTTTTCTAAAGGCTTTGCAGAATCCACAGGTGTCCCTCCCTCAAACAAGGATATAGCCTTCTCTCTAGTCTCAGTGCTGACCCAACCATCTGGCTATCTATCTTATTCATAGTCCTTCCTATTTGACATCATAATTCACCCATTATTCCCAAGAAAAGTCAACTTTCTAACCACTGAAATCTGACCTAAGATTTAGTAAAATTTCCAACTACTCTTACCCTTTTATTTAATAAAAGCACACCATTAATAACTTACTTGAAACAAATAACTATCCATTTATTTACAAAGTCCTTTGCATTTTTCTTCCATCAAAGATTGTTTTTATGCAACCTAGTATCTAGTCTGCACATTTTACCAACCACCAGACAAAACTGAAATGTAGCAATGTAACTTTCTGCTATGTTGTCTCTGCTATTGAGAACGATCAAGAACCATTATAAATATCCTTAACATTAATTTAACAATGATTCACTGCATGTGATTACTATAGGCTGCTACTAGAAGCATATATACATTCTCTTAAATGTTCCCTTTGAAAGGAGTCAATTGGAAGAATATTCCAAACAAATAAAACAAGTTACAAAATAGTTAAGATTTTGTACTTGTAGAAAAATCGAGATGGGTGTGGTGGTGCATAACCTTAATCCCCTTTAATCCCAGAACTCAGGAAGCAGATGTACAGGTCTACAAAGCAATTCTAGGACAGCTAGAGCTGTTATACAGAGTAACCCCGTTTTGAAAAACCAACACGCACGTGCATGTGCACACACACACACAAAAGAAAGAAAAAAATCAATACATACTTGATAGTAAACATAAATACAATACATACTCTTGATTGTTAAGAGAAATTTTATCTATTTACTATGCATTACACAATATAGTTCTATGCTTAACAATACATACTCATTACTAAGGAATTCAGATTTTTGTCTGTGTTTTCCCAGACAGGGTCTCACTATGTGGCTCTGGCTATCCTTGAAATTAATATGTATACCAGGCTGCCCTTGAACTCAGAGATCTGCATGCCTCTGCCTCCCAAGCACTAGTAATAAAGGTGTATGCCACTATGCCCAGCTTAGATTATTTTTTTTAATGCAAAGGATTTTTGTTTCCTTGTACATGTATTTAACAGTTTTAACTTTTTAATCTAATAAATAAAAATACAACAAAAAGTAGGGCAAAGTACCTACAAGAAAGTGTATTTTCACTGTAATTTAAAAAATGTTCTTATGTGTATGTGTATTGTGTTTACATATATGCTTGGTGCCCTCAGAGGTCAGAAGTGGTCACCAGAATTTCTGGATCTGGAATTACAGATGACAACTGTGACCTGCTGTGTGGGTACCAAGAATTGAACCTGGGTTCTCTGGAAGAGTAGCAAGTACTCTCAATGTGGGGGACATTGCTCCAATGCCCACTGCTCTCATTTTGAGAAGCCCTTGTTGAGTTCACACTGCCCAGTGAAGATCATGCTCAGATGGGGTTTTTTGACCTTTTTCTTATCCTGCAGAATATCTTAAGTGTCATTCTCTTGAGTTAGCATGAAGTCAGAATGAAGGGCAGGTTCTGAGAAACTCCTTATTACCTGGTTTGCTTCAGGGCCATCTTAAAGTTATTAAAAATCAGTCAACAGCAACATGCCAATTTAAAAGCACCACCATCAACTCTTAAAAAGGCAAACTACATTAATAGTTCTACTTTGGAAATGAACAGCTAGAGCCATATTGTTAATCTAAAAATCGTCACTGGTTTTCTCACTCTTTTTCATTAGACCCCTCAAGAGCCATGAGTTATAAAATACTTGGCAGGGACTATACTGGGACAACTAGGGCAGCAGTTGTCTGTCTTTGTTACTCAGAACACATAAGGAAAAAAAAAAAACTGACCTGTTGATCATATCATCTAACTTTGCCAAGTCAGTATGTGGGAATGCAGGTTCCTCATCTTCAATCTGTGGAGGAGCATCACCTTGACCTTGCTCATCAGGAGGAGTTGCCGGGGAATTTTCATTGGAAGAATCAGGCGATGAAGTCTTGATTAAAAATTAAACATTTCAGATATGAGTTTCTATAACACTAACACACACACACACACCCAAACACTAAGAGATTAGCATTATTTTTTAAAATGTTAGTAGCATAAAATTTTACAAAGATATCACTGAAAGCTTTAATATGCTAATATTAATGTTTTATTAATTTAATATGTTCTCCTTTCAAAGTTTGTGCTGAACTTACAAGATGAAGTAGTAACCTGATGATGAACTTTTACACTTAAGATGGAGAACACTGCAGTTACCACAGCTTACTTACCACGCAGAGAATTCCAAGTATTAGAAGCCCAATACAAATAGCTCATTTGAAGTATATAACGTTAGAATTCAATTTTATTTTAAACAACAAAACACTTGCCCTGTGTATTTATATACTCACAAAAAATACAGACAAAAGTAATTTAAACATCTATAATACACCAACGAATAAAACACCAGAAATGACATTTTACTTAGCTCTTTGTGCTCTTTACGAGCTAAATAAAAAATGTCCATTTATGCATACGTTTTCATAAAACTGGGACTTCATCCTTTTTCATTCAAATCTAAATATTCAAAATTTTCAGCATTCCTTGACTTAAAATTAACATGATTTAATGAGTCTTTGTCATATATAAATCTTTTTGTAGAAAACAAATTTTCTTTAGGCTATGATACGAAAAACAAAACTACAACAGTATAGGCAGTTTCTTTTAAGGCTATTGGTATACACTGCCAAATTATATTCCAGAACCTTCTTAGATACCATATCTGAGGAATGTTCATCCCACTTGTCACTTGTTTTTACTATATAATAGGAGTTTTAAATTATCTTCTATAGACAGATTTCAAAGTTAAAATTTTGATTAAAAAAATCCCTTTATGGCCAGCTAGATGGCTTAGTAAGGTGCTTGCTGCTGAGCCTGATGACTAAAATTAAAACACCCAGAACCCACATGGCACAGAGAACTGACTCCCTTAAAGTTAATTTTTTTAAAAATTCCTTTTATGTCAGTATATGTAAAGCTTATGAGAAACTGAGTCCTGGGCTGGAGGGATGAGTTAAAGAGCATGCATTGTTCTTTCAGAGGACCAAGGTTCAATTCCCAGTACCCATACCAGGCAACTCACAACCACCTCTCACGGTAGCTCCAGGGAGATCTCACACTTCTGTAGGCACCCACATTTATATGCACATATCCATACATAGATGCACATACACACATATAATTAAAAGTAACAAAAAGAAAAAACAATAACCAAAAAATTAAGCCCTAAATTGGGCACTGATTAAAGCTTTGGTTCAGTCTTAGTGGTCTAACAATATCAGATCTTGAGAAATAATTAAAATCCTAACATTAAAGAACATAGCAATAAGAAACAAGAAATTCTATAGGTAAAGAGTGGTTCTATAGATAAGAATGTAATTTGCTTTTGTTCTTTTGTTTTAAAAATACCAGTCATCTTCAATAGAAGAACACAACTGTGCATACATTATACATAACTGACACATAATATTAACACCACAAACCTAAGACCTCTAAAAAATCAGGTATATTTTAAAATAAAAGTAATGTATGCTTTTAATCCCAGCATTTGGTAGGCAGAGACAGGAGGATCTCTAAGTTCATGGCCAGCCTAGCAACAAAGAATGTTCCAAGCCACCAAATCAGCCAAAGCTAAATTGTGAGAGAGACTGTCTCAAAACAAAGCAAGTATACTGTTAACAAAAAGGACTTCTTTACATTGAAAGCCCTGCAAAGCCATGAACATTTAAAAAAGAGGTTAGAATCCATGCACAATACAGGTAATAAAGCAGAAAAAGGAGAAGAAAAACAAAATACTAGCTCCTATTTTAAAAATAGTGACCATTAGTATCCAACAGCCCTTTGACTATGCTTAAAGACACTTGAATATTGGCTTTCAAATTTATGACACACTAAAGACTTAACTTTGCCCCAAGTTCTGTGACCATATATATTACCATTTTATGTCTTTAAAACAGGAACTGGAAAAGGAAATGGATTAACAAAATTGAGGACCTGGCTTGTTCATTTCTCTCAAGTGGCAGAGGAAGGAAGGCAGAGTTAAAAAAAAAAAGGGGGAGGGGGTCTTTTCTATCAGACTGGTAGAGTATCTAACTGGAAATATCTGAATAGTAAGAACCTAGCCCCAAATCACAAAGTAACAACACTTTTGCTTTAAAATTTACCCATATAAACCCTACAAAAATGTGTACCTCTGTAAGCAGCATGTCTGTTACTTGTGTGTAAACAATCTCAAGTAATTTACCTGTAACAATGCTACAGAAGCTGCATTACCACAAATCTTACTCTTGGTGCTACACAATTTAATTCTTCAAAGTGTAAGACTATATATATTAAAAAAAAAGCTGAAATAAGTTTCAGGAACAAGCAGATAAGGGTAAAAGCCTGTGGTGTGCATGTGGGGGGGGGGTAACCAAAATCTCAAAAGCTATTTGGGAGGGGGGAGTAATAAAATTAGCAAACCCCTAGAAAGACTGATCAGGACAGAGAATACAAATTAGCTGTATCAGAGATGAACAAAGACAGACAGACTGCTACAAGTCCGAGATACTAAAAAAATAGTGAAAGGGATATTACAGGATCTAGGGTGAGGAGCAGCTCCAAGTTATAGCACACACTCAGCATTTGCAAGGACCTGAGTTTCATCCCAGCACCCAAGCATACAAACAGTATTACATTATAAACAATTGCATCTAAATAAAGTTGGTGCTCTAGATGAAGTGAACAATATTGAACAAAAGACAAAAAAATTCAGAAAATCCTTTAAAAATATGGATCTATCTTGGGCACAGTGGTACACATCTACAGATCTTTAATCTCACTATGTGAGTTCAAGGCCAGCCTGGTGTACACAGTGAGTTCCAGGACAGCTAGGGCTATATAGAGAGATCCTGGCTCCAAGAAAAAAAATCTACATAGAAAACTTGCTTATAAAAATCAAGGTTTTTTTTTTTTAATTATAAATTTTACTAGTAAATTCTTCCAATGGGGAAACAGGAATCAGGAGAACCAGAAACTTTACATAAATTGACCGAGGAAACAAAAATTACTACCTTAGGAGCTTTAGTGCAAGCAGAAAAACTGACACCAGTACCTAGGCTAAGATCTTTTACAAGTATTATTTCATTTGATCTTTAATGCTATGAAGTTCCATTATTGTTATCCCTATCATACAAATGAAGAAAGTGAGGCTTAGAGATTATGTAATTTACCTAATCATAAAGCTAGTATGGTGCAAAGGTGAAATTTGAACAGCAGTAATAAGACTTCAGTCCACACTCTTTAAAAATCTTATTGTAAATTGACAATTTATGATTTTATGTATATGCATACAAAATGGATTTATGATTTACTTGGTCCCATAGACTACACTGAATAATGCAATGGTTTTTCCCAGAATTGACATAGGGCTTAAATCGTTCATTTTATTGAAGACTAACAATGAAAAACATCTGAAAAAGACAGGAAAAATGTCAATGTTGCTTTCAGCACTTTACATCTATCTATCTATCTATCTATCTATCTATCTATCTATCTATCTATCTATCTAGTTACTGCTAAAGACCGGTATTTACTTTTCATAAAACAGTAATTCTATGGTTACTTCACAATCATTTCTAACATGTCTCCTCACCCAGCACTAAAGAATATAGGAGACACACCAATGTGGTTTTAACTAGTATCTTTAACATCTTACCTGATTCTGTTGGAGGGGGGGCTGAGACTGTCCATCAGGAGCTTGGCCCTGGTTGTCATTCCCTCCAACTGGAGAGCCACGAGTCGTGGCTGTCATACTCGACACAGGGCAGATCTTTGCAATTTTGTCTGCTTATGTAGTTGTCTTAAGAAAAGAAATTATAGTCCACTTATAGAAGATGAAGTACCAGCATTTGTCAGTCTTAAAAAGCTCCAATTCAAGAATAAAACATCTTGCAGAGACCATTGCATAACCTACAAGTAGAAAAGAGAACATTTGTTTTAGATATAACAAACAGCATGAACTAAAAAAAAAAAATTGTGTAAGTTTAATATCACCAGTCAATCAGGTCAAAAGAGCATGACTATATAATCGGCAGTTGAAAAATGAAAAGCTAAAGCTTCATTACTACATTCAAATTAAAGTAATAATGGTACTGTAGTTACTACTCCACAAAACTCATACAAGTCTAGCTTTAGCAAGCAGCAACATTTCAATTTTCTCCTTGAACTGACTCTAAAGGCAGTATCAAAAGTTAGCTGCCGCCTGGTTAAATCATGAAATGGCAAACTGTTCTTAACTGGCTTAATGCCTTAAGTATATTACAAATGCAAATGCATGTATACCAGGACATAAGGCACAAGCTGACTTGTAAATTTTAAGACTACTCATCGAACAAAGACAGCAACAAGTTCTCCAACACACACACACACACACACACACACACACACACACACACACTTTCCCTCCCTCCCTCTCAAAACAACAACAACAACAAAAAAAAAAAAAACCCAAGGAAACCTACCAATACCTAGACCTTGGGTTTCAGACTCCATAACTGTGAGAAATCAAAGCTCTATTGTTTACATCCCATCCTCACTCCCAACTCCTAACACCTCAAAACCCATCAAACCTTTTTGGGACGTTTTTCTTTGTAAAGAGTAAATTGTGTAACCTACTACTCCAATACAACTGAATTCATCAAGTAACCTTAGCTTTCCACTTTTGATAAGTTTTTCATCACAAGCATTTCTGGAGGCCTATCGAGGTAACAGGCCAACCTCTTAATAACAACAAGCATTCTTTTGCAACCTAACAAAAATGAACAGAATACAGCCAAACATTAAGTCCATATTCATAGACCACTTGGTAAGTTTCTTTTTGGTCTGCTTAGTAAAAGCACCTCTGATATTTAACTGTCCAGGTTCCTTATCAGCTGGAATCAGGCCTATACATTTACACTGAAAAAAACAAACATAAACTTTGTCATTGAGCCTAATATGTCACCAGATTGAGAAACTGATTATTGTATTTGGGTCTAATTTTCACCACTCTCATTTTACTCAGAACAATTCACATACCCTAAAAAATTGAAATATCACCTAACCCAGGCAAGGTTATTACTCACTGGCCCTTTCAGAATTTCCCTATAAGCATTGCAAAATTTCTACTTGTAACCTGGCTTATAAGATATTCAAGATCAAATGTATAGTATATAAAACATACTTGGAGCTCCTGTGCTTCAGTATTGCAGCTATAAAGGTACAAGAGGCTTCCAAGTGCTTTATGTAACTCATTTGTTTCTCCTAGTCTGTGCACTACAGAAAGTAAGTATTTTCCCCACTTCTCTTTCTTTCCTTTCCCTTTTCCTTTCCCTTCTCCTTTTTCCTTTCTTTTCTCTAAAAACAAGGTTTCTCTGTATAACAGCTCTGGCTGTCCTGGAACTTGTAGACAAGGTTGGCCTTGAGCTAACAGAGATCTGACTGAAAGGCATGCACCACCACACTGGCTCTATTTTCCCCATTTCATAGTCAAAAATTAGAGCTGCAGTTTATTCAAACCTATTCAGAGCCAAATCTAATTTGTATCTATATCTACATTATATCTCCTTAACGTAAAAAAGGAAAAAAGTATACCTTATCAGTAGTTAATGATAAACAAAACATAATGAAAGGCTAAAAGAATATAGTTAAAACAGAATTTTAAAAATACACACAAAATCTAAATCAAAATAAGATATACTCTAGGCAACATTCACAGACAGATTTGTCTATGGAAATAAAAAGTTAAGGACTGCAAGAACCATTAAAGGGATAGTTTCAATTAAAGAAGAAAGGTTCTGCCAGAGCGGGGTGGGGGTGGGGGTGGGGGTGGGGGGGGGGGTGGCGGCGTAGACCTTTAATCCCAGAAGAGGCAGGTGGATCTCTAAGTTTGAGGCCAGCCTAGTCTATAGAGCGAGTTCCAAGACAGACAGAATTACAACAGAGAAACCCTGTTTTCAAAAAAACAAAAAACAAAAAAATTCTGGAAATGGTGACTGGTTATAGGTCTCTGATAGAAAACTACTTTTTCACTATGCTTATGACTGCTTTGCCTGTCTTTTCATTACATGCAAGCAGTGGCTTCAGTGGCTTCAGAGGCCAGAAGAGGGAGATGGATCCTTTGGAACTGGAATTAAGACTGTTGGCAACCACCATGAGTTCTGGGAACCAAACTCAGGAACTCTTGTGTGATCAGCAGTTGTGATCTGACATGTGGGTACTGGGAACTGAACCCGGGTCCTCTCCAAGAGCAGTAAACCACCAAGCCATCTCTCTAGTCCGTTTATGTAGACATAATACATAGAAAGACACACACACACACACACACACACACACACACACACACACACACACACTCCTCCTTTCACCTGTATTCAAAACTTCTCATCTATAGATGAATGAAAACTATTTGGAAAAAGTGATAAGAAAATCATCCCAGACAAAAGTACCTTGTCGATTACTAAGGGGCAAAACTACAGAAATCTATAAAAAGTTTTTGATGAAAAGACATTTCATAAAAATGGACTTTTTGATGAGTGATTTCCTCTTAAGTATTCTTCTAAAATATAACTAGTTATATTAGTAAGAAATATGGCTTCTAAAAAATTATGTTATAAGCTGGGGAGATACAGCTGAATTTGTAAGCCCCAAATTCAGTGAGGGTGCTTGCCACTATGCCTGACAACCTAAGTTTGATCACTGGGACCCACATGGTAGAAGGAAAGATTCAACTTCTGCAGGTTTTCCTCTCACCTTCACATGCATGATGTGGCACACATGCACCCACACATACAACAAAAATTTTTAAAAGGAGGGAGAGATAACAATTAAGAGCACTGGCTGCTCTTATAGAGGACTCAGGTTAGATTCTGAGCACTCACATGTCATTCATAATCCTCTGTAACTCCCAAGGGATCAGATGACCCCTCTGAGGATCAGAATGCCCTCTCTGGTCTTCTCAAGCACCAAGTATGCATGTGGTACACAGACATATATGTAGGCAAAACACCCAGGCATATAATTTTTTAGTTAAAAATAAATTAAAAAAAAACTAATAAGGTGGAGCTAATTAAGCTAATTAAACATTGACTTCTGACATCCACATACACACACAAAATTTTATAAAAATTGATAGATGAAAGGTCATGCTACGGAGTTTGAAAGACAGTACATTTATAATTTAACTAATTTAGTCCATAGCCATAAACACAAACATCTCTAAGCAATTTTATTTAAAAACTTTTTAAGCCATATTTTAATTTTCTTTGGTGGGGGTGTGGGATGCCAGGCAGCACAAAGCTCAGGAGACGATTCGCTAAACTCAGGTCTCATCTTCTACCATGTAGGTCTTAGGGATCGAACTTGGGGTTGTCAGGCTTGGTAATTTTTAAATTTTACCTTTCCTCAAGAATAAAAGATGTCATTTTCCTAGGTCCCAATCCTCCTATTATCAGTATATGAACTCATCATTCTTAATTCTTTTTGTTTGTTGGTTTGTTTTTACTTTTGTTTTTGGAGACAGATTTTCTCTAACTCTGGCTGTCCTAGAACTCACTCTGTAGTCCAGGCTGGCCTGTAACTCAAGAGATTCATTCGCCTGCCTCTGCCTTCTGAGTGCTGGGATTAAAGGCATGCACCACAACGGCCCGGCTCATTCTGAATTCTTATGGTTCTGAACATTAAGAACAAGGTTCCTAGTGCGATGCCAGTTCTAGACAACTTCATAACCAATCAATTCAGAAAAAACAAATGAAGATGTATGACTTTTCTTTGTTATATTCCCATGTCAATTAAATGCTCATATTCAATTTTCAACACTGTTTAAAGCCCTCCCCATATATTTTGTAACTAAATATTGCATCTATCTATGGTTACACTTCCTAGGGATAACTTCCTAGAAGTCACTCCAAGAAACCTGCACCATACACTTGAAATTCCTTATGGCAATAGAAATGTACTCACTTAGAAATACTTGATAATTAGCCAAATACTTACTCAGACCTTCTCCATAGTGAGGTCTGTCAAGTACAGTTCACACAATCATGGTACTGGAAGCTTCAGTAAATGTTAGCATCCTTTCTAGGCATTTCCAAAACCAACCTATTGTTTAATTTGAAGAATTTTAAATTTAAAATGACTTCAAGAATGTTGACATCAGAAGGTCTATGGAAGTTTCCTCAATAAGACCACCAACAACAGGAGAAGAAAAACTCAGTCTCTATAAATTGTCAGTCTCTGTAAATTGTCATCAGGACATCTAGCAAACTTCTGATCAAGAAAAATTTACCGTATCTCAGAAAGAACAGAGCCTGGCATTTAAGCCACCATAGTTTCATTCCCAGAGAAGCACACCAAAGAACACTGGGCTCTCCCCCTTCTAGTTAATGTTATCTCCCTGAGAGAAGAAAGCAGCTAGATCTCACTTCAGATCCAACAAGAGGCTCTACTGCAGGCATGACTGTCAGAGGTCTGGGACTCTTTCGTTCCATCCAGGTCCTATTGTGGGCAGCAAGCCAAGAATACTACAGTCCTAATGGCCCTCACACCATCTCATCCATAGGGTCAAGGTTCCAAGGCAGGAGACAGGCTTCATGGATCCTCTACACAGCACTCTGCTCAGGAAGCAGGGGGCTTTAACCATGAGAGAAGCCAGTTACAGTTTCAGTCTGCTGCTTCAGTTCTGCATCAGTGTAAAGGTTTCATGGTGGGTTGCGGGGGGGGGGGTAAGAATAGAAATCTCTGAAGTTCTCTTATAGTAAACTGGCTTTATTTGGATTAAGATACTGGTAGTTCCATAAAAGCCAATAAATTAAGCTGCCCAGCTAACAGTTTACCAAAGAGAACCAGGGAAATGGAGCAACAAACAACCATCCTGGGTCAGAATGGCTCAAGAACCAGTACAAAGGATTATCCCTGAAAAATGAAAATTTAATTGGCTCAGGGATCAGACTGTGGGGAACTGTATAACCCAAAGCACTGTGTAAAACAATAATGCAAGCAGTAAATAATTAGTAAAAGCTAATATTTGGGTGGAAGAGTGGGCAGGCAAAGACAAGACTCATTCAGTGCTTGTTGGAACACCCAACAGAGAAACCAAAGAAACTCAGAAAGCCTTTCTAAAACCACTATCATCCCCAAGTGACTGTGTACATGACTATGGCTACATAGGGTCCCACAGGCTACATATTGGGGAATGACAGGAAAGATTAAAATTGTTCAGCTAGTTATTGCATAAATAAGAAAAAACAACAAAAAACAAAGCCTTGGTGGTGGTGAGATAAGTGAAGAATCATTACCCAATTTACTATGTTGTATGAAGGGTCCAGTTTTACATCAGAAATTACAATACATGGCTGGACGGTGGTGGTTCACACCTTTAATACCAGCCTCTAGAGGCCAAGGCAGGCACCTCTGAGTTTGAGGCCAGCCTGATCTACAGATAAGAACTCCAGGACAACCAGGGCTACATGGAGAAAGCCTGTCTCAAAAAAAAAAAAACCAGAAAAAGAAAGAAATTATAATACATGAAAATTAACTGGAATGTGTGGGCCACCTATTAAGAAAAAAAAAGATATTGGCTTTCAGAGAGTCCATACATCAAACTTAGCAAGGTTTCAAACAGGTGTTAGGTGTCTCAAAGAAAGAAAATATGTGTTACTAGTAAAGGAAAATATGCATATATCCTTAAAAAAAAAAGGAACTATCAATAAGGAGACAAAAAAGAAATTGAGCCAAGTCAAAGGTCTGGTATTGAAAAGTACAAGTGAAATTAAAAATCCACTAACGCGGTTCAACAACAGAATTGTCACAAGAAACAAACAGCTAGCAATCTGAAAAGTACTAAGAACAAGAAAAAACAAAGTGACACATCAACATATGTTTGAAAAAAATCTGTGATGAAATTATGGTCAAAACTTTAATCCCAAATTTAATGAAAAAACATCTAAGAGTTTCAACAGATTCCAAGTGAAATACGTATAGAGATCCAGAGCAAGAAATTTCAATAATAAAACAGACAAAATCCAAAGATATCTTGAAACATAAAAAAAAAATTGGTGTGAATACATTATTTTCCCCTCTTAACTAATTTAAAGAATAAAAGGCAAATTTCAATGGCAACTTTGAAGGCTTTGAAGTGCCGTGGGAGAATTCAAGTACTGTATGTGAATGGGCACTAAGCTCAATCTCTAGCATCAAAAATTAAATTAAAGAAGGGCCAGCAAGGTGAGTTAAAGGCTCTTAGTCACCAAGCTTGACAAACTGAGTTTAATCCAATCACTGCCTAGAACTCACATGGTAGAGAACACTCTCCCAACAACTTGTCCTTGGACCTCCACACTGAGCAATATGGCGCACGCACACACAATAAATAAATGTAGTAAGTAAGCAGAGTTCAACCCTAAAAGGAAGAAAATGACACATGATCTAATTAGGGACTTGTATTTAGAATAGACAAAATATTTGTCCAATTCAATAGTTAATCCAGCTGAGAAATGAGCAAAAGACCTAAAGACTAAAGAGGTATTTCTCTAAAAGATAAATGGTCAACAAGCACATGAAAAAAACGCCCAACATCATTAACCACCAGGAAAATACACATCAAAATTACAAATGTGTATCATATCACAGTCCTCAGGATGACTATAATACTATAATAAAGGTAGAAAAGAAAAAGTGGTGTTAAGAATGGGAAGAAATTGGAACCCTTGTGCATTGCTTTTAAAGGAAGAAAATTTTACCAGGTGTGGTAGCTCACACCTTTAATCCCAGCACTGTCGAGGCAGAGGTAGGAGATCTCTCAGTTTGGGGCTAGACTGGTCCCACATACAAAGTTCCAAGCTAGTAAAAGCTATGTAATAAGACACTGTCTGAACAACAACAAAATAGTAAATTTTGATAAGCTGTAACATGCATGAAAATTTGAGTGCATTATTTTATGAAATAAACCAGTCAGAAAAGGACACAAACACCATATGATTCCATTTATGAGGTCCCTATAGTCATCAAATTCATACAGTAGAACTGTAGTGGTTGCCAGCCTTAATCATACTTTGTAGCCATAAGCTTATTGCCTCACATTCTTCTTGGCTTTGTCTAGCCACATGCTCTGTTTTACAATTTTTTTTTGTTCTACCTGATCTTTATATACACTTTAACCTTGTATCCTAACTCAGTAACTTCAACCCTTCCATATACCCATTCCCTCCCATTATGTTACCTTTAAAAGGTCTTATATTTACGATAGGTTGTCAGAATTTAGGACCTTTTCAAATGTGCAGTTTACTGTATTAGAATTTTTAACTGTTACTAATTACAAAGTAACATAGTTTTTGAATAATCAAACTGCTCTTAATTCCAGTTTTCCACAAACCTCATGATTTTTTTCATGGATGATTTTGCAGAACATGGGTTTTTTTTTTCAGCAATGTGCAATATAACAGGCCCACAACAAAAAGTTCAATCTCCAAGTATCATCTTGCTCTCTCAAGGTGGCTTACACCTCTAGAGATTATTAGAAAACTTTAATGAGAGAATGTGTAAGTGCCAGGAACACGCAGAAGGGACACAGTAAATGGTAGGTGGTTTAACAAGTGCTGGTTATTTCTCTCTCAAAACGCTGATTAGATTATTACTCACCCTTGACAATTCTTATTTTTGAACCTTCAAAGGCTCTTAAGAAAATCTAGACTGACACAGGGGAAAAGTCTCCAAACTACATATGTTATCGAGATTTTCTGCTTTTGATATACATCGTCACCATTGCTATGGATGATTTCTGAAATATACAATTTCAACAGTTTTACATAATGTAGCTGTTATTAACCCAAAACTCTACTATACTTGATAGTTTGTCCTGTAACTGAAGGGAAATTAAAGAAAGCAGTAACAAGATGGCATCGAAATTACACAGTGCTACAACTAATTATTCATTGGATGAAAGAAAATACAAATAGAACCACCCTTTGAGGTAGAAATGTTACCTTTCCCGTCTAATAGAGAAATGACTTAGTAATAAGCATGCAATTGTGGGCCCAGGTTTGTGTCACTACATCTGCTAGGTTTCTATCAATGGTAAGCGGACTCAAATTTGCTAATTCTAGTTCTACATTAAGAGAATCTTTTAATTACTTCCTATTATAAATGTTACTTAAAGGAGTAGGGGGTGGTGGCAGGCCACTTTAATCCTCACATTTAGGAGACAGAGGTAGATTACTGAGTTTAAGGTCAGCCTGGTCTACAGAGCAAGTTCCAAGACAGCCAGGGCTTCACAGAGAAATAGTCTCAAAAAAATCAAAATTAATCAATCAATCAATAAATAAATGTATGTTACTTAAGCAAATACAGAAATAAAATTAGGATTAAATTTCTATTTATTTTGGTTTTACATTAACTATAAAGCTGAACATATGTACTAAGTACAAACCAACCTATTAATAAACATGACAGATGTCAGAGTAGTTGTGACTGCTAGGCTTGAGTTCCTCTGAGCTTTGCATGGGTAAACTACAACCATCATATGCCTCATGGGAGCTTTCCTACTTCTACTTCAATCACTACACCACTCTGTACACATGGTGCATTACGGTATCATTTGCCCTTGGCATCAACATATTATTTATATGTTAAGTCTGTTATTCTCATCATCCCAGAAATCAATGGATGAAAACAGATTTTTTAAAAGATAAACACTTTTGTTTCATGTAAAAAAAACAAAACAAAACAAAAAACCAAAGAAATACATAGAAAGCCAGAACCTAGTAGGAAATCAGGAAGGGATAGCTCAAAGAACATTTAAGATTTGGAAGATTATGTATCTATCCTCCCCTTGGGGATTTTAATATTGCAATGCTCTTTGCTCCCAGCAGAATGTTTTTGTTTTTATTTTTCTACATTCAAAAAGCTATTTTCCATTGTCGCTAGTTTATTACAGTTCTGCCTCCTCAAACATTAACATAAAGCTAAATATTTGCCATTATTTACCTTCATCTTTCTCCAAAAACTGGGACTTCTTATGTATATAGTTCTGCATCTCTCTTAACAGAAAGATATTTTTACTTAAAACTTTATTAAATCCTTGCAAA
The DNA here is from genome assembly GCA_026225945.1 of Cricetomys ansorgei. Classification (NCBI taxonomy): domain Eukaryota; kingdom Metazoa; phylum Chordata; class Mammalia; order Rodentia; family Nesomyidae; genus Cricetomys; species Cricetomys ansorgei. The sequence continues at coordinate 2,029,743 of JAMJFZ010000736.1, forward strand.
GGGTGCAAGAGCACAATAAATTCCAGTCCCCAAAACTGTCAGCCAACATATGTGAGCAATGCTGATTTAAAACATTAAGACATAAATCACATATTAAGTAGAAAACTCTTCTGTAACATATATCACCCTATTCAAGAAATGGCAGTTTAAGATGAACTAACTCAAAATTTATTAGTTAACAGAATTTATTAATCTTGGTCAAAACACTTTACTAACCCAACAGCACGAAACAAAGATTTCATTTAATAAACATCTTAATAAGGCAGATGGATCACTAATAATTAACTTCCATAATCTTTGTGCCTGGATCTTCCACAACTAGACAGGTTAAGTCACAAAAGTAGAAGAGTAACAGATTTGACAAAGGAAACTACACAATTTCAAACTGCTTCTCATTAATGAGATTATCTCCAAAGTATTCAAAACCATAATACAAAACACTTATCTGAACTGTACAATCCAATGGGTCTTGTATATTTAGAGTTGTATAATTACCACAATTCCAGAATACTCATACCATACCATACCTATGCAAGAATACTGGGATTCCCTTTCCTGAACCAGAAAAAGAGAAAGAAATCATACTCTCATCATTAAACGGTCACTCCCCATTCCCTACACACTCCTTTAATCTACTTCTGTAACTGGTTTCTTTCACTTCAGAATGCTTTCAAGGTTTATTAAAGTTGTAATATGTATCAATACTTCTTTTTACTGCTAATATTCCATTGCCTGGTGTATATTTTATGAATATATCCCCCATTTGAGGGCATTTGGGTTGCTTCATTTGTTTTTTATTTTTCGAGATAAGGCTTTTCTGTGTAGCCCTGGCCGCCCTAGAACTCACTGTAGACCAGGCTGGCCTCAAACTCAGAGATTACCTGCCTCTGCCTCCCAGTGCTGGGATTAAAGGCACATACCACCAATGCCCAGCTTGGGTTGTTTCTGTAAGAATGTTATAAACATAAATTCTAAAAAGAGCTTTGAAGTATTTTCTAAATCTGTCTTTGTACAATTAATACTAAATTTAGATTCAAGAACTCAAACTAAGACCAAAAAGTTAATAATATTTAAACAGAAAATCCAAAATGGGAGTTATAAGTTACCAAAAATGAATTTTAAAGAATACCATGTTCAAGCAAAAAAAAAAAAAAAAAAAAAAAAAAAGGAAACTTAAGATTTAAAATGTGTATATAGTATGCAAAAAAATTTTTAAGAAATCACTTAAATTCAATTATGGCATTTTTCTCCCTCCTTATATTATATTTTTGTTTGTTTTGTCCAGACAGGGTTTCTCTGTTGTAACTCAGGCTGTTCTGGAAGTTGCTCTGTAGATGAGTTGGCCTCGAAATCACAGAGATCCACCTGCCCCAGCCTCCTACTGGAATTAATGGCGTGTGCCACCACTGCCCAGCATAATAGAAATGCTTGAAAACAAAAAAAGGCAGGGTCTCCCAATATTTCCCAATCTGATCTGAAACTCTCAAGGCTCTCCAGTAGCTGAGACCACAGCCTACTGCCATACACCTAACACTATTAAGAAACAAAAATTTTATGCTTTTATTTCACAAAATTCAGATCATGATAAATGTTATGCATATTTAAATGCATAGTTAACTACCAAAGACATGTAAAAATGTGCTTGTGCTCCCACTCCCCCCACCACTGCAGTCCACCATGTAGCCCTGGCTGACCTGCAACTCAGAGATCTGCCTGCCTCTGCCTCCTGAGTGCTGGGATTAAAGGTGTATCCCATCATGCCAGGTTCTGTGCCGACGTTTTAAAAAATATTTTTTAAAGATTTACTTATTTATGTGTATGAGTACTCTGTCTGCATGTACACCTGCATGCCAGAAGAAGGCATCAGATCCCATTATAGATGATTGTGAGCCACCATGTGGTTGCTGGGAACTGCACTCAGGACCTCTGGAAGAGCAGCCAGTGCTCTTAACTGCTGAGCCATCTCTCCAGCCCCTGTGCCAACATTTTGTATTGGTTAAATCACTGAAATCTGAGTGTCCACCAAGAGAAGAATGGATAATTGAAATGGGGTATATTCCATAAAATTCCATATTCCGTTAAAAAAATGAAATACTGTGTATTTCACAGTAATGAAGGAGATTGGTGAATCATGCATTAAACAAAAAAAAAAAAAAAGATATGTTAGTATAACTAATTTAAAGACAGAGGCCAAAATGTGTTTTGAAGTAGTATGGGAACCTTCTGGACTACTACTAAAAAACATTCTTTATCATAACCTGATTGGTGATTTATACAGGTAAATTGTCTGTTAAAAAATAAAATTTTAGTCAATAAGCCATTCTAAAAATTTCAAACTTTCTTGGCTATAGCATAGCAGTCTAGTAAGTTGCTAGTTCTCCAAGCATGGTATGGGGGTTCCTTGGCTTCTACTAGAACCTTTTTTCCTAGAGCTCACAATTTTTTCCTCAAAAGATATTCCTCACACAAAGTATTATCTCACAACAGATTGAAAGCAGAAGCAGACTAATAATCCAGCTTCTTTCAGAGATGCAAAATTATAAACCAGTGGTGTTCTTGATAATTTTTATTTTAGAAAATTACTTTTTGGTTTTTGGTTTTTGTTTTTTGTGTTTTTTTGGAGACAGGGTTTCTCTGCTGTAACTCTGGCTATCCTGGAACTCACTCTGTAGACCAGGCTGGCCTTGTTTCTCTTTCATTAAAACATTTAAACTGATAGGGAATGAGACATTTTGAATTAATTTTTTTTTTATACCTGTGCACTCATATGTGCCTCTAGAGGCCGGAGAGTGATTGATCCCCTGGAACTGGAGTTATACCTAGTTGTGTAAGACATTCAACACAGATCTTTGAGAATGTTAGGCTAAGAAACACAACAAAAACCAGTTTTTGGTTAGTCCTCTTAACATAATGAAAGTGGGGTATCACTATTTTTTCTAAAAGCATGTTGGACAAAAATCACTGCTACTGCATTTACTAGTGCACATTCACCTTCTACTCAGAAAAATAATTTCCCCTTAAATATTTTTCCTAGCAGGCTACCAATTTTGAGCTTCATTAATGTTCCTGAAGCTTAAGCTAGACTTCAGATGAAAGAAAACTTCAAGTTTTGGGCTAGGGACATACATAGCTCAGTAGTAGAAGGGTTGCCTAGAATATGTGAACTACTTGGTTTAATCCTTGGCACCACAAAACAGCAATAATTATTCAATCAATCTTTACATTGTTTCATCAAAAAAAATTATACCCCTACTACCAAATCTATGGTCCCGAAATTCACACCACGAGCTATTGGCCAACTATAATTAGCCCAAAAGATTCTGACTTCTATAAAGCTCTCCAGACTCCATCTAGGTACAGGAAAAAAGGAAATACTTAAGTTGTATTATTCCTCTGTTCTCCAAGCACTATGTCAATCCAACTGTTTTACCTTTTCTGTTTTCCTTTACTTAAAAATTACTCCAAACTCCACTTCTCCCTTTTCTCTAGGGTATAGTTAACATTCAAGAATTTAAAAACAAAGCTGGGCGATGGTGGTGCACGCCTTTAATCCCAGCACTTGGGAGGCAGAGGTAGGCAATCTCTGAGTTGGAGGCCAGCCTGGTCTACAGAGTGAGTTCCAGGACAGCCAGAGTTGCAACAGTGAAGCCCTGTCTTGAAAAACAAAAACGAAACAAAAACTATCTCTGTACAGTACCATGGCTTTGCAGGTAAGTATCTAAGACCCAAAAGATTCATGAAAAGATTTATAATAGAGATCAGGACAGCTGAAACTGGTTCCAATACCGTTCCATTGACTACCCTTATTCTCACCTAAAAAGGACTGAGAAAACAAACCCTACAAAATAGAAAGCAATAAAATTACAGCTATCTTAAACAGATTATTCACCTATTTTTACAGACTGAATTATTTTTAAAGTAGCAAGATAACACCTACACAAAAACAAGGAAAGTCTACATTTATGCTTTCTTGTGCCAGGTCCTTGCCCCCCTTATATGTGTAGGATGAGGGTGATAAACATATTTAGATAATCTGCCCTTTAATGTAAAGGCACACACTGCCAGAATAGTCATTCTATAACCTAGATTCTGTTCTTTGACCTTATGACACATCTCAGCAGACAGCAGCTCCCAGTGGGAGGGAATTGGATCTAGAAGTTAAAAGAGTTGTTTTGTTCTGGACACCAAACAGAGACAAAGAAAAGAGTCCTGTGGATCCCAGTCTTTTATTTCATTCTCAAAATCTTTATTACTTAGCATAACTATTATAATACCATCTCAATTCCCCACTACCTTTCTATTTCAATATTGTTGATACAATGCTATGCTCAGAATCTTTGTGTTTGAACATGCAGGTGAATGTACATGTAAGCCAGAAGACAATCTCAGATGTAGTTCATTAGTGTTTCCCACCTTATTTTTGAAACAGGGTCTCTCACCCACCTGGAACTGTTGGAAAGGCTGGGCTGACAAGTTGAGTCCCAGGAATCCATCTATCTCCATTTCCTCACTGCTGAAATTAATAGGTGCATACTGTGCCTAGTCCTCCCCCCCCCCCCTTTTCTTTTTTCTCTTTTGGTTTTTCGACAGTTTTCTCTGTTGTAATTCTGGCTGTCCTAGAACTCACTGCAGATGGCCTTGAACTCACAGAGATCCACCTGCCTTTACCTCCCAAGTGCTGGGATTAAAGGCAGGTACCACCACTGCCCAGTTTGTGCCTAGTTTTTTTACATGGGTTCTTCTGGGAATTGAACTCAGGTATTTAGCTTTGATGATTGGCCCATCTCCAGCCCCTTCAGAATTATCTTTAAAAACAAAACCCAGAAAACTTTTACTTAAAGGCCCTTCACTTATTATTCTAAAACTCAAACTTAAGTGCCCTAACATATACCTTAGCCTTAAACTCTTTCTAAGTCTCATCTCCCGTAACTCCTCCCAACTCACTCTCCCCAGTGTTCCTTCTACACTTAACTAGTTTTTCCTCTAAAATCATTCTTTTCATTCTGCCATTGCACCATTTCAAGTGATGGTTCTCAATTTTGCCTTTGGTGCACATTTTGCAATTCCTGAAGCCATTATTAGTGGTCACAATAGGGAGGGGGATACAACTGGAATTTTATGGATGGAGGTCAGAGATGATTAGTAATACAGCATGCTGCAAGGAATTGTCTGGACAAATAGTATTTGGTCAATAACAACAAGGTTGAGAAACATCACCTAAAGGCCCCTGCTCTAATTCACGAGGCCATCAAAATGGCATCTCTGAAGATCTGCAAGCCTCATTCAAATCCAAACTGAGCAATCTCTCCTACCACATTTTCCACACTTTTGTGGGTGTCTTTTGGCGCTGATGATTGGTCTCAGAGACTCATACTTAGTAAATACCAAACACACTATCCACATCCTAGCTACAACTCCAGCTCCTTAAACCAAATATAGCTCTTATGTAACTGTCTGGCCCAACATCCTAAAGTCTTGAAAGTAGATGTTAATAACCATCCTTCTATCCCCCTACACCTATAATGGCGTTAAATGAATGAATTTAAGTCACCTATTACAGCAAGGCAGTAATCACAATTTAAGTTTGATTTTTTTTTTTAACAATTCCACCAAGATCAAATACTTGCAGTTGCCCTTAGCAGTTACAACTATAATTCAAGCCTTTGAGATTGGTTGGGTGAGGGGTAGGTGGGAAGGAAGAAATTCCTATTACACGGTACAATACCTAATACACAGAGGAAGTGGTGGAGAGGCAGAGAGAGACTGTGAAAGGCTGGAGTACCATGCCAGCTAATGACCATTTGATTAGCTGGGAGAATGATAAAGAACCTTGCAAAAACAGCCTATATTAAAATGACATTGTTTTCATGGAATTGGCACAGTAAGCATTTTGAGCAATATTTGGGGAGAGCAGGAAGAAATAAGGATGTTAAATAACTCCCAGCTTACATTTGTATGACTAATTAACTTCAATGTGTAGCTGGAAGGGGAAGGAAAATCATGGGAAGATACTTTGGTCTTCATTCAACAACAATTACCTTCCCCAGTTAGGCCTGGTGGATCATAGCTGTAATTCTAGCAAGAAGATCAAAGGGAACTGGAGGCCAGCACAGATTGTATGAGATACTGTCTCTAAAGAAAAATGAAAATAGACAGGCATGGTGGTGCAGGACTGTATTCCCAGCATTTGGGAAGCTGAAGCAGGAATGTCAGGATCAGAAAGTCAACAACAAAAAGAAAACAAAAAAAAAAAACTTCAAGTATACTTCTTTGTTTCCAAAGACTTCAATTCTCTCAAAGCTAAACAACAGTGTTTCCCCACTGTTGGTATGCAGGAAATCGAAAAATTCTTGATTACCTTCACCTGTCAAATATAAGCATGGGCTATGGATATAGCTCAGTTGGTGGAGTACCTGCCTGGTATCAGTAAAACCCTGGGTTTACCCAGCACTGCATAAACCCTGTATGGCAACACACACTGTAATCCCAGCATTCAGGAGGAGGCGGCAGGAGGTTTAAGGTCACATTCAGCTATACAGTGAGTTAGAACCTAGCCTGGAATACATAAAAGTATGTTTCAAAAAACATACTACTACTACTATTACTAATACTACTACAAAAAAGTGGGAACCCCCCCCCCTTTAAAAAAAAAGATACTGGAAAGACAGAGCATAAGGAAAATAAGAGTCCTAAAAAAATGAATAGGCCACTTAAAACGGTGGGAAATAAAGTTGTAAAGTCATATTAAAATCAACTTTATGATGAATTTTGAACAATAGAAGTATCTAAAGACTCTGGGAAGAATGATGACAGATACCTGTATTTCTAGCTACCTGAAATAACAGAATATATTAATTTCAAAACCAGGTAAAATTATAAAGTATAACACCCCTGAAAGCTCTCCATCAAAATATTAAATTACAGCTTAACTATTTTGAAAGAGAGCTTTGATGTTTAGAAAATTTATACCAACTGAAGTATCACTGTATTTGATAATACAATCTTTTACACTGGCTTACACTACACCACTGGCTTGCTTTCAAAATGATGTTCTTTGTTTCAAATATTCCAACAAGTGTATATAGAGACTAATTTTAAATTCATTTTAATATAGGATGGGATAATTGGTTTTTTTAAACCTTGTATTCCTATTACCTGATACAATACCTAATACACAGTACAACCCAGTACATAACAGGCATTTACTATATAATTGAATTTTAAATTAAGCACAAAGCAAAATATTCAAGATAGAATTAGAACATGATAAGACTGATGAAGTAAGATATGCTAGAATAAATCGAATAATTCTCTATGGGTAACTGCCTACCTGGGGACTTCTTAGAAGCATATACTCTAGACCTCCAATACAGATTAACAATCTAAACTCTGAGAGTGAGCTGAGAAATCTTTTGACCAGCCCTCCAGGTTTGGGAACCACTTCTCTTTAAACCACGACAGGCAAACTAGGGTCATAAACTAAATCCAACCTCTTGGGTTTTTGGTTCAGCCTACAAGCTTAAGAATGGACTTAACACAGAAATACTTACAATCAATTTAAGAGAGAACATTGACTTTAAATCCCAATTAAGAAAAATACTATATTATGCTCCCCAACCAAATTTCATTTTTTTCCTCATAAGACCTGAATTATTCTTAATTTTGTTTAGTTACATTTTTATTTCAACATACAATTCAATGTCCTCAATTTTGCCTCTTGGACCACAAAGTCCAAACTATTTATTATTTGGCCTTCTACAGAAAAGGTTTGGTTAATCCTTCCTTTGACCTGAATTATCAAGGAGAGCAACCAAATCAGTTGGTACTATTGTGCTCAGAAACAAACCACTCTGTTAAGGTTAGAATATGGGTCTAAACATGAACTGTCATATTCTTTGGTGTTTAAAGTTAGTAATAAACAGACTTAAGAAGCTCACATAATTAAGTGAAAGTTAAAAAAAAAAACAAAGAGAGACCTGTGGAGAACCACCAAAACTTACAACTCTCAATAGCCACCAGTCAGAAAAACATGAGGCACGGAGACAAGAATGAGACTGTTCCCTTCTCTCCCCTTTTCTGTACTATTTTTCCCATCCACACTCAGAATGTACAGGTTGGGATCTAATATCCAAGACTAACAGTTCAAAATCATCTCAAGGAACACTATTATCTGATAATGTTTGAGTAACATGGGTCTAATATGTTCGAAGTTCACATAAGTGATAAGTTACAGAAAAAATAAAGTATAGGGTGTCATAAAATAACTATGCACATTTGTATGGAGGTTTAGACCAACTCATCATCCCAGCAGAGATGTTGGGGGAAGAGGTCCAACTTGGCCACAGGTAGAATTTCGTAGAAGAGGTAGAGGAACGGGACTTCAAGCAGGCATAGCTTCAAGGCTTACTCTATGCCTACTGTTTCCTGAACATTTTACTAGCCCAGTGATCCTGGCTACCAGTCATTTCACTACCTCAGTTTCTTGAGCTGCAATAATAACAGCTCTTACCCCACAATCTGTTGAGTGAATGCTTTGTTATGAATTAAAAATTAAGGCACTTCCAATAGGAAAGCCAACAAAAACACGACTTCTAAAAGATAAGCTAAATTATAAAAAAAATAAATCATGAAAATAGAAGGGCAACTATTTTGAAAAAGGATGAGAAAAACGCAGGGTGGGGGGGAGGCAAGAAAGGATAAGTAGGTAAATAACAATCAAAGTACACAATAAACATTTAGAAAACAAAATGAAACTAACTTTGTATAATAAAATACAGGAATTTTTAAAACAGGAGCAAATAGTTTTGTTTTGGGTTTTTGAGACAAGGTCCTGCTATGCAGCCATGTAGTAAACTATGGAGACTTGAACTCAGAGATCTACTGCCTCAAGTGCTAGGATTAAAGGCTTGCAACACCATGCCCAGCTGAAGTTTTCCTTTTCTTTAGTTCAAGGGGTTAGCTAGCCCTGTTAATAAACATGCAACTTTTCCTAAACTCTTTTTCAGAATACCAGCCCCGTGACATTTTATTTTCAATCAGTTGAAAGAAAATGAATTTAGCTAAACCAGGTTCAAGGCCCTGGTTTCAATCCCTGGTACTACTGCAAATCAAATAGGACTCCAATTTTACCATTCAGGGAAATCAATAGGCAGTTACATAAATAGCATTGTTGTAGGTGTTCAGCAAATACCCAAAGGTAAAGGACAAAAATCCCTGATCTTATTATCCATTAACTGATGAGTGATGACAAAGGCAATGGTTTCGAAAACAACTGATATGATTTGTTAATTATGGAAATGGCTTCATGAAGGTAGTCTTTATTGTATATGCTATCTTGGTTATGTTTCTTCATCTCACTGGGCCATTTTCTGCAGTTAAAATGCCTAGATTCAAGAGGGTACATGCCTTTAATCCCAATACTCAGGAGGCAGAGACAGGTGGACCTCTGAGTTTGAGGCCAGCCTGGTCTACAGAACAAGTTCCAAGACATCCAGGACTGTTACACAGAGAATCTCTGTCTCAAAAACAAAAACAGACTATATTTATTCTAGAATTCATCATAAAAAGACTATTAGGGCTAGAGAGATGGACCAGTGCTGAACTAGTGCTGAAGAATACTTGCTGCTCTTTCAGAGGACCTGGGTTTGGTTTCTAGTACCCACAAGGTGGCTTACAACAATCTTTAATTACAGTTACAAGGAATCCAACGCCTTCTGGTCCTCTGAGGGCACTGCATGCATGTGTACACTTAACATTCATACACGTAAAAATAAGAATAAACCTTAAAAAAAAAAAAAGAGAGGAAACCAGGTGTGGTGACCCATGCCTTTAATCCTAGCACTCACGGAGGCAGATCTCTGAGTTCAAAGCCATCCTGGTCTATATAGCAAGTTCCAGGCCAACCAAGACTACATAGTAATTGTCTTGACACCACCCCCCTCTCACATGCGCGCTCCCGCGCACACAAACACTCACATATACATACACAAATAATAAATAAAAGAAAGAAAAAGATTATTAGGTCAAGTGACTCCTCTAAGTAGTGAAGAGAAAAATTTTAAAAAGCAAAAACATGTATTTTTAAAAGATTTATTAATGTGTATGAGTTTTTGGCCTGCTATGTTCATCACATGCATGCCTGGCACTCAGAGGTCAGAAAGCAGCGTTGGATCCCCTGAAACTAAATCTATGGATGATTTTGAGTCTCCACATGGGTTCTGGGAACAGAACTCAAGTCCCTTAGAAAAGCATTAAGTACTCTTAATCACAGAACCAATTGTCCAGCCCCACAAAAAAAAAAAAAAAAAAAAAAAAAAAAGTAAATCATGTTGAGCTGGGAGGTGGGGTGGGGTGGTGCACACCTTTAATCCCAGCATTTGGGAAGCAGGGGCAAGTGGATGTCTGAGTTTGACACCAACCTTGTCTACAGAGTGAGTTCCAAGACAGCCAGAGTTACAACAGAGACCCTGTCTCAAAAAAAATCATGTTGAAGGCTGGTAAGATGGTTCAGTGGAAAAAGAAAGGTATATGCCACCAAGCCTGAAAATCTTGAGTTTCATCCCAGGGACCCAGATGGTGGAAGGAGAAAGGATTCTTCAAATTGTCCTCTGACCACCACAAGTGTTCCCTCCCCCATAAATAAACTGAATACAGAGAATAATGTTCGCCAAATGGTTACCTAAGAATGCATGTGCCAGACACTTTTTGGGTAGATAGAATCCACCAACCTAAAAGAACCAAAGGACAAAAAGAAAAATATTAAGACACGTTCTCCCTACATTGGTCCATCTCCTTCACTCATGAAATGTCTCAGGCTCACAAGGGCCTACAGGCATCAGCAGGGATGTAGGAAGACAATAAAAACCAAAGCAACTCAACAAAATGAGTTAAGCAAAGCAGACAGTGTGGGAGAGTAGAGAATCAATTTCTAAAGCCCATATGCCAAGAATGCCCCAAAAATCATTTTTAGCAGGGCACAGAAGCACTGGTACTGCAACTGGCAAGTGGATCTCTGAGTTTGAGGGCAGCCTGGTCTACATAGCAAGTTCCAGGCCAGCCAAGGCTACACACATAGTGAGATCCTGTCTCAAAAAACAGAAACTTATTTAACACTATCCTTGATATATCCTTCACTCGAGAAAACAAGTTCAGAATATTCTATTAAAAAAAAACTGAAAATAGGACAATTCCATTGGCTTACACCTTAACAAGGTCTACTACTTATAACTACTCAAATCAGTTTTCTATAAGACATATAAAAATAATGACAATTAGGGCAGGTGTAGAAGGGACTGTGCCTCTCCTTTTATGCAATAGTAGTTGCTAGAACAATGACTAGCACATAGTAGATACCAAATAAATACCTGTGATAAGTAAATATAAAGTCAATGCCTTAGAAGATATTAAAAACATTAATTCTGGAGCCAGAAACCTTAACTCTGTGGCTCTCAACCTTCCTAATGCCGTGCCCCTCATGTTGTGGTGACCCACAACCATAAAATTATTTTCGCTGTTACTTCATAACTGTAATTGTGCTACTATTATAAATCATAATAAATATCTGATATGCAGATGGTCTTAGGCGACCCCTGGGAAAGGGTTGAGAACCACTGCCTTAACCCCTGAGAGGTGCTGCTCAGAACTGATGAATGTGTGAAATGTGTGAGTCATGCCTGTGCAACCACTATCTCATATATCTATTAATCTAATCCCTGAACTTCTCCCTATGTTTGAGTTTGAGTCGGGAATTTTTGATTGACAAAATTAGGTTCAAGAGTATTGCTATCTGATAGCACACAAAATGTGCAGGGCTGCAAATCCTCACTTTCCCTAAAATGAACTACAAAAAAACCCTCCCAGCCTGTGCTGCCAAGGTGATCAGGTTTGTACTTTTACTTTGCCTTTTTTTCCCCTTTAAATGCCCAGTTCCTGCTCCAAACTTTACTTGTAATCTGGAAATAAGACCAAGGCAAACATATTCTTTAAAAGTTCCACAAATGATTCTGACATACAGTTGAGGCAGAGAAATAACTACTGTTAGGCAATCACCCAGAATAAAATTGGAAACTTCTCAGTGCATGGCAGGTCTGTAGTCTCAAGTACTTAGGAGGCTAAGGCCAATCTGTGCTTGGTAAGGACCCAGTCTGAAACACCGAACTATACAATAACCAAATATACATGTTAGGTCATGTGTACATATGAAGGACACAGGACTTAACATAGGTTGTGTTTGAAAAATAGATTTTAATCACTTCTCAGCCTTTTGGCAAAGATCAAGTGTAGTTTTAGGTAAATATCTCATCTTAACAATATCATACTTTCCCATACCATTTCCCTAAAAATATAGTAGTCATCATTTTAGCCCCAATAAGACGTATCAGAAAACTTCAGTCTTTATGTATGTATGCGTGTGTGTGTGTGTGTGTGTGTGTGTGTGTGTGTATGAAAATTCAGAGCCAGATGAAGCAGCAAATATCTGTAATCCCAGCACCTGGAAGGTGGAAGCAGAAGGATGAGAAGTTTAATGTCATTTTTGGCTATATAGTCAGTTTGAATACAGTCTAGGCTTCTGAGCTCCTGTCTCAAAACACAGAAAGATGGGCAATACAAAAGAGCTTTAAAGACCACTAAAATTCCATTTTCTAAAATTCACTAAAGATATTCGAGGATTCTTGTGTCACATTAAAAATGATCATAGGGCTAGAGATGAAACTCAGTGGTAGTATTTCACTACCCTAGCAAGCATGAGGCCCTAAGGAAGCAGGAGGCCCTCAAACACCCAATGTCTCTTGTGGCTATTTTCATTCCATATTAATCAACACAACAAAAATGTTAAACATAACCCTTAGTCTTAAGCTTTTTAGTGAAGATAAAATTTTAAATTAAATGAAATTCAGAATTCTCAAATTGAAATAACAATTTCACTGTGGATTGAGGTAATTTGAATTTCTGGGAAACAAATGTCTGTTTTCATTTCAGGAATGTGAAAGTTGCCTACTATTATTTTAGTCATAAATTCACTATCACTCTGAACATGTTGGTAGACATATGGAAGATACCTATTTGTTTTATCTTCCATGGCCAATCAAGTTATTTTTCAAATGTCAGACTATTTTGATAGTCTTAAAAACAAAGTTAACCCAAAGCTATGCTAGTACAGCCAACAAACTAAATAAAGGTTCTAAATTTCTTTAAAGATAGTAGTTAGTATTGTTTCACTAAATATGGAACATAAGTTAAAGTACCACTAGCTGAGTACAACAGCAGGGCCTCCAATGGTATAATAAAAATAATACCTATATAATGTAATAAATGAGAATGCTTAAATGCTTTAACAGCACAAGCTTGTAATTAATATTTAATAAGTGTTAATTATGCTGATAATGGAAAGCAGTTGGGAAAAAAACCCATTTTCTTATTTATCTACACAAGTTCTGTAATAATATGCTAAAAACAATACAGCCCCACTGTTTTAACTCTGATGTATCAGAATCATACATACTAGTCTTAAAATCTACCTTTTATCCAGACCCACAGATATAATAACAAATACCCTCTCCTCCCAAGTGATTCTAATGTCTGGAGTAACTCCCAAACACTGTTAGAACAAAAACTACAAGACATTTAGCAACAAATGAAGGTTTCCAAAGATGCAGATCCTAAACAATGAAATGGAAAATGAACTTGTTTCTCAATTATTAAAAAACAGGAAAAGTAATATGCAAAATAATCATAAAAAAGTATTAAAAGTTAAGTAGTTCAATAACCACAGAGTATCTCACCTCTCCAGTTTAGTGTCTCAAAAGTCAAAAACTAATCCACATATATACAGATTTTTTTCTTTTTAAATTGTGTGTGTATCTGTGCACATGCATGTGAGTATTACATACTTGTACAAAAGTAGGTCCAAGGGGTGTCAGATTCCCTGAAGTTGCAGTTACAGACTGCCTGATGTGGGTGCTGGGAATCCAACTTGGGTCCTCCACAAGAACAATATGTATTCTTAACCACTGAGCCATTTCTCCAGCCTCAGACTCCTCTATATAACCTCAAATAATTTTCTATCACCTGCTTTAAACAAAGACTGGTTCCGATAATAAAATTCTGGAAATATAAAAATTCTTAAAATTGATCCATTAAATAGAAAAAAAACAATGTTTTTGTGTGTTCAACTAATCAATAACTAAATGACTAACAGATCATGACAAACATCTGTAAATAGATTAATACTATGTCAAAGAAAAATAATTTCTGAAGAGACACCACTAAATCACTCTTCTAGGAATTACTAAAAAATGTATTTCAAGATCTTGGAAGACAAAAGAACCAAGGTAAAGCCTACAAGAGCATTCAACTGATGAGAAAAAAAAGAAAGGATTCCCATGAAATGCTCCATAAATTAAGGATAAAAAAATCTTTCCGAAGTTACTTTCAGAAAAAAACAAAACAAAAACAAAAAAACGAAGATTCTTGCCCATACTGTTCTTGTCTTCAATCCCTCTAGATACTATACTCTCTTAGAATCTACCAAGGTCAGCAAACAAAAGGAAGAACATTTAACAGTATATTTTCGTGTGGGGGTGGGGGGGGGTGAGAAAAAGCATGAAGGCATTCATATGGTTTAAAAACGGATATTTTGGTGAAAAAAAAAGGCAAAACATACTTTAAAAAAAAATCTCATCCTTGAAACATCAATTCCAAACACCTCAGGCTTTCACTGTACCTAAACACTGGAACAATAAAGTTTAAAAGGGTTAAAGCTGCAAGTATGACAAAGCATGTTAACTTTAAATATTGCAAAAACAAATGTTGGTATTTCTGTATATTTAATACCTAAATCTTCCAAGAAATTGAAAGGCATTTTGCTGAAGCCAAAATGGCAGCCTGGAGATTCAGTAGACTAGAACGATCTAAAGAAGAGTTTGTGGTCTCTATTTTTAAGTTCAAGTGTAAGAGTTCTGGTTAACCAGTCCTTATGATGAAGAGAGCTACCTAATGAAGCTCTAATAGATACCGGCTGCAAAGTTTCCACATCAGTACACCCAAAATTCTTAAGTGAAATTATACAAAGAATAGATATTGAAAGCTAGTGGGTTTTAAGGTGAAAAAAAAATTACTACAAATGCCTCTCCTACCAACAGATGCATGAAAATTTACCCTAAACCCACAATTCCCTCACTTACATTCAACGACACTCTGCAGCAATTACACACACCTGTAAACTGCGGCCGAGAAAATTCAATTAACGGTGTTAACTACAGAACTTCCAAAATAAAAACGTGCTCAATTTAAGCACGTTGATTTGAAAAATCTTAAAATTCTAGTCGCTGAAGAAACCCAAACAATAACAAAACCCCAGCTCTCCACCGGCTCCCCATCTATTTAACTTAAATATTTCACAATGAATGAAAAACAAGCCATTTACGAAGTCTGAAGGCTCACATCACAAGCACCTGAAGGTTTTATCAGTCACAAACTCGCACATGCTAATATTTTCTTTTTTTTCTTCTTCAAGAACAGTTAAAAATAGAAAGGTGGTAGTTCTACTCTCCCTTGGAAGCGATTTCGGCATCAAAACATCCCTCCTGGCCTTCGGCCGTGAGCAGATGAAGGGGGGCGAGGGAGGTGTGGGAGACCGATAACCGGCTCAGACTTCCCAGGGGCCGCTGAGCGACTGCGGGTTATCGCGGGAGGGTGGAGGGGAGGCGGACAAGTCGGTAGGCCTGATAGCCAGGCGTCGCCGAGGCCTAGCTCTCCCGCTCCAAATCACTCCACCTCAGTAATGGCGTTTGGTGTCAAGTAGAACAGGCTGAGGGCGTCCGCGACGGGGTTAAGGGGCGCGCGACTCCCCCCACCCCCTAGGCGCTGTCGCGCGCTCCGAGCCGACCTCCTGCGCGGGTGGAGGGGCGGCAAGCCTCGCCCCGAGTCTCCATCCTCCTCTCCACTCCAGTCAGGACGAGAAGGGGGAGGAAGGGGAGGGCCGGAGCCGTCAGCCATTTTCCCTGCCAGTCCAAAACACACTCACACACACAGACACGCTCAGAGACACAGACACGCACGCTCACGGGACACCGGCTGTGCGTACAACGGAGGCCCGCGCGCATTCGCGTCGGCCCAGCTCCCGGGCGACGAGGAAGCCCCCCACCCGGTCAGGCGGCGGCCCCCGAGGGAGGGAGGGACCTCTCTTACACGCACACCCCCTCGCGCCTTCCTCCCCACCCCTCCAGCCAGCTGTCGGGCCCGGAAAGGCGAGCGGCCGCCGCACCGCCAAGCTGACTACTCACCGAACACAACACGGGCGTCTTCTAAGAAGCAGGACACGCGGAGGCGGGAGGCAAAACGCAAAAGCTCGATCCCGGGACGAGGCCTAACCTGGGAGCATCCCAAGCCAGAGACTAACGAGGGACAAAACGCGAAGAGAGGCTGCGGGTGCCGAATTCGCGGCACTATACGCGTGCAGACTAGAGGGTCCGCTCCTCACCCTGGCCGCCCTAGGGCAGCAGTGGCCAAGGCCGCCTCCTCCTCCCTCTCAGCCGGCGGCGGCCCTCTTCCCCCTTCTTCCCTCGGGCTTAGGCGCTGAGCTCAGTCAAGCTCCGGGCGGTGCGTTTCTCCTGCGTCACCTCCTCCTGCTCCTCCTCCTGCAGCGGCAGTTTCACCTTCCCCTAGTCGCCGCCTCTGTCCCCCCACTCCAGGCCTGCTGGCTTGGCTGCGGCTCCGCTCCTCACTCCCGACACCCACCCCGAGCCCCGGGGCGCTAAAGGCAGCCGCCTCCCGTGCGGGAGAGGCGGCGGCAGCCGGCTCCCGGGAGGCCTGGGAGCCGGTGCAAGGCAAGGAAGGGGTTTGGTAGGACAGAGAGGAGGGCCCGAACGGGCCGGCTATCCAGAGGTTGGGGCTCCGCCACCGACGGAGACTAGCTTCCGCAGCCTCGGATACCCCGACCTAGTCAATATGGCGGATTCAACAAATCAAAAAAGAAAAAGAGAGAGGAAAAAAAAAACCCGCACGGCCGACGGCGACGGCGGCGGCGACGGCGACGGCGACGGCGATGGCCCAGCAGCAACAGCAACGGCAGGCAGCAGCAGCAGCAGCGCAGACTCCTACTAGTCCCAGCGCCGCCCAAGGCTCCGAGCTTCTCCGCCCCCGTCAGGGCCCGCCCCTTCCAGGCGCCGCCCCTCAGCGCTCGGTCCGCCCCCCAACCCCCCAGCCCAGCCCCCGACTCGGCCAGCTGCCCCTTCTCCCGGTCCACCTCGGGTTGGTAGCGGAGCAAAAGGGAGAACGACGCGCGCCGCTAGGGGGCCCGGACGAGGCAGCGGACGCCTGGAAATCGGCGAACTGGGTGGGGGAGGGGAAGACAATGCTGGGGAAAGATTGTTCCGCCGTACCTTGGCTTCCGGACGGCCCCTACAGGGGTTCATGCGAGGGCCAGAGATTCTTCCATGATCCTCATCTAGGGCACCGGGCTGAGAGCAGACGGTGGCCCCAGAACGGGCCAAAGAAGAGGGTGGGCGGGGGAAGGGAGACTAGAGGCGATTTGGCGTGAGGTGAAGGAACTGGATTGTCGAGAATGGCAGGGATGCGGACAAGAAAGGGTTAAGTGTGCGAACTGCAGCCTCGATTGACTAAGGCTGCTTGTTTTTGTTCCATTGTGAACCGTGGCCCCGCCGTCGAGTGCCCGGATGATGACGTCACTGGCCTCCCCCTTTTCCGGGATGGTGCGAGGGACGGGGGCGGAAAGACTAGATTCCTGGGTCCCAGTGCCGGCGGTTACAGCTTTGGGGCTTGAGGGTCCTGACTGCGCAGCTGACCCGCATCACGTGACGTGGGGACGGGACAGGCCACTGGGCGGTAGTGCCAGGTCCCGAGGGTTTGGCCACCTGCTTCCTGCCGATAGGGTGAAGGTGTGGCTAGAACTCCTTCAGAGTGAGGGCCTCCTTCCCACACTTTGAGGGAGGCGCTTTAATCAGCTCATTCACACGATCCTGCAGCATCAGTACCTGAAAGCATTTCGTCAGCTTTAAAGGCACATTGACTGGGATCGAGGACATTTTGGACAGAACAATCCTTAAAACAGTGAAGACAAAAACTGTACACCATCCTAGACAGCATAGCTACTCAGTAATAATACTAAATGTAGCAAAATGAACTTCTATTGCCATATCATCAGCACCAGTGTCAGAACCCGGAAGGGACTTAGGAACCCATCCGCTATGTCGGGGACTATTTTCTGCATATTGAGAAACCAAAGTGCAGGCTGCAGAGGAAAAATGTATCAGGGCAATCTCAAACGGGAGTGGGGGACAATTCTATAGTTTGCCTAAAATGCACAAATGAAGAGGAAATAAATACAATTCCTGATCTATCACATTTCATTTTGATTTTAAAATGCCCGTGGGCAGCAAATCGCATGTAAAATCATACTAAAACCCTATGAAATCTATTCCTTATAGGATTGTTGAACTTATGCTATAAATACATTTTTCTAGTAAAAGTGTTCAATGGAATCCCAAAGAATTTAGGTGACACAGAGCACATTACTGGTGTAATTTTTTAAAACCATTTCTCTATGCAGCACAAGACTGATACAAAATTTTCATCACAAAAACTATTAGTGTGCCCAAAAAACATAATTTGAATTCCCTGTAATCCTCAGAACCCACTGAAAGAGCCAGACATGTATTTCTAGTCTTGATTTTTTTTTAAATATAGAAACAGAAAGGGTAAGTCATTTGCTCAAAATCAACAGGATTGGTAAGTAAATACAGTTCTTTAAGCCACATCTAAAGTGCATCTTTAACAAAAACGTCCCAGTAGCCAATTCTATTCAACATTATACTTGTGGTTCTAGCCAGAGAAGGTAAAAACATCCAGATAAGAAAGGAACAATTAAACTTTCCTTTCACATGACCTGATCATACATAGGGAAAATTCTAGGTAACCCACTAGGAAAAAAATAAAACGAATACATTATTTTATCAAGACTGAGGCTAAAGATCTATCTCCCTCATCCTCTAAAATATATCACAATATACCATATAAATATTTATGATTACTATGTCAATTTAAATTAATAAACAGAGTAAAAAATCAACCTGTAGAATGTTAAAAATTTTTTCTGTAAATTATATATCTAATAAGGAATTAACATCCACAACATATAAAAAAATTTCAGCTCAAAAGCAAAACAAATAAAACCCCTCAATATAAAAACAAGCAAAAGAGGCTGGTCAGATGGCTTACTGGGTAAAGGTGTTTGCTGTCAAGAAATCTGAGTTTGATCCTTGGAACCCACGTAATGGAAGGAGCAAATGGGCTCCTACAAGTTGTCCTCTGATCTCTTGTGTGCATGTATGCACACACACACACACACACACACACACACACACACACACACACAATTTTTAAACTGTAAAAATAAGCAAAGGAGGGATTGCAGGGATGGCTTAGCGGTTAAGAGCACTGACTACTCTTCCAGAGGACCCGGGTTCAATTTCCAGCACCCACATGGCAGCTCACAGTTGTGTGTTGCTCCAGGTCCAGGGGATCCAACACCCTCATACAGACATACATTCAGGCAAAACACCAACTCACATAAAATAAAAATAAGTTATTTTTAAAAAATAAGCATAGGAAACTGGGTGTAAGTAAGGCAGTTGCAGTTGCCTTAATCCCAGCACTCTGGAGGCTGAGTCAGGAGAATCTTCAGTTTGAGTGCAGCTATCTCAAAAAACAATATTAAAATTTAAGAATAAAAATAGGCAAAGGATTCGAACAGGCATTTATCAACTATACGAAGAGCCAATAGTACATGAAAAAATACTTAATATCACCATTCATTAGAGAAATGCAAATCAAAGCCACATGAGAAAACACTTCATAGTCATTAGAAAGACTATTAGAGAAAAAGCAAGCTAGCAAGCAAGGAGATAACAAGTGTAAGCCCAGATGCAGAGAAACTGAAATTCTACCTTCCTGGTGGAAAAGTGAAATGGTGCAGCTGCTATTAAAAGGACAATAGATAGGATAGATAGGACAGATCCTCAAAAAGATAAACATAACATTACCATATGACCCAGCCAATTCTACTCCTAGGAAAAGCCTAAAGAATTGAAAGCAGGGTCAAATGCTTGTATACCAACATTCATAACAGCATTAGTCACAGTAGCCAAAATGTGGAAACCACCCAAATTCTGAGCAGATGAAAGGACAAACTGTGGTAAACATACACAATGGAATGTTACTCTGCCTTAAAAAGGAATGAGACTTGGATGCACACTAGGACATGTATGAACCTTGGAAACATACTAAGTTAAAGAAGCCAGACACAAAAG
Source organism: Cricetomys ansorgei (assembly GCA_026225945.1). NCBI lineage: Eukaryota > Metazoa > Chordata > Mammalia > Rodentia > Nesomyidae > Cricetomys > Cricetomys ansorgei. The sequence goes on from JAMJFZ010000736.1 coordinate 2,050,070, forward strand.
CTCCCATATGATTTCCCTTCTGTGTGCTACCTAAGCAGACACGTTTATAGAGACAAAGTAGGCTAGAGGCTGCTGGAGCTGGAGGGTGAGGAGGATGGGAGGTAGGTATGCTTTAAGGGCCACAGGGTTTCTATGGAGATGACAAAAAGAGTTCGGCGGGGGGGAAAATGATGATGGTTGTACAATACTGTGAATGTACTTAATGCTACAGAACAGTACACTTAAAGTAATTACAATGGTAAATTTTATGTTTTACTATGTATTTTTAAGGGTGAAAGGGTATAGCTCAGTAATACTTAGCACAGGCGAGGCTCTGGAGTCAATCTTCAGTGCTCTCCCACCCCCATCCAAAGAGGAAAAAATTCCAATCAAACCCTGGTAATTTCCTATAGGAATGTACATATTACACTCTTACCAGCAGTTCTAGATTTAACCCTTAAGTCCTCCAGCAACTCCCCAGGCGGAAGTGTTCACTTGGCCTCTGGGGTGGGTGTAGCTACAAAACTGCCCACTTTCACATCTTCCATTCAGTTCGTGAGACAGGAAATAAACAGTGCTAAGTTAAGAGAGCAAGTTCAATGCCACAGTACAACCGAAATGAAAATGCACTGCAGTCCAGCCCTTCCCTCTCGCTTGCTTTGTTTTGGTTTCTCTTTTCTAAGTTGTCCTTTCAGGTTGAAGACTGTAATTTTTTTTTAAACTTCCTGGTTCTTCAAGACAGAGCCTTATTATATTCCATTTCCTCATAAAATTTCCCATTGCACTCTATCCCCTCTCTGCTCTACCCAAAAAATATTTGCTAAGTATATTCACTGCTTACTAGCATACATCCTAAAATACAGGAAATCTTGAGGACAAATTTCAAAGAAGTTCTGTAAATGAAACAACGGGTTAAATGTTTCTCTCTATCAAAAAAGCCGGAAATGGTTGGCCATCTTGCTCTGTTGGAGCTCTGTTGGAGCTTTCTGAAAGGAACCTATTTCCAGTTTGGGACTTGGGTACAATGTCCAGCAAGGACACTAAGAACAACCCTGGCTTTGGATCATCTCTGTGTCTCAGGGACATACACAGGGTTCCAAAGGAAAAGTGCCCTATACCTGTCTACTTGAAAGAATTAAAGTAAATATTTTAATCTTGGTATCTGCACCAGCAGTCATTGATGAATATCATAGCCATTACGAGAACATCAAGGACAAGCTAGTTAATGAGTGTTATCAAATCAAAGAATATTCAAGATTAACTAGTAAATAAATCTTGAGACTTTACAGTTCATATATGGAATTGGATAGTTGTCTCAAATTTCATAATCTAATAACCATAATAATAATAATATCCTTAGTAACTTTAATATTTGATATTATTAAGTTGTGAAATTGAGCAAAAAATTCTAAACTATTCACAAGAAATAAAGACATTTTAGTCAACCATGTTTCCCCCCTCCTAGATTTTGTCCTATTTTAATTTTCCCCCATTTGCAACATGTAATTTGTGATGATTCCTTTTCTCATTGTAAATATTCCCCTTTTGTAATTAGTTTTGTATTTTAAAGTTGAAAAGTTCTTTTTTTCAGAAAGCTTCCCAGATTCTCTCAGACTTCACAAGCCCCGAGTTGTCCCCGTTGAAAGACGTAAGAGAAAAATCATAACAAATTGACAATAATAAAAGACCAAACTTGAAGGTGTCTGTGATGGCACCTGTGATTGACAACCTAATAGGATTCAGAATCACTTAGGAGACAAAGCTCTGGGTGTGTCTATAGGGGCATTTCCCAGAGAGGTTTATTTAATTGAAAAGGGAAAACTCACCCTCAATGTGGTTAGTACCTTTCCTCAGGCTGGGCTCCTGGACAGCATTTTAAAAAATGAGAAAGCAAACCAGGAGTGGTAGCCTTTAATACCAGGACTCAGAGGCAGGCAGATCTCTGAGTTTGAAGCCAGCCTGGTCTACAGAACTAGTTCTAGGACAGCCTGGGCTACACAGGGAAACCTTGTCTCAAAAAACAAAAACAAAGAAGGGGGAGGCACTGAGCACCAGCATCCATTTCTCTCTCTACTTCCTAAGTGTGGACACCATGTGACCAGCTGCCTCAAGCTCCTGCTGGAGTGACCTCCCCATCATGATAGATTTATAGTTCAAGGGTGAGCCAAAATGAACTCTTCCTTCCTTAAGTTGCTTTTATTAAGTATTTCATCACAGAAATAAAAAACGCAACTAAGTCAGTGCCCAACTTAAAGTTTGTGCATGTTTTTCTGATAGATTCTTCTGGTAATAAACACAAAGTTGGTCCTAGCAACTTAAAAAGTCAAGAAAAACACAACACAAACACATGTAACAATATGAAATACTTTTCACCTTGTTTTTCTTTCTTTTGTTTATTTTTCTGTTTGTTGGTTTATTTGAGACAGGGTCTCTCTCCATAGCCCTGGCTGTCCTTGAATTCACCATGTAAGCCAGGCTAGTCTCAAACTCACAGATTATCTGCCTAACTCTACCTCCCCAGTGCTGGTATTTATGTGCCCGCACACCTGGCTCACAGGGACCTGCATGACTCTGCAGGATGCCCAAATAAGGGTTAGCAGGAAGGAATCACAGGGCAGACAGGTGAAAGTAGGCAGCTAGTAGGCTAGACTGCCAAAGCACAGGTGTGCCGGAGCACAGAAAAGCACAGGTACTAGGCATGGATTTCACTAAAAAGGAGCTTTCCAAAATGTTTACACTGTATAGCAGCTACTTTGGTTAATAACAGCCTACCATTGTTAATAGGAAGAGATTTCTTCATTTGGGAATGATCACAATGAATTGTGATCTATGTTAGGCTTATCTGCATTTAGCTATCATGCAGTTATCACCAGAGAATGGACAGCTGTAGGCATTCAAGATTCGAAAACTGAGACCTGAAAAGTCTGGCTGAATCCCAGAGCTGAGCTGACTCACCCCGCCCCCAACAGGAAGCATCAGTTAATATTTCTCCAGTGACTCTATTAGTCTTCATTAAAAGTGTTAGGTCACTTCTATTACTTCAGTATGTAGGGATCTTTGGATAGTTTGCTTAAAATGTGAAGGATTCTATTTTATATACTTTCTGTAAATCACTCTGTGTAAAATAATTGGATCTTTTTGTGTTTTTCTTGTAAGCATGTTGTAATTTTGTGTAGTCCTAAGAAGTACATATTTCTTTAGTCTGAGGGGGAGTATCACATTATGGCACAGTTTACCCTAGTATGTTCTAGTAACTCCTAGCTCCTCACAGAGGGTATATCTCAGATATTTGTCTGGAATATTCTGAATTTTTCAGGTCTTCCCTATTGAAAATGTAAACCTCCTAAGTTTATTGTACACAGAAAAGCAGCAGACTCTCTCAATCATTTTCACAATCAAAACATGATACTTTCTACTTGAGCACTGTCATGATCTTTATGCTTGCTTTGTCACTGGAGAAAAGAGAAAAAGTCTGGGGCTGGAGAGACAGCTAGGCAGTTTAGAGCACTTGCTGTTCTTGCAGAGAACCCAGGTTTACTTCCCAGCACCCACATGGCAGCTCACAACTATATGTAGCTCCAATTCCAAGGGCTCCAATGCTCTCTTCCAACATGGGCACCAGGCATGCACATGGTACACATACAAACATGCAGGCAAAACACACACATAAAATAAAATTTAACACCCCCCCCTTTTTTTTTTTGCTTTTTCAAGACAGGGTTTCTCTGTTGTAACCCTGGCATCCTGGAACTCACTCTGTAGACCAGGCTGGCATGGAACTCACAGGGATGCCTCTCCCTCCCTAGTGCTGGAATTAAAGGCTTGCGCCACCAGCTGGCTCATTCTTAGTAATTGAAACAGCTTCTTCAAAGCCTTTGGAAATAACATAGCAATGACCTGAATGCTCTGTTTTCACAGAACTTTCTAGACTTAAGATGGGCAATGCCAAGAATCAAAATAAAAGAGATACTTCCCAGATAATTCCATGGCAGGCTACTAAACTGTGACTTCTACTTATTTCAGAGTTTCAGAATTTCTAAGACGGAATTCATTAACTATGTTTGTATGTTTGAGAGTATGTTCATACAGTGATATTTTATTAAAGACATCCTGTAATTCATAACTTTTTGGTAATTCAAAGAGGCCCTTTTTTCCTTTCAATTAACACTAAAAGGATTTGGATGTACATTTATTTTTGTATTCTAAGCATTGCATGTTTTATTGCTAAAAACAGCCATTCTTTCTTGGTTTTAAGTATCTTGTCTCCCTTATTCTTTTAGATCAAGATTTCTTATATTGGTGGTGGTGGCACACGCCTTTAATCCCAGCACTCAGGAGGCAGAGGCAGGCGGATCTCTGTGAGTTCGAGGCCAGCCTGGTCTACAGAGCTAGTTCCAGGACAGCCAGAGTTACAACAGAGAAACCCTGTCTCAAAAATACCTAAATAAATAAATAAATAAATAAGATTTCTCCTTTTTGGAAAAACACAAATGGCCACTTACTGGCTATCTAGCACAAATTGTCTACTTTCCACTCTTAGGTTCGCTCCAGGACCTCTTGTTTCTTTTGGGGGTTGAGCAGGGTAGGACAGCAGACATACCAGCTCTGCCCTTGGCTTTGCCAGCCCATGTGGTTGTTTACAGGAGGTACTGCTGTTGGAGGCTGGCTGTTAGCTCTCAGTTTGCTTAAGCACTCAGCCAGCCTTTTTCCTTGGTCAAGCCCTTCAACAAACATGGAACTGCTTATTGAAAGAGTGACGTATGACAGCTTTTAATGTGTGCTGCAAATGGCAATGGGACAAGTAGTATAGCCAACAGAAGCAGCTTGGCCCAAGCACTGTTCTGGAAATGGGCTTTCCATTTACTTTATAACATCCGGACACCAGAGGTCCAAAGCAAACAAAACTCTCCTATGTGTCGCACACAAACAACATTTAATGGAATATGATGACATTACAAAATGTCTGGCCAATGGAGGAGAAATTGTCTCGAATCCTACCACCAAAAATCCACGACTGATGTCATTTTAACATATTTCCATTCAAAGAAAGGGCAGTTTTTCTAAAAAATAATTCTAGAGATCATATAACGAAATTAAAGACATTTTAAAGTTTTTTGTTTTGTTTTGTTTTTGAGATAAGGTCACATGTAATCCAGACTGACCTCAAATTTGCTAAGTAGCTGAGGCTAACTGTGGACCATTATCCCTCTTTCCTTCACCTCTTGAATGCTGAGATTACAAGTATGCCATGCCACATCTGGGTTAAGCTTGAAAAATTGAGAAACAAAATATTTCTCACAGTACTGAAACACAACTGCTATAATTTGGTTATATATATATATATATATATATATATATATATATATATATATACACACACACACACACACACACACATATATATATACACACACATATATATATATACACACACACATACATATATATATGAAACTAATTTTTGAAGATGTCATTGTCTTTATTTTGAGAAATGGTATATATGAATATCTATTTTTCAAATGAATATTCATTCACTTTACAGAATGCTGAGAAAATGGCAGCATGTTCTTTATTTTCTCTATTTTTAAAAAAACATCTTAAAATGGTTTGCACATCATTCCACATCAAGGTATCTAGAACTGGCTATTTTTGATCAATAGTACCCCATTAGGTAAATGCGTTATAACTTGGATAACTGGTCCTTTACTGATAAATATTTGGCATGTTATTTAATCTTTTTTGCTATGATAAGAAAATGCTGACTTCCAGTTTCTGACCCTGCACACGACGATTTTAGAAGCCATCATTTCTGACCTCACAATAACAAAAAAGCAGAACAAACTTAAAGTCAACAACTCCTCTTAGATCAATCAGAAAATTGAGGTCACAAGGTTAAGTGCTGCCCCCTACACACACACACACACACACACACACACACAGAGAGAGAGACAGAGACAGAGACAAATTTAGAAAAAAAAATCAGTTTACCAGAGCAGAAGCTTTGGAATAGAAGCCTGCCAACTAGAGACAGAACTACGGTAGGAAAGGTTAAATTGTAACTGATGAGTGGCTACTGAAAGTGTGTGTGAACAAGCGTGAGAGTAAAAAATGCTAGCTGATGAGGGGTTCTATACAATTTTGTGCATTTTACCTGCAGGAAACTACCAGGTTCTAAGGGTGTGCCTTTGAGAGTGTTTCAGGAGGGATGCCACCTGCTTCTCAACCAGATAGGAGAAGAAACTATTTTGAAATACTCTTAGAGGATTGTGTTCTCCTTAATGAAAGCATGCCTACAAGGAAAAGTATTTTTACCAAAGTCTAATCTCCTTGGGTGTTATCATTCTAACCAAACTGGAGGACCTCTAACCTTCAACACAAGGGAAAAGAATATCAGACTTCAGCCCTCTCCAGCCTGCCAATGTCAATGGGGAGGGTAAGAAGCATATGCCAAATTCCCAATCCAGCCACCAGCTGCACAAGCTCCCTAAAGGACTGACACCTAATGTACAAGACTGTAGCATCCTTCCCCTCTTCCCAACATTTCAGCCACATCAGTAAAGACCCACTTGCTCTAGCAATTTTTACTCTGTACATCATGCCTACCTGTTCACAAGAACATCAAAAGTAACACTGAAAAACATATAAACACAGTTTGAAGAGCTATTCATCAGAAGCACATTCAGATATTTTAGAGATACTGGTCATATCAGCAGGAATTTGAAACCACTACAATATACTAAGGGATCTAATGAAAAACTGGAACACATTCAAAACAGACAGAAACTCCACGAACCAATAAAAAATGCTAGAAATCAAAATGGAGGCTACAGGTATAGGACAGTCATAAACAAAGCCCTAGGTTCAATCCCCATTGTACGTGTGCACGTAAACTCTCTCTTCCTCTCTTCCTCTCTTCCTCTCTCTCTCTCTCTCTCTCTCTCTCTCTCTCTCTCTCTCACATACACACAGAGAGAGAAAGAGAGAGAGAGAGAGAGAATGAGAGAGAAAGAGAGAGAGAGAGAAATTCCAAACAGCTGTAGCAGAAATCAAGAGCAGCTTTGATATCAGGCTCGACTGTAGCCTGGGTATGTGCAACCAAGGAAAATGTCAGAGAAAATGAGATATGAAAACAGAAAACCCCTAAAATGCTAATGTAAAAACAAACAAACAAACAAACAACAACAAAAACCTGAGGGGCTGGAGAGATGGCTCAGTGGTTAGGAGCACTGACAGCTCTTGCAGAGGACCCAGGCTCAATTTCCAGCATCCACATGGCAACTTACAACTGTCTGTAACTCCAGTTCCAGGGAATCTAACACCCTCACATGGACATACATGCAGGCAAAACACCAATGCACATAAAATAAAAATAAAAAAGAAACTGAAAAGAGAGGAATAGGAAAAATATTTAATATAATAATGGCTCAAAATTTAGCAGTATTTACAAATATTTTTATTTTATGTGTATAAGTGTTTGCTTTCATGTATGTATGAATGTATATATACCATATGTGTGCCTGATGCCAATAGAGGCCAGAAGAAGAAATCGGATCCCCTGGAACAGGAATTATAGAAGCCAGAGTTTCGAGAACAGGAATTGTGAGCTGCCATGTGGTTGCTAGGTTCATACCTGGGTCCTCTGCAAGAGCAGCCAGTGCTCCTAACTCCTGAACCATCGGCCTTGCCCTGAATTCCCCAGTATTAATGACAGACACTGAATGACAGATCCAAGAATATCAGAAAACACTAAGCAGGATAAGTGTCAAAAAAAGTATCTGGGTGTCATATTCAATCATATAATATCAAGTATCATATTCATTGTAGAAATTTTTGAAAGAAACCACAAAGGGAAAGCATCTTCACTGCAGAGGAGCAAGAGGAAAGATGACATTAGGTTTCTCTTTAGAACCCTTGCTAGTGAGAGTGGAGTGGTGGGGTGGGCACACAAATTCTGCATTCAGCCAAATTACTCTTTAAATGTGAAGGAGAAATAAAGATTTTTCTCAGACAAATAAAATTTTGTGGCTGGAGGAATTATCTAGAAAGGAATGTTCAAAGAAGCTCTTCAATTATATAGGTCAGAAACAGATCTCCAGTGAGAGAGGGTTAGAAAAGTAATAAATGGTGGTAGGAAATCTTTGTTATTTCTTAACTGCCCTAATAGTAGATGCTTCAAAATCATAATGGTGAAAGTATATTCAGCAGCTATAGCTGATGGATAACTAAAAAGAATGACAAGCATGTCATAAGAAATGGGAGAGGGGATTCGGAAATATTCTGTTAGAAATTTCTTGTAACACCTGAAAACAGTATAGTTACTTCGAAGTGGATTCATATTAGTTGTAAACATATATTGCACAAAATAAGGGAAAGATATTTTGGGGTTTCTGTTATTACTAAAACAGAGTCTTCCTATTTTGCCCAGGCTGGCTCCAAACTCCCTGGGCCCAAGGGATTCCTACATCAGCCAACCAAGTGGTTGGGACAACAGGAATATGTAATTGTACCTGGTGTCGTGTGACAAAACCTTTCCTGGGGAAATGCAACACGCATGTCTACTCACCCCAGATAGGGAGCCCATGACAGACCAAAGTACAGATACCACCAAAGTCCACTTTGGTGAACCAATAAGTTTTATTGGGGTTACTTACAGGAATATAGGTGAGGGGTCACTTCCAGGAGCAGAAATTACTCAAAGACAGCTACATCATCAGAACCCACCCCAGCATGGGGGACACCTCACAAAGCTGGGAACCTAGGGCATACTGCACAGCCTGCAGCAGCTCAAAAAGTTGGAGAATGTCCTTTCTAGGTGCAGCTGGGCTGGTTTCTGCTTCTTCCAAGTAGCTGGTCTAGTCTCAGAGTCTTCTTTGCAGCTTTCTCCTCTGAAAATCCTCTTTGCAGCTCAGCTTCCTATCTGAGGGAGACTCAGCTTTTATTGCTCACTCTAGCAGGGAGGGGCCAAGTGAATCTGGTCAGTTTCAGGGACCTCCTAAAGCTATTTTGAGTTGTTTGCCTCCCTGTTTAAAGACCTTCCCTGCAGGATGGAATGTTTTAGTCTTAGAGGAAACTTCTACACAACACCTGGTTTAGGGGATTTTTTAAATGGTATTTTTATTTATTCTTTGAGAAGTTCATATAACTTTGAGAAGTTCATATAATGTATTTTGATCATAATCACCCCCACTCCTCCCCTAATCCTCCCAGATACACAATTTCACCTTGACATGGCCTCCTAACTTTCTGGCATCTTTTTTTAAAAAATAAACTACCAAGTCCAATTTGTGCTGACTATATAGCCCTAGGTGTGGGGCCATCCACTGGAATATGGTTGACCTACCAGGAATCACACCCTTTTTTAAAAAAAAAACCTTTCTCTACCTCCCCAAGAAGCCATCAATCATCAATAACTCCCTGGTTGAGGTCGGGTTCATGAGTTTTTCCCTAGGGGATTATTCTTTTTAAGTATAATTGACATGCTAAAAAAAGAGAGAAAGTGGAATCATATAAAATGCTCAATTAACACCAGAAAGAGTAGAAAAAGGGTGGAAGATAGCAAGGAATAAGGCTAAAGAACAGAAAGGAATAACAAACATGGGAGACAGAAATACAGCTATATTGATAGTCGCTTGGAGCATCTGTGGTCCAAATATACCAATTAAAGGACAGAGGAACTAGGCATGTAGCTCAGTGGTAGAAGACGGGCTTACAATGCGTGGTGCCTGTGCTGTATCTCTGGCACAAAAAAGAGAGAGCAAGTAAACTAGGTGATGGGGTGGGAGCTGGGCCAGGAACAGGGAGAAGGCAGGAGAAGAGAGGGAGGGAACTAGTCAGAGGGGAGTAAAAGAAAACACACAACTATTTATTATCTAAGAAACCCATTTAAATATTAAAGACATTGAAAGATTAAAAGGATGGCTTTGCCTTTAATTACAGCATTGGGAAGCAGAGACAGGCAGAGAAAGGGGGATCTTTGTGAGCTCAAGGTCAGCCTGGTTTACATAGTGAGTTCTAGGCCAGACAGAGCTACAAAGTAAAGCCCTGTCTCAAAACAAAACAAACAACAACAAAAAGGTAAAAGGATGGCATTTTCATCATCCTAACACTAATCAAAAGAAAGCTGAAGCATTCATTTCAGACAAAAATGCCTCCATGAATATTAGTGGCCCCACTTCTCAGGTTCTTATTTAGAAGACAGATTTGGGATTGTACCTATAGCTCAGTTTTTAGTTGGTAACTGTGCTTGCACAGTACATACAAAGCCCCAGGTTCCATCCTGAGCATCCCCGTAAAACTGGGCAAGGCAGAGGCCTACATCTAACCCCAGCACTGTGAAGGCAGGAAGATCAGAAGCTCTAGGTTGGCCTACATAAGACTGTCTAAAACAAAACAAACAAAAAAGATGACCACTCTTTCTGATGTATGAAATACATGCAGTAAGGTGTAGAGGTCTACAACTACTTATTTTTTGTACGTAAATATCAGTTTTTACATTTTAACACCAATGGTTATAAAATCATTCACTGTTTATCAGGTACCCACCACTACTGCTCTTAGCACCCATGTTAGTTCTTGGAATCCTTGGAATCAACCTTAAGTTAGGTACTGTTGTCATTACATTTTAGATAAGATAGGATAAATATTTAGTGAGATTTCTGTGACTTTTCATTCCAAAGCCAGATTTTTAGATCTACACAGTGAGGCCCTTGTAACTACATTTTTAGCCTTTCTGATGGGGAGGGAGGAAGGAGTTACATATGTTATGTGATGTGTGTGTGTGTATGTGCATGTGTCTTCATGTAGAAGACAGAAGACAACCTTGAGTGTGGCTCCTCTATCTTCTTTTTTTCTTCATAAGTTTTTAAATTTGGATCTTTATTTATGTGTGTGTGTGTGCATACGCCACATGTGTGTGGGTACTGTTGGTGGCCAGAACAGTGTGTCAGATCCCCTGGACTTAGAGTTACAGGTGGTTGTGAGCTGCCTGGCATGGATGATGGGAAACGAACTTGGATCATCTAGAAGAGCAGCTAGTGTTCTTAATCACTGAGTCATTTCTCCAGCTTCCCTCTTTTTTGAGACAGGGTCTCTCACTAACCTGGCACTTGACAAATAAACTATACTAGCTGGCCAGTGAGCCCCAGGGATCCATTTAGGTTCACTTCTCCATTGCCAGGATTATAAGCATATACCATCATATCTGGCTTTTTTCATGTGGGTTCTGAGGATCAAACTCAAGTCTTTAGCTACTGAGCTATCTCCTCAGTCCCTGCTTTTCACCTTTCTATCTTATAACTACATATAAATATAGTCATAGAAAGGTCTAGCATGGTACCTGATGTACCTGTCAGCGTTCCATATTATCAGCCTTTTACTGCTATTACTCCCATATTCATTGAACCTGGGGTCCCATCCATTACAAGATGCATCATTAGATCAAATGCTACTGACAAGGAAAGAAGATGCTGCCAATCACGATAATGGAAGATTTCACTGAGTGTTGGAAGGTGCATTCCAGTTTCTAAAGATGTGAGAAAATGTACTTTGTGGAATGAATAAAATTCAGTGGTACGAATACAAGTTCATGTTTAGAGTTCAATGCCTTTAACTATCGCCACTGTCCCAAGGGCCCCTACTCTTTTACATATTCATTACATTTACATATTGATATCTTCATGTGGATATTTACAGCTATCTCAAAAGCTGCATGCCAAGAAGTAAGTTCTCATCATCTACCATCTTGTTAAATGGTAACTCTATTCTTCCCAATTGTTCAGGCCAGATACCTTGGAGTCAACAGATTCTGATGCTTCTACCTTCAACATAATCTCATAGCTTGGGCATTTCTGACCACCCTCACTGGCAGTATACAAGAGTGCCGATAGCAGAGACACTAGCTGCTTATTTCACCCATGCCTGCCTCTTCCTCCTGGGCACACATTTCCCAGCCTCCCTTACAGGCAGATGTAATCAGATGATGAAATTATGCTTTTCTTTTGATGTGTGTGTGTGTGTGTGTTGAAACAGGGGTCTTGCCCAGACTGGCTGGCCTGGGATTTGATATATACCTGAAGATAACTTTGAATGTCTGATCCTCCTGCTATCACCTTCAAAGCACTGAGACTACAAGTGTGTACCACTCATGCTCCAATATAAGCATGGCTGGATGGAACCCAGAGCTTTACGCATGCTAGACAACCTTGCTCTACCAACTGCTTTTCTCCCATTCCAATTTGTTGCAATGGCCATGACTCTGCACCTTCTCCTCAATGATGACTTTGGTTGCGATGTGTTGAAAGCAGCAGAGCCCCTGTCAGCCAGGGTTTCTGACTGTTTAGAGGAGAGTTGCCTTTTGACCTATTCACCTACCCAGTATCATAAGATGAGCAATCACAGTTTGGAGGCCTCTGAGCAGTGGAAAGTGAGGAAACTGATATTGGAGGTTAGAAAGATAGAAAGCCATGTTAAAAAGCAACAAGATTCTTGATTAAAATGTCAACTGTGATGGATTGGAAGCCATACAAAATGCCTCCTGTGCCAATAACTTCATGGAAAGAGGGCAGAAGGTAATGTGAAGTGTGCACTGGTGGTTATTTGCTGTATTTAGCAAAGGAAGGAGAGAAGGAGAGAGGGAGGGAGGAAGGGAGGTGGGGGCAAGCTCAAACAAGAACTGGCTGGTTGAAAGAAAAGAAAAGAATTCAGAAGTCAGAGTTGGGAAATTTGGGGACTGGGTAAAAAAGTAGACTGCCCCTTTGTCCAAATACTGGAAGAAGACCAAGAATAGCTTTGTGTAACCAAGTTTAGGGGGATGGCCCCACTGTGATATGCTGGTGACTTTGCACATCTTCATCTAAGCCACATGAGCAAGGCTTAACTGCAGTCGTATGGGAGTCTTGGCAGAGTGCCCTGTGATTGCTCCTGAAACAGGCAGAGATAAGGACAGAAGCTGCTGCTATGGACTTCTTGTCCCTACCTTGTGGGAGATCACCACAAGGCTGTTTCTCACCCATCTCCTGCTTGAAGGAGGACAGCCCTTTCCATCCTCCCTGCTTCCCAGCTCAGGTGCAACTGCAGGCTTCTGTGGCATGCTACACAGCTATGCTGCGCTGAGGTCTGGCCTCTGCATGGCTGAACTACCTACCTACCACTCAGATGCTTTGTCCTTTGGCCCCTTAGGTTAAGCATCATCCTGTGGAAAAAATGTAGAGCATTGACACTACATTGATCTTACTTTCCACAGCTCTTTAAGTAATATCATTCTTATCCATTGGCCTCATTATGTAGTACAAGCCAAGCCAGCAGAAGGGTAGGTAACAAGCCAGCCTAAAAACTGTGGCAGGGTCAGCCCTAGTACAACCATTGGGACTGCTTTGGAAAATGGAGGATTCTGCCCTGAAGCAAAAGTCAGATTATAGGAGGTGGTACCCTTCTCATCAAAGCCTGCTGTCTGAAATGGTATCAGGGTACCAGCATTAACTTGTGAGAGAAAATCCTGGTAGCAAGGAGGTAAATACACACAGAAAGCTGACTTTCGAGCCATGTCTAGACAAGAAGTTTGGGTATGGTTACAGCATATGGAACTGTGTAGAGGAAAACAGATTGTGTATAGAGAAAAACATTTGGTAGGTAACAGCACATGGATCTCTATAAAAAAAAAGATGAATATGAATAGGGAAGAACTTTGGCTATGATTACAGCCTACAGAAAAGCCTAGAAGCAAACAGATTTGACACTTTCTGTGTTTTTGGATGAATTAAGCTACCAAAGAAACCAAGAGCTGTGACGTTTAAAACAATACCTGGAGCCAGATCTGGTGTCACAGGCCTGTAATTCTAGCTTCTTGGGAGGCTGAGGCAGGAGGATCACAAGCCTGCCTGGGCTACAGAACAAATTCAAGGACAGCCTGGGCAACCTAGGAAGACCCTGTCTCCAAATAAAAAGAAAAAAGAGGGCTAGGGATATAGTCCACTGGCACAGCGTCCTGGGCTCAGTGTCCTGGTAATGATGATGATGATGAACAGCTGTCTCCCCACTGTGTTATCCGTTACTAAAGATGTCCAGAGCAGTGCTAGATAAAATGTAAGCTAAGGCAGCCATAGAAGCCCCATGGTAAGAAGGAACTTGTCAGTCTCGGTATACTTGAAAACTGAACTGTATTTTAAGAGAACATATTGTCAACATCTAATGCAATTTTAAAAATTTGTATTCTTTCTGACCCAGTACTTCTACTACTCTGAATCTGTCCTAATACACTGGTAAGAAATCATACAGCTCCTGCAATGGTGAAAACAGGGCAACAAGTGAACTAAACCATGGCATATACATGCTAAGGACTATTATGCAGCAGTTAAAAAGAAATGTACTATGTGGACTGGCTTCCAAGACAAATTATTTAGTGAATTCAGCAAATTGTAAAATAGATAATTATACCATGAACTGAAAATTTAAAAGCTACATAAATGCCATATATTTATATGCTTAAAAGTATACATAAACGATAACTAATACAGTAGTTTCTTCATTTGAGGAATGAAGAGAAGGCAACCAGGATTGGGAATGTGGATGGACAGGGCTGCAGTCTTATCCATAGTAATGAAGTCTTGTGCAATAAGAAATCAATTGTTTCATAAAGGTCATTTGGCTGTGCTTCAGACACTGTCCCTCTCCCTTATCAATTTAACATACACTGGCTCAGCTTGCAACTGCTAGCAGGAATTCTAGGGGGTTAATGCAGCTCACCAGTGACTAATGGGAGGCTGTGCCTGTCAGTCAAAAGCTAGTCAAGGACAGGAGGCCATGTTAACTTGAAGTAATTAGCCAAGGGGGTAAAAGGAACACTCTATGGTATTACAGAGGCAGTAACTGTAAGAAGCAGTGACTGTCCCAGGAAGCGGTTTGAAAAGAAGGATGGAAATAGAACTTAGAAACTGGAAGGAGGGGCTCCATGGAGCTGGGCCCCAGGCCCCGGGAATGGATGCTGCTCACCTCAAGCTGACATTCTTGAGGCTGGTGAACTGCAATCGACACAGCTGGAAACCCAGGGCAGGCACAGCTGGTACCAAGGCGAAGCGTCTCTGGGGGAAGCTGAGAGGCACAGGAAGCTGACAGGAAGGAAGAAGAGAAAACATTGAAGCACCTTCACCCTCCTCCAGCCTGTCAGTCTCCTTCTATGACCCCTCCACCCCCAGCCACAGCCAAGTGGGAAGCCACTGGCAAATCAGATGTGTGGCTTACAGAGTTTCTAGTCAAAACCTAGACTATTAGGCGCTGGGACACAGCATGATGGTACTGTGTGCCTAGCAAGTGAGAAGTCCTGCGTTCCATCCCTCTTCCCTCAATAGTGGACATGGTCACACAGGTCTGTAAAATTTAGAAATGAAGTGAAATTAGTAAGGTATACTTTATCTAAAAGTACAGAGGGGACTATTTTCAGGGAAGAAGGGGACTAGCAAGAGGGAAAAAAAAGGTCATGAGCTGCTGAGTATCAGTACAATGTTACATGCATAGGAGTGTGTCCAAATGAAGCCCATTATTTTGTATGGTAACAACAAAAAAGCCTTTTATCTACAATAAAACACATAATCACTAAGCAAATGACTGGATGAATGTTGTACGTATCGTATAGGCACAGAGTGTCCACATAGATGACAGAAGCATTACATAGCCCAGATCATTCCTTCACGAAATGGCTCTCGACCAATCCTGATACTCTTTCTAAGCTTGAATTCTTTTAAAAATAAAACTACCATGCTGGATGCTCTGAGAGTTTATAAAAGAAAGGCAAGATGCAGCCTTCATTCCCTTCATCTGCCAATTGTATAATTACTAGCCTGGCATCCTAGCAACTTCCAAAACATTTATTTATTTACTTATTTATTTAATATCATCTTGAATCCCATGAGTTAAAAAAAGTGATGTATAAATACATAGAGTGTTTCACAGTCGGAAGTTTGATTTAGGGGGAGGAGTGCTAGAGTTTGAACCTAAGGTCCTATGCATGCTAGACAAAGCTCTCTTCCACTGAACCACATAAACAATCATTACGCTTTTTTGAAGTTCAGATTGTTCTATCTTGGGTCAATAAGAGCTCATTAGAAAGTGTAGCATCTTAATTTCATCCTTAACTTCTAGTAAGAGAATCTTCCAGGTTCATCTTGTATCTATTCAATCTCGAAAGTGGAATTAACCATTTCTCTAAGGCGCTCTGAATGTTTGTTTAAGTAATATTTAACCATCACAATCTGAATGCAGCCTCGACTACCATTTTAGTATAATTTCTTTCTTGTCTCTTCATTGAACAGGAATAAGAAAGCTGTGCCTTTTAGAAAAAGAAATTATGACTAAATATTGCTATTTCCAGTCTAAGGAGTAAAAGGGTTTCCAGTTAATTTCCTTGATTTACATCTCTCTTCTCATGTGTAAAATCTTAGTTCTTAATGATGTCAACATAATAACCTGATTCATTCCACTACATACAGTTCCAGGATAATGATATAAATGTTATTAGTGACAATTAGATCACTGAGTGTCATTTAAGATTTATCTGGTTATTTTTGTCTTTGGGACTCAGCCACTGGGGATATATAGTAAAAATACTATCTATTAAGTCACTTGAAATAATTACTGTGTACTTTTGCCACCAGCTTTATAGTTGGGCTCCTTTTTTTCCCAGTTCATCTTTAATTTTTAAAGACTGTCCTTTTTTGCTTATATTCAGTTTTTATTAATAAAAACCAATGTTATAGTTCTCACATTAGTGATATACTGCGGCTTAACAGCTTATATAACAAACTAGTGGCATAAAATAACAAACATGTATTCTCTTGCAGTTTTCAGCAGTCAGAAACCCAGGGCAGCTTAGCTGAGTAGTTTAAGTTCAGAGGCACTCAAGGCAGGCTCTTTTACAGAGCTGCAAGCACCTCAAGGCTTGTTCTGAGCTGGAGGTGTGGCTTCCAAGATGGCTCTCATTGGGCCTCAGATTCTTCTCACATGGAGCTACTTGGCAGAGCAAAGAATTTTCCAGAGAACAAATGGCCCAGGAGAGAGAGAAAGACCAAAAAGGAAGCCACGTTGAATGGAAAACCTAAATGTAGAAGGGGGTCACACAGCCCAACCACAGCACCCTGATGGTGGGACTTAACAAGAGTGTGAATCCTGAGAGATGGTTATCATTGGAGGCTTTTTACACAAAACTAAAAACAAACAAGAACAAAAAGTATGAGACAAAATACATTCAGAGAAATCTAGCCCCAGCCTTTGTACATCTCAAATTCTCTTCCTCCACCTTTAAGAAACCATTTTTATTAATCCTTGCTTTATCTTCTCAGTATTTTTGCTTTGAAAAATATCAGAAAACAGACTTACAGCCCCCAAAGATGAATTGCTACACAACATCCCAGAACCTTGCTTTTTCTCAGCATCATACTCTTAACAGCAGCATACAGATGTTAGTCCATGAAGTTTCTGTGAAGTTTCATTCAACTCTGCTATATAACTCCTTTAGTATTTCAATGTTTCAATGTCTTCATCATTTCTCAATTATTCTTCACCTTTAGGGTATCTGAAATGCTTGTAATTTTTATTATAAATAATGTTACACCTGGTTCCTGCAGGAGGCCCTGGTGCCTGTGGGATATCTGGGTGCCTTCCGGATATCTAGGGCCAGCAGGATGCCCTGGTGCTTTTCAGGAGGTCCTGGTGCCTGTAGGATGCCCTGGTGCTTGTAGGAGGTCCTGATGCTGGTGGGAGGTCCTGGTGCTTGCAGGATACAGGGTACCTGCTCAGTGTCCTGGTGCCTGAAGGAAGTTCAAGTGCCTGTTAGAGGCCCGAGAGCCTCCAGATTTGGGCAGTGAGACCCAACTTCGGGTAAAACTTAATCATGCTTGGTCTCGGGCTAGTATAAACCAGATGAATGGCCATGATTAGAGCTGCCTGCTGCCTCCAAAGACCATGGTCATGCCAGTGATCTTCCTGCCACACAAGCTGGACTTAATTTTTTCTTTCTTTCTTTTTTTTTTTGAAGGCACGAGGTGGGGGGGGGGTAAAACAGGGAGGAATGGAAAGAGGGTTATGGAGATACACTGTATGAAACTCAAATTATTAATAAAAAGTATTATTAAAAATAATTAATGCTACAGTAAATATCCTTGGGCATGAAGATTTTCTGGATATACAATTATCTTAGACAACCTGACTTAAAGGTACAGATTTATTAAATTCAAGGTCTACTTTGTGCCTTGTCCAATTGATCCACATTAAACATTACATACACCCCATAACATTCTACATACAATAAAGAGAGGGCTCATTTTGTCTGAGTTTTTAAAACTTTATTTTGGTTTTTTTGAGGCAGGGTTTTTCTGTGTAGTTTTGGCTATCTGGGAACTCATTCTGTAGACCAGCCTGCCTCTGCCTTCTTAGTGCTGGAACTACAGGTGTGTGTCACCAAGCTTAGCTCTTGTCAGCATTCTTAACTGCACTGGGTTAATCTTTACTTTTTTGATAGAGATAACTAAGTACATTCTTGTAGGAAGCATACATTTCACACCATGTTTTAGTACTTTGTTTACCTTATCACTGTGCATTTCAATGATAATTCATTTATTTGAAATTCACACATACACATATATCAAAGTACCATTTAATTTATTTTCCTATATACTTAATCTAAAGTGCATGTGAACTCCAAGAATATTTTTCTGAGCTAATAAATATTTAGTATTTACATGCAACACTATAATGATTATGCAAGTAATATAAAAATCCAATACAATAATTTTATAACTAATAATAATCCAATAATCCTATAATTTTAATATGATATATTCACATGCTTAGAGACTGGAAAATATCTGAAGTATTTTGTTAGATTTATAGCCTCACAATTTTATTTTGAATATAATTATAGCTGGTTAATACCTTTGTACTAGGAAAATTTAAACTGGGGGTTAGAGATTATTCATAAACTTTACGTTCAGTAAATTATTTTTGAAACAGCACTGTCATGTTCTCCATCAGGATGGCTATCGCCAGCCGTTTCTAAGTTCATGTGTCCCCATTTTTCACTGGAGTAACAGAATAACTTCTTCTCTTTTTACTTTTCAGAGTGAAGTTTCCAAAATATGTCTGGCATACATTAGCTAGCTATTCGGAGTGTAATAATGTATATGTCAAAAATAAGCGCTCATGTTGTAAAATACTTTTGCACAGATGTGCCACTGATACCATCAATCCTGAGAATATATATTTAGGTCCTAGTATTTATGCACCTAGCTATTTTTCTGAATACCATAGCGCTGTGGTGATGGGGGTCTGTAGCACTAATGTTGCTGACCAATCCATAAACAAGTATAACAAACTGAGTCCAAAAGGCCCTGAAATTCCTTGGGCCAGTGGTTAAAAAGAAGCACTATTAATTCATGCCTTGACCAGCAAAACCAGGCAGTTCTGCTAGAATTAACCCTTTAGCACAAAGAACATAATACAGATAGTGTTTCCAAGTTTTCCAGAGCTAACACAATTCAAAACACTTTTTTGAGGGGGGATGTGGACTATAATACAAACCAAATAGCAAACAAACAAACAAAACCAAGCATATATAGCCAATAAAATCGAACCAAAATGAGAGTGAAGGCAGAGTTCTTTTTAAAAAAAGAATATACATCTAATGAAAATGTTAAAATCCATTGTCTGAAAGGATGCAGGGAAAAAAGTTGGCTTCTTCATCTACTGCTCAAGGAACGCATACATATGGAGGGTTTTCCATGGTACTTACTGGTTTTCTGCATCAAAATCTCTTAAAAGTGCACTTCCGAATGATATAGTTAGCATTTCATCCTTGTTCTAGTTACTTTTTGCCAACTTGACACAAACTAGAATCACCTGGGAAGAGGAACGCTCAACTGAGGAATTGCCTCTATCAGACCGGCCTGGTATGCAAGTCTGTGGGGGCATTTTCTTGATTAATGGTTGATGGGAGATGGCCCAGTCCACTATTGTGGTGCCACCCATGGCGGTCCTAGGATCTAGGTGGTATAAAGAAGCAGGATGAGTAAGCCATGGGGAGCAAGTCAGTAAGCAGTGTTCCTCCATGGCCTCCTCTTCAGTTCCTGCCTCCAAGTTCTTGCCTTGAGCTTCCCTCCTGCCTGGCTTCCCTCAGCGATGGACTACAACATGCAATCTAAAATAAACTCTTCCTCTCCAAGTTGCTTTTGGTCATAGTGTTTACCACAACAACAGAAAGCAAACTAGGACAGTCCAGAAGAAAACAATGGGAGATATGGGCAGGGAAAAATTACTAGGCTGTTAATTTCAACGCTGCAGACCAAAACATAATGTTACAGACACCCAAATGCCAGCCGACATGAAAGCTGTTTCATTAAAGCAGATGTGAGTATTCAAAAATATTTGCATAGGAGTCCATTTTGGAGCAGATACTGTCAGAAATCCTTTAAGTTCTTCTATGCTGAAGTATTGTTCTTAGCAGCAATGTTCTCTACTCAAGGTACAAAATCAGGACAACCCTGACCCCACTTTCCCAGCTCCCTCTGCACCTAACATTTTAGTTAAGGTCAATGAAATGTGAGAGCCTACTGGGCACCTCTCCAAAAGTTTTTGCTTTCCTCATGAACGGGACTGATACTATGCTGCCAAGAATCACCTACTGCAGACCTGATGAGTGAGCGGTCAGTGGCGTTTTCTGCGGTTTGGAGCAAACAGTGTCCTTAACGGTGGTGAGCTGTGTGGCCCTGTTCAAATTCCCCTCCTTTAAGGCTCCCAGCTATCAGGAGGGTAAACAGCCTGCAACAGCCTTAATCCGCCCAATTGCTGGCTCTGGAAATGATACTCACAAGAGGACAGTTGCCCTGCCCAGTGACACCCCCAGCTCTTCCCCAGGGGCAGCCTGCTTCAAACAAATGCCCCAGCGTTCTTTCTTCAAATTGGGACAATGATGAAGGGAATTCTAAACCGCCTAGCTCCAGCCGTTGTGACGTTGTGACGACTGCAGCACCGCCTAAAGTCCTCCCCTACCTAATCCTATTTCACTCCCTTCCCCCACTCCAGCTCGTTGGTCTCGAAAGCACTCCCGGATAAGCTTCCAGCACACAAATCTCGTCTCCAGAGTCTGTTTCCTGGGAAACCCCACCCACAACACTAGCAATACATTTATTCAAATGAAAAGATGTTCAAAATATATTGCTACTTAACAACAGGTTATAAGGCGGTATGCATGATGTCATCCAGTTTTTGTTACACAGATTCTCTATCTGCACAGAAAAAGCATCTGGGAAACAGGAGATAATCTAAGAATGTCTTTATGACCTTGTGACTTTGTTTCAGATTTGTTTTTGTTTTCTTGAGACAGGGTCTCAAGCCAACCTTGAACTCCCTATGTAGCTAAGTGACCTTGAACCCCTGAGTTTACCTCCTGTCTGGCAGTTAAAGGATAATTTCTTAAATAAGACTAAGCCATACAGAAAGGCTTATACATTTATAAATTAAAGTTAAAAAATTATGTTAACCACAGGATGCTTTGAAGAGCAAAACTTTAGGTTGGGTGTGGTGGCACATACCCTTAGGGAGCAGAGACAGGGGGATTCAGGTCCCCCTAAGGCTACACAGTGAGACCCTGTCACAGAAAAAAAAAAGCAAAACCAAAGTCATCATCTGAAGGCAACGTTTTTTTGTCTTTTTAGTTGTCAGCCTGGTCTTTAAAGGTTGAGTCATTTCTCTCTGGCCCTATGTTTTGTATCTGCAACACAACTGACAAAAGATTGAGTCTAGAGTATGTAACGAATGAATTAGAAAAAAAAAATCAAGTTCAGAAGAGAAAGCATAGAATTTTTACAATAAAAGGCAATTTACAAAAGAAAAAAATCTTATTGCTAATAAAATATTAATATTTTAATTAATAAAATGTTTTGAAGTTTTTGAAGTTTTGAAGTTGAAAGTCTCTCAACCTTACCAGAAAACTTCAAAACATTTTTCAAACATGAGATGGATAAAAATTAAAAATATTGATAACAACTAGAGTTATCAGAGTGTAGAGAATCAAGTATTAATCTACAATATTTTTCAAAAGTTTTTTTTTAATTAGATAATTTGACCCAGTCTGTTTGAAGAATAATTTTAAAATTTGTATTTATTTGTAAAAGTTTATTAGCCAGGCATGGTGGCGCTCACCTTTAATCCCAGCACTCAGGAGGCAGAGGCCGGCAGATCTCTGAGTTCAAGGCCAGCCTGGTCTACAGAGTGAGTTCCAGGACAGCCAGGGCTATTACACAGAAAAACTGTGTCTCAATCCTCACCACTACCACCACCACAAAAAAAGTTGTGTGTGTGTGTGTGTGTGTGTGTGTGTGTGTGTGTGTGTGTGTGTGTGCAAGCATGCCAAGAATGTGTGTAGAGGTTAGAAGTCAGTTCTCTCCTTCCACCTTGTGGGTTCAAGGGAGCCAACTTGGAGCCATCGACTTTATTCACGAGCCATTTCCCTGGCTGAGAGTAATTGTTAATGGCAAAAACATTTTTGCTTTTGGTTTGTCTGTTTGGGTTTTTTTTTTTTTTCAAGGCAGGGTTTGTCTGTTGTAACCCTGGCTGTCCTGGAACTCACTCTGTAGACCAGGCTGGCCTTGCACTCACAGAGTCTGTCTCCCGAGTACTGGGATTAAAGGCATGCATCACCAAAGCCCAGCTGACAAAAAGATCTAAACAATTAGATTTTAACTGGAAAATGAAGGAACTGTAGCATGTTCGATGGGGTAGTATGCATCAGTTAACAAAAAAATGTACACGTGCTGACATGGGCAGACTGGCAAAACAAAATGTCAAGAAGAATAAAACAAGTTCTGCAGCATGTGCATCGTGTATCTCATTTATCCTTCCTTTCTTTCAGAGGTAATGCGGGTTGAACCTAGGGCCTCATCAAAGCTAGACAGGCACTCTACCTCTGCACTACAACCCCAACCTCCATTTATGCTTTCAAGTGATCACTATATATTTCAATATTTACATACATAATCCAAGAGAAAATTTTGTTGAATGATAATCTACCAAACTATTGATAGCAATAGTTTCAAAAGTTTCAGATAGCAATAAGGGGATCTTGGGGTGAGGGGTGGTTATCTAGGGGATAACTTCTTCTGAGTTTGTTGCATTTATCAGTAGTCCATTCTCCATGTGCAGTATCCTGTTGAATTGCTACTTCCCAAATATGTCTCTTTTTCTTTTTCTGGTTTTTTGAGACAGGGTTTTTCTGTGTAGCCCTGGCTGTCCTTAAACTCTGTAGACAAGGCTGGCTTTGAACACACAGAGATCCACCTGTCTGCCTCCTGAGTTCTTGGATTAAAGGTGTATGACACTACTGCCCAGTGCCTCTTTTCCTTTTCAAAAGAAAAATTTACCCACTCTAGGTCCTTTCCATTTCCATATAAACTTTAGAACTAGATTTTTACTATTTACCAAAACAACTGTTGATATCTGAATATGTATTACCTTGAATCTAGAGATCAGTTTAAGGCGAATTAACATATTAACATTGTTGGGGCTTTCAATTTACGGATAAGGCCTATCTCATTATCTACTTATTTTATGGTTTTGATGATATTACATACGAAGTGCCATTTTAAAAGTTTATTTTTAATTGTTTTTTGGTAGCATATCTAAGTAAAACTGAGTTTGGGAAAAATGAACTTTAAAAATTTAGTCAGCAGTTTTTTGGTGTATTCCTAAATGTTTTCTAAAGAAACGGTCATGTCACACACAAATAGAATGTTTCACCACCTCCTTTCTGATCTGCATGCTTTTTCTTTTCCTTGCAATCTTCCTCAAATTGAAACGTCTAGTACCATGTTGAAAAGGAATAGGGAGAACACACATTCATTGCCTGACTTCAAGGAGAAAATGTCCAACAGCTCACTTTAGAACTTTTTTTTATTTTATGTGTATTGGTGTTTTACCTGCATGTGTGTCTGTGTAAGGGTGTCAGATCCCCTGGAACTGGAGTTACAGACAATTGTGAGCTGCCATGTTGGTACCGGGAATTGAACCTGGGTTTTTTTTGAAGAACAGTCAGTGCTCTTAACTGCTGAGCCATCTCTCCAGCCCCCAATATTTCACTATTAACTCCAATGCTAGCTATACTTTTTCTGTAGGTGTCATTCATTCTCTTGGGAAAGAAAAAAAAAATCAACAACCGTGAACTTGATGATACAACCATATAAACTATCAAAATTTAAACACAAAAATGGGAGTTAGGGCTGGGCATATAACTCAGTTACTAGAGTGTTTACCTAGCATGCACAAGGCTCTTGGCTACATCTGAAGCACCACATAACCCCTGGTAATATATGCATGTAATGTCAGCACTCCAGACAGCAGAGAGAAGATCAGAAGTTCAAGGTCATCCACAGCTACCTAGTAACTTCAAGGCCAGCCTGAGATACATGAAACTCTGGTCTCAAAAGAAAGGAAAAGAAAAAGAAGAGAAAAAAGAAAAGGAGCATTAAAAATTAAGAGTGAAAATGGAGAGATGGCTCCATGTTTAAGAACACTGGCTGCTCTTGAAAATGACTTCGGTTTGGTTTGGCTAGCTCCAGTTTCAGGGGCTCCATAGCCTTGTTTGGCCTCCCCTGGAACCAGACGCTCATGTGGTGCACATACATACATGTAGGCAAGCATTCATATAAATAAAATAAAAATAAATAAATCTTTAAAAAATTCAGAGCATCAGTGAGATGTTTGACAACTTTAAGTGGTTGAATTTTGGTAACTTATGGTTTTGATATTACACATGAAATGTCATTTAAAATTTCTTATTTTTTTATTTTGTGTTCTGTTAGCATATGAAAGTAAAACTGAGTTTCCCTCATGAAAAGGGAAGGAGAACAGAAAAAAATTTTTCGGAGAAATCATGGCCAAAACATTTAAAGTTGATGCAAATTATAAATATAGCATAGAAACTCAACAACTTCCAAACACAAGCAACAAGAAGAAAACTAGTATTTTATATCTGGGAAAAAATCTTTCATAATGTCAGGCAATATGGACACATTCTTCAGCATCAGAAGTTGCTGGAAGAATTCATCACCGGAGTATTTACAGTTCAAGAAATGTTCATGCTTCCTTCAGGCAGAGGGAAATTTATACCAGATGGAAGTCTGAATCTATACAAATGAAATGAAGCCAGAAATGGTTGACAACATTGGTAAATATAAGTTCATCTATTTATTTTTGCAGGGCTGAAGATGGAACCATTGCTTTGGGTATGCTAGGCAAGTGCTCTACTGCTGAGCCACACCTGAGCTCCAGAAGAATTTTTAAAATGTCTTTTATTTGTGTAAATATCTTAAAAAGATAGTTGGCTATCTAAACGAAAGCCATTATGAGCTATTACAGAGTTCAAAACACATATAATGGGCTGGAGAAATGGCTTAGCAGTTAAGAGTACTTGTTGCTGTTGCAGGGGACCTAAGTACAGGTCTCAGCACCACATCAGGTGGCTTGCGAACACTTGTAACTCCAGTTCCAGAGGATCCCAAACCTTCTTCTGGACTCAGTGGGCCCTTGCGACTCAGGCACACAAACATAAATGAAAATAAATAATAAATCCTTTTAAAAAGGTAACTTCCTTTCTTTCCTTCTTTCTCCTCTGTGTGTGTGTGTGTGTGTGTGTGCGCACGCGCTCATGTTCTCTGCTGGACATTTGAACCCAGGTCTTAGACATGCTAGGCACATGTTCTACTAGTGAGCTATGTCCCCAGTCTCTTTTCAGGATGTAAACCTGAAAGTTTACATCCATTAAACAACAAATCCCCATTCTTCCCTCCACACATGCCCCAGCAGCCAGTATTCTGTTTTCTGTCTCTATGAATTTGATGATTCTTGTTACCTCATTTAAGTGTGATCATAACATTTGTCTTTTTATCACTGGTTTATTTCACTTGGCATAATGCCCTCAAGGTTCATCTGTGCTATAGAATGTTTTCTTAAAAAATAAAAAACTTCCTTAAAACTTAAAAGACAAAACTTCCTTAAAAAATAAAAAGCAAACAGAAATAGTATCCCACTGTATGTTCGTAGCACATTTTCTTTAGATATTTATGGATTTATAAGCACTACTTTTGGGTTACCGTAAATAATGATGCTATAAAACACTTCTGAGTCTTCACTTTCAGTTCTTTTGTATCTATGCCTGAAAGTGGAATTGCTGGGTCACATGGGAATTTTAAATGATCAAACATGTCTTTAATAGGGGATTCAAGTCTAAAATATATAAGGAACTCTGAAACATTAGTAAGGAATCAATCCAGACACTTTGCTGAAGGTATATAGCTGCCATAAAGCACTTGGAAAGATGTTTGGTATCTACTGTCAACTAGGGAAATGTAAAAAGTATAAGATACCACTCTAATTTATTACAATGGCAAAAATGTAAAGGACCACCCAGGGAGTGGCAAGGATATAAAGAAAATGGGAACTTTCATACATTGTTGGTAGAAGTGTCAAATTAAAAACCATGTTGTAACGTATTTAGCAGCTGGTAAAATGCTTGCTGTGCAAGCATGAGGACCCAAGTTTGTTCCCAGGACTCATGTAAAAAACTTGGCCATGAGTGGTCATGGTGGTAAATACTTTTAATCCCAGCACTCGGGAGGCAGAGGCTTGGTCTACACATGGAGTTCCAGGCCATTCAGGACTACATAGTGAGACCTCATGTAAAAAACAAAACAGAACAACAACAACAAAAAAATACAGGAAACAAAACAAAACAAAACAAAAAAACCAAAAAGGAAGACAACAAACCTGGGCATGGTGATACGTGCATGCAATCCCACTGCTGGGGAGGCAGAGAGATGGGAGGGTCCCTAGCATTTGCTGCCTACCCAGTCTAGCTGAATCAGTGAGCTCCAGGTTCAGTGACACACCATATTTCAAAAAGGAATGTGGAGACTGAGAAACACTCCATGTTAACCTCTGACCTATACACACACAGAAAAAAAAAAGAAAATGTTAAACATGTGCCTATTTTATGATTCAGCCATTTTAGTTCTACGTATTTGTCCACAAGCAAAGAAAGCATTTATCTACACAAAGAGCTGTATGTGGATGTTTAGAGCCACTTTATTTATGACAACCAGAATGTCCATCAGCAAATGAAAGGATAGCCAAATTGTCATACAGTCATACAAGGGAATCTTACAAAAGGGAGAAAAACTATCAACAGACACAATAATATGGATGGATTGCAAGTGAGTTACCTGTGAAAGCCAGTCAATAATTATTAATACACTTATACAAAACTCTAAACAATAAACAATTATTTTTGTGATAGGAAGATCAGTGAAATGGGTGTGGTAGGGTAAGCCTGTAATCCCAGCACCGAGAAGGCTGAGGCCAGCCTAGGCAACACGGTAAGAGCCTGAGTTCTGGTTGCCTGGGATGAGGGTCAGGTAGGGAAGACTAAAGGGAGAACTTTCAAAGGGGCACTAGGAAATTTTTGAGGGCGATAGATTTGTTCACAAGTTTGATTGTAGTGATGCTATAGTGGTGTGTGTGTGTGTGTGTGTGTGTGTGTTGTATGCCATCATATATGTTAAATATGCACACATCTTTATATACCAACCTCACCTTAATAGAAACACAAACTCTCAGAACAGACTTCAGTCCATTCCCTGAAACCAAGACACTTTCCTCTAACATAATCTTGAAAGCAGGGAAACAGAAAACTGTTGGCAGGGATGTATCTTTCAAGTATTTTTTTTTCTTTAAAAACCAAGTTATTGATTTTGTAAGATGCCTTCCTAGTCTCTTATGGATTCCTCTACAGTAGAAAAGGTCTACCAAGCTTGTACACACCCTTTCCTGGTTGTGATGACGTATGAAAAAGCTGCATTAGGGCCTTGTGCTTCTGGGAAAATGGGAGTAAAATGTACTTTCCCCAGTACCACTAAGAACAACCAAAATGCCTAGCCTTAGATAAAAAAAATGATGTGGAGAAGAAAAGCAGAGTTATTGAGGACTACCGGACCTGATGAACACATGATTTCCATACCTTCCGGACTGGTTTTGGAGAAGCCAGAACCCAGAAAAAGCAGACACAGATAGAAGTGGGGGGACCTAAACACACACACCCTGGAAGAAAAGTCTGCTCTTTCTATCTAGACAGAAACCTCTGCACAATGATTGCTCTATTTCAGCCAAACACTACAAAGGGGGAGGGGGGATCCCAAAAGCCTGTGCGGCCCCACCCTTAAGCAGTAAAGGCCTCAGACTTGTAACAGTAAAGCGATGTTCCCAAACAGCCCTCGCTTCAGGGAGCTATCAGAGAAGGCAGGATTCACAACGAGGTGGCCTGCGGGTAGGCTAATGCACCTCCCATTCCTTGGCTCCACTGAATCAGCCCGGACTTTCCCTTCTGCTGAGAAGCACCAAGGCGTCCCGCCCCCTCCGCTGACGTCACCCTGCCCAGAGTCTGAACTCTCACCCCCTTGCAGCGCTGACGAGTTCCCTGCTACCACCACATAACTGGAGGCAACGTCGAGGCGCCACAGAGCACAGGCGACTGGTGGTTAGCGGCCGAGGCCTAACGTGGACCCAGCTTCTCGTCTCACCCCGCCCCGCCCCGCAGTCATATGTAGTTCTAGCGCGCAGGCGCAAGTGCAGGCGCGCGCGTGCGCACACGTCAGCAACCGCTGATTGCGGAGCCTGGAATTTAACTCTTCCCTGCCCGTTGTAGGGTAGTGTGAGCAGCATCTGGAGAGACCTGCTGAAATAGTATTTGACTAACATAACGTCAGTTTTTTAAAATTACTCTTCCTACTAAGAATCAGGAGTTCTCAGCTTGAGTGGGAAACAATTCACTAAGATAACGGAATTGTTAGAATTAACTGACAAGGACAGCCGTCATAAAAAATGCACTGGCAAACAATAAGCATACTTGTTTGAAACGAAGGGGGAGAAAAGTCTCAAAACTCAAATACAATTTTTTTGAACTGAAAATTACAATATCTTACAGGTAAAAAAATCATAGCAGAATTTAAAGGCCTCAGAATTGGAGATTAGAAGAAAATTTACTTTACAAGGAGAGAAAAATAGATTGGAAAAACAGAAGAGATTCAGGGACATGGGAGATAATATTTTAAAAAACTAATTTTTGGATCATGAGAGTTTCAGGAGAGGAGACTATAGAATTAAAATAGTAGTCAAAACATTAATGCCTAAACTTTTCTGAAATTTGGCAAAAAGGCATAAACCTACAGATTCAAGGACCTGAGAAAATTTCAAGTAGGATAAACAACAACAGCAAATCTGTGGTTTATCAGAGCCAACCTTCTAAAAATTAAGACAAACTATTCTATAGAGGAAAAGCATTAGAAAGCAAAGACAGAGGAAGAAGACTGCCAAGTTTTTCAGTGCTAAAAAGAAATTTAGTCAGGCATGGTTGGTCTCACACGTAATCCTACACTTGGTAGACTGAGGCAGGAGGCTCTCAAGTAAGAAACCAACTCGGGCAACCCGGTGAGACCCTGCATAAAAAAACAACAAAACAGCTTCAAATGTAGAATTATATAGCTTGCAAACATATTCCTCAGGAATGAAAGGAAAATCAATCAAGATACATTCTCTTATGACAAAAACAAAACCCAAAAGACTGAAGAGAATTTGCTGCTGACAGATCCTAATGAATGGATTAAGAAAGGTTTTTTTTTTTGTTGTTTGTGTTTTGTTTATTTGTTTCGAGACAGGGTTTCTCTGTTATAACTCTCGCTGTCCTGGAACTCACTCTGTAGACCAGGCTGGCCTCAAACTCACAGAGATCTGCCTGCCTCTGCCTCCTGAGTGCTAGGATTAAAGGCATGCGCCACCACCAGCCTGCTAAAGAAAGTTTTTTTGACAAAAAGCAACTGATAGGGCTCAGTGGTAGAGTACTTGTCTCACATGCACAAGATCCCGAGTTTGATTTCCCAGAATAGCAAATAGTAACCATAATAACCTTGACAAACATAAACGACAATTGAAGTCCTATCAGAAGGAAGAAGAATGGCAGAATAAAAGGGAGGGTAAGTACGATAGATATATTTTTTCTTTTCTTGGTCTTTCTGTATCATTTGACAGTTAAAGCATTAATTCTAGCACTGGCTTTTGTAGTTCTTAATATATGTAGAGGAAATCTTTAACATAATTATATTATAGATGGGGAAGGGTTGAGTTATAAAAAGAGATAAAATTTCTACACTTCATTCAAATGTTGAAACGATGACTCCAGCAGACTAACTTGTGTGTATGTGTGTGTATATGTGTGTGTGTGTGTGTGTGTGTATATATATATATATATATATATATATATATATATATATATATATAAATGTAATACTTAGACATTAAACATACCATGCAAAGATATACCCAGCAGGGTACATTAACATGAACCTGTAGTCTCCACTACTAGAGAAACTACATCAGGATAATGACTCGAATCTGGGAGTTCAGGAGAAAAGCCCATTTCTTAAGAGAAAAGGGGAGCAAGTGAGAGCAAGAATGAGAACAGGAACAAGCAAAACACAACATATGTCTGTAATCCTGCCACTCTGGAAGTAAAGGCAGGAGGATCAGACATTCAAGGTAATCCTGGGCTACATCATGAGTTTAAGGTCAACCTGAGCTACAAGAGACCCTATCTGAAACAAAGGAACAAACGAACAAGCAAAAGTATATCCAAAGAACACTATAGCTAAATCAACACGGAAATTAAAAAAATATCTTCAAGAAACACACAAGGAAGGCTGGTGAGGGAACAAATGAGAGGGTGATGGAGGTGAGGGGGTCAGAGGTAACCCTTTTGTCAACTGGAGCACAGTCTATTGTGTGCTTTGGTATGCATCAGAAATGTGGAAAGGAAGAAGAATCTGCCAGGCTCTTCCACAGAGCTGTGCATTGGCCAATTGGGTCTCAGCAGGGCTGTTTACACTAGTACTCAAGGAAGGGCTCTTCTCCAATCCTCCATCACACCAGAAGGGGCTCCTTGCCAAGGCGTGGGCTCAGCTAACATCAGCACCGTAAGGGATCCCTGCCGGGGCAGCATGGCACTTCTGTTTTCTGATTACAAAAGCCCAAAGTACCACTGCGTGTGTGTGACCTACGGTGCTGGTAAAATGAAATGAAAATGGCTTTGAAAAGAGCCTGATACAACTTTGGCAAGGGCTAGAGGCAAACTCAATACATTTGGAACTCTGCCCTGTTCCAAATCAGGCAATCTTGGCAAAGTCTCCCTTCTAGATATAAAGACCCGTTTTAGCAGGCATATTCGCTCTTTGAGCCACTCAGAAGAAAATGTGAACTGAGCCCTGAAGGAGATCAACTGCCTGTTTATGCTATTGAGGACAAGCTATCTGACACTTCCTGCTAAGAGGTGAGCCCCAAATCTTGTAGTAGACCACTTTTCATGACCCATTGGCCCTATGTTTCTGGCTCCTTCCATCCTTGATCTCCTGGAGGAATACCTCTAAAGGCTTTCCATAAAGTTATTTATAAGTTTATACTTTTTTAAAGGGAAAGATAAGATGGCTCAGCAAGTAAAGGCACTTGCCACCAAGCCTGAAAACCTGAGTTGGATCCCCAAACCCACATGGTAGAAGGAGAGAATTGGCTCCCACAAGTTGTCCTCTGATCTCCATATT
Source organism: Cricetomys ansorgei (assembly GCA_026225945.1). Taxonomy (NCBI): domain Eukaryota; kingdom Metazoa; phylum Chordata; class Mammalia; order Rodentia; family Nesomyidae; genus Cricetomys; species Cricetomys ansorgei. The sequence continues at coordinate 2,081,722 of JAMJFZ010000736.1, forward strand.
CACGCCATGGGTACATATGCTCCTGTCCCAAAATAGACAAATCTGAAACAGTTTTTCTTTTTTTTTTAAAAAAACACAAGAAAAATAAAAGGTGGCCAGGCAGACTATTCAAGCCATTTATTATTTCAAATGTCATTTTAATTGGTTTGATGCAAAAGCATCTTAATACCTCCAATAAAATGGTACTGCTACCTTCAAATACTAAAATCACTTTCAGAAAAAAAAATACAATTGAATGTGGTAGCTCACACCTGTAAGTCTAGCATTCAGTAGGCAGAGCCAGGAGGGTCACTACAAACTTGAGGCCAGCCTGGTCTATATATCGAGTTTCAGACCAACAATGGTTATAAAGGGAGGGAAAGACTGTCTCAAAACAAAACTAAACCAACAAAAAGAGTAATCCAGCTAACTTCTCCTGACAGACACAATATAGAAATGACCAAATATGGAAAATTGATGTTTTTGTAATATAAAGTTTTCCAGTTCGGGTTTCCTGACATTTGTTTTGAGAATACTAACATTATTTTATAACTCTTCATGTAGAAGTTTTACACCTTTACAATAGATTCATCTGAAGTATTTGTGTGTGTGTGTGTGTGTGTGTGTGTTTCTGTTGTCATTTAAATAGTTTCTTTTTTCTCTTGGGATTTCATTTCCTGATTATTTTTGACGGAGTATAAAAACACAGCTAATCTTGAATATTGATATTTCCCCTTGCTCCCTGCCAACCTTTTGCATACACAAGTTTCCACAGAGGCTACCATTACTTCCTCAGTAGGCTCAGCGATATGCTTTTCAATGCGATATTTTCTTGCCCTGTCTGCTGGCTAGGAACTACATTCCAACGCTCACAAGTTTGTCTGATTTTGTTTTCCAAGCTTTTGATGCTTTTTACCCACCATGCATGATATTTGTGGTGCCATCTGAAGGAAGCTCATCTCTCATTTGGAGCTTTCGAAGAACAGTTTTTCTAATCACGATTGGATGTATCAGATGCTTTTAATAAATTTTATGAAAGTCACCATTTTAAGGCCTTTATTCTGTTAATATGGTGAATAGCCTTTATTTTCAAATTGTTCAGTAGCCCTGCATTTATGAAATAAATATACCCTTTCATAGAAAAATAAAAGGTAGTTTTTGCCAGCTCTTTCCAGACTGTGTCGTAATGACTCATGGTGGTAACCCTCTAGAGCTTTGCATATTTTTGATAGTATGTGCTGGAATTTTGTGGAAAATGCCTTCTCTGAGAGCTAGTAACCTAAATCCGAAAAATCTTTAAAAGCTTTACCAGGTTGCTTGATGCGTAAGTGCAGGTATGTCTGTCTGCTCAACTTAAAATCAGATCCACAATTATTCAGCCTTTTCTTATGAACATAGTTATAATTTATTTTTCTCATGTGTCGCTACACACACATAGCAGAGTGCACACACAAACACATATGTAGTCTCTATAATCTAGATGATGTGCCCTCTTTTATTCCTGATACTGTTTTTATCTTCTGGCTTTTCTCCTTGAGCAATCTACCTAGAGGTTTTTCCATTTTGTTGGTAGTTTCAAAGAACCAGCTTTAGGTTTATTGATCTTTCTATTATGTGTCTATTTTCTATTTTTTATTATTGTGTGTATATGACGTATGGGGAGGGCACTCACACACGTGCCTTGATGCATGAGCGGAGGTCAGAGCATAACCTCGTGGACTCAGTTCCCTCCTTCCGTCTTCATGTGGGTTTCAGGGATTGAACTCAGGTTATCAGGCTTGTGCCCAAAACACCTTTACCCACTGAGCCATCTCCTCAGCCCCCATTTTCTATTTTATTGATTTCAGCTGGCATCCTTACTTTTTCTTGCCTTCCAAGCTTCAGCCTTAATATATTCTTACTCGAGCTTTCTAGCTATAATTTTTTGAGATTATAATATAATCACATCATTTTCCCATTCCCTTTTCTCCCTCCAGCCACTCCCATGGATCACCTCTTTTAAATTCATGGTCTCCTTTTCTTTAACTGCTGTTACATATGTGTGTGTGTGTGTGTGTGTGTGTATTCCTAAATATATAACTATAACTTGCTCAGTCTGTACAGTGTTACTCATACGTATGTTTTCAGGACTGACCATTTGGTATTGGATAACCAATTGGTGTGCTCTTCCCTGGGGAAGGCTATTACCCCCCCCCCCCGCTCTTATCATTCCTTAGTTGCCTGTGGTTCTTTGTGTAGGGTTGAGGCCTCATGGGCTTTCCACTGTGTACTTTAGTCCCAGCCCCACAACTGGATATATGTGTGTTTGTGTGTGGTATGTATGAGTACCGGTGTGCGTACCAGGTGGGCATGTGTAGAGGCCAGAGGCTGACATCAGAATGTCTTCATCAATCCCTTCTCCATCTTGTTTATTCAATTTAGTTGATTGAGAGACCGCCTCTCACTTACGTAGCGCTGGCTGACTTAGAACTCACTTTGTAAACCAGGCTGATCTCAAACTCGTAGAGACCCGCCCGCCTTTGCTGAGACTAAAGATCTGTGCCTCCTTCTTTTTTGAAGCAGTGTCTCACTGAACCAGGAGCTCCCTGTTCAGGGTAAACCAGCAGTCCAGTGAACCCTCTGGATTTGTCTGTCTCTACCCCTTATCCCTGAGGTGAGGACTGGTTAAGTCCAACTTTTGAGATTTTCATTCTGGTGCTATAGATCTAAACTTAGGTCTTTACGTTTACCCAGCAAGCTCTTTACCTAATGAATTCAAGACTACTGTGTTTTTGAAGGCTATGTTTTCTGAGATTCTAAAAAGACACATTTCTCTCTCTCTCAGCTCACTAAAGAGCCACTGTTAATGCCTTTCACAGTTACAGAAGTCTACAGTGACTCTTAGCTTCGGTCACCTGTATGTAATGTACGTTTCTCACCTTGTTGAGTCTTTGCAGATTTTCTTTATCAGTGGTTTTCAGCAGCTGGATCTGGATGTGTCCTGATGTGGTTTTCTTTGTGTTGTTATTCATTGGGCAATTTAGATGGGCAGGTTTCTGGGATTTTAAAAATCACATTTGGGATCTTGTGTTGTGTACATTATACTGGCAAATTGCCATGTGCTGTTGTGGTGTGTACATTATATTGGCAAATTGCCATGCGCTGTTTGTGCTCACTGAGAAGCTGGCTGTAGAAGCAGCCCCTGTGCCCCCACTTCAGAATCAAGCATGTTTATCTCAGTGTCGTCCAAAGCCAATTGAGCACAGGCTGTCTGCCCTAACTATGTGACAGGGAGGGAAGAGAATACCAAAACAGCCCAGCAGTAAGAACATCGTGCCCTTGAGATCAGCTTAAAGGTAAAAACATTTCCTACAGAGGTTACTGTTGTATATGGTGTAAAATTGCCTGCAGTGGTAAAGAGAGTCCAGAGGCTCAACCATGGAGGAAAAACTCAATTGGGAACTCCAGCAGAATGTCTCTTCTTCCCCAGTTGGTTTATGCAGGATGTTGTGAGCACCCAATTTGACGATGTTATCTCCGTGTTGCTATTAGTTCTTTCGTTCAGAAGCCTTATCCAAGGGGACACTCTACTCTGCCCAGGAATCTCTATCTGGAACTCTAGCTGACTGGTGAATGTTTTGAGTTCCTGGGTTGACAACATGCCATCACCCCTCTATATCGATGCCCCCCTCTATCACTTGCTATTTATTCTTCTGCTTTGGCTTGCTATGTACTGGATATGACATTAAACTGATAATATAGAAATACATACGTATGCTATGTACGTAATAAACTCACTCATTCAAAACCAGAAGTAGTTATCAGAGATCATTTTCTGAACCTTACAGAATACTTTGGGCTGTTTCTTTAAATTTTTTTGTGTGCTCAGCTATTCTCCTCTCTTGGGATTCAAATTGCACATACACAAAACTGCTTGATACTGTCGCTGAGGGTCTGTGTATTGTTTCATAGCCTTTTCTCCATTATATTTTATTTTAGATACTTTTTGTTGTTTAAGATCTCTGGTGTTGGGGGCTGGGGAGGTGGCCCCCATTAGTAACACGCTTGCTGTGCAAGTATGAGAACCTCAGATTGATCCCCAGCAGCCATGTAGAAGCTGGGTATGATGGCATGTGTCTGTAACCGCAGTCCTGGGCAGGTGGAGACTAGAGGATCTCTGGAGCCTGTTGGCTAGCCATTGTAGCCAAATTGACGGACTCCAGGTGTGGTGAGAGACCCTGTCTCAAAGACAGACATGGATGTTATTGCAAAAAATAACCAAATGAGATTAATAGCCAATTAGGAGCCAGATATTTGCTCTTAATCTCACTCAGAGATACTATAAATTTGGGTATTATAGTTTTCCTACTTAGAATTTCCATTTGGTTATTTTTGTATTGATTTCTGTTTTCGTCCTGTTCAAATTCTTTTACCATTCTTCCTCTTTTTTTTTTAACTTTATTGAGAATATTTATAATAGTTATTCTTCTTTTGTTGTTGTTTTGAGTTAGGATTTCTCTTTGTAGCCCTGGCTGTCCTGGAACTTGCTCTGTGGACCAGGCTAGTCTGGACTTACAGAGATCCACCTGCCTCTGCCTCTCGAGTACTGGGATTAAAGGTGTGCGCCATTGCTGCCCAACTTACAACAGCTATTCTTTGATTGATGAGTTATACCCCATGGATATGAAGGCCAAGGAAAATTTCTGGAACTCCTGGAGTCCTATCATTTTATTATATTTACCTGGAGATTTTATTTCATAGGTCATTGCCCTGAACTACAATGAGAGTAGCATTCTGTCAATGTTCTTTCTATATTATCAGTTTAATGTCATATCCAGTAATAGTAATTCATTGTTGGTTTTGGAGTGCCATTTTGGTCTCACATTCTAAGTACTGTTAGACCAAGTTACATAGTACAATGAAAACAAAACAAACACACAACTAGTATCACATTTGGTCACACCATGGGTAAAACTAGAATTATTCATAACGTCCATTTTTTTTCATCAAAGATCACATTTATTATACTTGTAACAGCTGCCCGGTTGTTGGCACAGAACAGAGCTTGTTGTGTAGAGAGTTTACCTACAATTCATTAGCATGTCAAGAACATTTCTAGAAGATTTCTAAACTTGCCTGTCAGTCTAAATCGCTCTGAAGCTTTTGTTGATGACGTAAAGATAATGTGCTGCGCCAGAGGCAAATGAATGATTGGCCAATCCTTAGCTGCAAGTGTGAGGAAGTCACCTGGAACTGCACGTTATAAAACATATACTAATGGATAAAGGGTTGAGCTGAAACCTAAAACATGATTCTTTTTCCATCTTTGGTGAATGACTGACTCCTTTACCTGCTGGTAAACTTTAATGATACTTTAAAGACTTGCTTTACCTGTATGATACCGCTATAACTTCTGACACACATCTCAAGGGAGAAATTACTGTAATTGCTGGGGTAAGTTGCTGGCAAGACACATAATTTTAAGAGGGAAGACTATTGCTGTCTTATCTGTGTTTCTCACTCTCAGTTTTGCAAATGCATAATGACTCCACCGTGAAAACTGCCGCAAGGTGCCATGGGACATTTTAACAGACTTGTTGCCAACGAAATAAGGAGTTTGCATTAAACTATTAAAAAATCAGCTATAAAGTTTTTTTTTTTTTTTTATCATTTTGCTGTGTGGAATAGAAGCTTTTCCTCAGTACATTGTTTATATTTTTAACAACTACCATCTTTGGTTACCAGTCAGATGATAAATTATAAAGATATTACTTAGAGGGATTAAAAATAATTGAAACTATTTAAGGAACCATTTAATGGTTCACAACATTAGACTTTCAAGACTCTTGGGCTACTGGAAAAAAATGGATGTCGCTTAAAATACTTAACCATGCTCAGTCACAATGATTATTCTAAAACAATCATTGATTTTAAGTTTACTTATAATTTGATTGTCTTTTTATCAAAAAGAATATAGTGATGTATGCGTGTAAGTTCTCCTCTAGAAAAGCCTAATACCATAAACATTATCCTAAATACTTCCATGAGATCAATTGGGGCAGGAGCTGTAACTCAATTTAGAATGCCAACTGAGCTTGTCCAAGGCCTGAGGTTTGCTTCCTAACACAAAAACAAAACTGTAAAATCTGTGCATCTATTTCTTGGCAGTTCTCTTGTTGCTTAGACATTTTGTCCCAATTGAAACAGTCATTCCTAGTGGGAGATCCATTAAGACTCAGTAAGTAGGCAGAACGTCTGAGCTTAGGGAGTAAGCAGAGCTCCTCAGGAAGGTCCTGATACTTAGAAGATTGACAAGGTCCCTTCCCTGAGATTATACAAGCAGTAACAATTTCTGGGATGCGGAGATGCTCCCTGGGCCAAGCTGCCTGCAAGTCATGTAGGGAGTTCCATGGATGCAGCTTGTGTGAGTTGTCACCATGCTGAGGTAAGTTTTTTAGTGACATAGCTGCCTTTGAATCACCCATACTCCTGAAAGTAATCCCAATAACGTCACAGGTTCACTGAGCTCCATTGTGGATTCTTTCTTCCTTTCTTCCTTTCCTTCTTTCCTTTCTTTTTTCTTTTCTTTTTTTTTTTTTTTTTTTGAGACAGGGTTTCTCTGTTGCAACTCTGGTTGTCCTGGAACTCACTCTGTAGACCAGGCTGGCCTCAAACTCAGAGATTGTCTGCCTCTGCCTCTCAAGTGCTGGGGCTAAAGACCTGTGCCACCACTGCCTGGCCATTTATTTCATCTGTTGTTGGTGAATAAGCATTTGTTCACATTTCCTCAAGAAAAATTATGAAACCTCACACAAGACTGTGTGTGTGTGTCTGTCTGTGTGTGTATGTGTAGGGTGTGCAAATGTGTATCTGGCTATATGTGTACAGGTGTGGAGGTCAGAGGTCAATGTTAGGTGTCTTTTTCTATTGCTCTCCACCTTATTGTTTTGAGGCACAGTCTCTCACTGAAACTGGAGCTCACCAATTGGTTAGGCTGGCTGGCCACTGAGCTCCCAACTCACCTGTTTCTGCCTCCCCTGCACTGAGATTACAGATTATGTCACCATGCCCAATTTTCTTCCTTCATTTAGATGCTGGGGATTGAACTCAGGTCCTTATGCTTGCTCTACAAATACTGTGCTGATTAAGCCATCTCCCTAGCCCCATACAGCATCTTTAAAAGTTAAAATATTTTTTAAAATTGTTTTATTTTTTGAAAATTTCATACACAAGCACTGCATCTGCATTACCCCTACCCTTTCTTACCCTACATCTCCTCCCATCTCCCATGACTTGCCTCTCAAATTCATGATCTCTTTTGTATTACATGTATGTGCATAAGTCTGTGTGTATATGTGCACACATGCATATGTAACCTACTAAATCCATTTAGTTTTGCCCCTATGTTCATGTGTCCAGAGTGGACCACTTGAGATCAGATAACCTATGTGGGAGCTTGTTTCTGAAAGAAAACTGATTCTGCCCCTCTCACCATCCACTGACTGTCTGCAGCTCTTCATCTAGGAGTGGGATCATGTGCAATTTCCCCTCTTCACATTGGCATGCCAACTGGTGTTGTTAGTATGCTGATCTGTTTTCAAGTGGCTGTGTTGTTGAGAGTTCATGGGTGCATTTTCCCTGCCATGTCTAGGGGAAAAAGTTGAAATCTTTTTTTTTTTTTTTTTTTTGAGACAGGATTTCTGTATTATAACCCTGGCTGTCCTGGAACTCACTTTGTAGACCAGGCTGGCCTCGAACTCACAGAGATCCACCTGCCTCTGCCTCCCGAGTGCTGGGATTAAAGGCATATGCCACCACCACCCAGCTAAGAGCTGAAATCTTAAACCAGTCATGGTAGTGCATATCTCAGACAAATTCGAGGAAGAGAATTCAAGAGTTCCAGGTCATTCTTGGGTACATAATAGGAGACCAGCCTAGACTACATGAAACTACTTTCAAAACATAAAACAAAATAGAAGCATCAAAAAGTTGAAATGTTAAGCCCCCTTAAATGTCTATAAAGCCCACGGGTTTATAGATTGCGAACCCATTATAGATTATTAACGCATTGTAAATATTAGAACAAAAGTTTAATCAAACTAAACTTCAGAGGAGACCTCCAATAAAAGATGCCCACACTGGGTGGTGGTGGCACATGCCTTTGATCTCAGCACTCGGGAGGCAGAGGCAACGGATCTCTGTGAGTTCGAGGCCAGCCTGGTCTACAGAGTGAGTTCCAAGACAGCCAGGGTTACAACAGACAAACCCTGTCTCGAAAAACCAACAAACAACCAAACAAACAAAAAGATGCCCATTATTCTTCTGTTTTTCTTATATGTGCTGAGGATCAAATCTTGGCTCCCGTGCATGGGAAGCAAGCATTGTCCTGCTAAACTACATCCCCAGCACTGAGATGACTGATTTTAACAGTAGACTTTCTCTGGCCTCCAGAATGTCTGCTTTCAGGAAATGGAATGGGATAGATTGGAAAGGGCTCAGCTGCCCTTTGCACTTTGTACTCTTGCCCTAGGCAAACTTCATTCCAGCAGGTATGACTCCATATGGAAGTCAGCACAACAACAGTGCTAAGGAGTCTGGTGGGGCAAAACAAATAAAATGTCAGCATGAAGGAGATGAAACAATGAGGAAAGGGAACGTTGGGATCTCTCACCAAGAGAGGCCTGGTGGTGGTAGCACAGGCCTTTAATCCCACTACATGGGAGGCAGAGGCAGGCAGATCTCTGTGAGTTCGAGGCCAGCCTTGTCTACAGAGCCAGTTCCAGGACAGCCAGGGCTACACAGAGAAACCCTGTCTCGAAAAACAACAAAAAGAGGGTAGATGATAGCTACCAAGACTAGGGCCAGCTGAATCCTCGAGCTTTGAACACAGCAAGAGACTGCCTCAGTAAATAAAATGGACTCTGACCACCACATGAATAATACATACACATGTGTGCCACACACATGTGAACATGTATACATACATGCAAGCACACACCACACGCATACACATACAGATCAAAAAATGTTCATGATCATCCTTAGCTATACAGAGAATTCAAGGCCAGCCTGGGATACATGAAACCCTGTCTCAAAAAACAAACAAGCAAACACACAAAAAACAAAGAAAGAAGAAAATCCCCAAAATCAAACCAACAAGTAAATAAATGTCAGTAAACAATGTTACTTTTTCTTGCTAATAATTTATGTTAGATGTATTTCCATGCTGCTACACAGATGTTTTTCCCCCTCAAGGAGTACTTCATGACTGGGCCATAACTTAGGTAATTGGCCTCTCACTAAAGTACAGTCATAGCATTTCCAATCTTTAGTGCTTAGTCTATTCTTGTATATACATAAAGTTTTGCACAGGTGTAAATCTTTCTCTAAGATAATTGAATAGACTTGGAATTAATGATCAAAAGCTTTGTGTGTTTATAAATTTGATAGTTTGGTGGTATGTGGTGTGTGTGTGAGTGGACACATGCATGCACAGCTGTACATAAGTGCAGAGGCCGGAGGAGGACATCGGTCATCCTCTACCTCTTACTGACTTATTCCCTTGAAACAGGGCCTCTCACTGAACCCGGAACTTGAAAATGTTCAGTTAGGCCGGTGGCCAGCATGCTCCTCCTGCCTCTAATTGCTTCTCCCAGGGCTAGAATTAGTTTCCCGTGGCCATGCCTGGCTTTTGAAACAGATGCTGGTGTTCTGAAATCAGGTCCTCATGCTTGGACAGCAGGAGCTCAGATACACTGAGCCATCTCCCCAGCTCCATATTTTTTAAAAACTTTCGTAAAAATTAACTTCTGCGGTTTACCAATTTTCTCTCCCCTGGGCAAGTTTTGAGACTATCTAGCAAATGAATATTTCCACTCTATATTTTGTCTGTGTTAGAAGGTTGACACTGTGACAGCAGGAAATGGTTCCTACCGGCATAGGTTGCCAGGTCAGGCTAAAGCCATGTCACTAGATCGCATCTCTCATGACGTTGTATGAAGCTCTTACTTTATTTATGGGAGTTCATGAAACAATCTTTATAGTTTGGAATATTATATTTCCTGCCTCCTGTAAAGTAGAACTGTGAACTCTAACCCCATGATGATGTTCAAAATAAATACGCTGCTTTATAGCCTGTGAAGTGTTTTCCCACACATATTTTTATTGATGATAGATTGATGTTTTTTTCTTAAGGGATGGTGCTAGGGATTGAGTCTAGGATGTCGTATGTGTTAACACATGCTTAACCACTGAACTACTATGTCCATAGACCCTGCATGTATTTTGTTTTATGTTTTAAAATATCTTACTTAGGGGATGGAGAGACATTTAGGAGTGCATACTGATCTTGCAGAGGACCTATGTTCAATTCCCAGAAAATAGGTTGGGACACTCATAACAGCCAGTACTTCTAGCTCCTGGGGGAGTTGTTGCTTCTGGCTTCCAAGGGCATACTTCACAATTAAACACACACACACACACACACACACACACATATATGGGGTGGGGTGCATGAGTGTCACAGTATGTATGTGGAGGTCATACGTAGGACAGCTTGTGGGACTGGAGCCTCTTCTTTTACCACGCGGGGTCCAGGTATCAAATCCAGGTGGTCAGGTTTGGCAGCAAGCACTTTACCCACTGAGCTATTTCATGGGCTCCCTGTATGTATGTTAAATGTACCTTTCTCCAAATCAGAAATCTAGGACTAAAAGGACTTGTCGAATTTGAAGAATGTTGTCTTAGATATACTGGAAAAGTCAAAAGTGAACAGGAGCAGGAAATCATCTATCAGATTATGCTGGCAGGTTTCTCATGTCTGCAGGGTCAGTTCTGTACTTCACAGCAGCCATTTTTCTCTCTAATAGTGTTTGGAACTCTGAGTGGCTCTTGAGTCCAAGCCCATGTATTCAAAATGAATACAGCTATTATCATAGCTGATTCTTACTTTAATCATTCTTGCAGGACCTCTTCACATTCCAAGACAATGCAAAAATACAAAATGCAGATAGAAGCAGCTGACTCGAGGTTCAATCCTCCAGTGAGCTCCTTCGTATTAAGCTCTGTGGACCCTATCAGCAAAGGAGATCGAGTAACAAACACACTGGCAAAGACGAGCATTACTGACAAACAGCTACACGGTGCCTGAAGGGAAGGCATGACAAGAATCTTTCTATGTAATCTTGTACCCACCCATTTATTTAGCGTGGGTCACATGTCCATCATTGCTGCTTGTGGGAGAGGAACAGAATTTGCTTGTGCACTGCAGCAAGTCGAAAAGAGGTTTCTTTTCCCCTTTCTGCAGAGTCCATAGTCACGAGAGACTCTCAAAAAGCCTCACAGCAGCAGATAGTGCTATTTATTCACTTGGAAAATAACCAGAGCCCATTTTTTCATGAGTGATTTGCCCCAAGATGTTTCAAAAATAGACAGTTCCATATATCAGTCATGTAATCCTAGGACTGCACAAGATATACTGTTAAAGAGCTTCTCAATTGAATATTCCATGTCTGTATTTAGTAATGCTAGTAATCTAGATAGCCTTTCTTCACATCTTACATACATATTGGCCTTATTTCTTTATTGCCAGTAGTTGGAGATGGTGTCCAGGCTACTGAGCTTTGCCACTGACCTATATCCCAAGCCCGTTTTTGTGTTTTGTTTTTGTCATTGTTTTGTTTTCTTGGAGACAAGGTCCCACTACACATCTCAGGATAACCTTGAATCCACAGATCCACCTGCTTCTGCCTCCCGGGTGCTAGGATTACAGGTGTGGGCCACACCCCACCCAATACTTGATCTCATTTCTTCCTTGCCTTTTTTCAACACCAGTAGCCAATGATTCACTTGTACTGAGTTACATCACCACAGCAAGCCTGAGTTTTGCAGTGAAAATTAAGCATCTGTGTATTCTCCTTAAAATGCAGACTCTGCACGGAGCTTGACAGTCCACATTTCTAATAGACTAGAAGTGACGGATATCCTGCCATTCATCTGAGGACCACATGTGGATGGCAAGGGTGCCTGCCCTATACCTTGGAGAGAATAAAACTTTTACAGCCCTGACTCAAAGTGCAAAAGCAATAAGGAAAAATATGTGATAAACTTGGTTGCACTAAAATAACCCATTGCATGCAGAAATGCCTGCAATAGGATCAAAAGAAATAACAAAATGGGAAAAATAGTTCCAGCTTGTATCATGAAGGGTTACTATCCCCAATACATGAGAAGCTTTTAAAAATAGAGAAGATTAATAATCTTAGGAAATGGTCTAACAACAGGAGGAATAAGTTGAAGTGAACTAAGTGTAAAGCTCTAAGGCATGTAGAAAGTTTTCAGTCTCATTTATAGTAAGAGAAATGCAAATTCAAGCTTCACTGAGATCTTCTCTTTCCTACCAGGTTAGAAGACTCCAAAAGTTTCCTGGCTTTCTCCGTTGGTATTTTTCTTAGGAATTTATTTCAAGGGTGCATTATGAAAACATAAAAACACGAATCTACATATCCCAGCATTCAGCACAGACGCAAAAGACTGGAAATAGTATCGCTCCCTGTTCTGATCCATCTACTCAGTGGGGTACCATTTAAGTACAAAGGGGCGATAAAGAATATTTCTATGTATTGCTGTGAGATATTCTCAGGAATAGAATGTTAATCATACACCAAAAAAGCAAGGCAGAAAAAATTTTTTAAAAAGGAATTTACTAGTTTAGTTAAAGAAGAGAAAACACGTAAGGCAGACATGGTGGCACACTTTAATTCCAGCACTAAGGAGGTAGAGGCAGGAGGATCTGCGGACACAAGATTATCCTAGGCTATACAGTGAGACCTTGTTGCCTGCCCTCCATCAAAACAAAAACAAAACAAAATCAACCCCAACCCCAACAACAACAACAAGGGCTCGGGATATAGGTCAGTGGCCATTAAGAACAGCAAGGCAAAAGTAATTTGAAGGGGGAAATGGAAAAAATAGCGGGGGGGGGGGTAGTTAATTTGGAGTGGGGAGGAAGGTCGACGAGAAGGAGAGGGAGCAAAGGAAGAAGGGTAAAATAATAGTAAGGATGTCTGAAGAAATCATAAGGAGTCCTATTATTATCTAAGTACCTAAAATTACATATAATACCTCTAAGTCCGTGTATAATATATATATATATATATATATATATATATATATATATATATATAGTTTAAATGAATATTTCCCACTTGGAGTGGTAATGCTCCCCCCAAGAGCCATAAACTATCAGACAAAAACCCAATACCTGGGGATGGAGAGATAGCTCAGCAGTTAAGAGCACTAGCTGTTCTTCCAGGAGACCCAGGTTCAGTTCCCAGCACCCACATGGCAGCTCGCAACTGTCTGTAATTCCAGTTCCAGGGGATCTGACATCCTCACACCAGTGCACACAAAATGCATTATATAAATTATATAAATACATTATATTTTTAAAAAAATCCAATACCAGGCATCACAGAAGCCCTTATAAGCTGTTGGTCAGGGGAGTCCAAGAAACTACCCAAATGTTATAGGCTATTACTGTTGCTCTTGATCACCTCCCAGACCTTAATGGACCCACAGCATCTGTGCTGGATCTGACCTGAGGGCCTCCTTCCAAAGGACTGGCTCTAATGGAAACAAAAGGTGCCATTCAAGCTTCCAAAGAAGGGAAGCAACCAACAGCCCTACTCAGCTGTGCCACCTGTGAATTACAATGGCCAACACTAACCGTAAAGGTGCAATAGTGTCACTCATATCTTGGGGCACAACCAATAGCTCTCTAGTTGGATTTAAGGATGCTGGACAACAGGGAAATCATGCCTGGCACTGGATACCTAACCAACCACTCAGGGCTAGTGAGGCCATTGATCTCGGAGGAGAACCTCCAGCTGCCACTTTACTAACCCAGCATAATTCTCAACTGCATTCTAAATATTTATCCTTCTACCCACAGATAAGTGTAGCTACCACCCCCTCATCAAAGAAATTCTCTTTGCAACAGAGACCATTACAAAAAACCACAGCCAATCAAAATGCAGAGAATGAGTGACTGTGTGGTGCCCAGCCCCAACATAACGGGGATCCAGGATGATTGGACTATGAAAGGGCATTTTCCTGTGGAGTTGATTAACGCTCATCTGGGGCATCTTTGTCATCTGGTTCCTAATTTTAAAGAAAAAAAGAATTATGCAGGCAACATCAAACTCACTGCTAACTTTGTTGACTTAGTAACAACTTTTAAAAACTATGTTTATAATTCTCTCATCTAAGGTTCAGGGACCCTTCCCAACCATTGAAAGGGCAGAAAGATTGTAAGAACCGGGGGTGGGGGGGGTAGGAGGTCTGCTGTGAGGTTAGAAACATCAGGAAAGCCACGCCTATGAAGTTTTAACACCATGTCTGCCTAAACAAGACCTGAACAAGGACAACACCATGTTAGCATGAAAGTGAGAAATATCAGAGGGCCCCAACCCAAGACAAAGAGTTATATGCAACTAAGGAGTGAGTGTTGAGAGCTGGAGAAAGTAGTGTTCCCTGGGGAAGAGCCCCCATGTATCAAGTGGTCAGCCCTGAAGTCATATATAGGCAAGTCATGTTATACAGACTGAGCAGATTACGGACTGTGTGTGTGTGTGTGTGTGTATTAAAGAAATTTAGGTCAGAGGCCATGGATTTGAATGATAACAAGTTGGGGTGGGGTACATGAGAGGAGTTGGAGGGAGGAAAGGGGAAATGATATAAATATATTTCATTTAAAAAAAAGTTTAATAAGAAATCTGCATAGGACTGGGCTCACCATCATGGATGGGGGAAGGACTCATGAGACCACACCCTCCCAGAGAAGTTATTGGCAGTTAATGGTTCCTAGGGCAGAGGGAAGCATTTTCTTTAATGGAGTAGCCACTGATATAAATGGCTCAAGTGCTGATAAATAACTTCCTACCCATACTCATGTAAGCAATTCTAAGTAAACTCTGTGGGTCTCACACAAAAACTAGAATCCAGGGAAGGAGAAAGGGACTAGTTTCAAAGAGGGGTTTCAGGTTCAGGGGGCACGGGCCAAGAGAGAATAATGGGGTAAGTATAACCAAAATATATTATATACATGTATGAAATAATTGAAAAATAAATTTATAATAAAATGAAACAAAAACTAGAAAACTAATTAAAGTGCAGTAGTTAAAAATCAAAAGCAGGATGAGGTGGTGGTAGCATATACCTTTGATCCCAGCACTCGGCAGATCTCTGTGAGTTCGAGGCCAGCCTGGTCTACAGAAAAGCAGGAGACCAGTGAAATGGCTTAGGGAACAAAAGCTCTTATTGCCAATCTTGGCGACTTGAGTTTGAATTTGTGTTTGAATGTATATGGTGGAAGGGGAGAACTGACTTCCCCAAGTTGTCCTCTTATTGCCACGTGCAGTCATCATCAAACCCATGCAGATACACGAGCAAGAGCATGCACATGCGCGTGTGCGCACATACACACACGTCCATAAATTAATGTAATAAAAAAATTAAAAATCAAAAGCAGAATGAAATGAATGGATTTTTGTAATGAGTTGTTGTCTTAGCCAAATAGAGAGAAATTATTTCAAGTAAACTTTTTATCTTTTAAAAAATTATTTTATATTTTATGTGTTGGTTGTTTTGCCTGCCTATATGTCTGTGTGCCATGTACATGTCTGGTGCCTATGCCCAGTGTCTGTGCCTGGTCCCCTGAGGAGACCAGAAGAGGGTGTCAGAGGTCTGTGAGCTACTATATAAGTGCTGGAAATTGAACCCAGCTCCTCTGGAAGAGCAGTCAGTGTTCTTAACCACTGAGCCATCTCTCCAGTCCCTTGAGTGAACTTTAAAAAATAGTTATTTGAATTGTAGTTTCTAATGAGATATATTGTAACTATAAAAAGGAAATGCCAAAAATATCCAATATTGTTTTATGTTTTTCTGGTAATATAAACAGGCTATACATAATGTGATAATACAAATGTGGATATAAAGTTTATAATTATATCTACAAATTATGCCCACAATTATAAAGCTTATAATTGTGTTAAGGTTTTTATCATAGGGGAGAAAATATAAAATTAAAATATTTGATCCTATGAATAGGCACTACCAGGATGAATGATGTTTTCTTTGTGTATGTGTGTTTGCATGTACATGTCGAAGGTATATGGGGGTATGTGTGTTTGCATGTATGTGCATATGTCTCTGGAGGCTCTAACTTGATGTTGGGTTTCTTTTTCCATCAATTTCAATTTTATTTACTGAGGCAATGTTTCTTTATGAACTTGGAGTCTGCCAAATCTAGCTAGTCTAATCAGCCAGCTTGCCTCGGGGCTAGTCTCTGTGTCCGCCTCCCCAGTACTGGGATCGTAGGCTGCCACCATGCCTGTCCAGCTACCACGTGGTTTCTGGGGATCCGAACTCGGGTTCTCATACTTGTCGGGCAAGAACCTTACCCATGGAACCTTTCCAGACCTAGGATGTATTTTGTGGAACCCTTTAGCACATGACTTTAATGTAATGAAATAGGGAATAATGTGTAGAGAGCTCCAAGGTACTCTCCACAAGAAAAGCAATGATGAAGTCACCAAAGCTGAGAGCCAAACCTACCTTCCTTCCTTCCTTCCTTCCTTCCTTTTAAAATTAATTAATTAGTTTTTATTTTATGTGAATAGGTGTTTTGCCCGAATGCATGTCTATGCCCGGTACCCCCAGAGGCCGGAAGAGGACCTCAGATCTTCTAAAACTGGAGTTACAGACGGTTGTGAGCTACCGTGTAGGTGCCAGAAGTCAACCTGGGTCCTCTGAAAGAGCAGCAGTATCTTCAGTCCCCAGCCTCTTTTCTTATGAAGCATGATTTTTACTTATAAGAATCACTGACAGTCAAACTCTGATGATTCAGAAACCAGTATTTGGCAGGCATTTTCTTGAAAATTAAGTGAGCCTGTCACTTCAAGGAAAATAATTTGACAGTAGTTGTTGCCAATGATAAAATGCAAGCTTTCAAGAGAAAAATTGCAATTTTAGAAAACTTGTATCCGCTCCTGTGAGTTTAATATCCTCTCAATATTTAAAGACTTTTCTTATGAGATTGGTCATGATATTCACAAATATGGTTTCTAAGAAATGATATATTTGTGTGTGGTGGTGCACACTTTAATCCTGGCACGTGGGAGGCAGAGGCAGGTGGATCTCTGTGAGATCCAGGTCAAGCCAATCTGGTTTATATACTGAGTTCCAGGGCAACCAGGTCTATGTAGAGAGACCCTGAACTATTGCTTTTGAAATGACTCATACATGACATTACAAAATTGTAGATGGATAAAAGATCTGTTCAAAGTACAAGACAGATTTTAATGGACCAATATAAAAATATCTTGGTGTAGTTTCAAGTTCCATATTGCAATTAACCTTTAAAATGGTCTCACTTCCTTCTGAAAAGAACGCTGGCAATCATCTGTAGAGGTTATTCAAATGCCTCCCCTGAGCTGGGCCTGTGGATGCAACTCAGTGGAAGAGAACATGTGCATGTCCAAGCTGGAGAGATGGCTCGGTGCTGGAGCCCTTGCTCTTGCAGAGGACCTGGGTTCAGTTCTCAGCATTCACATGGCAGCTCACAAACATCTGTAAATCCTATTCCAGGAGGAACATGTCTGTGGGCACAGACATACATGCAGGCAAAATGTTCATACATATAAAAGAAAATAAATAAGTCTTAAAAAAAAAAAAGATCATAGCCAGGTCGTGGCAGTGGCGTTCACCTTTAATTCCAGGACTTGAGCAGTGGATCTCTGTGAGTTCGAGGCCAGCCTGGTCTACAGAGTGAGTTCCAGGTCAGCCAGAGTTACAACAGAGAAACCCTGTCTCGAAAAAAACCAAACAAAACAACAACAGCAATAAAGACCATGGCTCTCATCCCCAGCAGTGTAGGAGTAGACAAATAAGTTTGAAGAATGTTCCTTTCTTTTACAACTATGTATGAATCTGCATATTCATTAGATATTAATATTAATGCTTCAACTAAAGCAACAGATCCAATAGGCCAAAAATAAAAGACATGAGAATCCTTTTAGGAGATCCTAAACCACAAATTAAAAAGAAGTGCCAACTTTTCTTCATGATTTTTTTGTTTGGTTTTGGGGAATATGACTATTTTTCATAAACCATATTACTCATGTTATCATATTATTTTAAAATGTATGTTCTTATTACTTAATTTGAGACTTGGTCTCATGTAGCCTACCTAGGTTGGTCTCAACAGTCTATGTATCCTGGGATGGCCTTGAATTGCTGACCCTCCCTGAAGGCTGGGATTACAGGTATGGACTACCACATCTGTTTTATGCAGTGCTGGGAATCAAATCAGGACCTAGTGCATCCTAGAAAAGCACTCTACCAACCAAGTAACAGCCCCATCCCCAGACCTTACTATTATTATTATTTTTTGAGATGGAGTTTTACTATGGAAGCCCTGGCTGGCCTGGAGCTCAGAGATCTACTTGCTTCTGCCTATCACATTCTGTGATTAAAGGCATGTGCCACCACACCCAGCAATATTACTACTTTAGGATACACTAATAAATTCTAAAATGTTAACAGTTTCAATATTAAATGTGGTAAGTAATAGCTAGAACCAATGTAAAGAAGTTCTTTTGGGATCCTCAATAATTACTAAGATAAGTGTGATATATTTATGCATATGAAATATACATAATAAAATATAGTATAATGAAATCAGTGTGAAGCGTTGTGAGTTCAAAAAGTTTGACGCCTTTGAATTTGAATATCATTTTCCAAATGGTTAACAAGGTTAGAGAGCTAGACATGATCCACAGCTCCTAGGTGGCAAAATGGCAACATCCTCTTCCTCTTGTATTACTTTTTCCTTTTCTTCCTTTTTTTTTTTTTTTTCCAAGACAGGGTTTCTCTGTTGTAACTCTGGCTGTCCTGGAACTCACTCTGTAGACCAGGCTGGCTTTGAACTCCCGGAGGTCCGATTGCCTCTGCCTCCCAAGCACTGGGATTAAAGGTGTGCGCCACCACTGCCTGGCTTGTATTACTTTTCTTAATGCTGTGACAGAACACCTGACGAAGGTATTCTGAATAAGGAAATTGAGGGAAGAAGGTTTTGTGTAGGTTCACAGTCTGAGGGTGCAGTCCCTCCCAGCTGGGACAGCAGGGCAGTGAGAGTGGCTCTAGCTATGGCGGTAGGGGTGTGAAGAAGGGAGTCATAGTCATGCTTTGGTTCTCAGTCAGAGTGCTCAGCTCAGTTTGTCCTTCTTATTCAATCTAGAACCCTAGACAATGAGATGGTGCCCACATTTCAGGGTGGTTCTTCCCTCCTTGGTTAAACCTCTCTGGAAATGCTCTCACAGACATGCCCAGAGAAGTGTGTCTTCTCGATGATTCTAAATGCAGGCAACAGTAAAGATCAGCCATTCCACTTTCTAATGGAAGTTGGCAACCTCAGCTGTTTATAGTCTTAACAAAAACTATAAATAAATAAATAAAACAAGCTTGCGGTTTTATTTTATGGAATGGGGGGCGGGGGCTGAAGACACTGTAGGGTGTGATAAGCAAACCTGGCCAAATAGTAGGATGAACACCCCATTGTAGAGAAAAAGAAAAAGAGGGGTGGGGTGAGATGGGAGCGGGGTATGGGGGGGAGGAAAAAAGGAGGGAGGGAGGGAAGGAGAGAGAAGAAGGGAAGGAAGGAAGGGAGGGAGGGAGGGAGGAAGGAGGCTTCAGAAGGAGCAGTCCATAGACTTCTGTTCCTGTTGTTCAGAATGCTTGGCCTTGCTCTGTCATTGAGTGAGAGCTCTTAGGCAGTTTTCAAGTCAGAACTCAAATATTAGGTCCTCTGAGGAGCCTTTCCCACCTTTCTTAGGCAGAACCCATTTGCCTGTCTCTCTTGTACTCTAATGCCATTTCCTCTGGCTCTACAGAAGTGCCCTTTCCCTCCGGGCACCATGGTGTCTGTGTGTTCATTCTCTCCACCATGCTGAGCATCGTAATTTTGATGCCTAGTAGGTGCTCATCAGGTGCTTGTTATGAATGAATGAATGAATGAGGGCAGTCGTATGCACTCTCAGAGTCCATATGGGTGCTCTTCGTTCTGTATCTGAGGGGCTCCACTACCTTTGGTCATTTCCCCTCAGTGCCTCCCACCCCCATCTTCACCATGTGACACATTAGGACTCACTGCAGGACACCAGTTCAGTAATAAGCAAAACAGCTATATTGTGCCCACTCTGTGGTGTAGGGGGCCTGGGGTTCTGCTGTTTGTTTGTTTGTTTAACTTGACACAAGCTCAGGTCATCTGGGAAGAGGAACTTCGATCGAGAAAAATGTCTCCATACGACTGGCCTGTAGGCAAGTCTGTGGAGGCATTTTTTTGATTAACGTGGGAGGGCCCAGCCCAATGTGAGTAGTGGGAGCCCTGGGCAGGTGGTCCTGGGGTGTATAAGAAAGCAAGCTGAACCGGCCAGAAGCAGCAAGTTAGTAAGCAGCTTCCCCCATGGTCTCTGCTTCAGTTTCTGCCTCCAAGTTCCTGCCCTGACTTTCCTCCATGATGCCCTGTGTGCTGGGAGTGTAAGCCAAAGAAATCCTTTCCTACATTGTTTTTGCTCACGATGTTTGATCACAGCCATAAAACAGCAAACTAAGACAGTGAGTTAAGCAGCCTGGGAGTCATGACGTTCATCCAGCAAATCCTTAAGACTAATTCCAGCTGCGGCAGTTGCCCTGAAGAAAAGAAGTTCTATCTTGTGATGGGGAGTCAGGGTATGTGTGGGAGTGAGAGCAGCCACTACTTTAGCTTGGTGGTCAGGAATAGGTGGCGTGCAAGCTGCCTTTCAAAGGAGCCTGGTGAACACAGCTCCCTATGGAAGAAAAGCTGAAAGTTCATCCAAGTTTGGGGCACTGGAAACTGAGTGCAAAGGACCTGAGTCAGGGCAGAGCTTGATGGTGCTGGAAGGCTAAGGTGATTGGAGAGTAGTGCAGAAGAGAAGGATGTGCTTGCTGATTGTGCAGATACAGGAATGCATCAGGGCTCTAGCTCTTTAGATTTCTCTGGAAGAGCAATGGGAACTGAAGAGTTTCGAGCAGGTAAATGCCATGGTCTGTGGCAGCTTCCCTGCATGCTGCCTGTGTCAAGGGAGGCTGGTTAGGTGGGCAAGTGTGGAACAAATTAACCGCCCAGGAGGATCCTACCAGAATTCCAACAGGACATGCCAATGACAGCAGACACAATCTGCAAGGTGTCCCGCATTTGTTGGGGAACTGAATGGGACTGCATCCTCACTCTTGCAGCCCAGGGCTGTTAACCTGGAACCCACATGTCCAAGGAGATCCATGGATGCACCCCAAGGAGCCCACCACCCCCCTGAAAAGATATGTACAGTGGTGTCTTATGGTTGTCTCAGCAGGGGTGGCAATATGGCGTCACAGTTTCCAATGGGTTCTCAAAGGTGACAGAAACAGTGAGAAATGTTGAAGGCTACTAAAGTTGGGTGAAGCTGGCTGGTGGTGGCACACACCTTTAGTCCCAGAACTCGGGAGGCAGAGGTAGGTGGATCTCTGTGAGTTCGAGGCCAGTCTCGTCCACACAGTGAGTTCCAGGGCAGCCAGGGCTACACAGGGAGCCCTTGTCTGGAAAAACCAACCAAACCAAACAAAACCAAAAACAAAGCTGAGTGAAACACACACAGAAGGGGTGTGAGGCTGTTTTCCTTTGGAAACTTTGACAAAGTGGCCATGCCTTGCAAAGCTAGCTACCTTGCTACATTTTAAAACTCAGGGTCAGTGCTTTCTCAAAGATCTCTGATCTTTCCCGGCAGTTTGGACAGCCTCAGTGCTCCCTCACAGGAAACATTTTGTTCTATTTCTTCCTAGGGTGGGCCCTCCTTACTGACCTTCATTTTGTGGAGTTTAGAAACAGGAAGTATATTAGCATCACTTTATATGTGTTTGGTCAGGTTTGTTCTGTTGTTGTTTTGAAACAGGCTCTCACTATGTATCCCTGGCTAGCCCGGAACTCGTTATGTAAACCCGGAAGGCCTCCAACTCAGAGATCCACCTGCCTCTGCCTCCCAAGTGCTAGGATTAAAGGCCTGCTCCACCACATAAGGCTATTGTTTTGTTTTTTAAGATTTATTTTTATTATTTTTTCGTGTGTATGTGCACGCGTGTGTGTCTTAGTCTGTCATCAGGCTGGCTTTAAATGATTCAATGTCACCTTTCTGAGTAGCTGGCTCTCCAGATACATCCCACTGTACTCTGGTGTTAAATTCTAGCATCTGTTTTTGTTTTTTTCTTGTTTGTGCTTTGTTTTTGTTTTCTTTTGTTTGAGACGGGGACTTCTGTAATCCAGGCTGGCTTCCACCAGGCTATGTAGCCAAGGCTGGCCTTGAACTCTTGATCTTCCTGCTACCACCTCCCTAGCATTGTTCAGGAGTCTCCTTAAGCAGATATTTAAAATAAGCGCTGGGTGGAGCTAGAGAGGTGGATCTTTGGTTAAGAGCCATCACTGGCTGCCCTCCCCGCTTTTCCGAGTCTACAAGGCGCTGCACAAAGATCTGTAACTCCAGCTAGTTCTAGGGGGATCCACTGTCTCTGGACTGCTTAGGGACCCATACTCATGTTCACAAACCCACACAGACACAATACATGTAGTTAAAAATGATACAAATAAAGTCTAAAAGAAAACACCTTAAACTTGTGGCATCTCAAATTCTTCTGCGTAAGAGGGAAATGGGGCTCGGACTGGTAGAGTGTGTGCCTGATGCACATTGGTGACATGTTATAGGCCCTGGGCTCCATTCCTAGCACTATAAAGAAAGCAACTGCAACTACCCTTTCCTCACAGGTTAACTGGTATGAATAATTTATTCATAGTATTTATTACTTTTAAAGTTATACTCTTTTTTTTCATAATTTATTATCATTGTATATGTGTGGATGTGCCATGGCTCGTGTGTAGAAGTTAAGAGGACAGCTTTGGGGAGTTGGTTATCTCTTTCCGCCCTTACATGAGTTCTGGGGACTGACCTTAGGTTTGTTAGGCATGCTCCCCTTCTGTTTTGCTGGCTGTTTTTTTTTTTTTTTAAAGACATTATCTTGTTATGTAGCCAAGACTTTCTTCTAGGTTCCAATTGCATGGTGGGATGTGGTTCAGCTGGGGAGTGCTTACTTAGCATGTAGGAGGCCCTGCTTCCATCCCCAGCACTGAATAAAGTGTGGCAAGCACGGATGGAGGCAAGAGAATAAAGAATTGGAACAAATCCTTGGCAACATGGGAGTTTGAGACCTACCTGGGATCCGTGAGATCCTAGCTCAAGAACAAATCAAAGCCAACACAAAACCAAACAAGAACCACGTAGGACAAACCGTCCGATTACTATTTACCGCGAGCTTTCCCTCCTATTTAAAGTCCATGGATTACAATTTAAAAATCCAATACAATTACGGAGAATCTGAGAAAAGAATATTTTTAGGCATGGAGATTTTGGGCCAAGGCTCTCTGTGGCAGCCTCTTTTCTTTTTTATCACGGGACCTGAAGAATGAAAGAGCTGTATTTTCTTTCTGTCTGTTTGTTTTTTTGAAACAAGGTTTTCCTGTGTAGTTCAGGATGGCCCTGAACTCATGATCTTCCCGTCGAGGCCTTCCAGTTACTGAGATTACAGGCCTACACCCTTGGCTCCGGACTAACTTGGTCTTTAGGCTGTGGCCCCACAGTCTTATTCAGGACTCCAGATGCTGTGTTTTGGTTACTGGCACACTGTTAGTACCAAATAATAAAGGAGTCCATGATATGAGCTTTGTCTTTTTGGTCTGGAAATTGGACAAACTTTGATGCAATCTAAGATATATGCCAGTCTTTTTTCATTTCTGTTCTGTTTTTCCCTCAGGGAGCCTGACTAACTCTTGGAGATTGTAAATAGAGACATCTGACCCCCCTTTGCCACTGGCTTCAGATTTTAATTAAACTTGTGGTGGCCTTGGTGGCCTCATATCTGGAGGTAGCAATATCTGTGAACTGAACACTCAGACACCTCCACAAAGTGTCAACGTGTTTGTGATGTATTCCCTTAAATTTCACCAACCTCTGACAGCTCCAAGCCTTGCAACTTCCTTCCTATTTGCATTAATAAACATTCCCAGTAGTTCTGATTTTTCATGTGTATACATGTGTACATGTATGTCTTGCATGTCTACATGTGAGTGTGGTGGTCACAGGTTGATGGTGAATGTCTTCCTCTCTCTTTCTCCACATTATTTTTTTGAGACAGGGTCTCCCACTGAACCCGGAGCTTGACAATTAGGCTAAGCTGGTTGGCCAGTAAGCCCTAGGAATCCTCCTGCCTGTGCCTCCCCAGTGCTAGGATTCCAAGTGAGGGCTGCCATTGGTGCTGGAGATCTGAACTTCGGTCCTCATGCTTGCCTGGGAGTCCTTTGTTTTACCAGCTGAGCCATCTCCCCAGCCCCTGGCTCTGGCTTTCCTGGGACAAGTAATCCACCATAGTGTGGATCTGGAGTGTCACCCAAAGGCCGGTGCATCAAAGGGCATGGTCTCCAGCCTGAGATATTCCTTTGAGAGCAAGGGACCTTTCTCAGCCTAGATATGCATGACCTTGGGGCTTAAAGTACCAGCTACTCAAAGTTCACCAACAGCTTTACGATTCGTTGTTTCACATTGGTCATGATTAAAGATGTGCCTATACATGCGCAAAGCAAAACAAAGGTAAGCTTTTATTAAAGAAGATTAAAGAAATGTGAGAGAAAGTTCCAAGAGTGCTGGGAGGAGTCCTGAGAGGGAAAAGTCACACCGCTCCTATTGTGTTGGGACCTGAATGGGTGGCTGATAGGGTGCTTGTCTAGGGATTTTCATAGGAGTTATGGCAGAAACTGGACAAAGACCCAAGCAATTTAAAGTAGGCCAGTGGAGGGCCCACATGCTGTGTCTATCTCCCTGGCCTAACCAGAAAGATGATTACACATTGTCCATGTACTGCTTGCTCAGTTAGGGAGTGGCTGGAGCCTCCCTCTGTCCATCTCTGACTTCTTCTTTGTTAGCTATTGCCCTTGGCTGGGCGGCTGACCTTTAGTCCTGGGTAGCATTGCTACTCTCTGAGCACACAGGTGGTGCTGGTGTCAGCCCTTGCCTGGGGGTGCCGGCTGTTAATTAGACTGTGCTGTCTTTGTTCACATGGATACACGGCCATCTTCTAGTTTGAGAAGGGTGGGGAACTAACTCCTATCAAATCTACCAAGATATAGCTGCAATCTTTCTTGGTCAGCTTGTACCCAGCTTGTTGTCTACGGGCCTCCTTGTCTGGTTTTTCTGGGGGCTTTTTAGAAGCTGTTCTTAGCCATAGTTAAGTCTGTTACAATGAGCTACACATGCTTCTCACATATATTGGGAGTATAGGGAGTTGGAGTCAGCTGGCGTCTGCCAACACTGATTGTCTTTCCCATAGCCCTGTCCTTTCTCTTATCCAGCTGCAAGCTCTTTTATTTTTCAACCCTAAAATTCCATACCTGGCCGTTTTAATTCTAATATTACTTTTAAAAAAAAAAGAGAGAGAGAGAGAGTTTGGGTTTCTCTGTTGTAACTCTGACTGTCCTAGACTCACTCTGTAGACCAGACTGGCCTTGAACTCACAGAGATCTGTCTGCTCTGACTCCCAAGTACTGGGATTCAAAGTGTGCACCACCACGTTCCTAATATTCCTTTTAACCCTAATGCTCATTCACAATTCAGAACCTCTTATGGGAGAAAGGTCAATGGGAGCATGATCTTGAAGGAAATATTGTGATGGTGATCCCAGTCTCTCTTTTGTGAGATAAACAGGCTTCCTCTATCACCTCAGGCCCAAAGCAACAGAACCAAGCAACCACAAAATGACACTACAACAGTCCGATGCAAAATAAACCCTTTCTTCTAAGTTGATTCTAATATTTTGCCACAGAACCATGGAGCACTGACTAATACATTCTTCTCTTTCATTTCAAATATAATTCTCTCTCTCTCTCCCTCCTTCCTTCCTTCCTCCCTGTTTTTTAGATAGGATTTTGTAGGCCCAAGCTGACCTCAAACTCATGCTCTGCCTGTCTCAGCTCTGTGAGTGCTGGGATTTCAACTAGCATTCTTTTTTTTTTTTAATGAGAAAAATTGTTTATTTTAGACAAAGTCTGCTTTTTTTCTTTAACATTTCTGATTCTCCAAAATTATTGAAGGAAAAACATTTTGATGAAGTTACCTGGTATTCATTCTTGCAAGAGACATTTGTGATATAACGCTTTGTATTCTTTAACCAGGGGTTAGTATCAACTGCTGTCAAAAACTTATACATTTGTGGATTCCATTTTAAGAAATTCCATTCAGTAGGTCTAGAGTTGGGGATAAGTACTTGTGCTTTGAAAAAGTCACACACATTACGGTGATTGGCACACCTGATCCATCATTTGCTTAAGATTATGTTTATGTTAATGAACATAATAATGTCTAATAAACACATAGATGTTTATTAAGAACAGATTTTAGACAAAAACTGTGATTTTGGGAGGGGTTTCGAGATAGGGTTTCTCTGTTGTAACTCTGGCTGGCCTCAAACTCATAGAGATCCACCTGCCTCTGCCTCCTGAGTGCTGGGATTAAAGGCGTGGGCCGCCCCCGCCTTCACCGCCGCCGCCTTCGCCGCCTTCGCCGCCGTCGCCGCCGCCGTCTTCGTGGCCGCCGCCGCCGCCGCCACCTGGCAGAGTATTTTATTTTAGTAATAATCTTGATGTCATGGTTTAAAGAAACAAGGTAAGCTTGTTCATCACTCTTCCATTGCTATACTCTAGGCATGAGTCAAAAGTAAAGGCCTAGACACCGGAGGAAATGAGGAGGACCCAAGGACTGTATAGTTACAATCTATGGTCACTGATAAACAGAGCAAGACAGGAAAGAACAGGCCTAGAGCTGGTATAGCGGGAATGACAAAGGTCAGAATAACAGGAACAGAGACATATTTAAGAACAATGGAGAGACATGGGGAGTAGTCACAGATCTACTAAAACTGCTGCCTGGATGGCTAACATTCAACTAGCATTCCCGAGAGTGTGTTTGCATTCTGTTACCCAATAGCCTCTTAGTTCACATATTTGTTATCTTTTGTTATTTGACTTTTCTTGGGGCAATGTGCACAAACATCTATTCAGCCTAGATAGTGTGGACAACAAACCCAAGAAAGGTTCCATCCCAATCTACCTTAGTGAATGAGTTTTACTAGGGTAATTTATAGGAGCAGGAGAGCTAGAGTCCACCCTGCACAACTTGTTGACTGCTTCTAGAACCTGGTGGTACAGACTTGTGACTCCTGGAACTTTCTAAGTTTCCTTAGCCTTGTAAATTTCTTTAGTTTCCTGGGTCTTATGAGTCTGTCCCCTCTGTCCACCAGGAGAGATATAGGCACCCAAAAAATTGATTCACAAAGTCAAGTCTTTAGCCTGCAGTGTGGATAAAACAAGTTACTTCTTGTCTATAGACAAGTCTATTTGAGCCAAATAAACTCTGAAGTGCTATACACATATGGGACTTGTGATTCCCACTGATCTAGTTAGTTTTTGTTCGTTTCGTTTACTTGACACAAACTGGGGTCCTCTGGGAAGAAGAAACCTCAATTGAGAATATCCCTCCACGTCAGAATGGCCTGGAGGCAAGTCTGTGGGGCATTTTCTTAATTAGTGATTGACATGGGAGTGCCCAGTTCATTGTGGGTGATGCCATCCCTGGACAGATGGACCTGGGGTGTATAAGAAAGTAGGCTGAGCAAGCCAGTAAGCAGCACTCTTCCATGGCCTCTGCATCAGCTCCTACCTCCAGGTTCCTGCCCTGACTTCCCTTGATAATGGATTGTAATCTATAAGATGAAATAAACTCTTTCCTTCCTAAATTGCTTTTGGTCTCGGTATTTATCACTGCAATGGAAAGCAAACCAGGACACCCCACTTAAAGACACTATTTTTTTCATCCGTCTTTTCCCCACACAAGTCCAATTTAACACTTTCTGGCTGTGCGCTAGGGACTGCTTAATTTAATCAAGTTGTACCAGACAGAACTCCAAGAGAAGCTCAGCTGTTTTCTTTAATTGATACCCAAGAGTGGCCCTTTCCTCTCCAAACATAACTGTCTTTCATTAAAGCCTGTTGCTATCCCTCCTCCAGTTCTGCTATTCCATGGTTATCCTCCCCTAAAAATAAAGTGTTTAGTAAGATCACCATTAAAAAAAATCCCTCCAAACTGGGCTCAAGGTAGTGGTGCAAATATCTTTGAAAAGAAGGTACCAAACTAGAATTGCCTACATGGTCACTGTCAACTCTGTCTGCTGACAGATGTGTTTAGCCAGAGGGTGCTAGAATGATCCAGAAACTTGAAGGGCATGAATGAATGGTGAAGTGCTGAAACTAGCATTATACTTTGGTGCCATCCTAAAATCACCCACAGTCAGGGGCAGGGATTCAGCTGGACCCCTCAGGATGTCACATCACCTGCTTCAACACTATTCAATGTGGAGTTGACGTCTTGTGCCTTTCAGTGTGTGCACCTGTGTGCCTGTGGAGGCCAGATGTCAAACTCCATGTTGTTCCTCTGGTGTCAACCACCTGATTTTTTTGAGACAGGGTCTCTCACTTGGCCCCAGAACTTTCCAATTAGGCTAGTCTGGTCAGGTACTGACACCCCTTGTCTCCACCTCCCTAACACTGGGGTTTCCATGCCCACCATACCTGGCTTTTTCATATGGCTCCTGGGATCGAACTCAGGTCTTCACGCTTGCACAATGAGCACTTTATTGACTGAGCCACCTTCTCAGTCCTGTCTGGAGATCAAAACCAGGCACTGTGTTGGGGCTTCTTAAATTGCCTTTAAAATTGGGTGGGAGATGTTAATTTTTATTACTTTCTTGGATTATGTGTATGCATGTGCATCTGCGTGAGAGTGTGCCATATTTGTGCAGGTACCCACAG
The DNA here is from genome assembly GCA_026225945.1 of Cricetomys ansorgei. Classification (NCBI taxonomy): domain Eukaryota; kingdom Metazoa; phylum Chordata; class Mammalia; order Rodentia; family Nesomyidae; genus Cricetomys; species Cricetomys ansorgei. Next base: position 2,110,694 of record JAMJFZ010000736.1, read on the forward strand.
AGGCCAGAAAAGGGTGTCAGATCCCTTGGAGTTTACAGGCAGTTGTAAGCCACCCCACATGGATGCTGGGAACCAAACTGGAGTCCTTTGGAAGAACAGGAAACATTCTTACTGGCTGAATATCTCTCCATCCCCGAAGCTGCCTTTGTAAAGGAAATACACTGTCTTACGAAACTCAGTAATGAAGTATAACATATGTATAGGAATGTGAATAAATCGTAAGCGTGTACTTGGCGGAGTCTCCACAAACTAAGGATGTGCTCTCATGGTTAGTACCTAGATCAAGAAGTGGGAAATGATCTAGGTATGGCGGCAAATATCTGTAGCCCTAGCACTCTAGAGGCTGAAGCAGAAAGATTGCCATAAGTTCAAGGCTAGTCTGGGCTACAGAGTGAGTACCAGACAAACTTGGGCTACATAATAGGACCCTGTCTTGAAAGAAAAAGGAAGGGAAGGAAAAGAAGGAAAGAAGGGAGTAGAAAATGTCCAGCGATTCCTACAAAGTTCTCTTTTAGGTCCTTCTAGTCATTTTCCAAGCCTTCTCCTCTGAGTTATGTTTTCCTCTTTAGCACCTTTGTCTAGCATACCATATGTTTAGTTATTTGTCTTATTTATAACCTGTCCCCTCTCCCAGGTTGTATTTCATGAAGGCAGGGACTTAGGAACTGCTTCGATAAGCCCTGTAGCGTCAACTCCTTGAACCCTGTCTAATATGTGGTCATCTGCTCTGTTCTTGTACAGCTTGGGCCCAGGCATTGAGAGAATGAAGAAAGGATAGACACACGGACACACGTAGAGAAAAGCTTGGAGTGGGTGGTTTGGGCTCTCTGATGGAGAAACCATATCATTCCTTTGTTATACACAGTTGAGCATAGAGGCAGGGTCGTTGCATACAGTTGAACAGGAGGTGGGGTTATTTCATACAGCTGTACAAGGAGGCAGGTTTAGCTAATCTTGGTAGGAGCTGTCTCTGTAGGGGGACAGTCTCAGGCTGCAGTAATTCCAGAGGAGAAAGCTACCGGTGGACTTGTCAACATCGGCACATAGACCAGGGAAGGAAGGGCTTTGCCACCACTCCAAGCCTCCCCCAGGGGAGACTTTGCCACTCCCATGAGTCTGAGGCTTTAATGTCCTTGACATGCTTATGCCCACGTCAAACAATACACATTTACTCAGGACCTCATTCACTCCCTGCAGTCACCATCTAGTGCTGGGATTATAAGCATATGGCCACTATGTCACTCTATAGCCCACACTGGCTTTGAACTCAGTTCTCTCTCAGCCTCCAGAGTGTGTGGGGTCACACCTATGTACCACCATCCCAGTGCAAGATCTCTTATTTGGGTCCTTGAGGATGAGCTGGTGGTTATGTCATTTGCTCAGGGACCTCTATGTGTGGGTTCATGTGACCTATAGCAGAGAAGGTCCCCTGCTGAGGATGGGCCCATGGGCATTTTCTACTCTTTGCCTTCTTTCAGCATTAGTTCTGGGGTAGTCAGTGAGTCCTCTAGACACAAGAACTAGAAGATATTTAAAAATCAACCAAGGAGAAAGTAATTTACATTTGCTTAGTGGAAATTAAAATTTTACTGCTCTCTGAGCCAGGCTTATTAATTCAGAGTAGGAGAAGAAAATTGGCAAAGTCAGCCACCTCTTATTTGATAAATTGACCAGCCATCTAAGGCAGGCATGTTTTAACTGGGTGGAAAAGCTTACCCGGTGAGGATGGAAGGTGGAGGTGAGCAAGCCTGATCTCGAAAGAACAAAGGCCACGGGACATTTACATACGTCTAGATTCCTGTGCAAAGGGTTCAGTGTTGGGCTGGGGAGATGTCTCAGAGGGGAAATGCTTGCTGTGCAAACATGAGGACCTGAGTTCAGATCCTCAGCACCCACAGAAAAGCCCAGCGAGCAGTGCTGGGAGGTGGGTGGGGCTGGGACAGGGGAATAGACAAATCCCAGGGCTCACTGCCCAGCCAAAAGACAGTAAGCTCCAGGTATAGTGAGAGACTCTGTCTCAAAAAATGTGAAGGCAGATGTCTCCACTCACAAGTGCGCGCACACATGCACACCACACACACACACACCATACCACACACATACATTCACACCACACACACACACCACATACACACATACACATCACACATACCACACACACTATACCACATACATACACACACACACACACATTCATGCATACCACAAACACCCCCCCCACACACACACACAGGTTCAACATCAACATACTTTCCTATTGGAAACTTTAGAAATAGTTCCTTTCCCTGCTGTAAAGCCAGAGTGTTCCGATGAGAAAGGGAAGGATCGCTGATGTATTTAACAGCATACGGGCTGGCTACATTGCAGCAGCAACCAGGTGGCTTTTCTAATGTTTATGAATCTCCACTCCCATCCACATGTAACTTCATGCTTATTGTTTAAAGAATTGGATTTCGTAGGTTAGACCCACTCCCTTCTCTTTCAGTTCAGTGGATATGTTGAGGACACAGACTTGACAGGTTATTTTCTTTGGCTCTGTCCTAAGGAACTTATGGCAAAACTCCATGAAAATGTTCAAAGTCTACAAAATGGTTCCACTACCAATTCCTTTCTCCTTCCATCTTTTTATAAGTACGAGGTCAAAGAAAGTGATTTTTTTCCCTCAATTATTCCCTTTTCATCCCTTTACCCACTTTGGTCTGTGTATAGGGCTCATTTAACAATCCCTCTTCTTTATTTCCTGTCCGTAAATCAATCACATGGGATACATAGATTCTAACTATCAGGTGGGAATCCTCCTTCCAATCCAGAACAATTATTTTCTTGTGCTATTTTTTCACTTAAGGTAAGAGAAAGCCTGTAAGAACTCTGTCAAGATTGAGACCAGGAGGCAGAGCCAGTCACAGATTGGTGGGGGGGGAGTTGCAGGGGAAGAGGGGTATGCTCCCAGGACAGATGTATCTGTCTAGAGAGCAGTCCCTAGCCACTACTGGAAAAACATGTATGCAGCTGGACAAATCAGAGCTTGCAGGAAAATTCCCGAAGCTATGTGTATCCAGCCACCAGGAAGGTGGAGCTCAGTGAGAGTTGAGAGACAGCCAGGCCAGTGGTGGGGGGTGGCTGAGGCAGCTGCTGGGGGAGCTGGCCAGCAGCAGGCTCCGGAGGGAGCAGAGCCCAGGAGAGCTGGAGAGAGCTGAGAGCTAAGGGGCACCTCTGCCTGTGTCAGGCACACAGAACACACACCATTTTCTCTTTCTGCCAGCCCTGATCTGGCAGGGGACGTGCTTCTAGGTCCCAGCCTTAATCAAGTTGCTGTAGCACAAAGCAGCACACCGTTGCCATGAGAACTGAAATGACATCGCAGACTGAGCAAAAACAGCTCCTTCCCCCACCCCAGCTCAGACCGAGCTTTGAACTTGTGCTCCAGCTACTCAGCCTCTGGAGTGCTTGAGATTACAATTATACAAAGCTCAGCAAAAGCCATATTCTTTTATTTTATATTTATTACCAAGAGTGTGCCAGTCAGAGGACAATTTTCAGGAGTTGATTTGCTCAATCCACAGAGAATCCAAGAACTGAACTCTGGTTCATTGGCAGGCTCTGTGGCAGGTGCTCTCACCACCGTGTCAGATCCAAAACCAAATGGAAAAGAATTCCAACCTCACCGCCCCCTAGATCAGAATTCAGAATGAAGGCCCCTGTGGTGATAGTGTGTGTACATATAAATGCAGATGCCAGAGGCATCCTATCTCCTAGCTGGTTTTATTTATTTATTTATTTATAAATTTTTTTCTTTTATTCTTTGGTTTTTTCGAGACAGGGTTTCTCTGCTGTAACTCTGGCTGTCCTGGAACTCACTCTGTAGACCAGGCTGGCCTCGAACTCACAGAGATGCACCTGTCTCTGCCTCCCGAGTGCTGGGATTAAAGGTGTGCACCACTGCCACTCAGCTCCTAGTTGGTTTCAGAGGCTCTGGTAAACTACCATGGGTGCTGGGAACCAAGGTGGTGGTGAGAATTGAACTCGGGTTCACTTGGATAGCAGTACATGTTCTTAACCCTGAGCCGTCTCTCTATCCCTGTGGTGACCTACCATAGGATAGCTAAGTAAATCACCGAATTCTCAGGCTGGCCTCCACCTGGAAGCTATGTGCACCTTTGGACAAGTCCCTCCTCTCTCTGCAGAATGGTACAGTATCATTCTTCCATATATAGGAAGAAATCTTCAAATGAGCCATGGAAGCAAAGAAAATGCCACAGCAGGCGTAAATGCCATATTTCAATGATTGTTCATCAGTTTAGCAAATGTTTATAGAATTCCTCCAGGCAGTGGTGGCTCATGCCTTTAATCCCAGCACTCGGGAGTCAGAGGCAGGTGGACCACTGTGAGTTCGAGGCCAGCCTGGTCTACAGAGTGAGTTCCAGGACAGCCAGAGTTACAACAGAGAAACTGTCTTGAAAACCTAAAACAAACAAACGTATGAATCATATTTCAGTGGGTTTACTCTGACAATCCAACATATGCAAGTATCAGACAATTCCCCTTACGAGTTCTCTAGCCATTTTTGACATTGAGGTCACTTGTTTCATCCGTTGTTTTTAGAGTTCTGTGCATGAGAGGAAACACACAACACTTGTCTTTCTGTGTCCAACTTACTTCCCTTAGCATGGCGCCTTCCAGTTCCATCCATCTTCCTGCAAATGACAGGGCTTTGGTCTCCTTTACTGATAAATAGTGGATTTTATATTTAAAGCCGGTTATTCACTAAGTGACAAGGAGTGAGCAGGTCACACTCCTACTTTAATCGGAGGGGTAAGCTGCTCATTATTTGAGCTGGTTTGGGAACACTGGTTGAGGGCCTATCACTATTCATCCACACTTTCTGTGTCATGCGTTTGAAGAATATCAATCTACTTTGGGGAGCTATTGCCTTCCTAATGCCTATCTCAGGTTAGAACACACTAGCATTGTTTCAAATATACCTTAAGCAACTGCAAAGAGCTTCTAAGAGACCGCGAGTTCAAATCTCACCTGTAAATAGCAGACATGAGTAATCGAGATGGTTGTGCAGGCTTAGACTTGCTTTAAGCGGTACCAAGAGGGAAAGTGATTGCCAACGCAGACATCTTCTTGTCCTTAGATTGTCACCTGTTATTTTATGCTTTGGTTCTCTAAGATCAAAGGACTGTGGGAGATCCGGGTTCACTGAAGAGTTTGAGGACAAACATATTCTTCTCATTTTGATGGTAGAACACATGCTTCAAGGAGTAGGCGTGCCAGCTGCCCCCAGCCACGTAGCCCAGAAGACGGCCAGTCTTGCCCCTTTGATGTTTCCTTGAAGAACCCGGCTGTACAGCCGGTTCCCCTTAGGGGCACATTATCAATCTTGGTGTTTGTGCAAAACAGTCCTGACAAGCTGGTACAGCATGGTCCATTGCTCTGTGTGGACACAACAGAATCATTAATGATTAACATCAAGATCCTTCTGAAGGCCATATTCCCAGGTGCTGGACAAGGCTTGAATGTGGTTCCAGAAGAACCTGGAGAGACTCAAGGATCCAACAGCCAGACGTGCTATGTCACTCTTCCCATTTTTCTCTCTTTTCTTTTTTTTTCCTTTCTCTTTTCTTGTCTCCTTCCCTTCCCTTCTCTCTCTCTCTCTCTCTCTCTCTCTCTCTCTCTCTCTCTCTCTCTCTCTCTCTCTTTCTTTTGAGACAGGGTCTGTGTATCCCTGGCTGTTCTGGAACTCTCTATGTAGACCAGACTGGTCTTGAACTCACAGAGATCCACCTGCCTCTGCCTCCAGAGTGCTGGGATCAATGGCACAAGCCACTGTGTCTGGCATGTTATTTCTTTCTACCCTCCAACTTTCCACCTTTGCACCAGACAAGGGTAGTTAGTAACTTACTCTTTGTGATTCCTAAGTTCAGTACCTCCAGAGATGATTTCTGATTGGTCTGTCTTGGGTCAATCATGCACTTGTAGGTCAATCAAGCAAAGACACCACAGGCCATTGGAACTACACAGACTTTGTCAGAAGAGCATTTGGGGCATTATCATAAAGCTACTTGTTACAATCTTGCTTTTTCAGGAAGCTGACTTTGAGATGGAGTTTAATGTATGCAGTACATTTATTAAGGGGTGAGAGGTGACTCAGTAGACAAGTTGGCTGTGCAAACAAGGGGACTAGTTTGAATTAGCATCCATAAAAAGGCTGGGCGCAGCGGCACATCGCCTATAACACTGGGACTTGGGGTAGAGACCAAATGTACTCTGGAGCTTGCTGGCCAGTCAATCTAGTCAAATTTTTGGGATATAGGTTTTATTAAGAAACACTGTCTCACAAAATGAGGTAGAAAGCTCTTGAAGAGCACCACCCAATGCCCCCCAACCCCCACTTGTATACTCAAAGAAGGTAGAAGGATGCAGGATGGGCCAGAGAAAGAAGCCAAGCTCGGACACAGGGCTCATGATGGACTTTGCTGACCCTGCAGGGTCCTCTGGGGTTCTAAAGGTCAGAAGCTGGCTGCAGATGGTTAGACCTTTATACCCTCTCGTTGATCCTTTGATCCATGTGAACTATTTGGGCGGCAAAAGATTTGAATAGGTATTTCACCAGAGACAGCATCCAAGTTGCTAATAAACACGGGAAATGATGTTCAATATTAATGTTCAGGGAAATGCCTAAACCATCAAAACCACAGCCAGGTACTTCATTCCCCTAGGATGGCTATATGTTCAAAAAGATAGGCAGTGGCTGCGTGGATGGGGAGAAATGGGAACCCTCTATATTGTAGGGGTTGAAAAGTGGCACAACCAATTTGGAGACAGAAATTCCACTCCTGGCATCTATGCAAGAGATATGAAGGTGTATGTCCACATAAAGACTTGTGCTGTGAAAGTCTGGACCTGTGTTCGGTGGAAACAGTCCATATGGCTGTGCACCAATGAAAGAGAAGGTAGGGTACCCACATCCTTCTTGGGATAATATCTTCCTATCCAAAGCAATGGATTATTGATATTTGCTACAACATGGATGAGCCTTTAAAATATTATGATCAGTGAAGGAAGCCAGGCTCAAAATAAACAAAAATCCAAACACCGTATGACTCCATTTTCGCCAGTGTTAGTGGCTGCCTGCAGCTGTCAGGGTAAGAAAGTTCTAAAGCTTGGTTACGGTGTTGGTTGTATGATGATACTGTGGAAGCAGCGGCAGAGTTTTAGCAAAGGTTTGTTTGTGACGGGGAGGGGGAGGGATGCTGAGTCTGGGGTAGAGCAGGACCCTGCAGAGGGACAGATATTGCAGAGGGAGATAGAGGGAGAGAGAAAGAGAGGGAAAACAGCGGGAAAGAGAAGAACAGAGAGAAACGGGAGATGAAAACAGAGAGAGACTGACTGAGAGAGCAAGACTGTAGCCCACTGGGCTTATGTGGGAATTGGCATTTGCCCCGCTCGCTAAATTAACTACGAATCCTTGAATCGATCATTTTAAAAAGGTGAATTTGCTAGTAGTAAATTATACCTCAATAAAGTAGGTTTAACATTTCAATCTGCTGAACTATTTGGCTAGTAGATTCTGGGAGGGAATCATTCATTGTCTTCGGTTGTGAACCCACTTGCTGGCCCATAGCTCCAAGGCCATGGTTATTTGCTGGCCCCGGTTAAACTTAGTGGGTCACAGAACAAAATGAAGAGACATGAATACGTGGAAGTAGTTTGCAGGCAAGATGGGGAATGCACAGGGAAGTGGGGGAGAGCAGGAGTGAGAGTGGTCGGTACGTATGATGTACATGTGTGAAGACATCAAAGAACACATTTATCAATTTTTGAAAAGAAATTACTCTGTACTAAGGGAGACTGAGTCTTTTTATAATCCTCCATCTAGCACCAATGGGTGTCAAGGCTGAGGGTGCTCTGAATTCTCCATACTTGTTACAGGGTGACTATGTTAAAAGTGAAGTTCTTTTTTAATTTAAAAAAAAAATGTTTTTTCAACCCGGACCTAGAAATATGTAATAAATAAAATCCAAGGAAACTAAAATCAAAGGGGAATCCAGAACTAATTTTGAAAATGGACCAGGGTTGTGTCACTGGGGAGGAAGCACTGGCCTAGTATACTCTAAGCCCTGGGGGCTTAACCTCAGCCACCCCCTCCCACCCTCCCTACCCCCGCAAGTCACTAACAATCTACTTTGCAGGGCCGCTGAGGTGGCTGAGCAGGAAAAGACATTTGCTACCAAGCCTGAGGACTCCAGTTCCAACACAATACCCACATGGTACAAGAAGCAGACCAATGCCTACATTCTATTCCTACTTTTTAAAACCATTACAGCCTCTGACTCAGAACACTTTCTGGGCAGGTGAGACTCAAGCAGTAAAGAATTCATTCTCCCTTTTAGGACAGTGAGGATCTAAAAGTGACCAGGACTATTAGATTAAAAATGGCAATCAAGTTGTAACAAATAAGTACATCAGGTAACGTGCCGAAGGGAACTGAGCAAGGTTTCTTCTCATCATCTCTTCAATTCCCACACGAAGAGACTGGATTTCCTGTCACCGACGCAAAATTGATGAGGTGCATCATTACACCGGGAGAAACTGGGAAGAACACTGGCAGTTTAATCACCTTCGCAGAGCTGAGCAGAGCTCTGCCTTTGTTTTCATTTACAATTTTGGACTGGCTTGTTTCATATTGATTGCTGACTTGCCCAGGAGAAGAACCTGAGCGGGCTCCAGCTGAGCAGCTCCCAGGAAGGTTCTTTTATCTAGCCATCTCTCCAGTTCTTTCCATGGCTTCTTAGCCTCCCAGGTGGCTGGCTTTGAAACGCATAGTTCTGGGCATACCTACGCTTATCCCCCCTCAGGGTGGTCAGACGCCAAGTCTCCTCTGGATGCTAGCCTGTTTACCCTTGCAGGCTCCCGGTCTTTATCCTGACTCCTCTTATCTCACCACAGTTTTCTACTAACATCCTCTGTGCCTCTAGGCTCCCTCCTTCCAACCTCCCAGGCCTCCCTCAGGAGTTTGCAAAACTTTAAAAACTAGTACTGAAGGCCCTTCCCCTAACCTGTCTCACCTTTCTGGGACTGTGACGATTAATGTCATGGGTCAACTTGCCTGGGCTTTGCAGTGTCCAGATATCCGGGTTTAAATTATTCTAGGTGTTTCCGTGAAGGTGGTTTTGGGTGTTACTAATATAAATTGGCAGACTTAGGGTAAAGCAGATGCCCTTCCATAATAGAGTGGACATAAATTAATCATACAAGGGCTTGACCAAGGCCTCTCTCTCTCAAGCAACATCAACTTCTATAGCAGACTGCCTTTGGACTATCTGTAGCACTGGCACTTCCGGGTTCTCTGGCAGACAGTCTTCATTTACACTTGAGCTGGAACTTTGGCTGTTCTGGGCCCCCAGCCTGCCCAGGCCACTCTGTAAGAGTTTGAAGTTGTTGGTCTTCATAATCAAATCAGCTCTTTATGATCCTCGCCCTGCCGCTTGATTCTTTTGTCTTCAAAACCCAACTAACACCCTTCCTAGCCTTGCTCCAACTGTGTCCTGTGATCAGCCAACCTTCTGTTCAAATGAAAGTAGGCTTGTTTACCGCAAGCATTTCATCCTAGCTCCTGCTTTCTACCTCACAAGTAAAAAATGCTATCCCCACTGGGGGGTCCGCTCTGACCTCCCCTGACTTCTAAGCACTCCTTCTGTGATCTTCTGATACCCTCATATTATGGGTTTTTTAAGAAGGAAACATATCTTATTTGGGGTTTTGTTTTTGATCATACTGTCAACAGTTTCAGGGCAAAATGTCTTTTCTCAAATACACAACTTGGTAATTGTTATACCTGGCAGAATCACCTCAAAGGGACTATGGCCAAATCTGAATTCTCTCTTCCCCAGTAAAACTTAGCTCTTTCCTTATTTTCTGTTTCAATGAATGACATTGATGTGCCTCAGGCCTAGGAAGAAGACGGACATTTACAGATAGGAAATTTTTTGGGGTGTGGTTTCAGGAGCTGTGAACAACAAATGGCTATCCCTGCTTCCTTAGGGTCCCAAGGTCAAACCAAAGGATGAGTCCACCACAGTTTACCCCGGGAGAAGCAATGAGTGCACTTACTTACAGGTAAGGAGTTACTGACTGGAACACAGGTGACTCCCAAAGCAGGCACATTGGAGTCCCCTCATAGTGGTATAAAGGGAGCCCCTCTCAGTTAACTCCCTCTAGCCTCTGTACTCTAGCACCTTCCCCCAAGTCCACAGCAATTAGGGGCAAATTACATAAAAATGGTTGGGAGGAGTGGCCAGAAATGCAAGCTAGGGTCCAAGGACCCACCCTACCCTCTCTTTCTCCAAGGGAATTGTAGCAGCCCCCAGGTTTGATCTTGATGGACTCCGGCAGCTGATCTCATCAAGATAGCAGCTATTTGTTTTGGAGGATAACACCTTACAACACTTGTTCTCTGGAGACCCATACCTTTGGGAAGGAAAGGAAGCTGGATTAAGTAGAGGGTAAAGTTAGGTTTTGACATTTATATCAGCAGAGGTTTCAGTGGATTTTCTGGAGCTGGTATAAGCTTGTGATGCCCAGAGTTGGAGCAAGTGAGTTTGCGACCTTTGTGACCCCCTACATGGACCAACAATTGGATATGCAGCTCTCAGGCTAGCAAGAAGGACGATTACATATATCAGGAAGTGTAGACAGAATGGAAAGAAAATGAGTTAGGTAGCTATGTAGGCGGAGAGAGGTACAGGCAGTTCTAAGTGTCGTACAATGAATATTCACGGCATGAGGTTAAAAGTGCTTATCTCTCAGACCCAAGTGCGGTTCCCACGTCCCATGTTGGGTAACCCACAACCATATATAACTCCAGCTCTAGAGGATCCAATACCCTCTTCTGATCTCTGGGGCCACCTGAACTCACATTCACACACGCACACCACACACACACACATACATACATACATACATACATACATACATACATAAAAATTAAATCTTGAAAACCCCCCAAATATTTATTATTTTTTTTTATTTTTGAGATTATATTTTAATTACAACATGTCTCCCTTTCGTTTCTTCCCTCCAAATGCTCCCACATACCTCCCTGATTTCCTTCAAATTCATGGTTTCTTTTTTCATCAATTGTTACTGCATGCATATATGTATCTGTGTACCTATATAGTTCCAAATATAACCTGTTGAGTCCATATAATGTTACTTGTATATATGTTCTCCGGGCTGACTTTTAGGCAGTGGACAGCCTAGCCAATTGGTGTGCTTTTCCCTGGGGAGGGCCACTTCTTCCACTTCTGGCTTTACTTTTTTTTTGAGACAGGGTCTATGTAGTCCTGGCTGAGCTGGAGCTCACTATGACTGGGCTGGCCTCAAACTCACAGAGATCCAGCTGCCTCCTGAGTGCTTCAGTTAAAGACATGTACCACCATTCCTGGCCTCATTCATTCTATTTATTAGAAACATTATCCTCAAAGAGAATCTTTACCAGCCATAGGGGATTAGTATCCAGAATACACAAACTAAAAAACTGAACGGTGAGAAAACAATCCCATCATAAACAAACTAATGAAAATGAACAAAGAGGGTGCAAAAGAGGAAATGCATGTGGCTAAAAAGCATATGAAAAACATTCAACCTCACGAGCCATCTGAGAAGGGCAAATCAAAGCTGTCAGCCATTAAGAAAACAACCACCACACATGCTGGTGCAGATGTGGACAAAAAGCAACCTTTATACACTGCTGATGGGGACAAAAACTAGTATAGCCCCTAAAGAAGTTTTTCAAAAAACTTGAAATCATGGCGGGACCCAGAGACCCATGCCTTTAATTCTAGCACTGGGGAGGTAGAGGCAGACAGATCTCTGTGAGCTCAAGGCCAGTATGGTCCATAAAGTGAGTCAGGGCCACACAGTGAGACCTAGTTTCAAAAAAGCCCCCCCTTAAAAACACCCTAAAAATAGACCTACCACATGACCCAGCTATCCTACCCCTGGGTATTGAGTCAAAGGCTCCAAGCCCGCATATCACAGAGACACTTGCTCATCAGTGCTCACTGCAGCTCTCGACAGTAGCTAAGTTGGGGAAGCCGCCCAGGTGCCCTTCAGCACAGGGACGGATGAGGAAAAGGGATTTTTTCAGTCACAAAGAAAAGTGAAGCTATGTCACATTAAGCAAATGAATTAGTCTCAGGAAGACAAATATTACATGTACATGTTTTCTCTCATTTGTGGTTCCTAGATTTTATATAGTCACATAAAATCATATATATATCCACATTATGAAAGTAAAACTGTAGAGCAATGAATTTAATTTGATCAGCCTTTCTTGTGTATATAGTTTTTTTTTTTCGAGACAGGGTTTCCCTGTTGTAACTCTGGCTGTCCTGGAACTCACTCTGTAGATCGGGCTGGCCTCGACCTCACGGAGATCTGCCTGCCTCTGCCTCCTGAGTGCTGGGATTAAAGGTGTGCACCACCACCACCACCACCACCACCACCACCACCACCACCACCACCGGGTTTGTACGTAGTTTTTAAAGGTTTATTTTATTTTTAAGTGTGTGTGTGTGTGTGAGAGGGGGGGGAGGGAGAGGGAGAGGGAGAGAGGGAGAGAGAGACACACCATGGAAGATCAGAAGCTTCAGATCACAGGCAGTTATGAGCCACCCAACATAGGTGCTGGAATCAAACCTTGGGGTCTCTGGAAGAGTAGCATGTACTCTTGACTACCGAGGAGCTACCTCTCTAGCCTCTATCCTCTGAATATTTTTTAGAAATCAAGAATAATGCTAATGTCTGCGATACTCACCTTTCCTGCATGTTAATTCTCTGAAGTGTTATTAGACTTCAAATCAGCTCCACAGACACAATGCTTGAAGGCTTTCTTCTCACTTGAATTCAGTATTCAGCTTGTGCCTGACCCGTGTGATCTGCAGGTATCTAAGATGCATAAATTATTCATGACACGGATGGTGTTCTGATTCTATCCTACATTCTCAGCGTTCTATGCTTTTCCTGCTTGTACTCAGTTACCAAGTGCACATTAGTTGTTAGGTACTGTTCTAATAGCCCTGGGCATTTTTTGATTATAAATGCATGCTTTTGGTTCCAGCAGCCATTTCCCCCTTTGGCTTTCACTGTTTAATTTTTTTTCCTGTGAGTGCTGTCAAGTTAAGGAAGAGAAGTGTGTGTGTGTGTGTGTGTGTGTGTGTGTGTGTGTGTGTCCTTTCTTTTACTTTGTCAGAGGGGAATTTTTTTTTTGCATAATTGAAAATTCTCAGGTTTCAAATGGGAGGCTATGGACGATGGAGCCTTTATTCTTTCCCTTTTTGTCTGTTTCTGGCAGTGGTCAAAATTCTGATTTTAAGACGGTAAAATGACTTCCCAGACCAGAGACTACATGTTCCCCAGCCTCACTTAGAGACAACCTGTGTGATAGCATTCCAACCAAAGGTACAAACAAATAGAACTTATGGTGCAATTTCAACATCATGTTCTATCTTAGAGTTTTTCTTGCTGCAATGAAACACCATAACCAAAAAGCAAGGTGGGGAGGAAAGGGTTTACTTGTCTTCCACAATCACTGTTCTTCATCAAAGGAAGTCAGGACAGGAACTCAAACAGGGCAGGAACCTGGAGGCAGGAGCTGATGCAGAGACCGTGGAGGGGTGCTGTGTAATTACTGGTTTGCTTAGCCTGCTTTCTTGTAGAACCCAGGACCACCAGCCCAGAGATAGAACCACCTATGATGGGCTGCGCCCTCCCCCATCAATCAGTAATTAAGAAAATGCCTTACAGCCCTGCCTGCAACCCAATCTTATACAGGCATTTTCTGATTGAGGTTCCCTCCTTTCAGATGATTCTGGCTTGTGCCAAGGTGACATAAAACTATCTAGCACAGTGGACCCCCTTTTTACTTGACACACAAGCACATCACTGGTAAGTCACAACCTTTCCTTTCTTATTCATCCCCATAACTCACATTTACAAAATAACTTAAAAAAATCCCAGCCTTTACAAATTCAAATTCAAACACATTAAAAGTTTAGTATCTTTAAAATAGCTAAGCTTTTAAAGTCTTTTTTTTTTGGAGGGGGGGGAGGTTGGTTTTTGGAGGCAAACTTTCTGTGTTGTAACTCTGACTATCCTGAAACTCAGGCTGTAGACCAGGCTGACCTCGAACTCATAGAGATCTGCCTGCCTCTGCCTCCTGAGTGCTGGGATTAAAGGTGTGTTCCACCACTGACTGGCAAATCCAAAGACTTTTAAAAGTAAAAGTCTCTCAACTGTGGGCTCCTGTAAAATAAAAAAATTAATTAAATACTTTCTTACTTCAAGAGGGAAGAACCAGGGCACAGTCACAATCAACAAAGCAAAACCAAATTCCAAATGTAAATAACTCAACGTCCAATGTGTGGGATTCACTCATGGTCTTCTGGGCTCCTCCAAGGGCCTTGGAGCACTTCTCTAGTAGTCTCACAGAGCTTGTCTTTTAGGCTCTGAATGGCTCCACTCCACTGCTGCTGTTCTTGGTGGCCATCCCAAGTTACTGACATCTCTAAAAATGCTAGGGTCTCCTGCAGCAAATAGGCTGCAGTTTCACCAATAACTTCTCATAGGTGCTCTTCATGGTACCAAGACTCAACTTCTCTGTATGACCCTTCAGTCTTGGGCCTTTAATTGCCATTGAGGCTGCACCTTCACCAGTGGCCTCTCCTGGGCTCTCACAATGCTAAGCCTCAGGTGCTTTCCATGACACCATTCATGCCTTCAAAACCAATACCACCTGGTGACTCTTACACATTACCAAGTTTGGCTGCCAGCACAAGGTACAACCTTGGCCACCTCTGGAATATAGTGTTTGTGTGCAGACTCTGAGGAAACACTTCCTAGAAGACTTTGCCTCAGTGATGCTGCTCTCCTCTTAATTACTGCTAATTTCTCAGCTCCAGCTAACCAGCTTTGAGTATCCCGGCAAAGCCAAGTTTTCATTCTAGTACATTATTAATCACAGCTGATTCTTCAGCCCCAGATAACCAGAACCACAAAATCTTAATCCAAAATAACAAATAGCCCTGATAGAGTCTTTAAACTTCCCTCTGAAGCTTCACAAGCAAGGCCTCCATCCTCTCCATTTCCCTCAACATTCTTATCTTCCAAACTCCTACAGAACAGCTCTTCAAGCATTGAACACTCAATAGTTTTTCTTGCACAAAGTTCCAAAGTCCTTCCACAGTCCTCCCCAAAACAACATGGTCAGGTCTGTCACAACAATATTCCACTCCTGGTACCAACTTGTCTAAGTTACGGTTTTGATTGCTGTGATGAAACACCATTACCAAAGCAACTTTGGGAGGAAAGGGTTTATTTGCCTTTCACTTCAACATTATAGTCCATCATTGGAAGAAGTCAGGACAGGAACTCAAACAGGGCAGGAACCTGGAGGCAGGAGCTGATGCAGAGGCCATGGAGAGGTGCTGCTTACTGGCTTGCTACTAATTGCTTGCTTGGCCTGCTTCCTTGTAGAACCTAGGACCCAGGTATGGCACCACTCACAATGGTCTGGATCCTCCCCTAGAGGGGTGGTCTGCTTTTCCTCCTGCTTGGTGAGCTGGAAAGAGAACATAGTGATCATGAACTATGTGGATGATATGCCATCTGGGGATGTCAGTTCCATAATAATAAAGACAGAGCAGCACCAGACTACATATGTCCAGAGAAAGAAATGAGCTCCTTTCTTGTAAGTCTTCACTATTTTGGTAATTTGAGACACCGTCCAAAGTTATATTTTCATGAAAAATACAGGTACTTGAGCAGAGAAAACTTTTGATTGAAAGACCAAGAAAATGAACAGGAAATGTCTCTGTATTTTATTTGTGGATGAAGTTTGGCTCAAAGAAAAACTGTCAATGGGTTTTGCTCAATACTTGATTATAGACATGTGTTGCTATGTGCCGTGGGAAACAGAGCTGGTAATAATTGTTAATTTTGCTTCCCCCTCACTAATACTTGCTCATGTGAGTTGACTTGCAGAGCTGCATAGACAGACCCTGTCTCAACAGCAACAGCAGCAACAGCAGCAACAAAAAGTGAGCGGAGACCTTGAACCTCAACATCCAGGTACCTTCTGGTTCTTTCAAGACCAGCATATTATTTTTCTACAAGTCAATTCACATTGAGCAAAAGAGACGAGGTGCTCCAAGGCCCCTCTCAGAACTTAGAATACCACGTGAAAGGTGTGGCCATAAGAAGCTGAGAGCAAGGCTCCATCTTCTTTTGAAGAAAAGGATAAGATTCTGAAGAAAAAGACTTTGGTCAAAATGGAGGGTCCCTGCCCATTGTTTCACTGCAATCCTTTTGTGTTCCCCACAAAAGACTTCACCTCTGTTCCAACATAGAGATTTAAGATAGGAAAGTCTCCTCTGTTTCTTAGGGCCAGCCTTAAACCTATTTCCTCCGACCAAATTCCGCCTCCTTTCTAGTAGAATGATGAGCAGTGAGAATCTTAAGATTCTGGTAAGAGTTGAATATCAAACATGTCAAAAAGGGTTTTAATCAAAGCAGGAGACCCTCAAGTAATGAGGAAGGGTCTCAAGCACTTCAAGAAAAGTCTCAAAAGAATTTAAAAAGTCAGGCTAACATGCATCAAAGAGAGCCTCAAGCATGTCAGGAAGAGCTTTAAAGACGTCAGGAAGCTAGGTGTGGTGGTACATGCCTATAGTCCAACACTCAGGAGGCTGAAGGAAGCTGAAGCAGGGGGACTATGAGTTTGAAAACAATCTGGGCTCCATTGAGAGTTCCAGGCCAGCCTGTCCTACCAAAGAAAATGCTGGGAAGAGAGAGGGGCGGGGAGAGAAAGGAAAAAGTCATTAGGACATTTTTTGTAATGGATTTTTATTGATATATAATCCACATGCAGTAGACGTTATCACCTTAAGGAGTATAGTCCTAGCACTCTTGTGGGTTCTTGAATACACACACCACTACCACCTCCACCTAAATCCAGGGTGTTTTTTATTATCCTACTACCTAATAGCCACCACTCTTCATTCCTTCTTACTCCAGACAATAGCAACATCTAGTTTTTTTTTTTTTTTTGTATTTATAGAACCACCTATTCTAGACATTCTTTTTAAATAGAATCATCTAACTCATGGCCTTTTTGTCTGGACCCTGTATATCATTTTCAGGATCTGCTATGCTATGCCCTATATTGATACTTCACTTGTTTTTATGGCTAAGGATTATTTCATTATGTGTATATACCATGTTTTCTTTGCCCATTTGTTAGCTAATAGACATCTGGGTTAGTTCTACTTCTGGACTATCATGAATCATGTTGTCCTGAGTGTTTTAGTACACATGTTTGTGTGAACAAATGCTTTCATTTCTCCAAGGTATATACTTAGGAGAGGAATTGTTGGGCCATGTGATAACAAAGATTTTAATTACTTCAGGAAGGACCACAGATCAAACAAGACAGATCTCAATCATACAGGAAGGATTCAAATACAACAGGAAGTATCCCAAACATGTTCTAAACACTCTCAAAAAGAGAGAAAGTGTCTTAATCACAATATAAATAACTATAAAGAAATGACTCTTGAACAGGTCTCTAGTGGCCTCGATATATTGAAAGTTCAAAATATTTCAGTAAGGGCTGCAAAGGGTTGAAGAGACTGGCTTAAATATGTCACGAAAGGGTCTCAAAGTTACAGGAACAGTGTCACATAATCAGGAAAGGTCAGCAACCTGTTAAGAAAAGTCTCAAAAATATCAGAAAGGGTCTTTGATAATTAGGAACGGAAGCAATAAGTCACAAAGAGTCTCGAATATCAGGAGTCGTCTTACCAAACAGGAAGAGTCTCGTGGTCTGGCCAAGTCTCTAACACAAGGGGAGAAGACTGACCAAAGTCCATGAAGGTCTGAAACTGGAAAGGAGGAGGGTCTCAACTCCATCAGACAGAGTTTAAAATAGATCTCTAAAGCTGAGTATGGTGGAGCATGCTTGTAATCCAGCACTTGGGAGGGAGAGACAAGAGAGCCAGGGGTTGGAGGCATTTTCAGCTGCATAGGGAGTTCAAGACCAACTGGGACTACGTGAGGCCCAACAGTCTTAACCATGGCAACAGTGTCCCAAACAGAGAACAATGCCTCAAGTCTATCACAGATCATCTCAAAAAAGTAAGTCGTCTGGAAGACTTTCGAGTAGGTCAGTAAGTGTCTCCGGTGGAGAGGAACAATCTTGAATGGCCCAGAAAGGTCATTATGTCAATATGTCAAGAAGTCTCAGACTTGTCAGAAAAAGTCCCGGAGAAGTAAGTATAGCTCTCAAAAATTCCAGAAAGGGACTCAAGTGAAGCACAGTCTTTTGCAAGTCAGAAAGGCCATCAACTTTTCTCTGAAGCGGGCCTCAGTGTTGTCAGGTAGAGTCTCAAACACACGGAAAGACTCTCAGTATACTGGTATGTGTCCTAAAGTAAACGGGTGGAGGGCGGGGAGAGGGGGGGAGCAGGGACAGATAGGACCTAAATCCTTTCAAACAACAAAAAAGGTTCTTAACATCACAAGGAGAAGCTATAAATTTGTCAGTAAGATACAAATAAATGGGCAAATGTGTTAAGGATGTCAAAGAAGGTCTCTCTCATATGTTGCTTGAAAAGTCATGAAGCTCTCCAACTGTGTTCGCAGTTACCTATGATGGCTCTGACGTACTTATTCTCTATTTGCGACCTGTTCTGTCATGTTTTCTTGACAGTTTTGAGGTTCATCCTGTCAGGAAGAGTACGAAGTACATAGGGGCACTTCATTAATACATTAGAAGGGTCTTAGACATGTTAGGAGATATCTCAGAGATGACAGGTGAAGACTCAGGCATGCCAGAAAATATCGAGAGCAGAGTTTTCTCTCTTCCTTCTTCCTTTAAAAAAAATTGTCTGATACAATCCAGAGTGTGCACATGTCAGGAACAGCCTCCAACTGGCAGGAAGAGTCTCTGCTAAGTGAAGAAGAGTAACAAACGTGTCAGAAAGTGCTGCACACACCAGGGAACAGTGTCATCTGCATCAAGACTCTTCTCAAATAACTCTGAAAGGTCCCAAAGTCATCAGAAAGAGCAGGAAGTACAGAAACAAAGGCCTCAATGAGAAAAGCAGACCCCTGTGCCTATGGAAGGGCCTTAGCGTTTCAAGGAAAGGTTTATAAATAAATTGTGAAGGATCTCAGGTTAGTCGGAGGAGTTCCTAGTATGAGGAGAATAGATTCAAACTTCTCAAGAACTTTCCAGAACAGATACAAAGAGTTGTTGTTTAGTTTTTTGTTTTTTTTCAGGACAGGGTCTCTCTGTTGTACCTTTGGTTGTCCTGGAACTTACTCTGTAGACCAGGCTGGCCTCGAACTCAGAGATCAGCCTGGCTCTGCCTCTCAAGTGCTGGGATTAAAGGCATGCACCACTACTGCCCTGCTGACACAAAGAGTTTTAATTACCTAAGGATGCATCTCAAACAAGTCAGGAACATTTTCAAGGTAGTGAAGATGAGCCACATGTAAGTCAGTGAGGTCTTCCAAACCAAAGGAAGAGCCTCAAAGCCATGGGAGGGAGTCTCAAACACATCTGAAAGGTTCTCAAGCAGGGCAGAAAGTCTCAAGCATGTTAGAAAAGATCTCCTGCATGACGGGAAGAGTTCCAAAAAACTGTATGAAGAGTCTCAAATATCCATGTCAGGAAAAAGCAGAAAATTTCTCAAAACCTTTCTCAAAATGATTTCTCAAAATCATTCCTAATAATGACTGCAAGGAGATAAGCGTCTCATAGACGTTATTATGGGCTGAAACAGTCAGATCCTCACGGGCAGAAGGAATAATAGCAAATATGTCAGGAAGTGTCTTTAACATAGAAGAAGGCTTGAACAAACCCAGAATGTTCTCATACGCATTGGAAAACATCTTCAACAAGCCAGGAGGTCTCTCCAACAGAGGGAAGTATCTGGAACACTTCAGGAATGATGACATCCAAGTCAATAAGGTTCTACAGTGTATCAAGAAGAGTCACAATCCCCAGAAAAGGTTTCAGACATAGCAGAGCATGGTCTCAACTACATCAGGAGGTGCTTCAAACAGGGCAGGATGCTTCGGAAGCAAGACAGGAGTGTTTGTAAGAGGGGAAGGGGACAGGTCTGGACTATATGATCAGTCTTCTCAAATCAGATTGGGAGGATCTCAAAGTCATCAGAGAGGGCATGAATTGATCAGCGAGGATCACTTACAGTTTCAAATACATCTTCAAGGAGCTTGAATATTTCACTAAGAGGCTCACATGAATTTTAGAACTATCTCATAGCAGTCAGAGAAGATCTTTAATATGTCATTAAGAGTCCTGACTACTCTCAAACATGTTTAAAAGAGTCTTTTGTTTCTCTGTGTAGCCCTGGATGTCCTAGAACTTACTATGTAGACCAGACTGGCCAGAACTCAGAGATCCACATGCCTCTGCCTCCTGAATGCTGGCATTAAAGGTGTGTGCCACCACCGTGCCCAGCTCAAAAGAGTCTTAAATATGTCCGGCTCCCAAATATAACAAGAGGAAACTTCAAATATTCCAAGGAGGAGTTTTGAACATGTTGGGAAGTGTCTGGATAGACTCAGACACCACCTACAAGTGAGAAGAACAACCTGAATTATATCAGCAATCTTTTCTTTTCTTTTCTTTTCTTTTCTTTTCTTTTCTTTTCTTTTCTTTTCTTTTCTTTTCTTTTCTTTTTTCTTTTCCTTTTCTTTCTTTCTTTCTTTCTTTCTTTCTTTCTTTCTTTCTTTCTTTCTTTCTTTCTTTCTTTCTTTCTTTCTTTCTTTCTTTTTATATTAGCAACCTTTACAAACAAGCCCAGAAGGGCCCAACGTCATCAACAAGAACTTTGACTATGTCACTGATTGCCTCAAGTAGACAGAAAGACACACAAACACCTCTAGCTAGGTCTCAAGTCAGAAAAAAATATCTACTAGGCCAGTAAGAGTGTCGAACAAGTCATCACGTCATAAAAGATGTCAAAGTAAGTATTTCAGAAGAGCAACTGGGATCTCAAATATCAGGAACTATTTCATATAATTAATGAAGGTCCTGACATGTCAGAAATAACCTGAAATATGTTCTAGATATACCAGACAAGTTCCCAAACAAGTCCAAGTGAGTATTTGACAGAGAGAGTCATGAAAGACAGTGTCTTAAACTTTTTAGGATCATCTTAGAACATATAGAAAAGTCCTCAAACACTTCAGGAAACACCTCAAACAAACCAGTAAGGCTTTCAAAGCAGCTTAGAGTTATAATTTGGCTAGAGAGATGACTCAACATTTAAGAGCACTTGCTGCTTTTCCAAGTTCAGTTCCCAGCAACCACGTGATAGCTCACAGTCCTCTGTAACTCCAATTCCAAGGGCTCTAACACCCTCAGCTCACAGTCCTCTGTAACTCCAATTCCAAGGGCTCTAACACCCTCATCTGGTCTCTGTGAGGACCAGGCACACACATAGCACACATACATACATGCAGGCCAACACTCATTCACAGAAGATAAAAATAAACAAATCATTTTTTTTAAGTTGTAATTAAGTCAGGAGGGGGTCTCAGAAGGGAAGTGTCTGAGATATAACAAAGAATATCAGCATATCAGGAATGCTCATAGTCAAAAAGGGTCTCAAATGTGTCAGGACTAACAATACACCCAACAGAGTAACACAATGTTAGGAAGTGCTGTATAAAGGGGAAAGAGTCTCAGATGCATTAGGAATCTCATCCAACGAGTCTGGAAGTTTCTCAGAGTGCTTAAGATAAGCTTCAAACAAGCCAATGTACATCTGCAACTGGGAGAAAGAAGCCCAGATACCTTCAAAGGAGTCTCAGGTATGCCTAGAGAAGCTTTCATATAAGTTCAGAAGGCTCTCAAGCAACTCAGAAGAGGTGTCTAACGTGTCATGAACAGTCTCACCCAAATCAGGAGAGCTTGGAAAAATGTCAGGAATGGGTCACACCCAAAGAGTCAGGAAAGTTCTCAGATCTGTCAGTAAACCTGAAAGGTCTCAAAAATCAGCTAGGATGTCAAACATGCCTGACATTGTCTTAAATAATGGGAAAGGGCACAGATGTGTCACAAATGGATTCATAAACGTTAGGGAGCATGTCACAACCATTAGGCAGAGCAGAGATACTAAAATAGGAAGAGTCTCAAACACACAAGAGGAATCTACTATATACCAGAAAGACATTAAAGAACTCTGGAATTGTGTCAGATAGTCATGAAAGGTGTCAGGCAAGCCGCAGAGTATCTCAGAGTTCTCTGAAACAGGTCTAAGCAGTCAGGAAAGATCTCCAGCATGTCAGCAAGCTCTCCAAAAAGTCACATACTTTGGGTATGATATCAAACAAGTCAGAAATTAGTGTGCAAGTCATCTGTACAGGTCTCAGCTGTATAGAAAAAGACCTATAGAAGAAGAGTCTTAGATCTTTCTGAAAGGGTTTCAGACTCATGGGAAGAGATTAACAACACCAGTCTGTATTTCTAACACCCCAAGGAGTATCTCAACCATATGAGGAAGACATTCAACCAGTCAGAAATAGTCTCTACTAGGCAAGGAATGGTTTCAAACACAATAGGAAGGATCTGAAAATGTTAAGAGGTTTTCATTATCTCATGATGGGCTCAAGTTGTTAGGCAGCATCTCAACAAGTCAAGAAAGGTCTCAGATATTTTATGGAGAAGTCATAACACACAGCTTCAGTAGACAGTAAAACTTTCTAATATGTCAGAGAGTCTTAACTACATCAGGAAATTTGTTCAATCAATCAGGGTCTCAAACTACTTAGGAAGGCCCTCAAAGATGTTGAAACGTTTCTCACACCTCCAGGGAGGCTCTTACATGAGCTATTATAAAGGGTCTCAAATAGGTCAGGTCACAACTAAAATGTCAAGCAGGAACTCAGACATGTCATAAATCATCTCAAAACAAATGGGGAGGTGTTTGAAACATAAGAGGCTGAACTATGTAAGAGTCTCAAGCAGATGGGAACAGCCACAACACACTGGGAATGCTCTTAAATACATCAGGAAAATTAGCTAGGAATTCTGAAAAAGTCTGTGTTAGTTAGATTTCCATCATTGTAACCAAATAGCTAACAGAAATAACTTGAAGGGAAGAAGCTTATCTTGGCTAACAGTTTCAGTGGTATCTTTCCATAGTCCTTGGTTCCATTGATTCTAGGCCCATGGTTTAGGCAGAACATCAGCACTGCAGTAGAAGCATGGGGCAGATAGGAAGCAGAGTAGAACAGAACATTAATAAAAGAGGCCAGAACAGGCCCCATCTGCCCACTCCAGTTACCTACTTTCTTCAACTAGGCCCACTACTTAAAGGTGCCAAGACCACCCCAATAGTGCTGCCAGCTGGGGACCAACTCTTCCATACATAAGCCTTTTGGAGGGACATTTCATATAGTAAATCCCAAATCTGGTTGAAAATAAGACTACCGCAATTGAGCCAAATTTGAAGCAAGCAGGCTTCAATTAAATTAATTAAATCCTGGTCAGGAAGATGGACTCTGACTGGGTTCCATTCTGAGGTACCCAGAGAGTAAACCTGTCACCTCCAGGGTTCCCATAGAATGGCCCCGAATCACGTAGCACAGATGCTTAAAAAGGCAGAACCCATAAGGCTACGTACTTCTCACCAGGTCCAGTCAGTGACAAGCATCTATCCTGATGTACTTCCTGTTTGGGTTATCTCCCACCTACATGTGACCACATCTGGTGCATGGGGCACATCCGGTGCAGTAGGGTCAACTAAATGGGATCTAGACACTTCCTACCCAACAATCCAAGAGGTTATGTCCTTGGGCAAGGGAGGTTCAAGACTATCTCACCTGAACAGCCCCACCTAGCACTTAAGGAAGCTATGTCCTTATTCCATAGATCTCTTAGGCAGAGTAATTAAAATGTAAAGCATAACTTTCCGCTCTTCCAATATCCAAACTACAACAGGTGTCAAATCAGAATGAGTCTCCCAGTAGTCAAGAAGAGTTTTACATACGTCTGGAAGATTCAAACAAAGATTTTCAGCTATCTCGAGATTCACCTCAGCCATGGTTCAGAAGATCTCAGTATCATCAGAATGAGTCTGAAACCCACCAGGAAGGAAGGGTCTTTAACATGTCTGGAAGGGGTGGTTCTGTGAAGTCAGGAAGAGTCTGTCACCAAATAGGTTTGGAAGACTCTCAACTAAGTGCAAAGTCCAAACAAATCAGGAAATATCTCAGTTGAGTCAGGAACTGTCTGGAATACGTCTGGAAGGGGCTCTCCCGTGAAAGACTTGAAGCGGAACAGGAGTGGTCACTGATAATGTAGGGAGTGTTTCATATCCACTAGGAAGCAGACAGAATCCATTAGCATCTGAAACAACTTGAAATCTTCAAACCCATTAGTAAGCTTAGACAAAAGCAGTTCATTCTGTCACAGGACTCTAGAAATTAGAACGTCTTCAGGGAATACCACGGTAGCCATGGAGCCATGGCCCCATGCTCCAGGAGGCTTACCCAGTTCCAAAACCGACCCAGAGCTAAGTCTGTATGTTCGTTTCCTGGATTTTATAGGATGTCTTTTCAATTTTTGTTCTTACATTTTGTGTGTGTGTATGTGTGTGTGTGTGTGCCACAACGTGTGCGACAGTCAGAGGACAGCATACGGAAGTTGGTTTTCACCCTCTTTCATGTTGATCTCAGGGGTTGAACTCAGGTGCTTGCCCTTGGCTGGAAGCGCCTCCACATGCTGTACCAACTTGGCCACCACAACTAGTTTAGGCCTTTGTTTTATCTCTCTTACAGTTTGTAACACTGCAAGGCCAAAGAAATTGTGCTTCTCTCTCCCCACTTTTGACCAAAACTGTAAATAAATTCAGACCTAGAGCTAGGCCTCACGGCCAGAGATACCAGTAACAATTTCAAAGAAATCCTTTAGTTCGTTCTTTCATCAACACGATGGTCCTAGGCCTTTGGCTGTATGTTTGAATGCGCTCAGAGCCTCAGAAAGAGCCAGAAATGTGTGGCCAGCCCACCCCCCACCCACTCCTCATCGACCCTCCTCCCACTCTGGAATTCGTTTGGCTGCCTAATGAATAGAAACCCAGACTTCTCTGACACAGCTTCCAGGTCATGGTCAAAGATCCAGTGTACGTTTCTTCTGCCACATTGCCATCTCAGTTGTCAGCTGGGCTCTTATCAACAGCAAAAAGAGCCCAAGCTTAGAAGCACCTGAGATCTGGGGGGAGAGGGGTTGTTTTTAAAGGTTGCCTTTTGATACAATTCCAGGGACTTAAGAATTCTACACAAAGAAAATCTGTGAGCAACACTGACTGACACATTTTTTTCTTAAACAGAGAAGCAGCCAGTCGCCCTATTGTGTGGCAGTGAAGCCGAGGCAGGCTCAGGATTCCCAGTTACATCCACTTTCTTGGTGGGAAAATAAACAGTATTCAGCAAGGCTGTTCCTCCCCTCCTGTGTCTTTATCAATCATTTGTTTACTGTAAATGCTTTAGACACTGCCCAAGTTTGCTGCTAACTCTGCACAGGTTTTTTTTTCTTTTTCCTTCCCAAAATAGAGGTCTTCATGCTTTTAAAATGCATATTAAGAAAGGGGGGGGGAGGAAGGAAGGAAGGAAAAAAAATCTACTACTTTTTGGGCTGTGTTTTAGATTAGGTCATAAAATGTGAGAGTCAGCACTGTCTGCTAAAGGGTATGAGAACATATGTTGTGCTTTCAGTGTGAAGAATTAAAAAAAAAAATACCCCCAAATAGCACATGGCTAGCTCTTCGATTCTCAAGAATTATTGCATAGGAGAGTGGCATTGAATTACAATCTGTCAAATTAATAACCACAATAATTAAAAATAGATGACCTAATTTGGGCTCATAAATTCTTTTTGAGAGTCACTGACTCTTGCCAAGGATTTTCTACACTGAGGGCCAAGGCCGGAGCTATTTGCTCTTTCTATCCATCTCAGAAGTGGGGCTGCTGATGCTCGCTTGTCTCGGTCCCACCTCAGGCCTGGTCTTAGGCAGCAGAACACCAGGAAGTATGCCTAGGGCCCACTTTCTACACACCTATATTAAGAACTTTTCTGGTGTGTTTCTTTGAAATCTACATCTCTATCTATGGAGAATACTGGGAAAATATAGACACTTAAGGCAGTATGATGAAGATGGTGCCATAGTTTGAGACTAGTGATGTTGGACTCCCAGGGCCCAAACCGGGACACCGCACCCCCACAGAGACTCACAGACGGGATATCGATGCAAATAGCAAGAGGATTTATTCCAGTGCACTGGGACCATTCTAACACGCAGAATAGAAGTGACCCCCGAGAAACAAAAAGCAAGCCTTTTTATTTACAGTCCAAACGGTTGCTAGGCACAAACCAAGTTGGTACAAGTTGATTGGTACCCAAATTGCTTTCCCATTTTGATAGGTAGGGGCCAGTTAACCTCTAAACTGATTGGTGCCAGCATATAGCAAGGTCGCGGGCTCCTAAAAAGAATACATGCTCAAGGTTCCGGGCAACTGGGTGGAGGAAACTCTTTAGCCCAAGGCCATGGGCAGTCTACGGGGGAGCGGTGAGCTCTTTAGCCCAAGGCCGTCTTGTTTGTCTTAGAAAATGTTTTTCTTACAGAAATTGTTTCTCTTACTTCAGTTTTGGGAACTGTTCTGGGTCACGCTGCCCCTGACTTGGGCCTACACAATTTTGGTGCTCTTAGATGCCTGACTAAAGTTTGGCTGCTTTGGTCTTTTTCTATACTAGCGACCTGAATCTTAGGCCCAGGGCGAGGGTCCAGACCCCCCACAGTGAGATGACTCCCACTTCTGACACCAAGGCTATTGGTCTGTGTTGGATTCCCAGGACCTACATGGTGAAAGGAGAAAAGGGATTAAAGGCATGTACCACCACCACCATACACACACACACACACACACACACACACACACACTCACACTCACACACATTCTATGGAAACCCACTCTCGGTAGACCTCCTGCCACTGAGAGTTCAGACCTGTAATATGTGTGTGTGTGTGTGTCTAAATATACATATACATATATATATGTGTGTGTGTGTGTGTGTGTGTATATATATATATGTATATGTATATGTATATTTATACACACACACACACACACACACATATATATGCTGGGCATATTGAGACATGCCTGTAATCCCAGCACCTAGGAGGAAGAGGAAGGAATGAGTTCAAGGCTAGCCTGGGCTCCAGGGTTACATCCTGTTTCAATAAACAAACAAATGAACAAACAATCTCCTTTTACTCAGAACATATATATCAGTAGTACTGATAGGGGACAGAAGGGCCCCCAAAAGTGATAGGAACAGGAGGAATGAATGGCAAAAACCTAGGTTACCTCCCTCCACTCTGAGGGAGTGGAGAGAGGGACAGAGTAGCAGCCCTGATTGAGGCACTCTATGGTTTGAACAGGCTTTCCACTAGTTGGTCCTGACTCTTCATTTGTGTACAGCTAGCCAACAAGAGCCTATATAAATCAGGTCCACCTGAGCCTATAAAAATCCGTAGGCACAGTCTTACCACTCAACTCTTCTCACCAGTGAGTCAGAGCCCAGCTCTTCAGAGGAAGACTCCCTGTCTTGGGGGCAAACCCACTGCTCAAAACCCACCATTCCCACCTCTGAGACCCTCCTTCCTGACACCTTCACTCTTGTTATTGACTTGCTCTCCATCAGCTGCCTGTTCACAGACCCGTTCTATGGAAACCCACTCTCGGTAGGCGTCCTGCCACTGAGGGTTCAGACCTGTAATGCCTGCTAACAACCCCTCTGGCATTCTCCTTGCCAATGGGCTTAGATCCCAACACTTACCTGGAAAGCTCTTCCGTTGGCATCCTCCTGCCTCCTAGAGTTCAGAGCCTCTATTTTCCTTTTGGGTCATCACTCCCAGGTGTAGCTAAAAGCTCTCCTTATTTGTTCACCCTTTTCTGTCTGCCCATTTCATTCATGGAGGAGCCTGAGACAAGAACCAGCATATAAACAGCCACTGGCTTCAATGGTTAAGAACAGATTGCCAGGTGGTGGTGGTGCACACCTTTAATCCCAGCACTCGGGAGGCAGAGGCAGGTGGATCTCTGTGAGTTCGAGGCCAGCCTGGTCTACAGAGTGAGTTCCAGGACAGCCAGAGTTACAACAGAGAAGCCTTGTCTAGAAAAACCATAATAATAATAACAACAGCAACAACATATGGCCAATTTTGTTTCATGTATATTCCCAGCTGCTTTTCAAATCTTGCCATCATGAGATTATCTTAAAACACATCCCATATATTATAGTTTCACACCAAAAATATTTCAAGTATGAATTATGAAAATATCTTAAAAGCCCCCCTGAACATTATCTATCCATATCCCTACTAAAAAATATTGACACTAGTCTATTAATACCAATGAACTCTGCTCAGTGTCTAGAGTCTTCTCTCTTGTCTCACATATGTGTTTTTACACTTCGGTTTGTTTAAACTAGGAATCAGACAAGGTCCCTTATGGTACACGGTTTGTATGTCTCTTAGGCTCTTTATAGGTTACCCCCTTTCTGAATAACATTCTTACAATTTGTTTGTTGGAGAAAAAATGAAAGTATTTGACCTGGAAGATTTCTCAAAGACAGTTATTTGGCTGTTTTTCTCCGTCTCTGGTCTGTTATTTAACACATTCCCTCCAGTCTGTCTTTTCTGTATAGTTGTAATTAGATGTGGAAGCTTGATCGGATTCAGGTTTGATTTCATTAGCAAGAACTCTTCAGATCACCGCACATCAGGAGGCCTGTACTGCCTGGCTAGTCCATTTTTCATAATATTAACACTAAATATCAGATTTAGCTTTGGGTGCTCTGCCTTTCATATAATGGAAAGGGATGCCAAGATTCCCTCGTTCATTCAGGCTTGCAAATTTTCGAGATTCAAATTCTGTTCCTTCTTCCATCTTTATCAGATAAAATGTTTCTATAATAAAAAGAACATTCTTTAATTAACTCTTTCGGATACCTTGAAGCATAGTTCATAGAATAGGGAAAGATCAGTGCCTGGTTTCTAGCCTTTACTCACATAATCCGAA
This sequence comes from Cricetomys ansorgei, assembly GCA_026225945.1. NCBI lineage: Eukaryota > Metazoa > Chordata > Mammalia > Rodentia > Nesomyidae > Cricetomys > Cricetomys ansorgei. The sequence continues at coordinate 2,139,881 of JAMJFZ010000736.1, forward strand.
AGATGAGTTGCTTCCCTAGTGTTATCGAAAGGTAACCAAGGACCTTTGACAAAAATCATTTCGGCGCATTTGATGTTTTTCAATCCATTACATTCACTCTACATTTTCATTCCCCATCTTTTAACAATTTCAGGAGGTACAATTCACATAGCATACAGCTCACCCATTGAAAGCCCAAGTCTCAATGGTTCTTAGAACAGTATCATAATCTAATGTTAGAACATTTTATGCCAAGAAGAAACCATTAGCAATCACTCATTCCCTCTGATACCCTCATAACCCTAGGAAACCAGTGAGCTACTTTCTGGCTCTATTGATTTATCTATTGTGGTCACTTCATATAAATGGAATTACATAACACATGACCTCTGTCTGGCTTCTTTCCCTCAGTATACATTTTTTAAGGTTTATCCATGCTTTGCTATGTGCTGGTCCTCTTCATTGGCAAATAATATTTCATTGTATACATGAACCACACATTGTTGTCTATCCATCTATTGATGGACATTTGGTTTCTTAATCTCTTAACCACTGGAACCTGTGACTATGACTTGATTTGGAAAAAAAAAAAAGATCTTTTGCAGATATAATTAAGTTACGGGTCTCAGGATGAGATCATCCTGGATCATCTGGACAGGCTCTAAACCAGCGAATAACAAAGAACAAAGAACAAATATCAAAGGCATATGAGGAGAAACAGAAGACAGGTGGGGGTGGACTCCATGGGAAGATGAGGACAAAGATTAGGATGATGCCACCACAACAAGTTGAGGACCACTCTGAACTGCTAGAAATCAGAAGAAGTGATGGGTGATTCCCCCCTAGAGTGTTCAAAGGAGGCACAGCCCCGCTAACATTTGCAGCTCAGATTTCTGAACACCAGCACTAGGAGTGAATAAATGTCTGTTGTTTTAACCCATCAAGTCTGTGGCTTGCTACATCAGCCCTTGGGAGCTAATAAAAGGTTCATATAGGTTACTGTTTATAGCTGAACCAAAGTACCTGTGAGAAGAACTTAAAGGGAGGAATTCTTTACTTTGGTTCACAGCTTCAGATGGTTCAGTCAGTGCTCAGTTGGCTCTATTGCTTTGGGTCTGAGGCAAGACTATCACAGCAGTAGGAGCACGTGGGGGAAGAGGCTGTTCACCTCATAGAAGACAGGCAGCAGAGGGTGACAGAAAGGGGTCTCTTTGGAGACATGCCCTTTGTGAACCACTTCCTCCAGCTAGGCCCCACCTCCCAAAGCCTCTACGATCTCCAAAACTAGCACTACCAGTTGTGAACCTGTAGGAGATATTTCAGAGTCTAACCATAACCTGATCTGCTCTTACCGTTTGGCTATTAGTAACGCCGCAATGGGCATCCGTGTACAGCTTTTGTTTGGGGTGGGTGCGTTTCATTTCTCTTCAGTATATACGCTGGCACGGAGTTGTTACATCTTACAGTAACTCTCTGACATTTTGAGGAGCTGCTAAAGTGATGAAGGAGCTCTTGTGCCATTGTACATTCCTATCAGCAACGTATGAGGGCTCTCAGTTCTCCACACCCTCGCAAACGCTTGTTATCTCTTGTTTTCTTGGTTGAAGTCATCCTAGGATGTGAGAAGTGACCTCTCCTAGTGGCTTTGATTTGCACTACGCTAGTGACTAATATATTTGAACCTTTTTTTCATATTCTCACTGGCATGTGTACATCTTCTTTGGTCACGTCTAGATTCTCTGCCCATTCTTACAAAAGGTTTTCTTTTTTTAAACCCAGTTTTAAAAGAGGCTTTATTTATTTCTTGAGAGGGGGCTGTGAGGGTACCATAGTGTAGGTGTAGAAGTCAGAGCACAGCTTTCGGGGAGTTGCTCTTCTCCCTCCACCTTTCCGGTCCTGGGGATTGAACTCAAGTTGGCAGGCTTGGCGGCCAGTGCCTTTACCCACTCACCCCAAGATTGTCTTTTTATATTGAGTTATTAGAGGTTTCTATTTGGATTTTGCTTTTCCATATTCTGGATATCCATCCTTTTTAATATCAGGTTTTGAAACATTTTCTCTCCACTTTGAGTTATTGCCTCACTCTTCTTTAACCAAAGAAATCCCTGCTTGGGGTTCATTTGTAACCAGCTGCCTCCTCCATGCTGCCGAAGTCTGGCCCCAATAACACGAAAGTTTTGTGCCAGATGCGCAGAGGTGAGGTTGGCATCACATCGACCTTTGTTCCCAAGATTGGTCCCCTGGGTCTGTCTCCAAAAAAAAAACTTGGTGATGCCGTTGCCAAAGCAACCGGTGATTGGAAAGGTCTGAGGATGACCGTGAAACTGACTATTCAGCACAGACAGGCCCAGTTTTACTGAGGCGGTATCTTCTGGGTCTGTTCTCATCATCAAAGCCCTCAAGGAGTCACCAAGAGACAGAAAAATAAACAAAACAAACAAGCAAATCAAAAACATTCAGCACCGTGGTATAGTGGAATGCCCAGCTAGTTAAGAGGTAACAAGAGAAAATATTTCAATAAAAGATCATCTGACCAAAAGTAAAAGAGAAAAGAAAAAAAAGAACATAACTTGTGTATAAATGAACAGATGTATTTCTAGACTGGCAGTTCTATCCCACTGCTCTGTATTTCTTTATTTCTACGTATTTATTTATTTATTTATTTATTTTGCTTTTCGAGACAGGGTTTCTCTGTTGTAACTCTGACTGTCCTGGAACTCACTCTGTAGATCAGGCTGGCCTTGAACTCACAGAGATCCTCCTGCCTCTGCCTCTGAGTGCTTGAATAAAAGGCATGCACCACCACTGCCTGGCTATTTCTTTTTTTTTTTTTTTCTTATTTTTAAAAATATATCCTGATTACAGTTTCCCCTCCCTCTACTCCTCAAGTTCCTCCCACTCCCCTCACATCTGGATCTTTCTGTCTCTTATTAGAGACAGGCTTCTGAGAGATAACAAAATAAAATATAATAAGATGAAACAAAAACCATCACTTCAAAGTTGGACAAAGCGAACCAACAGAAGGAAAAGAACCCAAAAGAAGTCAAGAGAATCAGAGATCCACTCATTTTTTATTTCTGTCTTTATGCTAGTATGACACTATCTTGATTGTTCTAGTTTTGTTAGTTTTGAAAGCCGGGGCTCTCAGTTTACTAACTACTAGGCGGGGGAGCTGAGATTTCAATAGGAATTGCACTGGATCTCTATCTTGCTTTGGGAATATTGCTCCTCTAACAGTCTTGGTTCGATCCATGATCATGAGGTAAGTTTCCACTTATTTGGACCTTCAATTTTTGAAATTGGTGTTCTATAATCTGTAGCATCAGAGTTTACACTTCTTTTGTTAATTTTTGTAAAATATATTTTTACATTTTATTTTAAGTGTATGAGTACTATATATATAATATATATAGTATAATATATATATATATATATATATTAATGTGTGTGCCCAGTGCCCAAAGGGGTCAGAAGGTGTTGTTGGAGCCCCTGGAACTAGAGTTAAAGATGGCTGTGAGCCACCATACAGGTGCTGGGAATTGAACCAGGTCTTCTGCAAGAGCAACACATGCTCTTAACCACTGAGTCATCTCTCCAGCCCCAAGTATTTTATTTTATTTTATTGATCTCAGTATAAATGAATTTGTTTTCATTTTATTTTGAGATTATTTGCTTCTAGCTTATAGAAACATAATCCATTTTTCTTTGATTATCTTGTGTTCTGCAACTTTGCTGGAAACCCCCCCCCCCATTAGTTCTAATAGTTGTTTGTTTTGTTTGGGGTGGATTCCCAAGCCTTTTGTTTTTACAAGATCATATTATGTGTAACTGGACATAATGTCACTCATTATATTTTCCCATATGTATTTCTTTGTAGAGGAATATTTAATCTTTTAATCCACCAGGATGGCTACTCTAGGTAGAAAGAATGCTGGTACATACCTTTAATCCCAGCATTCAGAGGGCAGTGGTGATACATGCCTTTAATCCCAGCACTTGGGAGATAGGAAGCCAAGCTCAGAAGGAGTCAGTATCAGCCAGTAAATGAAGTCTGAGATGAGTCAGAGTGAAGGGCAGGCAAAGTGACAAATCAAAGGAAGAGTTAGCAGAGTGAGAGTGAGGACACTCTCACAATAGAAAAGCAGCTCAGAGAGTTAGGACAAGACACAGAGAGAATAAGACACATGGAGGACAAGAGATGGAGACAATGAAGTTGTCTGGCTGAGAATAAGGCAGAAACAGAGAGGCTGACTGAGTTCAGCTCACAGAGCCACAGAAAGAGACTGAAGAGTCTGAAGCAGAGACACAGAGGTAGCTTGGCAGACGTAGCAGACGTAAGAATGAGTCAGTTTGATGCCGAGCAGAACAATTCAGTCTGAGGCTGTCAGAAAATCAGCCAGAGTCTGTAATAGTCAGAAACAATAAGACAGCTCAGAAGATCAGTTTGAACAAGTCATCCTGGAGAAGAATTTGAGGCAGAATGGAGACTGAGTTGAACCATAAGAATCAGAGTTCAGAAGGAGCTAGTCAGAGCGATTCAGTCAGCAGTAAGTCTCAGAGGTTGATTAAATTGTACAGAGGTTTAAATGTTCTAGATTGTATGGAGGCTGAAGCCTTCCAGTTCCAGGCTTAAGACTAGATTTTACTGAAGCTGAAATGTTCCAGGGCCCCAGGACTAAAACTGGTGACTGAATTAGCCCAAGAACAAACTGCCTTTTGACCCTGAATCAACATTTCTTCTTCTTCTTGAATTTTTCTGCCTATAGCAATTGAATAAAATTGGTGAAAAGTGTTCCCCACCTTTGGATTCTTGCTATTTTTGATATTCAAATATTCCCATCCTTAGCAACTGACAATACAACTGACATATAACTGACAATCATGTTTGATGTCTTCATTGCTACAAAAGGTTGTATGTCTTGTATATTTCCTGTTCAAGATCTAAAATCAGCTATTTCTCTGGTTCCCTTTAGTGTTTAAGGGCTGTGAGAAACCCAATGTGGGTACTAGGAGTATTCATTGCTATGGGATAGCTAATTACCTTTTCAGTGGGCAAGATTTGGAAGCTCATACTTTTTAGAAAGGTAAAAATAATTCATAAAAATCACATTGATACCTTAAATTGGGAATCAGGGGTGAATGGCTTTTACATAATTTAATTGGAATTTATATTTGTGTCTCTTTCCCCTTAGACTGAAATTTTTAGTTCCTAATAACATCAACAGCACTGTATCCATTTTATCCTTTATCTACTCTGTGTGTGTGTGTGTGTGTGCGCACGCGCGCGCGCGAACACACGTGCAAGGGGGGAGAGAAAGAGGTGGCATTTGAACTTTGAGCTAAAAAAGCCATTGAGTGTTCAGGGCTTAATGAGCTATTGTGGGAACTTAGAAGAGCAGTGCAGATGATGGAGACCTGGCTTGTGAGGTTTCAGAGAGAAGTTTGAGAGTTCCTCAAAGACTCTATCATGGCTACTCATGTGATATTTTGAATTAAGAACCACTAAAGTAAGGCCTTTGCTTTACTGGGACAAGTAATATTGGTCAACTGGAGCTGAAGTATTAGGTGTGATCAAGAAGAGACATTATTGAGGTAAAATCTTCTGGGAACTGTTTCCTCAGGGTCAGCACACAGAAGCTGTGGTCCAAAGGCAGCCAAACTTGGTAATCAGTAAGAATCTCCCGGGTGGTACTGATTTTGAAGGCATAAAGGGATTATGGAAAGCACTGGAAGCTTGGAACTGGAAGAGGCCAGGAGAGACCATTAGTGAATGTGAGGCCTCAGCTGAAGTAGAAACTGCAGGATTCGAAGGGGTCAGAGAGAAGCTGAGGCTTGCACCATGTGGCAGGATTAGAGTCCCCAAAAAATCCAAGAGAGGTGTCTTAATCAGTATTCTATTGCATCATGACCATGGCAACTCTTAGAAAACATTTAACTGGGGCTGGCTTACAGTTTTAGAAGATCAATCCATTATCACTGTGGCAGGAAGCATGGTAGCAAGTACATCCTGATCCACAAAGAGAGAGGGAGAGAAAGGGATGGGGGGTTGGGAGGGAGAGAACGGGAGAGAGAGATTGAGCCAGGCGAGGATTTTTGAAACCTTAAAGCCCACCCCCAGTGATACACTTCCTCCAACAAGGCTGCACCTACTCCAACAAGACCAGACCTCCTAATTGTTCTAATCTTTCTCAACAGTGCCACGCCCCAATAATTATAATTCAAATATATGAACCTATGGGGACCATTCTTATTCAAACCGCCATAAGAGGCTATTAGCGAAGGGGCAGCCCAGTTCAGAGACCCCAGCATTTTGGAGATAGCCGTGTAATGGGACAACTGCCAAGGACAGCAGCAGCCATGGAGAGGAGCAAGCCAGTAAGCTGCGATTCTCCATGGTTTCTGCATCAGTTCCTGTCTCCAGGTTCCTGCCATGAGTTCCTGCCCCGACTTCCCTGGATGATAGACTGTAAACTATAAAGTGAAATAAATCCTTTTGGTCAAGGCGCTTATCACAGCAATAGAAAGCAAAAGGAAAAAAAAAAAGAGGACTGGTGCTGTCTACCTGTTTTTTTGAGAAAGATTCAGTGACTTAGGGCTGGTTGGTTAGGTTAGTGTATTAGTCAGTGTTTCTATTGCTGTGATGAAACACCATGACCAAAGCAACTTGGGGAGGAAAGGGATTATCTGGCTTACACGTCCACATCGTTGTCTTAGTCCATCATTGAAGGAAGTCAGGACAGGAACTCAAACAGGGCAGGATCCTGGAGGCAGGAGCTGATGCAGAGGCCATGGAGGGGTGCTGCTTACTGGCTTGCTTCACACGGCTTGCTCACCCTGCTTTCTTATAGAACCCAGGACCACCAGGGCCAGGGATGGAATCACCCACAATGCTGTGGGCCCTCCCCTACCAATTGCTAATTAAGGAAATGCCTTACAGCCTGATCTCATGGAGGCATTTTCTCAGTTTAGGTTCCCTCCTTTCAGATATCATTAGTTTGTGTGTCAAGTTGACCTAAGACTAGCCAGCATAGCTATGTTGACTGGTTGTCAATCTTCAGAACTCACCTGCTTCCTCCTCTCCAGTGCTGGGGTCATAAGCATGAGCCACCGTGCCCAGATGTTTCATGTGAGTGCTACAATCAAATTCAGGCCCTCATGCTTATGTGGCAAGCACTTTCTCAACTGAGGCACCTCTCCAGCCCACCAGTGTTTCTCTTAAGGTTTGTGCATATGTAAGTTTAAAAAATTTCCACAAATGTACTTCTTTTATGATCATTGGTCATGTGTCAGGAGTAGGTTTTACAGGATGCAACAGTAATCTAAGTCACAGTGAGTTAAACCTGATAGGGGTTCACCATTGTCATTGTTGCCAGGATGACAGTATCTAGCCACGTAGCCCAGGCTGGCCTCGAACTCGCCATTCTCCTGCCTCAGCCTCCCCAGTGCCACTGTGGCCACCTAAGCAAAACTTTTTCTTTATTAAGTTCTATTTATTTAATTACTTGTGTTTTTGGGGGGCAGATATGTGCACATGAGCACAGGAGCCCAAGAAGTATCAGATGCCCTGTTGCTGGAGTCGCAGACTGTTGTGAGCCTCCCTACGCACGTGCTGGAACCGAACTTGGGCCCTCTGTAAGAGCGGCAAGTGCTTTCAACCTCTGAATCATCTCTCTAGCTGGCTAAACAATAATATTTTGAGTACAGATTTTGTGTCCTTCTGGACTAAAAGATGTCTGTGTCTTGTTTTCATATAGTCTCTGCCCGAGAATCAGAATCTGCTTCTAGAACTCAGGGAGCTTAAGATCCTTTTTTAAGATGATACAGAAACAAAGATCTGGGCCCTAGGTGTGCTTTTTGCTCCTGACCTATCGCTGCTTCTCAGTGACAGAACAAGGAAATGCATGTGTGAGTCACCAGCGCCTAGCGAGATATCTGTAAATATTTCTATATTTAACCACTTCTATCAGTGTCAAATTAAACATAATAATGCCCACTGATGTGTCAGCCTCCTCTGGCACTGTTCAGAATATTCCAGCCTTTCTGTATTGCTTATCTGTAGCTTCCCACTCCAATGCAGAGAAACCAGCATCCATTTTTTAATAGTTGGCTTCCGGTATATAGTCATATCACGGGATCAGACCTGTTAATGTGACCTTATGGGAAACAACAAGTAGAGGTTAGAGTCCATTCCTTTTGTCTTTAGTCTTAAGCTCATTTTCAAAGTAGCTTCAGTCAACACTTTTCCATTTTACCCCGTCAGTGAATTATTTGCATGTGCGGAGTGCTTTAACATTCTTCGGTCATATTCTGCACCCCACCTTCTGATCCTCTGACCTATAATTTCTTTTTAAAAACCTGCCTATATTAGGTATACTGTATGGATTCTGAAAAAATGCATAGTGTCAAACAGAAGAGCTTCGCTGCCCTAAAGGTCCCCTGTGCTTCCTCTACTTAAGGGCTCTTCTTCCCTGAATCCCTGGCAACCACTCAGCTTCTTAGCTCTAGTCTTGTATTTTCCTGAATGCCGTAGAAAGGGCCTTTCTGCAATGGTGACTTTTCACTTAACAAAGGCGTATTAAGAACCATCCTTTCCTTTTCTTTTCTACTCTTTTCTTTTTTCCTCAGCTGGGGTTGAATCTAAGGACAACGGTAACCACCAAGTTATATCCCTGCCCCTCCACCTTTAAAGCTGCTTTATTTTTATGTGTACCATTGTTTGGCATGTATGTATGTATGTGTACCGTGTGTATGGCTGGTGCCCGAGGAGCTCAGAAGAGGGTACCAGATAACCTGGAACTGGGGTTATAGCTTGTTGTGAGCCACCATGTAGGTGCTGGGAATTGAATCAAGGTCCTTTGGAAGAGCAGCCGGTGCTGTTAACTACTGAGCCAGCTCTCCAACCCCATCCCTGGCCCTTTTTAATCTTTATCCTGAGACAATGTCTCACTAAACTGCTTGGTTTTTCTTTCACTTCTCCTGCCTCGCCTCCTGAATAGCTGGGATTAAAGGGGTGTGGCACCATGCCTGAGCCTCATCCATTCTTGTATGGCTTGATTGTATATTTTGAGACAGAGTCTCACGTAGCTTAGGCTGGCCTTGAATTCCCTGTATAGCTGAGGATGGCCTAAAATTTTAGTTTCTCCAGTGTCTGTCTCCCAAGTGCTGAAATTACAGGGGTGAGCCACCACATCCAGTTTATTCAGTGATGAAAATCGAACCCAGGACCTCTGTCTGAGGTTACCGACTGAGCTAAATTCCTAGCCCGGTACATTTTTTAAATTACCGAATAATATTCCGCTGTACAGATATACCAGTTTGCTCATATACCTATCTGTTGAAAGACCTCTCAGTTGTTTCCCGTTTAAGGCAACCATGGATAAAACTGCTTTAAACATTTATATGTAGAGTCTTTTGTGTGTGAGCATAACTCAATGATAGTTGATTAAGTACTTAGAAGTATGATTGCTGTGTTGCAAAAATAAGGCTATGTTTAGTTATGAGAGAAAACTGACAGTACTCCAGATTGTTAATGCTCTCCACTAGCAGGAAATGAACCTCGTCTTTGCCAGCAATTGGTATTGCAAGATTTCTTTTTTATTTTAGAAGTCTAACACATGTGCGTTGGAAGCCCATTGTTTGTGATTAAAATCTTTGGTAGCCCACACTGTTTCTCCTGCTCTGATATTTACCAGTGACTTCCCCTTGGAAGCTTACATCCAGGTCTTTCCATATCATTTATGTGACATGGTCCTCACATTTTGTAATCTCTTGGTGGAAAGAGCTGGCTGCCTCCTGGAACACACTGCATGGCTCGTGAGATGTCAGCACTTCTTGGTGAAGAAATGAGGTCTTTCTCTCCACCTTGAACAGCAAAGTACTGAAGGTGCAGCTTCATGTCTGTCAGCAATTGATTGCTCTGAATTTGATGTTCAGGGAAATAAATTGCTCCAGGAACTGAAGGATGATTCATTCAAAGAACTTTTGATCCCTTCCCCATCCATTACTACCAGGAGTTTAACTCTGCCCTGTCCCAAACTCCTGGTACAGTTAGTTCACTTGCCATCTGTTTGCACACAGCTAGGTATATTCTTGGCTCTTGGGTGGCTTCTAAATGCTCCTCAGTGCCTTTACTCTCCTCTCTTTTGAGGGTGACTGGCAAAGTACTTCCTCTAGACCTGTTCAGTAGTCATGAAAGGGCGGCCTCATAACAACTTAGCATTCCATACATTTGTCTTGTGTACTTTACTGTGTTTTGTATTGTAAGAATGTAGTTCAGGCCGGGCGGTGGTGACACTTCCTTTAATCCCAGCTCTCAGGAGGCAGAGGAAGGCAGATCTCTGTGAGTTCGAGGCCAGCCTGGTCTACAGAGTGAGTTCCAGGACAGCCAGAGCTACAACAGAAAAACCCTGTCTCAAAAAAACAACAACAAAACAACAACAAAATAATGTAGTTCAGTGAATGAACTGTAGTAGTCAGCCAGACCTGCTAATAGGATTCTTCCTTCCTTCCTTCCTTCCTTCCTTCCTTCCTTCCTTCCTTCCTTCCTTCCTTCCTTCCTTCCTTCCTCCCTCCCTTCCTTTTTTCCTCTCCCTTCCTTCTCCTCCTCCCCATCTTAAGACATAGGGTCTTCCACATACTCCTGATTGGCCTGGAACACTGTGCAGACTAGGTTGGCTTCGGACTCATGGAGATCTTCCTGCCTCTGCTCTGCCTCCTAAGTCCTGGGATTAAAGGAGTACGCCATTATGTTTGGCCTTTACTTTTCTTTAAATCTAGTTTCCTTGCATACTCCCTTCTTTTACTTAAAATTGACTTGTAGAAGAACACAGAACATTGCCCTATGGAGTTTCTGAGCCTTTGAATTTTGTTAATGGCATACTCATGATGCATTTCCACATAGATTCTGCCCCCTGCTTTTCTTGCCAATGGTTATCAAGGCCCAAAGGTTTAATTAGACTCAGTTTTCTTTTTTGTTTTTAAGACTTACTTATTCTTTTGTGTGAGAATGTTTTGACTGCATGTATTTATGTGTACCATTTATGTGCCTGGTGTCTGAGGAGGTCAGAAGAGGGTGTCAAATGGTTATGAGCTGGGTATAGATGTATGTGTTGATTTTTTTAAATTTATTCTCGTGGGTTCATGACAAAAGGCAGTCTATTCTTTGTTCTTCAATCCCAAATCCTACAGGATTTCAGCCTTTGTATAATCTAATCTTAATCCTAGACCTAGAAGGCTTCAACTTCTGTACAATCTAATCTGCAAACCTAGAACGTTTCAGCCTCTGAGACTTACTACTGACTGAGCTCACTCTGACTAGCTGTCTTCTGAACTACCTCTGTTCACTCTGAGCTGTACTGTAAACTCTGAACTGTAAATTGTAAACTGTCTGCTTCTGACTCTCACTTTCTCTCTGCTTATTCTGAACTAGCTTTGCTCTTCTCTGCTTCTCCTTCTGAACTGAACTGTCTGTGAGCTGACTGAACTCAAACTGCTTGTCTGAACTACCTCTCCATTTCTCTCTCTGAGTTCTGCTTCCACCTCTGATTCTGCCTTGCATCTCTCTCTGGGTTCTGCATCTTGTCTGCTTCCTGTCTGCTTCCACTTTGTTTCTCTCCCTGAATTCACTTTCTCTGTACTGACTGCTCTTTTTATGTCCTGAGAGTTGGGATTAAAAGTGTGTGCCACCATTTCCTTCTGAGTTGGGTTTAAAGGCACGAGTTACCTACCTACTGCTGCCTTCTGAGTTGGGATTAAGGGCCTGTGCTATGTTGTCTTAAGCACAGAAATCTTTCTCCTAGCATTAGCACAAACAGAGGACAGGATTAGCCTGGCTAACATTCTATCTGCATTCCAGCTGGATCACACAGGCCTTTGAAGGTGATCCCTTGTTAGAGCAGTCTATTAGTCTACTACTACATGCCCCAGTCTACTAGTGGCATGGTTTCTATAGGAAAAACAGGATATATGCTTGGTACTTTCTCTTTATTTTATTGATTTTTAAGTGATGCATTAGTCTCTAGATATCTTCCATGGTATTCAATATTTAAATAATATCATGGATTTTAAAACAGAAGCATATTCCATGAGTTTTACGTGTGTGTGTGTGTGTGTGTGTGTGTGTGTGTGTGTGTGTGTGTGTGGTGTGTTTGAGACAAGGCCTCACCATGTAGTCCTGGCTGCCCTGAAACTTGCTATTCATGCTGGCTGGTTTTATGTCAACTTTACACAAGCTAGAGTTATCTGAAAGGAAGGAACCTCAATTGAGAAAATGCCTCCATAAGATCCAGCTGTAAGACATTTTCTTAGTGATTTATGGGGGAGGGCCCAGCCCACTGTGAGTGGTGCCATCCCTGGGCTGGTGTCCTGGGTTCTATGAGAGAGCTGAGGAAGCCATGATGAGCAAGCCTGTAAGAAGTACCCCTCCAGGGCCTCCGTATCAGCTCCTGCCTCCAGGTTCCTGCCCTGTTTGAGTTCCTGTCCTGACTTCCTGTGATGATAAACAGTGATGTAGAAGTGTGAGCTAAATAAAAATCTTTCATCCCCAACTTGCTTTTTGGCCATGATGTTTCATTACAATGGAAACCCTAACTAAGCCACTATGTAATCCAGCCTTTTCTCAAACATATAGTGATCTGCCTGCCTCTGCCTCTCACGTGCTGGGATTAAAGATGTATGCTATTATGCCCAGCCTGTTTTCTTTTAATTTTTACTTTTAACTTACGATATAAAGTTTTCTGTTTCATTAGAGCATTTTCAAACATAGTTTGTTCTTTGTTGGTCTCCAGCTCTTCTCTCATAACTTCCTGCCCCTCCTTCTGCCCCTAGTAGCCTTTTGACTACTTTCATGTCACATGTGATCTATTACTCACCCTCTCTTCCTCAGCACTCTTTCCCCCAACATATATATATATATATATATATATATATATATACACACACACACACACACACACACACACACACACACACACATTACAAACTAGGATCTGCATATGAGAGTAAACCTGCAAAATCTGTCTTTCTTTTTCCGAGTCTGGGATACCTTATTGATATAATAATTTCTGAATCCATCCATTTTCCTCATTTTTCTTTATAGCCACAGTAAATTTCATTATGTATATGTACCACAATTTTATTATGCATTCGTCAGCTGATGGGTATCTAGGTTGCTTTCATTTCCTTGCTATTGTGAATAAAACTTCAGTGTACATGGATGTGTCACAGGAGTTTATCTTTAGTTATATATAAAACAATTGTTTTAGGCACTGCTGGGTGAGGGGCTGTCTAGGGCATATTTTATTGTTTGCAGGTGTTGGGTTTCTGTGGGGGTTGTTTAATTGCTAATGATCTGCATGCTAATGATTCTCATCATACCTGAGGAGTTCTGAAAGAATAAAGACACCAGAACTCAGATGCTTGGAGTTTCACTGTCGATTGAGTACGGTGCTGACCAGGACAGTGCTTCCATCTGCTGAGGTCTTGCAGGGTTTGCACCTCTGAAAAATGTCTCCTTGTTGTCCCTCTTGGTGAGCCCCAGCAGTAAGCATACAACTACATGGATGTGCATGGATGTACAGTATACAAGGACAGTCTGCTTGGTAGGATATGGAGAAAGTTTGAGTATGTGCTCAGGGAGTAGTAGAGTTAAGTCCTATAGTAATTCTATTCTTAGTTTCTTTGAGAAACCTCCATACTGATTTCCACAGAGAGTGCATTAATTTGCACTCCCCCTAACAGTGAATAAAGGTTCCCCTTACCCCACATTTGTTGCTATTTGTTTTATTGACAGCCATTCTCACTGGGGTGAGATAGAACCTCAAAGTCATTTTCATTTGCATTTCCTTGGTGGCTAAAGGACATTGAGCACCTTTAAGAGTACTTATTGGTCATTTGTATTTCTTCTTTTGAGAACTGTCTGTTCATTTCATTAGCACAGTTATTAACTGGCATTTTTTTTAACATTACATTTTTAAAAATTGCAGTAACATTCTCTATGTAGAGCAAACTAACCTTGAACTTGTGGCAATCCTCCTGCTTCAGCCTCTCCAGTGCTGGGGTTAAGGGAATGCATGCATCACCATGCCCAGTTTTCATTGCATTGTAGTGTGCATGAAAGCTCTGCTCCATTCAAAGAGCTACTTTAAAAAATAACTTTTCCCCTCATCTGGAGCCTTTTGAATGGAATTAGAATTCTATTCTCACCCTTGCTTTCCAATCAGCACAAACAAACAAGAGCCAAAGCGAGAAGAGAAACAGCCCACCTCTGTCTGCTGTGTCGTGTCGAAGCTATGACTCACGGTTAGCTCTGAGCTCCTCCTGGGAGACAGCGGAAGAAAGGCTTAGGCTTTTAATGAATGCGGGTTAAACATGGGCGACTTTGCGTCTGCACTGAATAAGCGTATCCTGCCTATATGCTTTATTAAAATTCATCTCTGGATCTTGAATGCATGAAGATATTTGAGTCTTGAGTACTTTAACCCTTTCGAAATTAGAAACTATGTGCATGGACAAACAGTTAGAATCTAATTTACAAGCAGGCACGAAACATCACAAGTTCCTAGTCTAGGAACTAGGCTATAGGAAAAATGATCATAAAGAAATCAAAACCCAGAGCTGGGGAGATGGCTCAGTCAGGAAAGTGTTTGACACTCAAGCATGAGGGACCTGAGTTCACTCCCCAGAACCTACATAAGAAGTAGAAGAAAAAAAGTTAGGTGTGGTGGCACACACTTGTAATCTCAGCACTGGAGAGGCAGGGATGGGCAGGTCCCTGCGGCTCACTGGCCAGCCAGCCTAGCCTACTTGGCAAACTCCAAGTCAATGACAGACACTTTCTCAAAAAACAAGGTGGATGAATGGCTCCTGACAACACCCAGGGTTGACCTCTGCTCTCCACATGCATGCACACATATGTGTACATGAACTCCCTTCCCCAGACACACACACACACACACACACACACACACACACACACACACACACATACACAGATCACAGAAATCAAGGCCTGTATATGAAAAGTTTCAGAGATGTGGGAACAGTACCCTTGAGAGCTGAGGCATAAAAAAAAATTTTTTTTAAGTGCAGTGCAGGAGCTGGAGAAGCCAGCAGTTAAGAGTACTGGCTGCTCTTCCAGAGGACCCAGGTTTACTTCCCAGCACCCACAGGGTACACAGGGTGGCTAACTCCACTTCCAGATAATGTGACACCTTCTTCTGACCTCCTCAGACACTGCACACACGTGAAACACAGACAGGTATTCAGGCAAAATAGCCATACAGGTAAAATAAAGATAAAGAAAATCTCCAAAAAAAAGGTGCAGTACAGCCAGATGTGGGGTGCATACCTGTCATCGTAGCACACAGGAGACTGAGGCAGGAGGATCATGAGTTAAACAAACAAAGCTCAAAAGAAACATACCCAGGTGCACAAACAATGTCACATTAACACGTTTTAGAGAAGTAGGAGAAAGTTCAGAGGAACAATGACAAGTGATAGCCATGTTGAGTAAAATGATACTTTCAGGCCTATTACTAACAATTACTTTATTTATTACTTGGTCACAATTTCAGAAATACCATTTGTATACGAAAACCTGTGCCCAGCATTGGGAACACAGCTGTGAAAGGTCCTCATGGATCTAATGGTGTGAAGGACTGCTAAGGGACTGAAATTTTACCCTCCTTGCAAGCTAAGACATTTACTTGACCCAGTTTCACAGTGGCTGACTTGGGTCAAAGGCAAAGAATTTTATTGCTCATAGCAAGCAGTAGGGTGTGAGTATATTTGCACGAGTTTTCCTTGTCCCCAAATCTGATGAGGGTGGCAGAGATGTGCTGCTGTGGTGGCTCAGCAAGGATGACAAGGAGGCATGTTCATTGGTGTAAATCCTGCCAGACCTCAGCAGGGGGAACCATCATCCTAGCCTGCCCCAGACTGGACAGTGGAACCCTGAGCGTCTGAGCTCAGGTGTTTTTATTCATTCAGAACTCCTCAGGTGCAGATCATAAGCAATCACACATCACCCCACAGAAATCCAACACCTGCAGACAATACAAAACACCAAGGCCTAGGCAGCCCTTTTTCCAGCAGTACACGAAAACAATTATTTTAAACTTCCACAATAGATTTGTGTACAGGTGGGTGCCTGTTTGCATGTTAGGCTGCATTTCAGGAGAAAGGCATGGACTTTAGGGAACTGGAAACTACTATGTGGCAAGCACACCACCCTTACCTCTGGACAGAGGCACCATACCTATCTTCCAAGCCTAGTGGTATTATAACACCCTTAGAAAGACTGTCCACAAGTCAGTGCCAGTCTAGACCGACCAACAGGTAACCAGGCCTTCACCAAATTGAGCAGGGGTGATTAGTTGGTCTCCAGTTGACTCTAGACATTTGAGTAATAAAAGCTATTGTTTCTTGCTGTGGTTTTGTGATTCATAGAGATGGCATTATTGTAGCAATAAACGATTGATACCATCACAGATAACTTCTTGATTCCAAAATTGATTTTTCCTTTTATATCTAATACTATCTGAAGTGTAGATCTTAACAGATCGTTTGCTGTCTTAAAAACCTTCAACTGTAGACTGCAGCCCAGACATGAAATATAGTCTTTGGTGATCTGGTCCTCATTTTCTTTCCAAAATTGTGTATATATATGGTTTGCCACAGGATGTTTCCTTCCCGTTATATTTTTCAACTTCTCTGTTCACCTCTCTTCCTTCCTCCTTCTACTTTTCTCCCATTCTTTTTCTTGGATTTCACTCTCACATACCACACAAAGAAGCCCTGTTTTTAAAAAGAAAACTCAAATCTTTAGAATACACTGTTTTTGAGACTGGGTCTCCATGTACCCTAGGCTGGCCTTGGACTCATTATGTAGCTGAAATTGGTCTTGAACTCCTGGTGATCCTGGTTCTACCTCCCAAATACTAGGATTACAGGTGTGTGCCTTGGGGCAAGGAGAGTGTCTCCCTACTTAGCACAGGATAGATAGCTTCATCCTGACCTCCTCCAGCCTCCCAAGTGTTAAAGTATGTTTTGATCGCTTAATGAGAGTCCAGTGTTGAATTTTCCAATGCTCTTTATTAATCACAAACCATGTCAAATCTCAGGGAATTCTATACCTGGGCAGCTAGGCAGAGAGCTCACTCCAAGGCTTCCTCACCCCATGCTCTCTTCTTGGTTCTCCTCCTGCATACTAGCTTCTTGTTCTCGCTGCCCTTGCCCTAGATGCTCTTTTATTCCAAATCCTCCCTGTTTCCACCCAGCCTTCCAATATACAAATGAATGGAGCCTAACCTTCGTCTCTCTTAAGGCTAAGGACTGTCCTAATCATGTGGAGAGCTGGATAGCCACTCCTTTGTTTACTGGTAGGCAGTGAATCCTTTCCATGCTTCAAGGACAGCTTACCGGAATATTATCTGTAACTAAAATCTCCCACAATACCCATGTGCTCAGATTACTAGCACATGCCCACATACCTCTCATGTGCTGTTCTTTTATTTTTAATTGTGTGTGTGTATCTGTGCACGCATGTGTGTCTGTCTGTCTATCTTAGTGATTAAGAGTAGGTACTGCTCTTTGCAGAGGAACAGAATATAGTTCCTAGCACCACATGGGACAGCTTACAACTGCCTGTAACTCCAGTTCTGGAAGGAGCCAATGTCTCTGTCCTCTGTGAGCACTTGCCCTCATGTTAGTGAGCACCCACATATGCGCACGCACATACACACCCACACACACACACTGAGCAATCTCTCTAGCCTCTTAAGTACTGTTATTATTGTCACTGAACATGATGGAAGAAAAAACATTAGTAAAGAAACAGCAAAAAGCTTGAGAAAAACAATTGCAATGTTTCTAGTTGGCAATGGGTTCATCTGTTCCCCATATAGATAGTTTATACCAATCAATTAAAAAGTATACATGGGGCTGAGTGTGGTGGCACACACCTTCAATCCTAGCACTCAGGAAGCTGAGATAAGTGGCTCTCTATGAGTTTGAGGCCAGCGAAAGTTACTGTAGTGGTTTGAATGAGAATGACTCCCATAGGGCTCATAGATATGAATACTTGGTCACTAGGGAGTGTTACTACTTGAAAGGATTAGAAGATGTGGCCTTGTTGGAGAAAGTGTGTCACTAGGGTGGGCTTTGAGGTTTCAAAAAGCCCATTCCAAGCCCAGAGTCTCTCTCTTCTTGTTGCCTGCAGATCTGGATGTAGAACTCTCAGCTACTGCTCCAGCATCATGTCTGCCTGAATGCCACTATACTTCCACCACGATGATAATGGATTAAACCTCTGAAACTGTAAGCCAGCCCAATGCTTTCTCTTATAAGAGTTGTCATAGTCATGGGTTTCTCTTCACAGCAATGGAACACTGACTGAGACAGTTACATAGCGAGACCTTGTCTCAAAACAACAAACTTTTTGGTTGCCAGTTGTGGTGACACACACCTTTAGTCCCATCAGAGGCAGAGGCAAGTGGATCTCTGAGTTTGAGGCCAGCCTGGTCTACGAAGTGAGTTCCAGGATAACAGGACTATACAGAGAAACCCTGTCTCGAGAAAAACCAAACCCAAACCAAACCAAACAAGAACAAAAATGAACAAATAAACACAAACAAACAAACAAACAAAAAAAACCCTTTTGGTCTTAGACTCCTATGTCTAGGAATTTATCTTAAAGAAATAATTGTTTATGTCTGTTCAGAGATGTGTCTCCGGCAAGACTGTGTCACAGAAAGCTGGGGAGAAGAATTCCTCCAATTCCCAAGAATAAGAAATCAAATTAACTAACTATAGTACGTGGGATCAGTGTGTTACTTTGTGACTGTTAGAATAATAAAGTGGAGCTATTGTCACTGACATGAAAAGATGTCAGCATGTACGACAGTGAGTTGAACAGGACAAATGAGTTATGTTTCCCAGCATGGTGATTCTAATGGACAGCAACATGTATTTCTTGGCACTAAATAATGACATAAGCGTGTGAGGTCTGGGTATGTCGAAGAGTCTGATTTGCTTCTTCCACAATATATACGTGCCTCCTAGCATTGCATTAAGTTCCATAAAGATGTATGAGTGCTATTTTGCAAATTAAAAATGAAATGAACAGGGTCTGTGAGGCGGCTCAGTGGTTAAAGGCTCTTGCCATGAGGTCTGATCACCTGAGTTCAGTACCTGGAATCCACGTGGTAGACGGAAGGAACCAACACCCATGGGTCGTGCTCTGACTTCCATACAGGTGCCATGGCGTGCATGCCTCCCCACAGAGAAATAAATAAATGTTAAATTTTTGAAAATAAAATTAGGGAGACTGGAGTGATGAGTCAACACTTATAAATGCATACTGCTCTTGCAGAGGACCCAAATTCAGTTCCCAGCGCCCATATCAGGGGGCTCGCTACTCTAGGTAACCTCAGCTCCAGGAGACCTGATGCCTCTGGCTTCTGAGGGCATCTGTCATGTGCTCAGACTCACATGCACGTGCTATGGAAGTTTATTTTTAGTTGTGTTTAAAATAATTGTTTTTGTGCGTCACAGGAAAAAGGGATGCGTAGGCCCTGGCATTTTGTATTGTCTGCAGGTGTTGGGTTTCTGTAGGGGACGTTTGATTGCTTATGATCTGCACCTGAGGAGTTCAACACTTAAGTGCAGTCTTGCTGGTCATCTTCTAATGGGCCCCAGACACCAGACCACTCTGTGATTACTCTGAAATTGAGAATCTTTATTTGCTTGGGGTTCTTGGGGAGCAACCTGGGTCAATGAACCCTGGGACCCCAGGAGGTTTTCAATGACTCCCACCCTACCTTATGGCATTTGTCCAGAGACTCCCAGTTTGACTTGGACCAAGCATAGCTCATTTGAGAAGATTTGGGAATTCTGAGTGCTTGTTAAAAGGGGAGAGGATTTCAATATATTATGTTGTGGACCCTAAGGGCTCAAATGAAGTCTCCCACGGGAGAGTTCCGGTGTCTTTTTTTTTTTTCTAGATCCCACATTCTTTGTGTCCTTCTAGACTTCCCAAGTGAGTTATCTGACGCTACATCACAGGTGATTCGGACTCTGAGCTGCACAAAGCATATGCTAATCATTTCATTGTGTCTGGTGGTTTCCACGGGTCAGGGCTTCAAACAGGGCCCTGCAGACGCTTATCTCAGCTTCACAATGCCTGGGCCTCCGCTCGCTCGGAGGAACAAACAGGTGGGAGCTGGAACAATCAGAAAGCTCACTCACCCACACAGCTTGTGGTTGATGCCGGCTGTCCGCCAGCCCTTCCTACACGTCTCTGTGGCCTCCTCAGGTGGCCCAGGCAAAGTCGGGGATGAGTCCAAGAGGAAGTATTCTGAGAGAAATCCCAGAAGAATCTGTCTCCTGACCTAGCCTGGGAAGGAGTCAGCATCATTTTACTGTACTCATGGACAGGAAGGAGTCCTTAGAAACCTCTGCCCAGATTCCAGAGAAAGAACTAGAGAGCCCAGTCTATGTTTGGAGGATGTCAGTGCCATGTAGAAAGAACACATACATTGATGCAGCTGGGAAAATGCAACCCAGTGCACGGTCCAAATTTCTGTAGAAACTCAGTAAACATCCTCCCCTCCCACTCTGTCTCTGTGTCCTTCTTCCTCCCCAACTCGCCTTTCTCTCCCCCCGCCACAACCCGGCCTCTTTCTGAAGGGTCTTAATGCAGTTCAGGCTGGCCTCCCAGCCTGTGAATGACCTGGAATCCCTGATTTTTCTGCCTCTGTCTCCCCTGAGTGCTAACATTACAAATAGACACCACCACGCTTCGTTTTCTCCCTTAATATCTTGAATCTGTGCATTTCTTCAATTAAATTTTTTTTATTTATCAATATTGTATTGTACATATGGTGTGTATGGCCTCTCTCTCTCTGTCTCTGTCTCTGTCTCTCTCTCTCTCTGTATAGGTGAGAGGACAACTTTTATGAATCAGTTCTCTCCTTGCACTCTGAGTTCTGGAGATCAAACTCTAGTAGTCAGACTTACGCTGCAAGGTCCTTTACTCGCTGAGCCCTCAATCCTATACTTTTCCCGTGGGGTATGTACAACTTGTTGGTAGAGAGATTGTTTGTCAAGCATGTGTGAGGCCTGGGGTTCTATCCCCAGCACAACAATAATCTCCAAGGATTTTCTTTGCATTCTGCCTTCCCTTCCCCTTGTCTCCCTCCCTCCCGCTTCCCTCCCTAACCTTCATCTGTCCTTCCTTTCAGTTATTATATAAACAGCACAGCCATCAGTGAGCTATTGTTTCATGATGGCAAGTCTTGCCAGCAGGGTAGCTGTGACAGTCTGCCTGGTGTCTCCCTAAATCATTTTATTTTTGATGTTTACATTTTATATTCCCATGTAACCACATCTTTTATGCTCTGGAGACAAGAAGGCTGTCTTTTCAAAAGACCCTTCGTTATAGTTTACCTAATTATTTCTAAGAAAGATTTTATGACATTGAAAGCATCGGAATTGAGTTAATGTTCTTGTTCGGTGCTTCCTATGCACTAGGCTCTGTTCCAAGCAGAACCTTACAGAGTGTTAACCTGCTCAGTCTTCATAACCTTGTTCCCAAAATACAAATGAGGAAACTAAGGTATGGAGATCTTCCAAAAGTCACAGAGCTATTGAGGCAGACTCCAGTCATATGCTTTCCAAATGTGTATTCTTTGTTTATTTGTTGTTGTTCTGTTTGGCTTTTATTTATTAGGATAGAGTTTTACTATGGAGGGGGTTGGCCTTAAACTCTTGATCCTCCTTCCTCTGCCTTCTAAGTGCTGGGATTACATACATGTGCCACTAGTTGCTATCATACCCAGCCCAAATGTATATCATCCATCACTGTGGATATTATCACTGTGGATATACATCACTGTGGATATTATCACTGTGGATATACATCACTGTGGATATTATCACTGTGGATATACATCACTGTGGATATTCCCCATCACTTCGGGCTCCATCGACATTTTACTTGCTTAAGCAAAAAGGACGAGACGGCCGTGGGAATATAAGTTCCCAGCTCTCCAAAACAATTGGGTGCTTGGGAAATGGGCCTTGGAGAGGCCTGGGAGAGGCCTGGGAGAGGCCTGGGAGGGAAGGCAGTGTACTAGCTCCTGTCCGGCCCCTGCCCTTGTCCTTATCTTTGTTCTTGTCCTATCAGGCTGGCAAGGAACAGCATTCGACTTGAAACTCCCATCTGGCTGTCCTGTCCTCCCCTTAGACTTCTCTATCCTGAAGTGGGTGGGAGGACTGATGAGACTTTGCTAAACCCAGTGCGATGAAATGTCCAAGAGACCCAAGGTGCTTTGTTCTACTCAATATTTTCCCTCTGAGACCCCAGGACTCCAGGAGAGAACCTTGGTTCTCTCCTCACTTGCGGCAGATGGGAGGGACTGAAAGATTTTAAGTGACTTCCCCATATCCCACAGTCAAAAGACATTTGAGATGCAGACAGAAGTCACCGCAAAGTGATCTGCAAACAGCCTCTCCAAAGGGATTGGGTTTCCTGGGTTGAGGTGCTAGCAGCCTAATCACTTGGAGCATCTTAATAATTGTGGTTGCACTTGACCAAAACCCTTCTGAGGAGGCTGTGGGAGACAGAGAGCACCTTGTCAGAAGTCCGCTCCAAATCTGTGTGATGCTACATAGCCAAAATCCTACAACTAGAATGCAGAAATATGTCAAAGAAAGTATGGAAGGGCCCATCTGGTTCTTCTGACACAGTGTTTCCCAAAAGAAAGTTTTCCAAGAGGGCAACCTGAGGTTGGAGTTCCATTGGTCAGAAAGCATCATGAATTCAAAGTAGTAAATGAAGTTATTTGTTATTGCAATAGTGAACGATATAGCATGGGGTCCCTGAGGCAGACTCTTTTGGAAGCCAGAGAAAAAGGAAAGAGGTAAAAGAGAAAAAAGCTTACAAAAGTATGCAGTTTAGGTCTGGACATTTGCCAGGAAAGGCTGGGTAACAAAGGATTAAAATGAAAATAAAATTGGAAAGAAGACAAAGGTAAAGGAAGGGCCACAGGGATAAAGAGGCAGCGAAATGAACATACAAGTGGCAAGACCCAAATCCCACTGTGAGAAGGCCTGTGGGAATTGCTGTGGGGAAAGCAGGCCAAATCCCAACTTAGCAAAAAAGAAAATCCAGCAAAGGCAGCGGACATTTGAGTCTAGGGGAAAAGGAACGAATAAGAAACCAGAAGAGAATGAGATAAAGGAAGGGATTTTAACAGGAAACTGACCAAAATAGACATGGACTGTGTCTTTTGAAGGGGAACCGGAGAAGCAGAGGTCGAAGGGAGAGGAGTTCACGTGTTCAAGTAGAGGCCCTTCAAAGTACTGTACATCCTCTCTCAGTGGCTTTTCAGAGGACGACAGCATGGGATGGAGTAGGAGAAGCTGGCTGGCTGGTTTGGCTGTGGTCCTGATCACAGCTCAGGATGTAGGATAAACAACTGGTTTGGTGACTTAGCCTGATCAATGTTTTTTAAGTGTGTCTCTCCCTCCCTCCCTCTTTCCACTCACCTCTCCTTTCCTTCCTCTCCCTCCCCCCTTCCTTCCTTTCTGTCCATCCCCCCTCCTTTCCCAAAGGCTTGGAGTAGGAGTTCCTACTGGACAAAGGGTCATGCAAGGCTGTAGGTTGGGGGCCAGCAAGATGAATCAATTAGCAAAGGCACAGCCAAGCCTCAGCCCTGGACTCACATGGTGGAAGGAGAGAACCAACTCCCACAAGTGGTCTTCTGAGTTTCACTCTAGCACTGTGGCGCTCATGTACCCCCCTACACACACACACACACACACACACACACACACACAATGAAAAAACGAGTAAGTAAATAAATAAATGTAAACAATAATCAAAAAGAAGGCATTGAGAAGGAAAGATGGAGAGCTGGCTCATGACAACTCCCAAGCTGCTGCCTGCAACATCATAGCAGGAGCCATGCCTTGCCTTACTTTTGGCTTTGAAGGTCTTGTTCCTCTACTCTGGGGACCAGTTAGTGCCCATTTATCTGTGATGCAGCCTTCCTATGCTTTAGGACATACGTTGCCCTCGGCTAGAATATCTCAGGAGCCTTTGCTCCACATGCTGGGATTTAGAGCTGAGATTCTTGCAATTTATGGTGTCTTAACCTTGAACTTCTTTGTCTCCCTTGCTAGAGTCACCGTTCTGCATGTTCTTAGCCCACAGTTCTACTTTTGACCCTCTCTTGGTCTTGCACTTGTTTCTTCTATCTGAGATCCTGCCTTGAGAACCCATCTACTTCCTAACATACTCTGTGGCTCTGAGTCCTGATTTGTCTTGCCAAGAGCATTCTGGAGGTTCTAACTACTAGAGACAAGTAACTGTTACCATTGCCCATTGTTCTCTTGGTGTCTAACTACTACCTATATTTGGACTCCTATCAGATATGCAAGTGCCCTTAGAGACACTCTATCTCTATCTATCTATCTATCTATCTATCTATCTATCTATCTATCTATCTATCTATCTATCTATCTATCTCTGTGTGTGTGTGTGTGTGTGTGTGTAGGCCAGAGGTTGATGTCAGGTATCTTCCTTAATCACTTTCCTCCTTATTTTGTTGACAGGGTCTCTTACTGAGCCTGTAGTTCTCTGTTTTGGCTAGACTGGCTGGCCAATGAGTCTCCTAAGACCTTTTCTCCCCACCCACAACATGGGAGGGTGCATGGGATCGAAATTCAAATCCTCGTGCTTACTTGGCAGACACTCCCTTCATTAAGCCATCTCCCTATCCCATCAATTTTGACCCTCCTAATGTGAGCTGTCCTTTGCTGTGGCCATCAAATGTCACGGGCTGTCAGCTACACTGGACTACTCTCAACACAGAAGCTGGGTTTGTGCCCCCACACCTCTACAGCTGTGCCCATCTCCACAGCATCTGCTTCATCCCAGAGGTAGTGGCTGCAGCTTGAGTGGTCAGTCCTTCCAGCCTGTCATTTTTTTCAAGACAGAGTTTCTCTGTTGTAACCCTGGCTGTCCTGAAACTCACTCTGTAGTCCTGGCTGGCCTTGAACTCACAGAGATCGGACAGCCTGTCCATCTTACTACTGCCAATATGATCATTTTCAGATGACTTTTTGGACTTAAAAAATCAATAGCTTGCTTCGGTATCTTCAAAAATATTTTACTAGTAGGGTTGTATATTTAACTACATTGGAGCCAAGAAGAGACTAGGAAACATACACTTAAAATTCAGAGATGTGGCAGATACTGACATTGGCCCATTCATAGTCCCTTGGCACTTACTCTTCAGCAGAAGACCAATACTTCTTCTGCAAGAATCTGTGGCTAGCAGCCTGTGTACTTCCCCTCAGTTATGGCCAGCACAAGAGAGAATGGAAGTGCCAAAGAATGAAGCTGAGATTCAGCTTTAGATAAAAACCCCCTGCTTTCTGCCTACAGGTATGTGTGTGTGTGTGTGTGTGTGTGTGTGTGTGTGTGTGTAATTGGATGGCTATGCAATGACTTTTGTAGTATCTCCTAGATTCCCCTACTAGTAGAGCCTCAATTGCCCATAATGTTCAATAACTCACCCTGCTTATCTTAATTATCTTGTATCACTTTCCAACTCTCCTACCAGCATTTCTAGAGATTTCCTCTGTCTTGTACATCAAATTAATGCTCATGTCTTTTGGGAATCCAGTCTAAGACAAAAAGTCTCATGGTCAATGTTAAGGGTTTCATAATTTTCTTGAGAAATACTTTGAGCACTAACACAAGAATACATTTTTAATACTATGATATGAGAGAAACAAGCAGCAAAGTCTCCAAGAAACTATACTCTCTACTTGGATCATGTGGGTTCTACTGGCTTTTGAGATATTAATAAAGGGTTATGAGATTTCGTCATCAACTTGATTTAGGTCAAATAAAATTAAGCAAGTTTCTTCACCTTAGTATTCCTGTAGGAAACATGGGGCTTTGCAAATTTCCAGATGTCTTCCCATGTTCAATTAATCCTATGATCCTCCTGCCTCAGCCTCCCAAGTACTGTGATTATAGGACTGTGCCATCAATGCCTGGCTGAGACATAAAATTTTATATATGCAAACTGATGGAATAATGAAGCAAGCAGACCACAGTCAGATGTACATGACTTACATTATGTACACAACATACATAGATTATCTAGAGGAACCAGTAAGAAAACTATGCAAGGAGATTAAACTCAATAACTACCTACCACTCAAAATGGGATTCTAAACAATATTCTAAGAAACCTACTGGAAGGTAGGAAAAATAAAACAAAAACGGAAAGCAGAGAATAAATGAAAAACAAGTAAATTTCAAACTTAAGCACTTGCATATCAATAATTATGCTCAATTTAATGACCTGATATACCAATTACAAGACAGAGACTAGCAGAGGGCATTTAAAAAATGGACCAACTATATATTGTCTACAAGAAACACACAATGATAGTACTTTGAAAGTGAAAGCATGGACAATATAATATTATATAATTCAAATATTAATCAAAAGAAAGTAGGAATGACTATCATAATATCAGATAGAGTGCAGAGAAGAATTGCCAGCGATACGGTATTGTTACATTGTATTCAAAGGGTTAATACACCAAGAAGACATCAATTTCTATGTGTATATGCTGCAAACCATGGAGCTAGACACATGATTCTAAAATTATAGGACTGAGGCCTGGAGAGATTGCTCAGTGGTTAAGATTACTTCCTGCTCTTGAAGAGGACCTGAGTTCAGTTCCCAGCACCCACATGGGGTGGCCTGTAACCCCAGCTCTAGAGAAACTGATGATTCTGCCCTTCAAGTGCACCCACACTCATGCGCAGACACCCACATACGAAATTGAAAATGAAATAAAACCTGAAAAACTATTATAGGACTGGAAGGAGAAATGGACAAATCCACAACTGTAGTCAGAATGTCAATGCTTTTCTTTCAACAATTAATAGACAGCTAGATAGAAGATGATAACACACCCCTCCGCCAACAGGATAGAATCGACACAGATCAACCCAACTGACAGCAGAATGGATTTTTTTTTTCAGCTGCCCATGGGACCTATACCAAGGCCCTGAACCATAAGACAAACCTTTAGCAAATTCCAAAGAAAGCATATATTGTGGTCTCGTGATGTAATAATAATAAAAAGCTCGTGGGGATATTTCCAAAGCTTTGGAAACTAAACCTAACACATCAAAAACAACTCCCCCACCAAAAACAAAAACGCCACAAAGAGGAAATTTCAGGTGAATCTAAAATATATGTTGAATTGAGTGAGAATAAAAGTAAAAAAATATATAAATATATGCTATCAAAATGTCTCGGATGTAGCGATACTGAGAAGAAAGTCAAAGCAGCAGAGGAAAACTTTCCAATCCGTGATTGAATACCACTTCACGAACCTAGAAGAACAAAATACAATGTGAGAAGGGGAAACTAGGAAAGAGGGAGGAGAGAGGTCAGCGAGGCTGAACACAGGAAAACAGAGAAAGAAACCAAACAAAAAGCTGATTCTTTGCAAAGGTCAATAAAATTTGGGGCAGTTATACAAACTCATATGAGACAATATGATGGAACTACACAGATTTTTTTTTTCTTTTTGCCAGTGTCAACTTCCTGGTTTGCAAACTACAAGGTAACTATAGTGAATGTAAGTCTTGGGAAAGTAAGGTGAAGGGTTCATGGGACCTATCTGGATTGCCCTTGCATTGTCCTGTGAGTCTACAGTTATCTCAAGGTAAAAAGGGACCCGAGTGTGTGGGAACACCCCTGGAATCTCAGCACTTGGGAGGCTGAGGCAAGGAGTTCAAGGTCAGCCTGGACTACGCAGTGATATCTCAAAAAAGAATGAATTATATTTTATTTTATTTTAATTTGGTTTTATGAGACAGGGTTTCTCTATTGTGGCTCTGACTGTCCTGGAACTCACTCTGTAAACCAAGCAGGCTGGCCTTGAACTCACAGCGATCCACCTGCCTCTGCGAGCGCTGGGATTAAAGGTCTGTGCCACCACTGCCCGGGCCATAGTTAATTTTTTTTTTTAATTCAAGGACTTTGGAAACAGCTGTGCAACTGAAACATTATTTATTGTTTGATGCTGTGGTTTACAGTGTTTTCTAAAATCCCTGACAGGAAAACTACAGGTTATTGAGAGAGTTTATAACAAATGTTCTTAATAATACAAGGTTCTGTGACTTTCTGAGAGCCTGGATGTCCTTCCCTAAAGGTCGTCTCAACTGTCAGGCTCCTTCTCAATTAGTGATGCCCAGGATGAACGGCCAGCTTCAGATAGACAGGAACTACACAGTACCTTCTCATTGTGGACAGAACCTTCTTTGGTTCTCTAAATAGCTATCACATATGTTCTTGCATCCTTCTCTCTCTCTCTCTCTCTCTCTCTCTCTCTCTCTCTCTCTCTCTCTCTCTCTGTGTTGAGAAAGGGTCTTGCTTTATATAGTTCAAGATGGTTTGGAATTCAGTGTGGAGCACAGGCTGACCTGACACTGTTGACCCTCCTATTTCAGTCTCCCCAAAAGCGGAAATTACAAGTGTGTGCAATTATGCCCTGCTCTAGTCTTAGAACGAAATAAAATCTTCAGAGTCTTGCACATAAATAGCAAAACAATTTCCCCTTTGGCACTTGTCTATTAGATTATTGTGAATCTAAATGGAAGATCTTTAGTTATGGGTTGCAGGATGTCATCTGGTTGAAGTCAGTCCAACTTTCTCATAGTCAGCAAAGCAGTTTGTTAAAAATTATTTGTGTCTGTGTGTGTGTGTGTGTGTGTGTGTGAGAGAGAGAGAGACAGAGACAGAGAGACAGAGAGACAGAGACAGAGAGACAGAGAGACAGAGACAGAGAGACAGAGAGACAGAGACAGAGAGACAGAGAGAAAGAAACAGAGACAGAGAGACAGAGAGAGAGAGACAGAGACAGAGAGAGACACACAGAGACAGAGAGAGAGACAGAGACAGAGAGAAACTGTGGCTGGCCTTGAACTTGCTATGTAGCCCAAGATGTCCTCACTCTCACGGAGATTTACCTGCCTATCTTCTGAGTGCTCAGGTGAAAGGCATGTTCTACCATGCCCACCTCAAAGTACTTTTCAACTCTGTTGGCTAGTTGTCCATGAGGAGGGTTGTCTTCCATCTGGCAAGTCAGCTGTAGAAATGTCAGTCCACATGATTTTCCAGCTTCGTCTCCATCACTCTTTCCCAAATGTTGAGCAGGGCAAAGTTCAGCAGCCTTGGAGGTGAGGAATGCGGTTCTGATTGCAAGAAAAAAATGTCACTCTCAGCTACAGGGAGTAAATCTAGCTAATTGCCTCAGGAGTTAATGCCTTCGCTGGCTACTCCAAGTTTTTTTTTCCTTTTTTGAAATAAAAAATTGCCACTAAGACAAGCGTGGTGGCATAGACCTTTAATCCCAGCGTTCAGAAGGCAGAGGCAGGCAGATCTTTGTGAACTTGAGGCTAAGCTGGTCTAGAGAGTTCCAGACCTGCCTGCCGGGGCTACATAATAAGACCCTGTCTCAAAGTAAAAAAATTGAGGCCAGGTACAGTGATGCATATCTTTAATCCTGGCATCTAGAAGCCATGAATTAGAAGCAGGTGAATTTCCATGAGTTTGAGGCTAGCCACTCTACACACCAAGTTCCCTGAAAGTAAATTATCTGAGTTATTATCATTTAAAGGTATGGCACACTATTAATAACACTCTTTAATGGGAGGTAGAGGCAAGTGGATCTCTGAGTTTGAGGCCAGCCTGATCTACAGAGCAAGTTCCAGCACAGCCAGGGCTACATAGAGGAACCTGTCTCAAAAAAGCCAATAATGGCCAGGCAGTGGGGGCACACGCCTTTAATCCCAGCACTCGGGAGGCAGAGGCAGGTGGATCTCTGTGAGTTTGAAGCCAGCCTGGACTACAGAGTGAGTTCCAGGACAGTCAGAGTTACAACAGAGAAACCCTGCCCCCAAACATGTCGATAAAAAATAAATAAATATTACAATTTTTTAAAAGATTTTATTTTTAATTATGTGTGTGCACGTGTGTCTGAGTGTAGACTTGTGAATACAGTGTCCACAGAGGCCAGATGCATCAGACGCTCCTGGAGCTGGTTGTGAGCTGACTGCGGTGGGTCCTGGGAACCAAACTCAGGTCTTCTGCAAGAGCAATACATGGTCTTAACTGCTGAGCTACTTCTCAAGCCCCAGTGTTTTTGATGATTATTTGGAAATTTGATTCAGTTTTTAAAACTTAGCAAGCTATAGCAGATAGCTACTGTGCAGGTCTGCAAGGAAGGACAAGGAAGTATTTTCATAGATGCAAACCCTGCCAGACCTCAGCAGAGGGAACCACCTGTCATGGCAAGCGCCATCCTGGACAGCGGAATGCCATCATCTGATCTCAGGGGTTTTTATTGATACAGAAGCGCCTTCAGGTGTTCTATTGATACAAAAACTCTGCCCTCTCATCCAAAGGCCTATTTGCATTATGAAGGAAACCTGCAGCCTAGTCTCATCCCACAGTCCTTTAGCAGCTGAGCTATGTCACCTTTAAGGCGAGGAGCTTGAGGCCTAAGGGAAGGGTTCTCTCCTTGTTGCTGGAGACTGTGGGAGAGAGGGACCACAAGAACGTGCATCGTGTTGGAGAAGTTTATTTCTAGTTATGTCTATAAAAACTGTTTTATACATTGATGGGGGAAGGAGTACCTAAGCTGTGGTAGTTTGTATTATCCACAGGTGTTGACTTTATGTAAATCTGTGAGTAAGATGGTTGCCAGAGAGCAGTGCGCAGGTGCAGGTCATGAGAAGGCAACCATCTTCTCCAACACGATGCATTGCTAACTAAGTCTGTGATGAAAAAACGAACTAAAGCCCTGGATGTACAACTGTCAATGAGGATGCTGAATAATTCAGTATTGTGTTCAAGATTCAGCCACAGGCTTAAGGAACTTTACTGCTTTAAATAATTCTGCCTTGTCACATTTTACCTGAGCAACTGGTTAGAACTTTGTGTAAATGTAACCAAGTAAGAGAGAATGCCACAGAATGCAAACTGGGTGAGAGTGGATATACTGGCTGGTACTTGAACCTGGGAACTTATGAATGCTAAACATGGGATACACCACCGAGCCACATTCCTAGCCCTTCCTCCCCACTTTTGAAAATATTAGATCTTTCTTTACTTTTATTGTATGATTTTTTTTTGCCTTGTATGTATGTCTGTTTGCTACATGTGTGCCTCGTCCCTGTGGAGGTCAGATGAGGGTATCAGATCCTCTAGCACACGAGCAGGTGGCTGTGAGCCACTGGGAATCAAACTCGGGTCCTTTGCAAGAGCAGGCAGTGCTCTTAACCTCGGAGCCATCTCTCCAGCTCCGACCCTTTCTTCCACTTTTAATCTTTTAAATTATTTTTATTTTGTCTTGTTTGGAGTTTATAACTTTTAATTTTGAGACAGTATCTTCCCAAATATCCCAGGCTGAGTGTGAACTCTTGGCCCAGGTGGGCCTTGAACTCCCGATCATCCTGAATCGAGTTCCCGAGCAGTGGGCATTGCAAGTATGTGCCACCAGCCCTGGCCCACAAATCTTGATCTCCTGCCCTCATACCCAAAATAGAATCAAAATAACCTAAACATATACAACAATGCAGAAGAACTAAGTCTCTTGGATGTGCTTAATATAGTTGATACATGAATGTTAAAGCAGATGTAGGGCCTAGGAGATGGTTCCTTGGGTAAAGTGCTTGCTGCATCAGCACATGCCTGTAATTCCAGAGCTGGAAAGTAGAAACTGGGAAACTGTAATCCCAGAGCTGGGACTGACTCACTGGCTAGCCAAGCCTAGACAATCGGTGATCTCCAGGTTCCATGAACCACCCTTTCTCAAAAATAACAAGGTAGAGGGGCTAGAGAGATTGTTCAGCCATTAAACTTACCTATTGCTCTTGCAGAAGATCTGAGTTTGGTTTGAGGTCTTCTGGACCCTGAAGACCTCTGCACTCATTCTGCATATTCCCTCTCCACACACACATATACATACACAGTGAAAAATAAAAAAAAGTCTTAAAAACTAATAAAGTAGAGGGCAATAGAGGAAGACAACATTGTCAGCCTCTAGCCTCCACATGCTCACATGTCAGCCTCTAGCCTCCACATGGGTGGGCGCGTGTATACGGTGCATCCACATACATGTATACAAATGTATGTGGAACACCTTTGATCTTTATAACTGGCTCGTGCAGGGAAAAATGTGCTTCTGAGCCTCTATTTAAGTACTTAATAATCTTTAAGTCACACTATTACCAACCAAAGGGAACGGATTCGGGTGAGACAAGAAAATGGGAAGTACGCTGATTTCAGTCACTCCTTATAAAAGAATCGACACACGCACATTCGTCCCCGATGCGGCCGTTGTTATGATGGTAGAAACAAAATTAGAAGTCTCCAAATTAGGTATCTTTTCGAACTTAACTGTGTAGCTTCCGCTCAAGGAGTCTGTTTTCATGATGAACACTTTATAAACTTTATTGGCCTACAAAGAATCGCAGCACCCAAATAACTTCCAGCTCTTGGCTGCGACTCTTCATAAGAAATATAGAACCATTAAGAAACAGATTCACTGGCACTTGGGAGGTGGAGGCAGGAGGACCAGGAGTTCCTGGCCAGCTTTGGTTACCTGAGACCCTGTCTCAAAGGAGAAGGGGCAAAGAAGAAGATTTAGCCCAGTAAGACCAGTGCAAATGACTGATAACAAACCTCAAGTGGCTTGGCCTTGATTGCTTTGCCCACGTGTGGTATTAAGAGTCCAGCTTCAGGAAATGGTTCATAGCATCGCCTGGCCATAAAGAAAAAAAAAACTTCACGAGCAAGGTTCCTGTTATTATTTAGGCAATAAAATGGCTTTAGACCTGAAAAGACTGTTTGAGGAGACATAACCACTCAACCGGGAATGTAGCTCATTGGTAGGTCTCATGTAGCGCATCGGAAGGCCCGGATTTTATCCCCAGCATCACACAAACAAAAGACACAAACACAAAAATGTTCTAAGCCAGTATTGGACACTGGCAAAACTTTATTGGCTCTACATGGAACAACAGTTTAAAATCTTCATTCCCATCCCCTCCCCCATAAAGGAAAATTATCTATAAAGTCACAATTAACTGGTTTACTTAACACATTTTACTTAATCAAGAGAAAAGATTAACAAAGAATGGACACCATGTCTACGTATCAGGAAAAATCACAGTAAAAGCTCAATGTTCAGCCCAAGATCCCTAGAGTAAGCAAAATAAAACGATTGGAATTTCTACTGGTGGTCAGTTGACAGATTATCCACTAAAATACCAATTAACTAATATCTTCAGTACTACTGTTACAAAGATACCCAAAGCTTCTGTCTTTAAAGCTACATGTTCCAAATACATGGCAGTCAACTATTTACCCATCTTCCTTTGGAGGAGTGAACCAGCCCTTTTTCTCATGCATCTGCACAACAGAGTCATAGGACTGTTGGGCTGTTTCTAGATTATATTGATTCTTATCTGCTCCAAAACGCACCCTGGCCTTGCCTTTGACTAAGGTGGCATTGATCTGCATGATGACCGACTCAATGGAGTAGGCGCTGCTCCAACCCTGTTTTGTGAGCAGTTCCATACACAATGCCCCTCCACCCAAGACATACCCTCCAGAGAGAACAGGTGACTCGACGCGAACAAATGGAGGATCAAATGGAAAGTTATCCTTGAAAGAGAAGTTGAGCAAAATATATTCTATGCCTTCTTTTTCTTTCAAGAGCTGAAGGTCGCCGTACAAGGGACTATCAGGGTCAACCTTCCTCAGTTTCACGTGCCAGTCGTATAAGCTGTCGTTGATCAGTTCCACGGAGTAAGTCCCCGACTTGTAGCTCTGCGATCTGTATATCTCTCTGAGTTCTTTCATAAGTCTGTTTGAAGCATGCACTGACCCAGACACGATACCATTCAAATGGTCTTGCCTTTGACTCTTCCTAATATTCTCTAATATTGCCAAATGCTCTTTCTCAATCCCTTCATCCTCCGACTTTATCTCACTACTAATGTCTTCTTCTTTCAGCTCATAGTGATCCAAGTCTTCCAGTCCATCAGCTGCTTCTTCCTCTTCATCATCTGAGGGCACCTCTTCGATGGTGGCTTTCTGAGCGATGGGGACCGGCTGGTCCAGCGCCTCCACATCCAGGTGCTTAGGCAGGTTATATAAGCTGCAGAGTTCGCAGATCAGCCACTGGAGCTGCTGGCGAACAGAACCGTTGGGCTTCGAATCTTCCAGTCGTTCCAGGATCGATGTGAGGTCTGGATCGTCAGAATCCACGAACCATATCGGCGGCGAAGATGGATAGGACTCGGTGATGGTGCAGTGCAGGGTGAGCGGCGGCGGCGAGGGCGGGCTGCCCGCGGGTGCCGGCGGCACCAGGAACTGACACTGCAGCTCATCCAGCTGCCAGCTTACGATGCGCAGCTGCTCGTGGTCCTTGTCGAAGATGGAAGCCAGGAACTCCAGCTCGGCCTTAAGCCCCAGCGACATCCTTCCTCTCGGGTCCTCTGAGACGAGTGTGGAAGCGAAGCGGCCCCGCGAGACGCCTGCTGGGCTGCCACCGCCCCTGGGGCCGCCGGGCCGGGCTCCTGCGGCTCCGCCTCTGCCCGCCTCCGCGACCCGCAGAGCGTG
This sequence comes from Cricetomys ansorgei, assembly GCA_026225945.1. Classification (NCBI taxonomy): domain Eukaryota; kingdom Metazoa; phylum Chordata; class Mammalia; order Rodentia; family Nesomyidae; genus Cricetomys; species Cricetomys ansorgei. The sequence continues at coordinate 2,174,593 of JAMJFZ010000736.1, forward strand.
GCCGCTGCAGTTATAAAGCCTAAGCACAGTGTCGCACAATGATCTTCCCGGCCTTTTCATCTTGCATAACGGAACCTTTGTTCTCTCTTTTTTTTTCCCCCCTTTTCTCTCTTTTTTTCTTTTTCTATTTTTTTTATTTATTTATCTATTTAGAAACACGATCTTGAGCAGCACGGTCTGGTCTTGAACTGTAGCTAAAGATGTCCTTCAGCTCCGGATCCTCCCTTCCCCACCCAGTGATGAGATTATAGCGCCAACTCCCAGTTTATGCTCTACTGGGAAAGTAAGCCAAGGCCATGTGCACTCTAGACAAGCGAGCTATACAGCCTCAGGCTGGTATAACAGAAACGTCACAGTACTTGGCAGCAGCTCTCCCCTTTTCCACCTCTGCCCCAGGTCCCTCACAACCACCTCTCTTTCATTCTACCCTCTATTCCACGGAGTTTTGATTTAGATGTTCCATGGAAGTGGAGTCGTGTGGTATTTTTTTCTTCTGTGGCAGGATTATTTCACTGAACATCTTTCAAATCCATTGATGTGGTGCGTGTAGCAGGATTCCCTTCAGTCCTAGGACTGAGTAACATTGCTATTGCAGATACACACACACACACACACACGCACACACACGTTGGAGACGTTTATTTGTACTTAATGTCTATAATAATTGTTTTATACATTGATGGGGGAAGGGCTGCCTAAGCCTTGGCAGTTTGTATTATCTGTAGGTGTTGGCTTTATGTAAATCTGTGATTAAGATGTTTGCTTTCTCATGACCTGCACCGATCACTGCTTTCTGGCAGAGCCATTGTGGAAGAGCAAAGTGGCTGTGGAGGAATTCTTGTAGTTCCTCTCCTAGTCTCTAGCAACAAGGAGAAAACACTTCCCTTAAGCCTTGAGTTCCCCCACTGTAAAGGTAACATAGCTCGGAGTTTAAAGGGTTGTGGGATCCCCTTGGGCCTCGAGCTCCCCACCATAAAGTTGACATAGCTCAGCTGCTAAAGGATTGTGGGATGAGACAAGGCTGCAGGTTTCATTCATAATGCAAATAGGCCTTTGGATGAGAGGGCAGAGTTTTTGTATCAATAGAACACCTGAAGGCGCTTCTGTATCAATAAAAACCCCTGAGATCAGATGATGGCATTCCGCTGTCCAGGATGGAGCTTGCCATGACAGGTGGTTCCCTCTGCTGAGGTCTGGCAGGGTTTGCATCTATGAAAATGCCTCCTAGTCTTTCTTGGTGAGCTACACAGTAGCTATTTGCTACACACACACACACACACACACACACACACACACTATATGTAATATGTAAAGAATATGTTCAATATTATTTTACTACTTATTTTATTATTGTAATTTATTTTTGAGACAAAATCTCATATGGCCCTGGCTGGCCTAGTACTTCCTATGTTGCTGAGGATAGCCTCGAACTTCTGATCTTTCTACCCTCACCTCCTGGATACTGGAATTACAGGAATGTCCCACCACAGCTGGTTTGTGTTGTGCTAGAGATGGAAACCAGGGCTTGGAGTATGCTAACCACGCACTCTACCACCTGAGCTACGGCCGGCCTCTGTTTTCTTAATCGGTGTCATGAGACTTTTGGGCTGTTTCTATCTCTTGGTTATCTTGAATACTGCTGCAACAAACACAGTAGTGCAAACATCTGAGATCCCGATTTCAGAGCTGGGAGATAGCTCAGCGAGTGAGCAGCATTTGCTATTCAAGCATGAAGGCTGGGGTCCAAATCTGCAGCACATTTATAAAAAGCTTAGCTTGGCCAATATGTACCTATAACCCTAGTGCCGTGAGAGGCAGAGACAGGAAGATTGTTAGGCCTTGCACATAACAAAACACACACACACACACACACACACACACACACACACACACACACACACAGCAAGCTCCTGTTTTTGGTTCTTTTGAATAATAAACCAGGACTGGGACTGTGGAATCATAAGGCTGTTCTACATTGAGTTTTTCAGGAGACTTCACACTGGTTTACAGCACAGCAAGGGCCTCAGTTTCTTCACATCTTTGTTATCGCTGTTGTTGTTTGTGTGTGGTTTGTTTTTGCTTTTATTATTTACTTATTTTTACTACACCCCTCCCCACCATGAAGTGTGAAGTGATATCTCCTAGTAGTTTCCATCTGTAGTTTGTTCATAATTCACTGAAGGTGGGTGGTTTCACAAGAGTCTTAACACTTCCTGTCTTCTCATGAGAATATCTATTGGGTTCTTTGTTTTAAAATCAGGTTTTTGTTTTGTTTTGCTGTTGAGTTGTTAGTATTTTGAAATATTAAAAAAAAAAATTAACCTTAGCTGGGTGGTGTTGGTGCACGCCTTTAATCCCAGCACTCAGGAGGCAGAGGCAGGTGGATCTCTGTGAGCTCAAGGCCAGCCTGGTCTACAGAGTGAGTTCCAGGACAGCCCGAGTTACAGCAGAGAAACCCTACCTCAAAAAAAAAAAAAAAAACGTTGTTACATTTGTTTATTTCGGGGGAGCACATATGTGGGGAGGTCAGTGGACAACTTGGTGGTATCCTCTCTTTTTACCATGTGAGGGCCTCTCGGGTCAAATTCAGGTTATCAGGCCTGGCAGCAAGTGCCTTTACCCACTATCCCATCTTGTCAGCCTGGGATATTATTATTATTTTTAATCAGCTGTAAAGTTTGAAGCATTCTGCTACAAAGCATTTGGCTGCTTTTTCATACTGTTGACTATTCTGACAGTTCTTAGTTGGATGTAATTTTACATGTCTGTTTTTGGCTTTGTTGTCTGTGCTTTTGGGTTTCTATGCACGAAATCATTTTGTTAAGATCAGTGTTGTGAAGATTTTCCCAATCTTCTATGAGTGTCTCCTATTTTAGAGCTTGTGTTCACACCTTTAACCTACTTTGAATTGACATTTGTATATAATGCAAGACAAATGTCAAGTTTATATTTGCCTGTTGTCCTAGTTAGTATTTCTATAGCAGTGATAAAACACCGTGACCACCCAGGATATCTGCGGACAGCCAGTTTCTCCCACACCACTTGTTGAAGAAACTATCCCAGTTGTGTAATTTTGGTATGATTATCAAGGATCATGTGACCTATATGCCCTGTTCTTTTTTTCTGTTCCATTCCGTGTGTATTTCTCTATGCCAATACCATATATTTCTGCTCCTATAGCTTTGTAATGCATTTTGAAATGAGGAACTACAAAGTGTCTAGCTGTGTTCTTCTTGTTCAGTATTGTTTTTAATGTTTGAGATCCTTTACAGTTACATACTAATTTTAATACTTTTTTTTCTATCTTCAGGGGGGAAAGCCACTTAGATTTTCATAGGGAGTGCATTAAAACTGAATTCTGCTCACAGTAGTGTAGATATATCAGCAATATTAAGTCTCCCAACCCATGAGTGCAGAAGTATTGTAAAAGTTTATTTTTAGTTATGTATAAAATAATTGTTTTATGCACTGTTGGGTGAGGGGCTACCATAGGTCTTGATGTTTTGTATTGTCTGCAGGTGTTGGATTCATATGGCAGATGTTTGATTGCTAATGATCTGCATGTGCTATCAGTAGAACACCTGAGGAAAGAATAAAAACACTTGAGGTCAGACGCTCAGGGATCCACTGTCCAGTATAGCTGGCCATGACAGTGGTTCCCTCTACTGAGGTCTGGCAGAACTTGCACCTATGAAAGCGCCTCCTTGTCTGTTTTCCGAGCCACCCCAGCAGCAGCATAGTACTACACAGGAGACCTTCCCATGCTCTGTGTCTTTCATTCCTTTATGTCATGTTTTATAGCTTTCAGTGTATAAATCTCTTATCCTCTTTATTAACTAAATCCTACATATGTTGTTCTTTTGATGCTGCTTTAAACGAATGCATTAATTTTTTTTTTTTTACTTTTTGATTGTATGTGCGTGTGTGCGTGCGTGCGTGCGTGTGTGTGTGTGTGTGTGTGTGTGTGTGTATGCTGTATGTAAGTGTACATGTACATGCCTCTGAGTGCATGTCAGTGGTGGTAACTTCCTCTATGCTCTTCGTGTTAATTTTTGGAGACAGGATCTTTAAGGAACCAGGATCTCACCATTTTTGCTAGATCCATTTGTCTCTGCTGTGACCTCACCCAGCACTGAGGTTATAGACCCATACCACCATGCCCACATTTTTACATGATTCTGGGGATCCAAACACAGGTCCTTTTGCTTATACAGAACAGCACCTACTTTCCCCACTGAGCCATCTCCACAGCCCTGAAACAGTTTCCTTAATTTCCTTTTAAAATTGTTTACTGATATTATATTGAAATACAACTGATTTTTTCCTTAACACACACATACACACACACACACACACACACACACACAGTAACAACAACAACAACCAACCAAGGTCTTTTTACGCAATGCAGACTAACATCTATGTCACAATCCTCCTGCCTCAGTTTTCTGAATGTTGGGACTGTAGGAGTGTGACCAAGCCATCTCTGACTTCTTAATGTTCACTGTATTCATTTATTAGTTCCAATAGCACGCACATTTGCAAACTTGAGGGTTTTCTATGTCTAGGATCATAAGATCTGTGGGCAGATCATTTAAATTCTTCCTTTCTAATTGGAATAGATTTTCCTTCATTCTCTTGCTTAATTGCTCTGATGGGGACTTTCAGTACAATGTGGAGTGGAAGTGGTAAAAGTGGGCGTCCATCTCTCACTTTTGATCTCCAGACTCTTACCATTGTTACCTCTTGCTTGTTACACGTGACCCTTATTATGCTGGGTAACGTTTTGTATTCCTGGTTTGTGAGGTGTTCTCCATGTTTAATTCTGTGAAATGGTTTTCCTAGTCCCTTAAGAAGATCACAGGATTTTCGTCCTTTGTAGTGTTTGGATGCCTTATGACACTGATTGATTTTCATACATCGAACCATTCTTTCATCCCATCAGCAGGTCTCAATTGGTCATGACATCATCATTTTAACGTGCTGTTAAATTATGTCATTAAAAGGTTGTTGAGGGTATTTACATGTATGTTTATCAAGAATATTGAAAGCCGGCTGGTGGTGGTACATGCCTTTAATCCCAGCACTCGGGAGGCAGAACCAGGCAGATCTCTGTGAGTTCGAGGCCAGCCTGGTCTACAGAACAAGTTCCAGGACAGCCAGGGCTGCTATAAAGAGAATCCCTGTCTCAGAAAAACCAAAAAAGAAAGAACGGAAGGAAGGAAGGAAGGAAGGAAGGAAGGAAGGGATTCAGCTCCCAGCACCCACACTGTGGCTCACAACCACCTGTAACTCCAATTCCAGGGAGACCAGATACCCTCTTCTGGCCTCTGCAGGCACTAAGCTTGCACGTGCTGCACAGACACACATGCAGGCAAAATACCCAAACACACAAAGTAAAAATAAAGACATCTTTTAAAAAAAACAAAACATTTTAAGTGAGTATTGGGCCGACACCCCCCAACTCCCGGTTATTCACGACTTTGGTATAAGGACAGTGCTCACTTCACAAAATGAACTGAGAAGTAGTCCTGCCTCTTCTGTGTTTTGGAAATGTCTGAGAAAGATAGGCACTAATTTTTCTTTAAATGTTGAGTTGAATTCATCAATGAAGCTCTGGGGCTTTCTTGCCCTTCCCCTTCTCCTCTCCTCCTCATCTTTCTCCTCCTCTTGCTCTTCTTCCTTCTTCTTCCCCTGCTCCTGGTGTCTTCCTCCTCTTTTCTCCCCCCTCCCCTTCCCCCCTTTCCTCCTCCCCCTCCTCTTCCTTTCCCCTCTTCCTCTTCCTCCTTCTTCATCTATACTTCTCTAGGCGAAGCCCAGGGCTTTCTACAAGCTACTTCTAAGAATCCCCTCTTGGGTTCCAGGCCAGCCTGGTCTACAGAGTGAGTTCTAGGACAGCCAGAGTCATAACAGAGAAACCCTGTCTCGAAAAACCAAAATCTACTCTTGGCCCTGCTTCTGAGTTGTTTTTGTTGTTGTTTTGGTTGCTCATTCAACATCCCTAGGAGTTAAAGGACTTTTCAGCTCTTTTATTTCTTCATTATTGAGTTGGTAGCTTATAAAGTCCTAGGACTTTAGTCATTTCTTTTAGCTTATCCAGTCGCTGCCTTGTTTGGAGCAGTCTATGACCGTTTTCACTTCTCTGATACCAGTTGTCTTCTTTTCTTTTCTTTTTCTTAGTGTAACTGAAAGCTTGTCAATTTTGTTAATCTTTCAAAAAACGGTTCTTAGTTTTATTGTTTTTTAATTATGTGTATTCATATGTGTCTATGTAAAAGTATGTGCACACAAAAGCAGGTGCTTTCGGAGCCAGAAGAAAATGTCAGATCTTCTGGACCTGGAGTTACAGGCTGAACAGGAGCTGCCTGATGAGGGTGCTGGGAACTGAACTCTGGTCCTCTGAAAAAGGAGAATCCACTCTTTTTTTTTTTGTTTTTTCAAGACATCGTTTCTCTGTTATAACTCTCGCTGTCCTGGAACTCACTCTGTAGACCAGGCTGGCCTCGAACTCACAGAGATCTGCCTGCCTCTGCCTCCCGAGTGCTGGGATTAAAGGCTTGGGCCACCACCGCGCAGCATAGTATTCACCTTAACTACTGAGCTAACCCTCCAGTCCCAGTGCTAGTGTTATATTTTTTTTAACTATCCTTTGATTCTGTTTATTTCTGCTCTACTATCATTTTCATCTTTCTGTTTGAAGACTTAGTTTTTGTTGTTTTCTAGTTTGTGGTTGTTTGAGATACGGTCTTTCTAGGTAGTACAAACTAGCCTTGAGTCTACCACCCAAATACTTGGATTACAGGCTTTTGCCATCACACCCAACTTTTTTCTTGTTGTCTTTTAAAAGTTTTTGTTTTGAATTTATTACATTTATTTAATGTAGTGGGGTACATGTGGCACAAAGAACATGTGGAGGTCACAGTATAACTTTCGGGAGTTTGTTCTTAGGGATCTCACTCCGGCCAGCAGGCTTGCTGGCAAGTGTGTTTACTTGTGGCCCCGTCTGGCTGGCTCTCTGGTTTCATCAGCAGTAGAGTCAGATTGTTTGAGAGCTCTCCCTTTAAAACCGTCTTATTTTTATCCTTGGTCGTATGTATGTTTGTGCACACTTGTGGCCACAAGTGCAGTACCCTCAGAGGCTAGAAGAGGGTATTGGATCCCCTAGAATTAGAGCTGCAGTCAGTTGTGGGCAGCCCAACATGGGTTCTTGTGATCATAGAGCAGAAAGCACTCCTAACTGCTGAGCTCTCTCTCCAACCCCAGGGATTCTTTCCTTTTTTTAATGTAGCCGTTCATCACTAAATGGCTAAACATTCCTCCTCCTATATATTTTGGTATATTGCATACCCTCCCTTCTTCCCTCCCTCTCTTCCTACCTAATTCTTCCTTCTTTTGGGGTCCTAGTGGATTCTAAGCATCCCCCAGTCCCTGTTGTGTGTTCATTTCTACTTGTCTCAAGGTGTTTTCTGATCTCCCTTTTGACCTCTTTTTAAATCTTACCTTGTCTGAGTCTATTGTTTAATTTCACATATTTGTCAGTTGCCCACGGTTATTTTTGTTATCAATTCCTAGTCTCATTCCACTGTGATCAGGGAAACTACTTGTGTGATTTCAATCTTCTTAGCTTGGCTGGGCCTCTTTTGGATATTCTCACATGCGAGCTGTCCTAGAGAACGTGCTGGGTGCTTCAGAAGAACACGGACGTGTCTTGTCGCTGGGGAGTGGCACGTTCTACTGTTACCTTGTTGGTAGCGATTTCCCCTTTTACATTACATGAATGTGTTTTTTTTCTTTTTATTCCTTTGAATGCCAAGTGCTCACAGAAGCTAGAAGGTGTCAGATCCCCTGGAATTACGGGTTACAGCTGCCCAAGGACATGGATGCTGGGAGCCAAACTCAGGTCTTCTGAAGAGCTGAGCCATCTGTCCAGCCCAGCTCCGTGGATCTGTGTGCCTTGTATATTTAGATACTTGATCGTGTCTGCACAAACATCTAAGCTTGTTAGTCTTCCCGGTGAACTGCACCCTCTGTCATTCTATAATGTCCTCTGTCTCATTTTGGCAGTTTTGTCCAGCCCAAGAGTGGCCACCCTCCTTTCTCATCCATTTGCTTCCAGGCTCTGTGCTGCCCTCTGGAGTACACTACGGGGCCCCCCCCGGGCCCCCCCTACACACACACTTTCTTTCTTGGGTTCTTGGCACCTGATATTCGCTGAGTTCTGTCCTTGCTCTAAGACAGACAACACAGAAACCAGGCCCTTAAAAACAGAAAGATTGAGCACACGGCTCACTTTCCCCTTGCTCTACAGACTGAGAAGCCAGCAAGCTGTACTGGCCTGTCTGTCCCCTGTACATGGGCTCCAGTGAGTGCTCAGATGTCCTCAGGCATCGAGAAAACTGTCCAGAGTCAGAGACAGATGACACAGAAATCAGCCCCTCAGGCAGCCCCAAGAAACCCTGACGTGACTTCCTGGCTCCACTCTGCTCACCTGCCCTCTCCTTATCCCCAGGAGAAATCTCCAAGCCTTGTGGGCCTGTCTGCTGTCTTAGAGAAGAGTTCCTTCCCCAAGAGCAACAGCAGGCTGCCCAGCGCCAAGTAACCCATGGCATCTGAAGCATGCCAGTCCTGTCAGCAGCACTCTTGAGACAGGCAAAACAGAAGCCAGCCCCTCAGATGACCCCTGACCCCAGAAAAGTCAATGTTTGACACCCAGTCCAGTCCTGTCTTTCCCTTCCCAGGGAGCAGCCAGGGTGCTGAGAGTTCCCTCACTCTTGGGTTGGCCTGTGCTGAAACCATGTCATCGGGATTCCTCTTCCTTCTCCTCCTCCTCTTCTTCTCCCGCCTCCTCCTCATCCTTTTTGGTGTTTCGAGACAGAGTTTCTCTGTTGTAACTCTGGCTGTCCTGGAACTCATGCTGTAGACCAGGCTGGCCTCGAACTCACAGCGGTCCACCTGCCTCTGCCTCCCGAGTGCTGGGATTAAAGGCCTGAGCCACCACTGCCCGGCTTGAAAACAATTTTTTTTTAAAGTGCTGAGTATAGCAAAAAGGTCCACTGACCCCAGAGAATGGAACCCCAGAGAATGTATGTCAGATCTTAAGAACCACACTGCTGCCGGCCAGTGGTGGTGCAACATGGTAGATTAAGAAGACTCAGACTAGTCGGGCTCTGTGAGCTCAAGGTCGGCCTGGTCTACAGAGTTCCAGAACAGCCAGAGTTACAACAGAGAAACCCTATCTCGAAAAAAAAAATGTTTTCATGTATTATTTCCACAAAATAATGGGTTTCTTTGTGAAGCTTTCATGCAGAATACAAGGCACTTCGCATTTGTCCCTCCTCATCTTCTCTTGACCTCTTCCCGTCTCCCGTCGACCTTGCCCACAGCCTAAATAGTCCCCCCTCATAATTTCATGGGTTTTTGTTTATATGTTTTAATTGAGGATTCACATATGAGAGAAAGCATACCATAGTTCTCTTTCTAATTCTGGCTCCTTTTGTTTAAATATTATGGTTTCTAGATGCATCCATTTTCTGCAAATGACATCATTTCATTCTTCTTTATGGCTAAATAGCACTCCATTGTAGCAGCTGGTGGGATGGTTCAGCAGTTAGGAGCACTTGCTGCTCCTTCAAGAGGACATGGGTTCGGTTCCCACCACCCACATGGCAGCTCAGAATTGTCTGTAACTCCAGGGTACCCGAGGATCTTTTATGGCCTCTGCAGACACTAGGCATACATGCAATGCACATACATACACTCAGAAAAAAAAAAGAAAAAGAAAAAGAGAAAAAAAGCCACCACTTATACACATAAAATAAATAAAGCTTTGGAAGAAATAAAAGAAAGACCTATGCTGTGTATATGAGCCATGTTTTCTTTACCCATTCCTCTGTCAGTGAGTACTGGGGCTGATCTCAAGACCTGGCTCTCCTGAATGGTGCCACAAAGAGCACTCTAGAGATCTCTGGAGTAAGCTGGCTTAGGCTGCTTGAGTAAATGCCCAAAAGTGGCATAGCTGGATCATATATTAGTTCTGTCTTTTTCTTTTTTTTTAGGTGCCTCCATAGTGATTTCCACAGTGGGTGCACTCGTTTACAATTCCCATGCACAGAGTCCCACGGTCCCACCGACTTCCTACCCTCTCCCATATCCCTTCTCGTTTGACGTCTTGATGATACCCGTGCCAAGTGGGGTGAGATGGAATCTTAATTTGGATTCAAGTTTCCTTTACTCCCCTTCATCTTTTCAGCGGAGGTCTTGCTCTTGCATGGCTGTGCCCTGAGGTTGGCCCTACCACCCCGAAACTCTTCATTTATCTCCCACAAGCATTTCCTACCAATAAGCCTCTTCCCTCCTGACTATTAGCATCTAAGAGGCACTGGAGGACCTAATCAGCACAGGCTGAGATCAAAGGCCCTGGCTTCCCCTCTTAGGCTTTCTTTTGGGCTTATGTTTAGGCTAACACTCTAGGAAACTGCTGTTCGAATGGTTTCTCCCTAACTCATCCCCCAATCACCGCCAAGTTCCTTCTGGCAAACTGGAGGCTGCTCACAAAACCTCTCCCTCCATATTTCTGCATTTTCTAGGCTTTCTTGCACTAAGGTGGCTAGGAGAGAAATTATGTTTTTCTTCTCTTGATATTTGTAGCGAGCGATCCAGGCATGTTGGAAAGAATTTAAAATGGTGGGGTGGGGTGGAGAGATGACTCAGCACATAAAGCACGTGCTATGCAGGCATGCAGACCTGGGTTCATCTCTAGCAGAGACCAAAAAAGCCAGATATCCGGGCAAGGGCCCGTAATCTCTCTGTGGAGGATCAGCTAGCAAAATGAGCTATGCATTGGCAGATAAGGGACAGATGGGAGGATCCCTGAGCCTTGCTGGCCAGTCTAGCAAATCAGTGAGCCCTGAGTTCAATAAGAGACTTTGTCTCAAACAAAAATGTGGCGAACCATTGAGGAAACTATCCAAACGTGCCCTCTGGCCTTCACACACCTGCGCACGTGCGCCTGCTCACATGCACCAGGCACACTGAGGTGGCTCCAATGAGAATGACCTTCAAAGGCTCATAGTTTGAATATTTGGTCACTAGTTGGTGGAACTGTTTGGAAACAACTAGGAGGTATGCTACTGGGAGTGGGTTTTGAGGTTTCAAAAGCCCACATCTAGTTGAGCCCGGTGGCGCACACCTTTAGTCCCAACATTCAGGAGGCAGAGGCAGGTGGATCTCTATGAGTTCAAGGCCAGTCTAGTCTATAGAGTGAGTTCCTGGACAGGCAGGGCTAAGCAGAGGGATCCTGTCTCAAAACAACAACAACAGCAACAACAAAAAGCCCATGCCATTCCCAGTTAACCCTGTCTGCCTCGTGCTTGTAAAACAGGAGCTAAGCTCTCAGCTACTGCTCCAGCACCATGCCTGCCTGCCTGCTGCCACACCATGATGGTTATGGACTCTGGAACTGTAAGGCCCAATTAAATGCTTTCTTATATAAGTTGCTTTGGTTATGGGGGTCTTATTACAGCAATAAAAAAAGTAACCAAGACACACAGAGTGTAAATGAAATTCTTTTTTCTCAGTATCAACTAATTGTAGTTGTGTGTGTGTGTGTGCACGCACGGGATGAAGCAGGCCTTGCACAAGATAGGCAAGTGTTCTGCCACTGAGCTATAGTATCAGCCTCTCATCAGTTAGCATTAAAAAATGGACTCTTGAAGGGCTGGAGAGATGGCTCTGCAGTTAAGAGCACTTACTGCTCTTGAAGAGGACCTGAGTTCTAATCCCAGCACCCACTTGGCAGCTCACAACCAATGTAATTCCATTTCCAGAGGATCCGACACCCTCTCCTGGCAAGCACTCATAAAGCTAAGATAAAAAGACAAGAAAGAAAATTTTTTAATGGACTGTGAGAGACTAGGCAGAGAGCTATGTCCTTGGAGGACAAAGAAAAACAGTATCACATTAGTTTGCAAGGCTTGCCTGGGAAGTCTTTAATTGGATGACGGGGGATTAGAGTTATTCTTCGTCACTGCCACCATCTGGAGGTAACACTAGAATGTCCATCACCACAGGGCCCTGCTATCGTAACTACCAGAGCTTGTGAGGCCTGCATGCGATAGGTTCACCAGAGGGAAACATGACTCTCAGCAGCACCTGCCCATGGATACTGAATCCAATTGTTCTGAAGTGCCACTCCAGGTATTGGTTCTGGAAATTGAAAATATGTTTTATCCTCTCTGAGAATGACTCACTCCCCTCTGATCTAACTCATGCCAAAGTCTCAGTGAAGCTCAAAACAGCTTCATTGGAAATGCCATCCCAGAAACACCAATATTACAGAAGGCCTTTGTGGCCTGTCTAATGATCCTCCATCTGTCTCCAGATCCATGGCACTCACCACCTGACTGTTCCTCCTTGAGCTGCTGAAAACAGCATTCTACGGTAGAGGCTCTACAGTAATGGGTGGATACCAGCCATGAGATACTAGCCAGCCGAAACTCTACCCCAGTATCCTTGATTGTATTTTTCTCTTCTTAACCCTTGCCAGCTCAATTGAAATTTCACTTGCTTTTGTAAGCCATATATTTATTTTTGCAATGCTGCAGATCAAACCCAAGGCCCTTTGAAACATTCTACCACTGAGCTACATCCCTAGCCCCGTGACCTACTTTAAAGTGAGCTAACACATTACCAAATGTCTGAGTGGTTCAAATTTCCTTTTAGCATTTCACTTAAAAATTCACCAGGATGAGGTGCCAAGATGTCTCAGCAAGTAAAAGGCTTGCCACCAATCCTGACGACCCGAGTTCAATCCCCACAATCCAGGTAAAGGTGGAAGGAGAGAATTGACTCTGGTGATAGAGAATTGGGAATTGACTCTGATCTCTATGCACATGATGTGGTACAGGTGTGAGAACATATGCATGCACATACACAAACCAAAAAGAAACTGAATACATAAATAAACATAATAAATTAAAATAAAAGGCTCAGACATGCTGGTGCAGGCCTGCGATCCCAGCACTCAGAAAAGGAGGTAGGAAGATCTGGAGTTCAAGACCAGCCTTGTGAGGCCAACTCTGGACTATTTGAGAACTTGTTACAAAAAGTAAACCCAGCCAAACCAAACCAAATAAATCAAAAACAAAACAGAACAAAAAACCCAAAACAAAGCAAAAACAAAAATTCCAAATAATCATGCAGTAAAGGACTCTTTGTTATAAAATCACATGAATCTTACAATACATATGTATGTATATACATATGCATATATATGTATTTGTGTAACCACCAATGCAGTAAGGATCTTGAACAGCTTCGGTCACAGCATCTCCATCCTGCTCCTTCCTTATGGCCAGACTCATGGTCACATCATGACCAGCACCACGGGTCTGTTTCTGTCACTGTAGTTTTGTAGTTTGTGGACTGTTGTTGAAGAATCACACAGAGGATCCCCTTCTGAGACTGGCTTCTTATCTTTTGAGATTCATTCAAGTTTGGGGGTATATTATTATAACAATAATCTAGTCTTGTTTTAAATATTTTTTTTATTTTTAAGTGTGAGTGTGAGTGTGTGTGAGTGTGTGTGTGTGTGTGTGTGTGTGTGTAGGTGCCCAGGAAGGCCAGAAGTGTCAGATCCCCGAGGAGCTAGAGTTACAGGTAGTTGTGAGCCACTTGATATAGGTGCTGGGACCTGAATTCAGATTCCCTGCAAGAGTATTCCAAACTCTTGACCACTGAGCCATCTCTCCAGGGTCTCATCTAGTGGTTCCTGAAATTTTTATTGCTGAATAGAATTCCGTTGTAATGGTCAGATCACTCCTTGTTTATCTAGTCACCCACTGAAGGCCATTTGGGGTTACTTCTAGTTCGAATCAATTCACAGACAGATTTCAATATGGACAGATTTCTTTGGGCAGAGCTCAGCAGTGTCCTTTCTGTAGAGGCTGGGGACAGATTTCTTTGGGCAGAGGTCAGGAACATCTTATCTGTAGAGGCTGGAGACAGATTTCTTTGTGCAGGAGTCAGCGAAGTCTTATCTGTAGAGGTTAGGGAGTAAAACTCTTTGGCCCTGAACGTCACTGATGATCCAGGCCACAGGTTCCTCCTCAACCACCACCATTGCCGTCTTTCTCCATCTCTCTTAAGCAATTCTTTTAAAAATGTAGAAAACATTCTTTAGCCTGTGGGCCCCTCCAAAGCAGATTCTGGGTCTGATTTGGCTTGCCTTAATTAGATGACCCTTGCTCTGGGGTAAATACCTGAGAGTGGGATTATTAGGACATCTGCTTAGCCTCAGAAGCAGCTGTGGCCCAGGTTTGCACCCTTCCCAGCAGTGCATGGAAACTCTCTAAGCTCTGTAGGGTTGAAAGCACCGAGTCTGGTAGCCATTCCGATGAGTGAGCAGTCATACCTCACAGAAGTTTCGGCACACGGTTCCCCACCAGCTATTGCATAGGTGTCTTTGGTATCTCTGTATTTTCTTGGGTAAAAGTCCACGCTTCTCTTTCATCCATCGTCTAATTACTGTTTTTCATTTTTCCCTGTAGAGTTTCAAGCATTCCTTCCATGTTCTAGACAGGAATCCTTTATCAGTTTTCGGACTTTGCAAATCCTTCTCCAGGGCATGACTGGCCATTTTAGCTTCTTCATGGGCTCTTTCATAGGGAAAACTAATTTTCACAAAGCACAATCTGTGTTTCTCCTTTCGTGGGTTGTGCTTTTTGACCTCAACTCTATAGATTATTTCTCTAGCTCTGAATTTGAAGATTTTCTTCTGCCTCCTTTTTTCCTATGTGCTCCATAGTTTTGTTTTATACTTAAGTCTCTGTTCCCTTCTGAGTTCATTTCTACGTGAGAGGAGAAGTTTAAATCGAAGTTCCCTACCTCCGACGTCCAGTAGCCCCAGAATCCGTTGAAAAAGCATTTTTTTTCTCAACTGAATTGCTTTTCACACCTTTGTCAAAAATCGGTTGTCCACATTTCTGCTGGTCTATTTCTGGCTTTTCTATTTTGCCCCACTGATCTCTGTGGCTGTTGATCCATGTAGCTAGCTCCCTGAAAAATGCCAAGCAACCTCCATGATTAGAACTACAGAGTTAGTCTTGTGTACTTGTGTGTGTGTGTGTGTGTGTGCATAATGTATGTATACTATGTGCTTGTGTATATGTGTAGTATATGTGTACATATGTGTTTGTATGCATGTATAGTGTATGTATACATGTGTTTATGTGTGTAAATGTATGCATGTGTATGTGCATGTGCTTGTGTGTGTGTGTGTGTGTGTGTGTGTGCGCGCGTGTATGTGTGTGTAGACCGGGGTCAACATTGATGGCCATTCTCCATTTCTATCCCTCACAATTGGGTCTCTCACTGAGTGTGGGGTTCAGCGACTTGGCTAGGCCAGCTAGCCAGCAGGTTCCAGAGGCCTGGTTGTCTGTTGCCTTCCTGGTATCAGGACGGCAGACATGTGCTTCTTCAGCACCTGGCTTCTTAGGTGACGGCAGGCTTTGAACTCGGATCCTTGTGGTATATTTACTTATTTATGGACGGAACCACTTCTTTGGCCCCGGCAAGTCTTAAAAATAGGAACTGAAGGTGCCTCTGACTTTATTCTTCTTTAAATTGTTTCACTTACTCTAGTGACTTTGCCTTTTCAGTTGAGAATTAGCTTGTCTACAAAACAATTCTAACAGATTTTTGACATCTACGGGTCATTTGGAGGCAGCTGCCGCATTTCTGTGTTGACTCCTCCAAGTCACATTTCCATTTATTTACCTGTTTGACCCCTTTTGTCAATTTTTAAATAGTTTTAGTGTCTCGATCCCATATATGTGTTATATATAAATTTTTATCTAGCTATTTCACTTTTAGAGCTATGCAGGTGATCTTTAAAAAAATATTTCAGCCTTTTAAAAACGTGGTGATGCACACCTTTAATCCCAGCAGTCAGGAGGCAGAGGCAGGCGGATCTCTGTGAGGTCGAGGCCAGCCTGCTCTACAGAGTGAGTTCCAGGACAGCTAGAGTTATATAGTGAAATTCTGTCTCAAAAAAATTTTTGTAAGCCCTTCAAATTGCTGCTGTGTAAGAACTTGCCTGCCAAACTTTTTAGCATACTATATAAAAATATCATGTGTTGACCCTGACCAGGTATTTTGTGACCTTGATAAATTCCCTTGTTGTTTCTAGAACTTTTTTTGTGGGTTTCTTGGGGTTTTCTCCATGGACAAGTACATTGCCTGTACAGGGACAGTTCAATATAGTGTCTTTCATTTATTGTCTTTGTTTTTTTGACCTGGGGCTTCCAGTATAAACTTTAACAGGAGTAGATTGTTTGGAGTCTAGTTCTTTGCCTTGTTTTCATTTCTTTCTTTCTTTCTGGAACTCAGGCTGCCCAGGAACTCACTTTGTAGCCCAGGCTGGCTTTGAACATGAGGTGATTCTCCTGCCTCGGGCACCCAAGTACTGAGATTACAGGCTTGAATCATCGCACTTGGATTTTTGTTTTCAATTTATTATTGTTATCATTTTGGTTTTCGTTTTGACAGGGTTTCTCTGTGTGCCCTGGCTTTCCTGAAACTTGCTTTGTATACCATACCAGCATCAAACTCAAGAGATCTACCTGCTGGGATTAAAGGTGTGCAACACCACACCCTGCTATCATCATCATCATCATCATCATCTTCATCATCATTTTGGTCACAATCCCACATATCCCAGACTGTCAACGAATTCAGTTCAGGATGACCTTGAACTTGTGATCTTCCTGCCTCCACTCCCAAGTGCCGAGATTGCACATGTGTGCCACTACACCTGATTTATGTACTGCTGGGATTCAATCTCAGGACTGTGTGCATGCTAGGCAAGCATTCTACCAAGTGAGCTACATCCACGGCTGGTTTTCTGTCTTAGAAAAATATTCAGGCTGGACAGATGGTTCGGCACTTTTAAGAGCACTGACTGGTCTGCCAGAAGTCCTGAGTTCAATTCCCAGCAACCACATGGTGGCTCACAACCATCTATAATGGGGTCTGATGACCTCTTCTGGCATGCAGGTGCACATGCAATTAGAGCACTCATACATAAATAAATCTAAGAAAAGAAAAAGAAAAAAGAAAAATATTCAATCTTTCCTAGTTATAAATAATATTTGCAGTAGCATGGTGTCGCATGCCTTTTATCCTAGCACTTGGGAGGCAGAAGCAGGCAGATCTCTGAGCTAAAGGCCAGAATGGTCTATAGAGCAAGTTCCAGAACAGTCAGAGCTACACAGAAAAACCCTGTCTCCAAAACAAAACAAAACAGTAACAATAAAACCCTTCCCCCCAAAAAAAATTTTTGCAATTGTGTCTGTTTGTAATTTTTTTTTTAATTAACTTAAGAAAGTTATGTCCCCTAATCTGCTGTGGGTGGCTTTTTTTTTATTTGTTTATTTATTTGTTTGTTTTCCCATGGATGGAGGTTGATTTTTGCCAAACACCTTTTCTGCATCATGTGATATGAGCATGCGGTTTCTCTCTGGAAGTCCGTTGTTATGTTGGAGTCCACTGACTTTGGGAGCTTCGGGTAAATCACACTTGTTGCTGGCTCTCATTCGTCATTGCTAGTGCTGTTTACCAGTGTTTCTGTCAGTGGCCAAAAGGGATGTCAGACTGGCATGTTCTTTCCTTGGACTGTCTACATCTGGTATTGACATCACAGTAACACTGATCTCATTAAATAGATTGGAGGGTTCTCCTCCAGCCCCTGGAAGAGCTTCTATAGAGCATCATTCATTCCTTTTACATTTGGCAGTACTTGCCTGTGAAAGTATCTGGCCTTGGGTTTTTCCTCTCTGAAAAATATGAATTAGTTTCTTTCAATAGCCATTTGACTAACAACAGAAATAACAACAGCAGACATTCAGAAAAAGTTTGCTATTTGTGTGGCACACAGCATCCAGCGCTAAACTCTATCATTCAGCCTAATCTCTTTTTTTTTTTTAATCCACAAGTCTTGTGTTTATTGCTTGTTTTTTTTTAATTTTTAAAATTTCATTTATTTTTATTTTACATATATGGGTATTTTATCTACACAGAAGGAGAGAACAGACTATAAAGTTGTTCCCTGGCCCCCTGCATACATGCTACAGGGCATGAGTACCCCCCCCACATAGACCATACGCTCAGAAATACATACAACGACTCTACATTAAAAAAGAAAGAAAGAAAGAAGCAATAAAGATGAAATGAAGGCCATATTAGGAAAAGCAAAAGAAAACAAACAGTTTTTATACCCACAACACACACAAACACACACACACACACACACACACACGGAAAGAGATAGAGAGAAACCAACCTCTCAAACAAAATTAAACCAGTAGTAGGTCTACAAAAATGAGTGGGAATATAACAAATGGCTTCTTGTAGTTTGCAAGTATTAAAGAAAAAGAGACATAAAGCCAACACCACGCACATGTAAGACATTAAAATAGATGGCTCAAGAGACATTCCAGTAACGACACCTGAATTTATAGCTTGAAAGAACGAACCTCTCCTAGGTAACACTGCCATGTACCAGCTGAATTCAGCACCAATCTTCACGAAAGTCCTAAACTTTAGAAATTAAGAAAAAGTCTACTCAAATCATGGTGAGCAAACCAAATCACTTGTGAACAGGAAAAATCATTTGTCTAGCTTCTAGTAGCTTTTAGTCTTTCTGTAATAGCTTCCCAACATTAGAAGATGGAGGAGCCATGCCGGTAGAACCTTCAGCACTGTGGCACAGAGAGATGCCTCGTTGTTCTCCAGAAGCCTTCCTCGAAGACACAAGTGTCTGAAAAAATGTCTAATCATAAATTAGTGGGCAAAAGCTTTTGTCTGCCTTGCAAACCAGAGAATCTGAGTTTGAATCCCTGGAACCCAAGTAAAGGCCAGGTGCGTGAGTCTCCAATCTCAGCACTCTCACAGCAAGACTGGAGTAGAGACAGGAGAACACTGTCCTTTCTACTGGAAATTCCTGGGCCAGCTACCCTGGAGGATCCAGGGCAGTAGTGATATGGGATTCTACTTTAAACAACGGGTAAGGCAAGAACAGACACCTAAGGTTGGCCTCTGACCTCTACAGAAGCACTATGGCATATGTGTGTCCTAATACATATGCACATACATACATACAAATAGATTGATCAATTGAGAAAGAAATTACTAGAGTTGGGTCTGGAGAGATGGCTCAGTAGTTAGGAGCACTGATTGTTCTTCCAGAGGACTCAGGTTCAATTCCCAGCTCCTGAATGGCAGCTCACAACTGTCCATCAACTCCAGTTCCAGAAGACCAGACACCTCTTCTGACCTCTGAGGGTACTGCATGCACACGGTGCCCAGACACACGTATAGACAAACACTCATACACATAAAATAAAAGTTAAAATGTTTAAAATTGGCTGGGAGAGGTCAACGATCCATTAAAAGCAGATCATCATAGGCGTATTCTATACACTGTGACAATAGAGAGGAATCCTGACAGCCATGATGTAGCCAACCAAATCCTGAAGACAGAAACACCTGGGGGTGGACTGTAAGCATCCAGTATTTTCTGAAAAATAAAACCTCCAACTCAGGAGTAGAGACAGAAGTATTTTTCTCTGACGGAGTGACTTTAAGACAGTTGTTATGTATAGACACACTTGGCTCTCGTCAGAGTATTTCAAAGCAAAACCCAGACCATGTCATGCCATCCCAGAAATGCTTCTGGGTAAGCATTCCTACCTAATAAAGACATGTAAATTGCTCTGCATACCATGGCCCAACGGTATCTTCAAAATGAACAACTGGGCTCTGCCTCTCTGTGGGCCAGTGTTTATCTCGCATGTGTGAGGTCTTGGGTTAAATCCCCAGCTCCAGAAAACAACAAAAGATCTTCTTCCCTTTATCTTCTTTTACTCTTTCCTTCCCCCGCACCCCCCTCTCTGTTGTTGTTGGGCTGAGACTCAAACTTGAGGCCTGATGCTTGCCTAGCAATTCAATTGTCACCGAATTCCATTCCCAGCCCCAAATGATTCTACAGCATCATCTCATTTTGGTCTGCATTGAAAGGTCCCTAATGATAACGAAGATATTTTAAAGACCTAAGCAGGGTTCCTCTACTGTACTTGATTATTAGAGCTCAGAAGTTTGTGTTATTCTACAACAGCCATACCTCCCCGTAAAGGGAGGTACTATTGATTTACTGAACATGCTGGCTAATCTTTCCCGGACACTGGTTGATTGCTTCTGCGGGATTTCTCTCTACTCATTTCTTAGATAGGGAGACTTTATTGGAGCTGCGTTATAGGCAGAACTATTTAATAAGCACATCACATGGAGAGATGCATCGTGTGTATCTCACCTGTAAGAAAGGCTGAAATCCCTTTAGTGGGATCAATCAGGTGGCACCATCCTGGTTTATCCATTAGGAAGTTTCCAGGCCTGATTTTACTTAATGCCTTTGGTATTCACGAATGACCATTGCTGAGACTCGTTACTTTCATCTTTTGTTTTCATAAAGGGTCTTGCACAGGCTTTTCTGTGTAGCCCAGGCTGGCCTGGGTCTCATGATCCTCCACCTCCAGAGTTCTGGGATTGCAAGCATGAACCTCTATGCCCAGCTTTTAGTTTTTTATTCTAATATTTATTCTGGTGTGTTGTAGGTCACGCCTATAATCTCAGCACCTGGGAGGTTGAAAGAGGAGGATCACAAGTTCAAAACCAGCATGGGGTACATAGTGAGATCCTGTCCCCTAAAACAAACAAACAAACATCAAAAAGTTTTCCTTGGTAGGCCACTTGGCTAGCATGAGAAATTCCAAGAGTTCGTTTATTCTGCATGAAAAAATACAAGGCCTGGCATTTGCTACAAAATGGTGAAGATGGGTACGTCGGAGCGTGATTAAAATGAGATTGCCTCTCGGGTGAGAACTGGCTATTGAAATTCATTATATGACTTTTTTCGTTGTTTTGTTTTTAAGATTAAAAAAATACGTGTATGTTTCTCTGTAGGAGTGTGTGCACTTGAGTCTAGGTGCTCTCAGAGACTGCAGTCCTCAGATAACCCTGGAGCTGCAGTTATAGGCAGTTCTGAGCTGTTTGACATGGGTGCTGGGAATTGAACTTAGGTCCTCTGGAAGAGCAGTATGCGCTTTTAACCGCGGAGCCATCTTTCTATCTCCCTTGCTTTGTTTTTTGAGACAGGTCTCATTTAGCCAAGCATCTTGAACTCTTTCTGTACCTGAGGACGACCTTCAACATCTGATCTAGGATGCACTACTATGCCAGGTTTGCCGCCCGGCCCGCTCCGGTGTTCTGGTATTGGAAATCTTCCGGACATGAAGCTTTTCTCGGAAGGGTGTTGGATGTTTTCCTTTTGCCCTTTGGATATGCTCCCTGCTCCTCCTCAATATGCCCCATGCCTGAGAGGCTAGCCCCTCCGAGCAGAATCAGTGGGCTACAGTGCCCCCTGTTGGGTTGGAAACTGGGTTGGAAACCAGGAGCCTGAAGTCAGCCATTGTAAGTTCTCAAGGCCTCTCGCTGAGAGTCCCAGAGAATCGCCTGCCCCAAGCAGCCAACCACAAACCTCTGCTCCCCGCGCTGCACCCGCCCCTTGCGCCCGGGACTACCCTTAACCCGAGGGGCTTCCTTATATTTTGCCCATATTTTTGGGAGTAGTCCCTTATCAAATTCTTCTTTGATTGCCCAGTTGAGGTGTGTCATCTGTTTCTTGCTGGGTTCTGTCTGCTACCGGTAGGTGATTAGCAGGGAAAAAAAAAGGGGGGGGGGGAAACAGATCAAGGCCGAAAGCCCAGGAGGAAGAGGGAGGAGGAATCGGGGAGAGAGCAATGACCACGGGGGACAGAGGTGATAAGCAAAGCATGTGAACTGGGCGGGTAGAGGACAGGTCCTAAATAGGCCGAGTGGACGGCTGTGTAAACAGCTTTGTTAGTCCTGATGCATCCCTCTGGAATCCCAGGCCTTCTTTAAGCGGTGCAGACCTGCAGGACAGGCTCGGCTGGGTTCTTTGAACTCCGGCTTTCCCAGATACTTGGGGCTTGGCAGTTAGCAGGAACCTCAGAATATCCCTTCCTGAGGTAATTTCTGCTGCCAGCAGAGTCCCGAGGGTGCGACTGGAGAGAGAGCCTCGGTGACCTCTGGGAAAAAGCAGCCCCTAAATCTTGCCCAGAGAGCTGGGGTGAGAAAGGTAAGTGTTGATTCCCTGAGAAACTAGTGGGGTCGCTGCAAAAGCCGTGCAAAAGCCGTGCAAAAGCCGCACAAGATCCGCACGAGATCCGCGCGGTGAGAGTGGGTGGGAGGAGCTTAGGCCTCCGGTTTAGTAGTACAGTGAAGGGCCGGGAAGAGGTGATGCTAGACAGATCTTGTGGTTTCTGAGTTCTACGGTGCCAAAGCCTCTTTAATTGTTTTCATTTTAAAATGCATTCATTGGAGGCCGGAGCGATGGCTCAGCGGTAAGAGCGCGCGCGGGTACTGCTCTAGCAGGGGATGCGGGTTCCAAACGCCCCGTATCAGATTGCTCGCAACTGCCTGTAACTCCAGCTTCAGGGAGATACGCGGCTGGCCTCTGTGGCCACACACAAACACACATACACAGGCTTTCAAAAAATTCTTAGAGATAAGTGTATTTTACTTTTTATATAATTGATAATTCAACAAGATAGAGAAAAAAATGTATAGGGGTGGGGGCTATAGCTCAGTTAACAGAGCACTTACCTAGCATGTCCAAAGCGCTGGGTTCGTTCGTGAACACTGCACGAAACCCAGTGAGGTAACTCAGGCCTGTAATCCTAGCATTCAGGATATGGAGGAACTGGAGTTCAGGGTCATCCTCAGCTACATAGTTTGAGGCTGGCGTGAAATATAGGAGATCCTTGCTCAAATAAATTAATTAAATGAGAATTCTCCACAGATACGTAGTGAGAGGGCTCTGTCCCTTAACTCCCATAGTCCCTACCCTCTCTAAGCGAGCAGCCATTTTGGCTTTCCGATAGGGAGTTAAGAATGAGCAAAGTGGGCCGAGGGTGGGGGGGTGGGTGAGAGGACCGGGTGGTGGTGATGGAGGGGTTGCGGGGGGGGGCACACACCTTTAATCCTAGCACTAGGAAGGCAGAGGCAGGAGGATCTCTGATTTCAACGCCAGCCTGGTCTACAGAGTGAGTTCCAGGACAGCCAGAGTTGCAACAGAGAAACCCAGTCTCCAACAAACAAAACGAAACCAAACAAAACCAAAAAAAGAGCAAAAGCGAGTCCGTACCCTCATGTCCCTGCTTTTGATATGATATATTCTACTTTCTTCGTTGTGGGTGGGGTTTTTTTTTTCTTAGAAAATGTATCGAAAATCATTCTAAATTGGTTTATCCAGAACTCCTTCGTTGCTGTCCTCACTCGGTAGTATCCAATTGTACAACAGCGTACTGAGGCATCCCTGTTGGAAAAGCCTTTAGGTTGTTTTCTGTGCATACCTGTTGACGAACAGAGCAGGGCATGTATATACTGTTGTATACAGTACAGACCACCTCCCATGTCTTTCGGTGGAGCCAATTCCTAGAAGCGAAGTAACTGAATCAAACAGCATATACTAAGGCCAGCCACATTGCTTGGTAGGTAGAATCGCCAACCCTGAGTATCTGAGGTCAATCTCCAGGACCCACATGGCAGAAGAAGAGATGGTGTGCTGGTTAATTTTTTGTCAACCTGACACAAACTAGGATCGTCTGGGAAGAGGAACCTCAGCAAAGGAAATGCCTCCGTAAGACTGCCCTGTAGGCAAACCTGTGGTGGCATTTCTTGATTAATGATGGATAGGGGTGGCCCGGTCCACTGTGGGCAGTGCCACCTCTGAGTCCTGGGTTGTATGAGAGGGGAGGCCAGTAAGCAGCACCCCTCCATGGTCTGTGCTTAGGTTCCCACTTCCAGGTTCCTGCTTTGAGTCCCCAACCTGACTTCCCTCGGTAACTGACTGAAATAATATTGTAGGCTGAAATAAAATGGGCTCCTTTCTTCCCAGGTTGCTTTTGGTCATGGAGTTTATCATGGCAATAAAAAGTAAACAGACAGAGTCCCAAAAGTTGTCTTATGACCTCACACAACGGAGGGAGCTGAATGGCACGTGCGCACACACAGGCACGTGTGAGCATGCGCGCGCGCACACACACACACACACACACTCTCTCTCTCTCTCAAATAAATAAATAGGTAGATAGGTAGATAAATAAATAGAAGATAACTTTTAAAAAATACATGTTCTTGTGATTTTGATAAATATCATTAAATTGACTTGAGTTTTTTTTTTTTTTTCCTTTTGAGATCTTCAGGGTCTCACTATACAGCCTAGTTTGGCCTCCTCAATTCTCCTGCCTTAGCCTTCCAGATGCTGGGATCACAAAGATGTGCCACCACACTTGTCTTACTAAAAGGACTCCTGTGGAGGCTGTACCAGTCTGTACTGTGTGTCCTGTCAATGTCTGAGAGTAGCCAAGGCTAGTTAAAGACAGTTGCACACGGGGTAGAATATAGGATATCCTTTTAAGGTCGTTCCAAATGAGATTCCTACCCTCTCGTATCCATCTACCCGGAGTACTGGCTTCCATCTTTTAAAAAAACCTGGATCTTCCTAGTTCTAGGACAGCCTTTCTGGATTAGCTTTCTTGTATATGCATGTGGGTGGGTGTAGTTGTCCCTGTGCATTCATGTGGAAATCAGAGGTCAGTGCTGAGCGTCTTTCTCAGTCACTCTCCACCTTAGTTTTTGAGGCAGGGTCTCTCACTGAACCTGACTGGTTAGACTGGTTTGCCAGCAAGCCCCAGAAACCCTTCTGTCTCTTTGTCGCCAGCACTGAAGTTGGACGCCAGGGATCCAAACTCAGGTCCTTATACTTGAATAGCATGCACTCTACCTACTGATCCGTCTCCTCAGCCTTCTACATTAGTATCCTATTGATGTATAATAAAATATATTAAATGTCTATACATATGGTGTTAAATATGTGTA
This sequence comes from Cricetomys ansorgei, assembly GCA_026225945.1. Classification (NCBI taxonomy): domain Eukaryota; kingdom Metazoa; phylum Chordata; class Mammalia; order Rodentia; family Nesomyidae; genus Cricetomys; species Cricetomys ansorgei. Next base: position 2,199,607 of record JAMJFZ010000736.1, read on the forward strand.
ACAAAGTATATATAAAAATATTACCAGTTTAGTTGCTTGCAATAATGCAAATTTATTGCCTCCCAGTTCCGTGAACACAAATTAGCGGAGTCTTCTGCTCAGAGTCTCGCCAGGCTGAAACGAAGGTCTCAGCCATCACCAGCTGTGTTCTCGTCTGAGGCCCAGGGACTATTTCCGAAGTCTTAGAAGTTGCTGGTAAGATTCACTTCCTTATAGATGTGGAATTTGGATTGGGAGGATAGTTCACTGGGGGAAATGCTTGCAAGACAAACAATGACCAGAATTTGAGTTCCTGGGACGTCTCTCTCCTCCATTTGCTCCTTAGGTAGAACATGCTTCCATTTCCTGGTCACTGGCTGCATAATCATATTCTTCTTAAAAGCTGAATTTTTGTACCAGGAAGCTGTTAGCCACCTAACCCAGACAGTGGGTGTCCCTGTCTCAACCAATCCATGGAGCTTGGCAGCCCTTCTGGGATAATAGCCAGAACCTTCATACTGGACAACACGGGGCAAAAGTGATCTCATGTCTACCTCCCACACCAGTCACCTCCCACTCTCCCTCCTCCCACCTTGGAGCGGTCTGTGGTGAGTCATCAACACGAATTTCAAAATGTCTTTTCCCTTAGGCCTTTGATCCCCCCACACAGTCCCCCTTAGAATCTGGATAACTAAATTGTTGGTCCAGTCCCTTCCCATCCAAGATATACTTCCTAGCCAGGTGGTGGCGCACAACTTTAATCCCAGTACTCGGGAGGCAGAGGCAGGTGGATCTCTGTGAGTTCGAGGCCAGCCTGGTCTACAGAGTAAGTTCCAGGACAGCCGGAGTTACAACAGAGAAACCCTGCCTCAAAAAACCAAAAAAAATATATATATATATATATATACTTCCTGGTGAGGGGGATGTGGTTCAGTGGTTGAGCACGTGCCTAGCAAGTGTGAGGCCCTAGGTTGTTCAATTCCTAGCAGCGTACACGCGCGCGCGCACACACACACACATACAAAATGCACACGCACATGAAGAGAGGTATTTCCTAAGTTTTTTAGAGACAGGGAAAGTAAATATTGGTCTCTAGAGTCCCTGTTTAAGCTTCACCCCCATAGCTGTGGCTTCTCCAACCTGTCCCCCAACCAGATAAAACTTTTCTGACTGGACAAAACTTGTCTTCAGTTTTGCAACCCTATCTTCAATGCTAGAGATATTTTGTGGGCCACGAGGAGACCATTATCTTGTAAGCACATCTGAGATAATGGCTGTTTTCTTTAGAAGTAAGCTATCCCCAAGATGCACCTGGATGCTCACACTCTTCTCTGGTTCAGATTAAAACTGCATTAAACTTTTAGATGTAAGACGCTACAGTTGAATACATGATCACACAGTCAGTGCACCAAATAAGAGTTTTCTTTATGCCTGGGTCTAAGAAGCAAACTCCTTGCTACTGATGACTGCAATTTGTTTCTTTTTCTGTTTTTTTTTTAATGTATGTGTGTTTGTGAAACCCCCCTCCACGTCCCACCCAGCCCCATGGTGTTGGAAATCACACTCTTCCACCTTATTCACTGAGGTGTGGACTCTCCATCAAACCTAGGGTTCGCTGATATGGCCAGTCTCTTCTCTGACTTTGCCTTCTGTGGCTAGAATTACAGGCAGGCTGCCAAATCCACCTGGCGATTACATGGATTCTGGGAGTGCAAACTCCGGTCCTCATGCTTGCATGGCAAGCGCTTTAACCACTCAGCCATCTACCCCAGCTAGAGACTGCAAATTTTATACAGGGCACTGGGGGGAAGACTCTTCTTTAAATCACCCCTATATGAATATTAACATCTCTCTATGGTAGGGTCCAGAACTGACTTTAGAGAAAGTAGTAAAAAGGAATGCCTTGACATCCTTCCTCTGATTTGAGAACAGTTGCAAATCACTGAAGTGAAACTCTTCTTCATAGTTCCACAGGCTTTGAGCTCTTCCTTTTTTTTTTTTTTTGAGACAGAGTTTCTCTGTTGTAACTCTGGCTATCCTGGAACTCACTCTGCAGACCAGGCTGGCCTCGAACTCACAGAGATCTGCCTGCCTCTGCCTCCCAAGTGCTGGGATTAAAGGTGTGCATCACCACCACCGGGCTGCCAACACTTCTTTTTAAATATCAGCCACCATAATAGATGTGAGGTGGTATCTCAGTGATTTGTGTGTATTCATAACAAGTGTGTGCATCTGTATGTGTGCATGTAGTAACCCGGCACGTGTGGAATCCAGAAGCTGACAGGTGTCGTTCCTCAATCTTTTCACTTTATCTTTTTTTTTTTTTTAAAGACACAGTCTCTCAGTGAACCCACAGCTCACCGTTTAGATTAGACTGGCTGGCCAGCGAGCCCCCACGATCCTATTGTCACCACCTTCCAGCACTGGAATTACAGATGTTCTCAGCCATGCCTGGCTTTCACATGTGTTCTGGGGACCCACGCTCAGTCCTCTTGCTTTGGCATTGAGCACTTTACCTCTGGAGCCACCTTCCAGCCCTGAGTTCAGTTTTGATTCATGTTTCCCGAGTGACGAGTGATACTGAGCATCTTCTCGTGTGCTTCTTGACTATTTCTGTGTCTTCTCTGGAGACCTGTTCTCTTTCAAATGATCATAAATAGCATTTTGTATTTAATTTTGGTGTCTGCGTGCTCTTGATAGTATATAGAAATACACTCAGTTTTGTAGGTTATTCTTTTAAAGAAACTGTAACGGGCATACTTTGTTGGTGTGTGAGCAGGAGCGCTCACGCTACGGTGAGTATGTGGAAGTCACAGGACAACTTGCAGCAGTTGGTTTTCCCTCCCACCGTGTAGGTCCCAGGGTTCAGACAAAGGTGATGAGGTTGGGTGCCAGTTGCCTTACCCACTAAACCCTCTTAAGGATCTGTGGTTTTTCTTCTTTAAACTGTTAGGCTGCTGGACTCCCCTGAATGGTTTTAGAACTAACCTGCATCCCTGGAATAAAGTCTATCTCCAGATACTGTAAAGTTGTATGTTCTGTCTGTGCAGCAAGGAGACTTGCCTTTCAGAGCCGTATGGGGGAAGGGTGCTTCCTAAGGCTTTTGCAGCCTGCTTCTCTCTGGAAGACTTGCTTTCTGCACCTGCTCCATTTCAGACCTGGGCCGGTTCATGGTTCCCAATGTGGGGCTCAAACCTACAACCCTAAGATTAAGAGTCTCATGCTGTGTAGTCCCAGCTACCAGGGAGGCTGAGATAGGAGGATCCCTTGAGTCCACGAGTTCTGGGCTGTAGTGCGCTATGCCAATCCGAAACCTGCACTAAACTTGGCAAAATATGGTGACCTCCCAGGAGGGGGGAACCACCGGGTTCACCAGGTTGCCTAAGAAGGGGTGAACCGGCCCAGGTCAGAAATGGAGCAGGCAGAGGAAGCAAGTCTTCCAGAGAGAAGCAGGCTGCAAAAGCCTTAGGAAGCACCCTTCCCCCCATACGGCTCTGAAAGGCAAGTCTCCTATAGTTACAGGATCCTCACTGCACAAAAGCATACAAATTTACAATATCTGGAGATAGGTTCAAATATTGCACTACAATTCTTTTCATATACTCACATACTTCATATATGCTCCATTCTAGATGCCAATATTTTGCTGGTTATCCCTGCGTGTATGTGCACAGTGGGTGTTGGTTTTTAGTTCCTGTTCGTGCAGTCTTTGTCTAGTCTTACAGATCTGATACTAGCTTCAGAAAATGAATTGGGAACTGTTCCCTTGGGTCTTTTTGTATTTTGGGTTTTTTTTTTTTTTTGGTTATAGATATTGTGTTTGTGGCTATAGATATTTCTTGTGGGGGGAGTTTTAAAATTAGAAATTCAATCCCCTTGATTGAATATTCACATGACCTATTTCATCTTTATTTTTATAACTTATTTATTCTTATTTTATGTGCACTGGTGTTTTGCCTGCATGTATATCTGTGTGAGGGTGTCGGATCCCCTGGAACTGGAGTTGGAGACAGTTGCGAGCTGCCATGTGGGTGCTGGGAATTGAACCTAGCTCCTCTGGAAGAGCAGCCAATGCTTTTACCTGCTGAGCCATCTCTCCAGCCCCTCAAAATACCTATTTCATGCTGGGCAAGTTGTAGTAGGTACACTCCCCCCACCTTCGGCAACTGGTCTGTGTCCTCGAGTTGTTAAGTCCATACATGTAGAGCTCTTACCAAGGCTCTCTTGTCTTTTTGGTGCCTGCTGGCCAGTAGCGATATCCGTAGTCCATTCTTGATAGTGGTCAGGCCATGCCTGACTTTCACATGGGTTTTGGGGTTCCATACACAGGTCCTCTTTCACATTGAGCACTTTTCCCTACTTTCTTCTTTCTTTCATCTTTGTCCATGTAAATAGAGTTTCATCAGTCTTACTGATGATTTCACAGAACCAGCTCTGTGTCTTGTTGTGTTTCTTTTTTCAAATATTTTCTATTTATTTTTTGGGGGTGTGTTGTTTTGTTTATTTGTTTGCTTGCTTGATTTGGGGGACAGGGTCTCACTATGTAGCTCTGGCTGCTCGGAAAATCTCTATGCTGACCAGGCTGGCTTCTAACTCAGAGACCCATTTCCCTCAGCCCCTGGAGTGCTAGGATCAAGGTATGAACTACCATACCCACTCTTCTTTCACTGTTTTAATTTCATTTGGTGATTCTGTTCTCATCTTTATTGTTTTCTTCCTTCTGCTTGCTTTCAGTGTATTTTCCTTTTACCCTGGATTCTTGAGGCATATTCCGCTGCCGTTGGGTACAGTGTGCTAGAAACGTTGACTTGACCCTAAGGAACGATGGTATTGGGTTTCTCTCTACCCTCGCTGATTTTCTCTCTAGCCGTTGATAAACTAATACTGAAATTTCAAGTCACTTTGTCCTTTTCTCCTTTCAGTTCTGTTAGGTTTCGATTCACATTTTTTTTTTTTTGATGCTCTGTTGCTTGGCACATATACAGTTACAAACTCCATGTCAAACTTTTGGTGTCTCGATGCTTTTATTGTTATTTAAAGTTACTCTTTGATGCTGGTGATGTTCTTTTCTCTGCAGTCTTTTCATTTTCTTTTCTTTTTAGTCTTTTTTGAGACAGCGCATCTCTGTTGTAACTCTGGCTGTCCGGGATGGAACTCACGCTGTAGACCAGGCTGGCCTCGAACTCACAGAGCTCCACCTGCCTCTGCCTCCCCAGTGCTGGGATTAAAGGTGTGTGCCACCACTGCCCGGCCCTCTGCTGTCTTATCTTATTTCATATAACTAGTCATAATCTCTTTTAACTAATGTTTGCAATATGTTTCACTTTTCATTCTTTTACTTTTGATAGGCTTATTTTTTTATAATTTATCTCTATTTTGTGTGCATTGATGTTTTGCCTGCATGTTTGAGGATATTCCCTGGAACTGGAGTTACAGACAGTTGTGAGCTGCCATGTGGGTGCTGGGAATTGAACCTAGGTCCTCTGGAGCAGCAGCCAGTGCTCTTAGCTGATGAGCCATCTCTCCAGCCCTGATAGGCTTCTTTTTTAAGTACGTGTCTGTGTGTGGATACATTCACATGAGTGCAGGTGTCTTAGGAGGCCAGAGGTATGGGATCCCTCTAAAGCTGGAGTCACAGGTAGTTGTGAGCCACGTGACTGGGGTGCTGGGAACTGAACTTGGGTTTAATGCAGGAGCACTATTCGCTTTTAACCACTAAGCCATCTTTCTAGCTCCTCAGTCAGCTTTCATCATTTAAAAAATATATTTATTTATTTAATGTATACTGCTGTTTTGCCTGCATGCATGTCTGTGTGAGGGTTTTCGATCCCATGGAACTGGAGTTACAGACAGTGTGAGCTGCCATGTGGGTGCTGGGGATTGAACCTGGGTCCTCTGGAGCAGCAGCCAGTGTTCTTAACTGCTGAGCCGTCCCTCCAGCCCCAAGGTTTTATCATTATTTTTGAACTTAGTTTCTTACATACACAATATTTTGGGTTGTGCTTTTAAAAAAAAAACACTACTATTCTCTGCTTGTAATTGGTGTATTTAGACAATTTGTGCTCAAGGTAATTAAATCTGCTGTATGATTTTTTTTGTTTTCTGTTTGTTTTTCTTTTTCATTTTCTATTTTTTCTGCCTTTCTGGGTTTCCTTGAACATTTCTTAGAATTCTATATTGGCTTATTTATATACCTTTTCATGTTTGTCTTCATATTTTTTTTATTGGTCTTTCCAGGAATTATATTATATTATTGAATTTTATTTACTTATTGGGGCGGGTGGGCATGTATGCCTGCATATCTTAGCATGTGAATGAACGGTAGCTTCTTTTTCTCCACCATATAGGTCCTGGGGAATCAAAATGAGGTAATAACAGTAACAAGCACCTATATCTCCCTGGCCCAGAATTGCGTCACATAAGCAGAATCACGCCATCACAATGACCTGTTTACCATTTTTAATAATAGGCAGAAATTTTGTGTCTATTTATAATACTCCCTTTCCCTCATTTGTAATTAAATTCTCTTGGCTTGTTTCCTCTAGAGCTACTGAAAACCGGGCTAAACAGTCTGCATGCAGTATTTGCTTTAGCAGCCAGCAAAATTTCTAAGATCCAAGATAGAGAAAATTGTAGCCACTCGTAATTTTGCCTAGTGCGGTCTTTTTTCCTCCTGCAAATTCCAAGAGTTCTTTTATCATCGTCTTTTTGTTGAGTGGCCTCCTTCTGCTCTTTATTTAGGAGGCTTGCTGGAAACAACGTGTCTTCATTTGCCGGCATCCGAGGGTGTCCGAGTTCCCTCTTCTTTCTAAAGGCCAGTTTCACTGCATACAGGTGTCTAGGTGGACAGTTCTTTCAGTCCTTGAAAAATACAGTGTGGCGTCTTTCTAGTCTGTTCTCTGAGCGAGGGAGGCTGTTAGGCAGTTGCTTCTCTCCTGTCCTGTGGTGTCATTCCTTCCTGCTTCCAAGATAGTTTCTCTATTGTTTTCATTTTCAAAGGTTGATCATATGTGTGTTCGTTTCGTCTTCTTTGGGTTTCTACTGTTTGCTGTTCGCTCAGCCCGTTAAGTCAATTTGATACGTCCCTTGCCAAATTTGGGACGCTTTCAGCCATTACTTTTTCAAATGCTACTTTCAAATGCCTTGCCTTCGTCTTCTTCAGGGACACCAAGGACATCAACGCTAGAGTTTCTGTTAACATGCCTAAGGTTCCAACTATTCATGTGCTGTTTTTGTTTTTTTTTTTTCCAGGCCACTTTTTTATCTGTCGTTCTGGCTTCTAATTCACTACGTCTTTCTCTGTGTCCCCCATTCTGCTATTGTGCATGCCCACAGGGTTGCAGATGTTGGGACCCATCTATCTAAATCTAAAATTTCTATTTGTTCCTTTATGTCTTCCTCTTCTCCTTCTTCTTCTTTTGCACATTTTATTGTATCTATAGAGTTTATCTTTTTGAGTGCTTTGCCTACATGTATATCTGCACACTGGGTGCATGTCTGGTGCCCTCTGAGGCCAGAAGATGGACCCCCGGAACTGGAGTTAATAGATGATTGTGAACCACCATGTGGATGCTGGGAATCTAACCCAGGTTCTCTAGAAGAGCAGCCGGTGCTCCTAACCACTGAGCCATCTTTTCTGCCCTCACATTGTATTTCATGAGTCGTCTTTCGTCCCTGTCGCATGCCTCTCCAAAACTCTAGACAACAGTGTCCCCCGCTGGCCCCCTTCTTTTCATGCCCTTGCATGTCCTTGCATGTTCGATGCTCATCACGGAATCTAACAAACTAACTCTGGGATCCCTCTCACAGTCTATTCATCTCCCTCTCTCTCTCTCCCTCCCTCCCTCCCTCCCTCCCTCTCTCCCACTCTCTCAACTCCTCACCTACAAAGGACTCCAGTCCCTTCTGCCGTCTCTGATTCTCTCCATCCAGACTTCTCTTATTGAAAACACATCACTCGCATTCTTTACTTGTGATTTTCTCAGCCCATCCGTGCTTATCCCTTTGCTTCCACATTCCCCGGAACCTCTTCATTCCTGTACCGAGACTCTTGAAGCTCTCCTCCCCAACCCCACTCATATACAAGAGGGTCCCCTAGCTACTTTTGATTACGCTTTCTACACAGATAGCAGCTCCTTCCTATCAAAGGGTTGACACATCGCAGGATATGCAGTGGTCTCGGGTGGCGCCGTCACGGAGGCGGCTTCTTTACCCCCATAGACTACCAATCAACAGGCAGAGCTAGTAGTCCTCACCAGAGGCTTTCAAGTTGCCAAAAACTCATCACTATCAGTTCATACGGACTCTAAATATGCTTTCCGTATCCTCCCGACACATTCAGCTATCTGGAAAGAACATGGATTTCTAAATACAAACAGCAACTCAATTACCAACTCTTCATGTATCCTTAACCTCCTCGAGGATTCTCTCTTACCCTCTCAAATCTGCCTGGTTCATTGCAAAGCACATCAAACTAACCCTCCGTTGTCGGTAGAGACACAATCACGCTGACATGGCTGCCCATCAGGCTGCCCTTAGGTCCCCTACAACTTACCCCACCTCCCTCCGAGCAACCCTACTTACTACACAGCCCAGACAACATACCTACCCCCCTTCCCACCCAAGACATCATTTGCTAACTACGTCGAATATGTCACTCTAATCCCAAATCTCTTCTTTCCTTTCTTCAAACCCACTTAACTCTCACCCCCTACAGATAAGACTTTTCTACAGCACCTAACCTAAACCTGCGAAGTATGCCAGCGTATGAACCCTACCTCCACTATAGCACCCCATAATTTCCCCACTCATCAGGCCGGGGGACTGCTTCCTGGCTGCGATTGGCAGATTGACCTCGCCCATATGCCCACTGTAAAATGCTTTAGATATCTTTTAGTCTGCACTGATGCAGTCTCCAGCTGGGTCGAGGCCTCCCCAACCACAAACAGATAGGCTTCAACTGTCGTCACCCTCCTGCTCTCTAACATACTGTCTCGCTTTGGATTCCCTCCGGTCAGACAATGGCCCAGAGCTCACCTCTCAGGTTACCCAGGGCCTGGTTCAGGCTCTACAGATTCCCTGGCATTTTCACATCCCACACTACCCGGAGTCCTCTGGTGAGGTAGAGCCTGCCAACAGGACCCTAGAGCTCACCAAGCTTACTCTAGAACTCCCTCTATTGGATTAAACCTCTCCCTGTAGCCCTTCTCCACCTTTGCTCATGCCTTGCAAACCCTTCAACCTGTCTCCCTCCCTGTGAGCTGATGTTTGGAACACCCCTCCATTCCCCAGGGCTACATCCCTCCCCCTCCCCCATCCCAGATACACTCCTGCCCCCTCTCTTGCAGGCAATCAGATCGTTCATCTGGACACATTCCAGCCGCCTCCTTCTCAAGCCACACTCATTAATCCTCGACGTGTCCCATACAGCCAGGAGATCAGGCAATCCTCGCACCCCCAACCAACCGACTCCGACTCCGTCTCTCTAGCCCAAGTGGCAAGGGCCCTGTACTGTGGCACTCACAACCCCGACTGCAGTCAGACTCAGGGGAATGCCATGTTGGGGCCCATCTGCTTCATCTAAAACTTTTTTATATTCCCCTCCTCTTTCTCTTCCTCCTGTTCCTCAATACTGTCCTAGCCCCTGCTTTACATTTTCATCCACACCCTCGGGTCCCTGTTCCCTTAAAATTGCCAGTCCCCCATCACTGAACAAGATGAATCTTACTCCCCTTCTCCCACCTGCTTCTCCTCCACCCACTTAACTGCCGACATGCCTGGCAAGTCCGGGTTAGGGAAACACTCATAAATCACAACAACTGTGCCCAGGTTATCGGCAAGGCTGTCTGTCCCAGGCTGGATGCAGTGCTCCCATTACAACTGCTATTCAGTCCCACTCGTTTTTACAAACCATGGCAATTAACCCTTCACCTGCTTCACCTTCGATCAATTCCTCCACAAATGTCTCACTTTTCCTGAATACAGGGGATGTCCTGACTGGGGCTGCAAAGTACTCTGCCGGTACCACATGGCAAAGGAGCGGTCACTAGGACCCGGACTCCTCCAAACCTCTAAGGCCAACACCCTCCAAATAGACACCAAAGTCCCGTGGGACGATAGATGGGCCACTGGGGCCCAGGGTGTATTTTATAATGGAATAATGGAAATTATTTTTGTATCTTATACTGGAAAATGACCTAGCCCCTTGAAACTTCGGACACCCGTAGCCACAGTTGATGCTCACCGCCAGCTGGCTCCCCTAATCACTTTGGCCATCCAGGTGTCTTCGGACATCAAACGCTCTGAACAAATCCTACACTCCTGATTACAAGACGAAACAAACCCAACCTCCCCAGCCAGCCCCTTTGATACACTCTCATGGCCAAACCCTCACTTGGGTCGAGGTCATCCAACAAGCTTCCTTCTGGACTTCCCTGACTCCTCCTTTCATGTGGCCCACTGCTTTCTCTGTGCCTCTCTCCAGCACCCTCCCCCACCCACAGTCCCTCTCCCCCAGGACGCCCCAGTTGCCAATACCCCACCACCCACTACCAACCCCTGTCCCCAGCTGTCAAAACTCCCCTTTGGGAACCAGAAATGGGTTCCCTCAACCCTTCCACACCAGTCCCAAAAGTTCATTACCAACCATCCCATTCAGCATTTAACAAAACAAAAACTTCCCCAATCATCCATGTTCTCAAAGCCCACCTGGGCACCCCGAGAAGGCTATTCCGGTGCAGTGGGAGCCTCTCAAATTGCATTCTTCCCAGTGCAACTGGACCCTGTTTTCTGGTTGCAGTCATCCCCAACCGACCTTATATAGCCAATCTGAATTCTACTGGCTCCTCTCAAGAACTCGGTTTCCTGAGGCTGCCTTTTTGCCTATTATGGTGGGTATAAGTCTGGCCACTGCCTTAACTCAATGGCTGTGGCCGGGTGTGCTTTGGGTCACTCTGTCATCACAGCTCAGGCCTCAAGGTCAGACTGTAAGTCTCTATAGACTCTACAGCTGAGTCTCTGACCTTTCTCCAGGGACAGCTCACCTCTTTGTCCCGAGACTCCCTCCAAAACCACCAAGCTTTAAGTCTCCTAATAGCAGAAAAAGAGGGAACTTGCCTGTTCCTCAGGGAGGAATGTTGCTGTTGGGTTCATGCTAAATAGTTCAGTTATACTCTGAGAGATTTATATGGCCATACAAAGCACTTTGTTTTCCGCGGGTTCAGTTACATACTGACATCAGGGCTGTTTAATTAAAAAAACATGGCAGCCTCGAAAGCTGGCCAAACCAAACAGGTGGCTCCTAGGGGATCTTTCTGATTGGTCAGGATATGAATACTGGATTGGCTGTCATATAAGCAAGTACCTGGCAGTAAGCAGAGAGCCAAGGTCAATGCTGCCAACCACTAGGGGGCGCTGGCCCCTCTCAGTTGCTATGATGTCAATGAATGGGGACTGGTAGAGGCAAATGTTAATAAAGCAACATGCCTTTCTGAGGACCTGCTGAAGGGGATTTCTTTTTTGACTCCAGCTGTACAAGTTGGTTCCATTCCCCTCACCCCAATGAACTGGATCTGGCCCCTGATAGGCCCCCTAGTCATCATTACCCTTTTATTACTTTTTGTCCCTCTATTCCTTAACTGTCTTTCCTCTTTTTTAGCTAGACAAATTCGACAAATCAGTAACCAAACTTTTAATCACCTCTTCCTCAGGCATTAGCAACTCCTCGTATCCGAAGATGTCGTCCTACCCTCGTCCATTCTATGAGCACATCATGTGGGCATGGGGACAGTACCTTGAAGGACTCCAGCAGGATTTCTGGCTTCTACCAACGCCCTTCCGCTCGCCAGACAGCTTCTATGATGCCATCACCGAATTGTGGCTTCAAGGATCTTTCCAACTCCTCGACCCAGAGCTTATTGAATTCTGTACTTTCCTTCTAAGCCTTTTACTCTTCCTGCCTCCTCCTCCACCAACCCCACTCCCTATCCCTTTAGACTAATGGCTCTTTTTCCTTGACCTTCGCTGCTAATGAGCAGGATGTAGCCAGAGAAATGACACCCAACCCGAGGATCCTAATCACAAAACAAACATGGCACCTGCCCCTCCCTTCTCCTTCTTTGTTAAATTTCGCATTCCTGACTCAGGCCCATGAAAATTGCCCACCTCTAACCCCACAGACCCATCAGAGATGGCCACTTCCACATTCTGAAAGCTAGCCACCAAGGTCTCTTCTCTGGCTCAATTCCTGAGGATGATCACCAAGGTCCAACTATCAAAACTTCAAGGTTGAGCAATCAAAAATCCCCATTTGGCTACCCTAGTTAACTTGCCCAATTAGAACTTAACTCATCCTAGCTCATTCTAACGCAGAACTCCCTATTTTTCCTCTTAAAATTATATCCGCAAAGCTATTTGCTGCTGTTTCTGCCTGATTCAGAATTAGCCACTTTTGCTTTTCTTTCTCGCTTAATAAAGGATCGCTTTGTGCTGCAAATTGGTGTTTGGGTATGGTCTGTGACTAATCTGGGGTCCTGGAGGGAGCACACCAATGTGTGCATGTCCTTTCAGTAATTCTTTTTTGCGGGGGGGTGTCTTTGTGTGGTTTGGGACTTCGAGACAGGGTTTCTCTGTTGTAACTCTGGCTGTCCTGGAACTCACTCTGTAGACCAGGCTGGCCTCGAGCTCACAGAGATCCTACTGCCTCTGCCTCCCAAGTGCTGGGATTAAAGGTGTGTGCCACCGCCGCCGCCCAGCCTTCATTAACTCTTCTTTGAAAGTCTGGTTAGGGGTTATAGGTCTGTTTAAATTGCTTATCTGCTCTTAATTTAACTTTGGTATGTGGTGTGTATTGAGAAAATTATTCATTTCTTTCAGATTTCCAATTTTCATAGGGTACAGGCTTTCAAAGTATGACCTTATGATTCTCTGGATTTCCTTGGTGGTTATGTCTCTATCTCTAAACTGTTAATTTGGATATTCTCTGTCTTTTAGTTAATTTGGATAAGGGTTTGTCAATCTTATTGATTTTTCTCAAAGAACCAACTCATTAATTCTTTGTGGGTTTTTTTTAAAATTGATTTTAGCCTTGAGTTTGATTATTTCTTGCTGTCTTTCTTTCTCCTTTTGGATGTTGTTCTTTTTCTTCTAGAACTTTCAAATGTGATATTAAGGTACTAATATGAGATCACTCCAATTTTTTATGTAAGTACTTAGTGCTATGAACTTGCCTCTTAGAGCTGCCTTCATTGAATCCTTTAAGTTTGGGTACACTGTGTTTTCATTTTCATTCATTGCTAAAAAGTTTTTAATTTGTTTCCTATCTGTCTTGACCCATGTTTTTATTCAGTCGTGAGTTGTTCAGTTTTCATGATTTTGTAAGCTTCCTGTTGTTTCTGTTGTTGTTTATCCAGCTTTAATCGGTGATGCTCAGAGAGGACACAGGATGTTAATTTGAATTTCTTGTATCTATTGAGACTTGCTCTGTGACCAAGTATGTGGTCGATTTTGGAGAAAGTCCCATGAACTGCTGAGAAGAAGATATATTCTCTTGTGTTTGGGTGAAATATTCTGTAAATACCTGTTAGGTCCAGTTGCTTTATAACTTCAGTTAGTGCCAGCATTTTTCTGTTTGGTTTTTGTCTGAATGTCCTGTCTACTGGCAAGAGTAAGGTATTGAAGTCTCCTATTATCCCTGTGTGAGGGTCAAAATGGGATTTTTAGCTGTAGTAATGTTTCTTTTATGAACTTGGGTACCCTTGTGTTTAGTGCGTAGATGTTAAGAATTGCAATATCCTCTTGGATATTAACATTTTTTAACCAAGGTATCATTTCTTCTATAACGTCTTCAGTGCCTGAGCTGCTCTCTCCCATCTCTTCTTGTATCCTGTTGGCGAAGCTTGCCTCTGAGGTTCCTAATTTTTCATTTCCAGAATTCCCTCAGTTTGAGTTTTCTTTATTGATTCTATTTCTACTTTCAGGTCTTACTCTGTTTTGTTCATTTCCTTTCATTGTTTGTGTTTTCATAGATTTCTGTAAGGGGTTCATTTATTTCCTCTTTAAGGACCCTATCACATTCTTCAAGACTATCTTAAGGTCTTTGTCCTGTGCTTCAGCTATGGTGCAGTACTCAGCGCCTGCTGTAGTGGGGCTGCTGGGCTCTAATGAAGACACATTGTTCTGGATGTTATTGATAGTGCTTTCACGTTGGTATCTAGGCATCACAGATTTGGAAATTTGTAATTCTAGGTGCTGATATCTGGTTTTGTCTTCATTGGGTGTTTCTCCCCCCTTGGTTTCTGTTGCCTTCTCCGGTTCGTAGGAGGGTGTGGTGGCTGTGTTGCCTGGTGGAGAACTCTTCTAGAGTCCTGCCAGGTGTAGCCACTGGGGGGTTTCAAGTAGAATGTATTTGTAGGTATTAGGAGCTGACACTTAGGAAGGAGGGTGGGCTTGGAGGGTGTGTAGAGGGGGTCCACCAATATCTGCTTAGTTCCCCGGGAGAAGAGTCCACAACAGGTAGTCTGCTACAGAGCTGGGGATGAGACGGGGGGGGGGGAGATTGGATTTTAAGGAGAGGAGGGTTAGTGAAGAGCTGAAGCTTGCTTACCTCGTTTTTCTGGCAGACTTGGTGGGAGGGTTCCTCCTGGAGCTGGGGACTGGGACGAGGTAATGAGTTGGGAGGAAGGTTGGAGGAGGAGGAGATCTTTGTGGTTTGCTGGAGATGAGGGCAGAGAGGGCAAAGTCGAACATTTTTTATGTGTCCATTGAATTAGTTTTATGATGGTTATCTTAAAATCCTTCTTAGATAATTTTAATATGTATTTCATCTTACTGTTGCCATCCATAGGTTATAGATTGCCAGGGTTTGTTGTTGTTGCTGTTCTGTTTTGGTTTATTGTTTTTAGATGGGGGTCTCAGTGTGTCACCCTAGCTGGCCTGGAACTCACAATGTAGACCAAGCTGGTCTCTAATTATTCACTCTCAGAAGTGCTGGGACTAAAGGCATGTGGCACCATACCTAGCACAAAAAGGAATATTTTATTTTTTTGGGAGGTGGGGAGGTTAGCATCTCATATAGCCCAGGCTAGCCTTAAACTCACTATGTACCTGAGGCTGGTTGTGAATTCTTGATTCACCTGCATTCATTTCCTAAATGCTAAGGTTACAGGAGTGTATTACTACCCATGGTTCCATGCAGTACTGGGGACTGAATCCTGAGCATCATGCATTCTAGGCAAGCACTCTATCAATTGAACTACATCTCTGTCCTTTTATTTTAATTTTTTGAGACTTGGACATTTGGAGCATTGTGTTACAATGTATTTTATTTGAACTTTCTGGTTTTGCTGGCATTTTTAAATGCTGTTCCAGCAAGGGTGGGGCTGCAGTATCCCTGCATTACTCAACCTCTGCGGACAGTAGAGAGGAGAGTTCATTGCAGCCATGTAGTGTAGATGGGAATATTAATAAGCCAAATGGGTTCATTAAGGAACAGAAGACAATCAGTGGGATCCAAAGCCTGAATCACCTTGCAGAGGGCCAAGCCTCTCTCATGGACTCACCCAGAGCACATGGCCTCCAAGTGATTTATTGAGGAAAGGCACACACAAATAAGTGTGCTAAAAAAGATTTTAAATACATAAATAATTTGGCATGCTATTACACACCTGTAATCCCAGCACTCGGACAACAGACATAGGAGGATTTTGAGTTCAAGGTGGAGGTTAGTCTGGGCTATGTACCAAGACCCTCTCTAAAAAAACAAGGGCAGCATGCCTATCATAACAAGACCCTGGATTTGAGCTTCAATATTGAAACATTGAAATACACACACGCACACACACCAAATAAATAAAGGACTAACAAGATGGCTCAGTGGGCAAAAGTGCTTATCATGCAAGCCTGATGACCTGGGTTCAATTCCTGGAACCATGTAAAGGTGGGAGGAGAGAACAGACTCCCCATTGCTCCATGATACCCTCATCTCCTTCCTCCCCTCTGTCTGTCTCTCTCTCACTCTCTCTCTCTCTCTCTCTCTCTCACACACACACACACACACACACACATTAATAATAAATAAATAAATAAATAAATAAATAATTTAAAATAAACAAAAATGAATACTCTGGGAAGTTTAATGTTTTACCATTTTATTGATCAATGCAATGTATTAGTTTATTATATTTAATTTTTGGCAACAATAAATTACTAACATTATTTCAAATACTTTACATTTTATAACAAGCTTTCTAAGGCTTTATTTTAACAGATGGACCATCTCTCCAACCCTATGAGGCTTTATATTCTATGATCTTTACAAATTTCTCTGAGATGGGTAAAATTATTCTCATTTAAGGTGAGAAAATTTAGGCTCAGCAAAACAGAATTTGTCTAAGGTCACTCAGGTTATAGGTAGATGGATTCAGTAACCCCAGAAGAAAAGCACCAGATTTGTCTATATCCTAATTTTTAGAAGATTATAATTGGCTCCATTTTGATCACAGGACCACAAACTACCCATCAGTAAGGGAGCAGGGTGCTGTGATTGACTTACCTGCCTACCATGGACCTGTAGAGTCAAGGAAGGCATTTTGAAGTGACTTAGAGGAAGTGTCTTGGTCACTATTCTATTGCTATGAAGAGACAGCACGACCAAGGCCAGTCTTATAAGAAAAAGCATTTAATTGGGGCTGGCTTATAGATTCACAGGCTTAGTCCATTGTCATCATGGCTGGGAGCATGGTGACACACAGGCGTGGTGACACACGGTGCTGGAAAAGCAGCTAAGAGTTCTACATCGAGATTTGCAGGCATCAGGAAGAGGCAACACGGGACCTAGCTTGGGCATTTGAAACCTCAAAGCCCACCGCTAGTGACACACTTCCTCAAACAAGGCCACACCTACCCCAACAAAGCCACACCTCCTAATCCCTCTTAAGTAGTGTCACTCCCTGATGACTAAGTATTCAAATCTATGAGCCTATAGGGGCATTCTCATTCAGACCACCACAGGAAGAAATCACACAGCATACTACTGGACAGATGAAATTCTGATTTTTTTTTTTTTAAATCTCCACTGGGGATAAAAGCAATCCTTCCTACTTCTTGATTTTTTTTTCTATCACACTTATTTTACTTATTTGGGAGGGAGGGAGCGTAAGCACCACAGTGTGCATATAGCGGTCAGACAACAACTTACGAGAACCAAGTTCTCCGCTTCCACCCTGTGAGTCGCAGGGATTGAACTCGGGTCATCAGGCTTGGCAGAAGTGCCTTTACCCACCAAAACTGCCCTCCATTTCGTTGTTTTTACGGGAATGTTGAAATAATTGAAACCTCTCTTTGTCTCTCTGTCTCTCTCTCTCTTCTGGATCCACATTTCTATGACTTATTTAATGGTTCCGAATCCTACTTTGTAAAATTGGATGGAGCTGGGCTGGAAGGAAGTGTTCACCCTTTACTACACAGAGGAGGGAGGACGATGTTAAGAAAGCACATTTTGTAGACAAACTTGTGTTATGTTTCTCTCCACGTTCATTTGTAAGCCGTTTCAATCAAATAACCGTGTCATGGGAAATTATTTTCTCACTTCAATACCACAGCAATAGTTTTATGTACGTTCTTTTAAAAAAGACCTATTTATGCTTACTTTACCTGTGTGAGTGTCTGCCTGCATGTATGTCTATGCACCATATTTATACAGTGTCCAACAAGGTCTGAAGAGGGCGCCAAATCCCCCGCAACTGGAGTAACGGGTGGTTATAAGCCACCATGTAGGTGCTGGGAGTAGAACCCTGGTCGTCTGCAAGAATAAGGAGTGTGGTCTTAACTACGGGGCCATCTCTCTAGCTCCTCTTATATCTTCTAGTCCCTGCTGGGTTTTATTTCGTTGGACACAGTAGTAATCACGATGTTCCTTGGCTTTCGAAACATGATAATATGCTACATATGCCCAATATCTTCTATTAGTATATTCCTATCCACAGAATTTGTAGATAACTGACTTACACCTGCCTGCTGGTGGGCAGATGTACTCTTTCAGAGTAAATGGGCCCTCTTTCAGAGTGATGAACACAGTTGTTTTTCTCCTGTTTCTCTTTAGCCGGATCCACACCTTCTCCAGGCCTAAAACTTCAGCCTTGAACAAAGGCAGACACCTCTGGAGCCTAGCTCTTTTCTCTTTTCAATCTGCCTCTACCTCTTCCTTGAAGAATGTTGGCATCTAATTTCTCCTAAGGCACTCATTGACTGTATTCATAGGAGTAGAAAAGCACTCCCAGAGCAACCTTGCTGTCTGAGAAAGGGGACCCCTTTAAGACAGAACAGTGAGCCTGAAGGAAGACAGGAAACCTGTTATTTAGAAGGCCCCCTGGTTGAATAAGGATCAATCCTGTCACAGTGGAGTAACGCCAGTTCCACAGCGCCCACCCCAAAGGAGCTCATGTTTCTGGCTTCACTCCAGCTATCTTCAGGCTGCCCTACCTCTGCCTAGAACAATAGAGGGTACTTGGGCTCACCATCAATAGGTCCTGTCAGACAAGCCATCTGTATCACTCCAGGTTCTGGCCGGAAACAGATGGCACCCTCTGATTGGGTTAAAATGACACAAGGTTAATAAAGAGACTATTTATGAGGGCAGACCCGGGTGTGTGGAAACCACAGGCCAGAAGGAGTAGAAGAAGGAAGCGATTACTGGAAACCTGAGAGAGAAGATCCTGTAAGGAGGGCCTCTTGACAAGACTTGTGGCTTCTGGTTCAGGCTGGAGTTGGCTAGCCCTCAAGGAGGCATTCGGGGGAAATAAATACCCCGACCTCTTTCCTTGCAGCCTTCTGTGTCCTACTGGTGGCCAGGGTCACCTGGAGGGTAGAGGGCACAGACACTCTCGGTGGAGTCAATTGAGGCCCAACGCAGAGCAGATGAGGAAGGACCACACGGGTCTGGAGGAACAGAAGGCGGTCGCAGAACACGCCAGTCAAGTTTGGAGATGTTCTGCTGTGGTCCTTGCCCAGGGCTGTCGCTCCCAGCACTCTTGGGACGTGAGTCTTTCTAGCAGGGGGTAGGGGAGCCTACACAGCCTTCTTCCTGGAGTCTGGGCTCTTGACTTTTCTCCCTTCTCCATCCTGCGGTGTCTACAAAAGGCAGCTGCATTAGTTACTTTTCTGTTGCTGTGATAAAACACGCTGAAGGAAGGGCTTGTTTCAGCTCAGTGTCTGAGTGTACAGTCTATCACAGTGGGGAAGGCCTGCAAACAGGAGATTGAGGCAGTGGACCATGTTGTGCCCAAAGCCAGGGAAAAGAGAATGGTAAATGCCAGTGCTCTGCTCCATTTGTCCTTTTTCTGCAGTCCAGGACTCAAGTCTAGGGGAAGGTGCTGCTCACTTTTTTTTTTGAGACAGGGTTTCTCTGTTGTAACTCTGGCTGTCCTGGAACTCACTCTGTAGACCAGGCTGGTCTCGAACTCACAGAGATTCGCCTGCCTCTGCCTCCAGAGTGTTGGGATTAAAGGCGTGTGTCACCACTTCCCAGCTAGGGTGCTGCCCACTTTAAATGTAAATAAATCCTTCACTGGCATGTCCAGAGACCCACCTCCCAGGTGGATTCTCGATCTCATCAAGTTGATGAATGAAATTAACCATCACAGGAATGTGGCCTATGACAGAGAATGCATCTAGCTTCCTGCATCCATCCTGCCAGCCCTGTATCTTTTCTCACTGCCATGCCCTGGAACAGCTAGCTGCCTCGATAGGTGGGTTGCCAGACACCTCTGACATGGCCAGTCCACAGGATCACCCACTTGCTTCCCCAATATTTCCCATGGCCCCCGGAAGTCAGAGCATGCTTCTCGCTGTGCGCTCACTGCCACCCACTGCCATGCTCCACATGGTCTCTGCCCTGTCTTTCTCTGGCCAGCTCACTCCCTCTTTATTCCTAGCCTACCATGTGTGGCTCACTACAGTACAATACTTCTCCTTTTAAAATAAAATTTGAGCACATGTAGCACATGTCTTTATTAACCCTTTATTAACATGTCTTTATTAACATGTCTTTATTAGCAGTCAGGAGGCAGAGGCAGGCAGATCTCTGTGAGCTTGAGGCCAGCCTGGTCTACAGAGTGAGTTTCAGGACAGCCAGAGTTGCAACAGAGAAACCCTGTCTCAAAGAAAACAAAACAAAAAATAAAACAAAAATTGGGACAATGAGATTGCTCAATAGGTAAAGGGGTTTGCTCTCAAGCCAGATGATCTGAGTCCAATCTCTGGGACCCACACAGAAGAGGGAGAGAACCAGCTCCCACAGGTTGTCTTCTGGTCTCTATGCTGGAGCTGTGGCACCTGCTTCCATGCATAATAAATAAACAGATAGATAAGTAGGTAGATAAAAGTGCATAATAGATGATAGATAGATAGATAGACAGACAGATAGACAGACAAATAAATCGGGGTGTTGCGGGACTGAACCTGTGTTGGTCCCGTGGGTGGAATCCTACCGCCATGTGCACGTCCGTGCTGCTGGCCCCTTGGGGGCTCAAGGTCGAGGCATGCAGAGAGGAGGACAGTGTGGCGGGCTGGGCTTACAGCGTCCTGCCTTGCCTTTGGCAGACCTCCAGTGAGTTGGACAAGTGCAGACTCTTGGGACATGCTTCAGGGGGTGTCTCAACTTTAATGTGGGGTGTATATAGGGCCACAAACAGGGGAGGAGCCGGTGACCCTGAGAATGCCTATTGGTTTAGGACATCCTATGTGGGAGTGGCCTTGTCTGTGTGTGGAGTTTGAGTCTGTGTATTCCAGCATGTTTGTTATAGTAAAGGTTCATATCTAAATTTGGCTGGGCACTGGCCAGGGCTACAAGGTGAGGAGCAGCCAAACGCCTGCCATTCTCATCTCCTGGGATGATGTGGGTTTCCAAGCCAGCTTCAACCCTCTCTTAGCTCTATGACAGTCCCACAAACCTGGATTCTCTGTAAGCATCAAGTGCTGTTCACTGCTGAGCCATTTTCTAGTACCAAAATATTGGCTCCTTGTAATTGCTTTACCAGAATTTTCTCTGTGTCTAAGACACTAGTAGACACAAGGGCTAGTGAGGCTGAGGCAGATGAGACTCTTTTTATTGAATATGTATTTTTAGTGAGATGGATTGTCTGTTAACAAAGGTCACCTATTACTCCTAGCACTTTTAAAATCTAACACTTTCAAATCAGAGTTAACCATAACCAGTGCCAGTGACATTGAGGGGTAGGGACAGTAGAAGTACCATGCAAACTGCAGGCGCAAAACAAGAAATTACAATAGGAGTGAGTTCAAAGCCACTGAAGATGGATTCTGAACTACTGCTACTACTTGAGGTAGGCCTTACTTCAGCGGGAGTGGGACTCCATACGTTTCTCTGATTCTGTTAGGAGTCCATGTAGGAAACTGAGGTAACTGCTGAGGGGTCTGCTTACTCCCTGCTGACCTGGCATCCTGCTCAGGCAGGTGCCCTAGGGGGCTGTCTGGTTGGCATGCCCTTCTCTGGTTCACGTGAGTCCTCATACTTGCTAGGAGATCTTCATACTACTTCTGACTTTCTGTATCCTTCATTCAATAGTTGTTTTTCGTCACTGTGGCTAAATGCCTGACAGAACAAATGACGGGAGGAGGGGTTTATTTTGGCTCAGGGTTTTGGAGGGTTCAGTTCATGGTCACTTGGCCCATGCTTGGGCAGACCATGAAGGGAGGGAGTGTGTGGCAGTGGAGCTTCTAGGTCTTGTGGCAGACAAGAAGCAGAGAAAATTGACAGGTAGTGTGGTATTTTATCCTACAAAACACCCATTCTGGGCACCTACTTTCCTAAAGTTTCAAGAATCTCCTAAAATAGCGTCGTTGAGGACTGAGCCTTCACCACACAGGCATATGGGGACACTTCACCATGACAGATCGACAAGCACATGAGTTCTTCTTTATACTTCCAGGTCACTTAAAAGCTTGCTAAGAATGAGGTCATTCCTAAGTCAAAGCAAGCAAGCACACAAGCGTGCCAGTCAGCCAGCAGGTTTCTTCTTCTCTCTGCTAGCTTCCTTCCCAGCCTCACCTATCCGAGAGACACAGTGGTTATGAGCAGCACAGTGAGGAGCCAGCACAACCCTATGCTGAAACTTCCAGAGAAATGCTCTCTCTCTCCCTTTCTACCTCTCTTCCTCCCTCTCTCCTTCTCTCCTTCTTCTTCTCTTTCTCTCCCTCCCTCTCCCCGCCCTCTCTCCCCTCTCTTTCTCTCCATCTCCCTCTTTCTTTCTCTTTCTCTCTCTTTCTCTCCCTCTCTCCCTCCCTCCCTACTACCTACCAACCAATCTCCCTCTCTCTCTCTTCCATCCTTCTAACCAGCTGCTGAAGCACTGTGCTACTGGCCTCCCAAATCGAACCTAGATAAGAGGCTCCCTAGAAGAGCTGGGTGAAACTGGAGTCCAGCCAGCTGTCTTCCTGGGCTGAGGGAGATGTTAGATATTAGAATGCGTGAGGGATTGAAAGTTCAAATCTCTATAGATTGGTTGGAAGAGCAATAGCCCAACAACTCTCTGATCATTGACAGCAAGGCTCTGGAAGATAATGCCAATTACAGCTCACAGTGTCTTTCCTTGGTGAGCATTGAAACTCATGATAAATGTAGATACATAAACGTAGATAAACATAGTGTACTGGCACAGGAACAGACAGTGGGATATGGTGGAAAGAAATTGATTTCATGGGAACTGAGCACATAAGAAAGGTGGCATTTCAATTCCTTAAGGGCTTGTCTCATCAGGGCTGGCAGAATAATGGTGTGCCATCATTGCCTGGCTAAATTTTATTTATTTATATCTTAGAGTAAAATAAAGGGTTGGGTAGTAGTGGCACACACCTTTAATCCCAGCACTAGGGAAGCAGAGGCAAGTAGATCTCTGTGAGTTCAAGGCCAGCCTGGTCTGCAGAGTGAGTTCCAGGACAGCCAGGGTTACAACAGAGAAACCCTGCCTTGAAAAACAAACCAATAAAATAGATAAATAAATAAAGTCTTTTTTTCAAGTCAAAATACAGCTAATAAGCAGTGAGAAAATAGTAATAACTGGTGGCTGATGGAGGATGAGTGTCCGTAATGTTAGAATTCATATTCATATCCATAATATTAAATTGCTGAGAATCAAATGTTATTTTAGAAAAGAAATGGCATATTTGGTATTTCAGCCCAACTCTGGTAAGAAAAAAAATAATAATTTAGGGGTTGGGGAGATGGCCCAGTGGATGAGAACACTTGCTGCGCAAGCATGAGCACTGAGCCTGTATCCCCAGAATCTTGCCTTCACTCCCACTGCACCTGGCTTATACAATCAATGCAGATTCAGTTATAATCTCAGCAGCTCTTTGTAGAAGACACTGACAAAAATTATTAAAAGTCTATATGAGGAGGCACAAGACCCAGAACAGCCAACACAATGGTGAAGGGGAAAAAACAAAAGTTAGAGTAAAAATGCCACCCACATTAAAGCCGACTGCAAGTCAGTAAGCCTGGAGTAGAGAAAGAAGAAAAGACAAACAGCAGATCAGTGCAACAGAAGAAGGGCCCAGGAGCAGACTCACATAAATACAGTAAACTGAGCTGGGACAAAGAAGCAAAAGCAAAACAATGGCAAATACACCAGATGTACTGAGTGGCTAACCCCAGGGAGAGAGAAAACCTCACCAACTAGGTGGCTATGTTGCTTTGTCCTGAAAGGCACACCTAATTGAATCACAGGACCTACATGCTCGTTGTCAGCAGACAGTTTTATATAATCACTGTGGGGCTGGAGAGATGGCTCAGTGGTTAGGAGCACTGGCTGCTCTTCCAGAGGTCCTGAGTTCAATTCCCAGCTCCCACCTGGTGGCTCACAACCATGTATGGGATCAGATGCCCTCTTCTGGCACACAAGTGCACATGAAGATAGAGAACCCATGTAAATAAAATAAATAAATTTCTAAGAAAAAAAATCACTATGAGTCAAGGACCAAACAACATACACAAAGATGGCTTATCTGGTGAAGGTGCTTGCCGCCAAGCCTAATAGTCCCTGGGACCCACATGGTAAAGGAGAGAACTAACTCCCATAAGTTTTCCTCCTGTCTCCATACAAGCATGAGTGCATGTGCACACACACACACACACACACACACACACACACACGGTGGGGGTGTGAAGCACTGACTTCTATTGGATTTCACAAGAACTGCTCCAATCAAAATGTCTGCACTAAAGGACTATTTTGCTGTGTATCTAATAAATTTTATTATCCTGTGTGTATGTGTATATGTATGTATTTGTGTGTGTGTGTGAATGTGGGCATGCACATTCTGTGGCACCCATGTGGAGGGCAGAAGACAATCTCGGGTATCAGTCCTAGTCTTTGACCTTGTTTGAGACAGGAACACTTTGTTGCTTGCTTCTGCCTACACTGGGCTAGTCCCCCATAGCTTCACGGGTTCTCCTGTCTGCGTTCCCTTTCACAGTAGGAACTCTGAGAGAGATTACAAACATGAGCTTTACGTGGGTTTGGGAGATTTGAACTCGGGACTTCATGCTTTCTCTGAGCATCCCTCCAGCCCCTAATCTTGGTTCTTACTGGATTCTGGAACTGTCAACTAGATAGTCTGGAGACTCTGGCCAAGGACTGTGCCAATCAGTGCCAATACAGATACAGTGAGGGTCACAATAGTACAAGTCATGCTTCAAATTAAGCTGCATTCCTCCCAGGGAAGCAAAGATAGCTTTATAACACTCAGAAGGACAAACCTAGGGTAGGGGGCCAGACGGTCTTTCTAATTGAGGATCTCTTTTGAAATCCTTTCATAATGCAGTTTTGGAAGAATGAGATTGAAAGACTATACAGAGCATCAAACTGATCAGAATGTGCAGTTTGGCACTATGATTACTAGGAGGGGGGGGTTTGCTGGTGTCTTTTAGATCTAGGTTTAGTAACTAAAGCTCTCAAGAGGCTGTGATGATTTTCTGATTAATGGTTCTATTTTAGAATCATCTGAGGCCTTTTAACTATACAGTCCTCAGGGCTGGAGGGCTGGTTCAGTAGTTAATAGCTTATGCTGCTCTTGTGGAGGACACAAGCAGGTTCCCAGCATCTCTACTGGGCGGCTCACAACCACCTGTAACTCCAACTCCAGGGAGTTCAATTTCCTCATCTGGCTTCTGTTGGCATTCACAACATGCACATACCTATACACACAAATACACAAAACTAAAACTAAAATAAATCTAGCTGGGTGGTGGTGCTGCATGTCTTTAAACCCAGCACTGGAAGGCAGTGGAGGCAGGCAGATCTTGGTGAGTTCAAGGCCAGCCTGGTCTATAGAGTGAGTTCTAGGACAGCCAGGGTTACAACAGAGAAACCCTGTCTCAAAAAAAAAAAAAAAAAAACCAAAAAACCAACCCAACAAAAACAACAAATGCTGACGAAGATGTGGGCAAAAGGAAACCCTTATACACTGCTGGTGGGGGTGTAAACTAGTCCAGCCACTTTGGATATCAGTATGGAGGTTCCTCAGAACCCTAAAAATAGACCTACCACATGACCCAGCTATCCTACCCCTGGGTATTGAGTCAAAGGCTCCAAGCCCGCATATCACAGAGACGCCTGCTCATCAGCGCTCACTGCAGCTCTCGACACAGTAGCTAAGTCGGGGAAGCCGCCCAGGTGCCCTTCAGCACAGGGACGGATGAGGAAAAGGGAGTGTATTCACACACAAAAAGATTTTCAGCCATAGAAAAAAAAATAAATGAAGTTACATTGTGCAGGAAAATGGATATGACTGGATGCAATCATATTAAGCAAATGTCAGTTTCAGAAGGACAAATATTGTGGGCTGGAGAGATGGCTCAGCAGTTCAAAACACGTAGTGCTTTTCTAGAGGACCAGAGTTATGTTCCCAGCACCCACATTGGATCCTGTGAGAAGGATGGGGCACATGCTAATATTCCTAACTCAGAGGTGAAGAATCAGAGACGTCCTGGTCAGAACATCCCAGGTCACACAGTTAGTCATTAATGAAACCAGGTCACCAGAATCTCCTGTCTACATTACCTACATCCAAACAGCCAGAGTGGCCGTGTGTCTACAGACATCCAGGTATGGTGTCCCATGCTTGTAATCCCTGCCCTTGGGATGCTGAGGCAGGAAGATCACAAGTTCCAAGCCAGCCTGGGCTACAAAGTGAGTTCCAGTCCATTCCAGCCTACATAGTGAGACCTTGTCTGCAAAAATCAAACCGAACAAACCAACAAGAATGGTAACTTTCTGTAGCTTATGACTTCTTCCTTTTTTCCTCTTTCCTTCATGCCTTCATGCCTCCCTCAGTGCGTCCCTCAGATCTCTTGCTACTGGAAATGTAATGGCCTTTGGGGCCCCGCGGCCATTGAAATCCACCACCCCCCTGGTTGCTGAGGCTGCGTTCCACAGCCCGTTTCCTATCAGTGACTGGGGACAAAATAGGTACTGAGGTAGGCCCATTCCTAGGAGACAGAGAAAGGCCTTTGACCGACCAACAGCTTTGCTCTAGGGCTCCATACTGGCCTCACCAGACCTTCTTAGACTGAACTGCAGCCTGTTGCTCCCGCTAAACTTCCTTCTTGTTGTCTCTCCTTCCTAAGATGGACCTGCGCTGAGATCTGAGAGGCCTTCCAGCCCCCCTCCCCCGCACTTTCTCTTTAATACATTTCTTGCACATCTTATCTCCTCTTTGTGCCTTCTCAGAAGAGAAACGACTACCATCTGTGCTGCTTCGTCTTCTGTCATCTTGACACAAACTTCAGTCATCGGGGAAGAGAGGACCTCAATTGGGAAAATGCCACTCCATCAAATTGGCCAGTGCACAAGGCTGTGGTGCATTTTCTTGATCAATGATTGATGCAGGAGGGCCCAGCTCACTGTGGGCGGTGCCACCCTTGGGCAGGTGTGCCTGGGAGATATGAGAGAGCAGGCTGGGCAAGTGTTCCTGAGTAAGCTGTGTTCGTTTATGGCTTCCGCTTCAGTTCCTGCCTCAGGTTCCTGCCTTGACTTCCCTTCATGATGGACTATAAACTGAAATACACCCTTTCCTCCCCAAGTTGGTTTTGGCAACAGAAAGCAAATTAGGACACCGTCCCTCTCTTGCTTCCTCCCTCTCTCTTACGTTCTTCTTTCTGGACTCTGTGCCAACCATACTGCAAGTACACAGGTTAATATTGTCTGCACTTAGGTTAGGTTTGTAGCTCAGTTGGTAGAGAGTCTGGCATGCATGAGTTTTGATCCCCAGAACCACATAAACTGGTCATTATGTGGCATACATGTAATTCTTCAGGCACATACTTCAAGGCACACAGGGAGTTAGAGGCCAGCCTAAGCTACATGAGACTTTGTCCTCCTCTCCCCAAAAATGTATTATTTGGGGTCTGGAGAGGTGGCTCAGTGGTTAAGGAGCCCTTGACACCCTTGCATAGGACCTGGGTTTAGTTCCCAGC
Source organism: Cricetomys ansorgei (assembly GCA_026225945.1). NCBI lineage: Eukaryota > Metazoa > Chordata > Mammalia > Rodentia > Nesomyidae > Cricetomys > Cricetomys ansorgei. The sequence goes on from JAMJFZ010000736.1 coordinate 2,227,076, forward strand.
ATCCACATGGTGGCTCACAACTGTCTGTATCTCCAGCTCCAGGGGATCCAATGTCCTCTTCTGACCTCTGTGGGTTATAGGCAAACACATGGTGCACATACATACACGCAGGTAAACATTCATGGTCTTTATTCTCGTATAAAGAAACTGGACTAGAGGTCTCACTGAACCCCAGTGTGATAAATGTAACCATGGGGTATGGAAGGGGCATCGGCAGGGCCCAAAGGAGTAGAGGCTAGCCCAAGCCAATTTGCAGTGGGAATGAAGAAAATTCTTGAGTAAGAGAAAGGAAATTAGCTGGGCAGTGGTGGCACATACCTTTAATCCGGGAGGCAGAAGCAGGTGGATCTCTGTGAGTTCAAGGCCAGCCTGGTCTACAGAGCGAGTTCCAGGACAGCCAGGGCTACAACAGAGAAACCCTGAGAAAACCCAGAGAAAAACAAATGGATGGGGGATATGAAAATTACTGTGGAGGTAAGATATGCTGAGCAGAGAGGAAGTCTCTGGTCTTGGACTGCCTGGGCTAGTGTTTCTATGCAGGGACTGGGAGAGGAGGCCAAAGAGCTGAACAGAGCGTGCGTATTGTGGAACCTTGAATGCTTCCCTGAGTGCTGGGCTATGAGCCTGGGGCCTATGTTGCCCAGTATTGGGTTAGCTACGTTAGGCTACATAATTACCTGGCATCTAATTTTAAAAAAAAATCCACTCGCCCACATGGAGTCCCCTGCCAAAAGAAGACCTGTATTTTTCTCTTTTTCTTTCTTTTTTTTTTTTGTAAGAATTTGTCCCTTTGTGCTCTAGACAGGGCTAAACAGTCACCCAAAGGATTGCTTGACTTGGCACTCTCCCTTACGTAATACGGTGGCTGAGGCAACAGGAAACATGAGACTATGAAGGCCCGCCGCTCTCAGAAGCCTGTCGTTATTTGTTCCTTTGGTTCCTGGTGACTTAAGAAGTTTAATTTTGTTTTCAAGCCAAGCGAACCAAGGAAGTCCTCATTCACAGTCTTTGACCATTTGAGTCCCGAGTCTTCCGTGATTCCCTCCTTGGAACTGAGACGCCTTCACTTCAACAAAGGATTCCAACAGAAGGGTTCATCAGGCAAGCACTCGAGATGACAGGGGAATTAGAGGGCACAGTCCCGGCTCCCCAACTTGCATCCATCTTATCGAGTCATTTCATGAAAGGGTTTCCTACCACGAGACTAGCCTTCCTGACCCCTTTTATTCCAGAACCCTGATCACCACCATTCTGATCTTTTGAAGCTTGTCCCCAGAACATGTCCCATCCCATCCATGATGAGGTGGGGGTTGGGGGGAGACAGTAGCCCTGAGTGGTACTCAATACCCTTGGCTGGATGTGGCCATGAAAGAGCTTAGGCCCAACTGTAATCATTTATTTAACCTGGTGGATGTATTTATAAAGACACATGAGACATGCTTACATTTAAGGCAGACAGACCTCAGAAGAGAGCCCAGCAGTCAGTCACCCTCCAGTGCCAACTGCGTTTTCTGTGGTCCCAATGGTTTATTCTTATCTTAAAAGCCTCTCCTTGCTCTTTCTTAGAAGTGTATTTGCATGATCAAAGAGATACAATGGTTTTACTCCTCCCAAACCTTTAGTGGTGTCCATGTTTATAGTGGGGTGCCATCCAACACAAAAGGGGCCAGGCCACACCTGTCAGAACCACGTCCACATATAAATGGAGTAGCCACGGGACAATAGAAGAGGCCAAGCCGCGCCTAATGCTGCCTCTGACCTGGTAGAGTACCCAAGTGACCTCTTTATCAGCAAGTTTGTTTTCATTGAACTAAGAGAGAGCAGCTTTTAGTTACATTAGAAAGCAGGCCTTTTGAGCTATATAAATAACACATCGTGCCAGGCTTCAGGCTGCCAGTACAAAGATTATCTTACAAAATACTGGGGTGCATACAGAAACCAGTGAATATAATGTCTGGAGATATGTTCAAATATACCGCAACACCCAAGGGTAGTGTCTGGCAGTGGAACTACTGACTGAAGTGGATATTAACTGCGTTAGCAGATATGGGGGTCGCAAGGAGACAGGGTTAATCCAAGGAGTTGGGTGATCTGCAGGGAAATGCTAAAACAGAGAGTTGGATGGAGTGGTCTGGCTACAGATACCAGGGACAAAAGTGGCCATTGGATGAGACAACAATATAAGACATCCCTGCTAGAGGATATAGAGTAAGAAGTGAGAGGAGGGTTATGGGGGCGGTGCACACCTTTAATCCCAGCACTCAGGAGGCAGAAGCAGGTGGATGTCAGTGAATTTGAGGCCAGCTTGAACTACATAGTAAGTCCCAGGCCAGCCAGGGCTACGTAGTGAGACTCTGTCTCAAAAAACAAATAGTCGAACAAGAACTCGAGTATTCAAGGTATAGACAGGGAAAGAAAAGTTCTTGATTAATAAGAAAGACCGGTTCATGATATATCAAAAAAAGAATGAAAGTATTATCAAAACAACTGTGTGAATATTATTACTCTTATTAAACATTAATCTAAATTATTTATATGCAATAATTGTTTTCTCTTTTCTTTCTATCTCTCTTTTGAGACCTAGTCTCATGTGGCAAGGCTGGCCTCAAAGTTGTTTCATAGCCAACGCTGGCCTTGAACTCTCGATCTACCCATCTCCACCTCCCAAGTGCTAGGTTTACAGGCATGTGCCACCATGCTTAGGTCCTAACTTCTTACAAAAACTCTCTGAGGTAACCTCAGGTAGTGGATGTTGTGTGCCTTAACTGCTAGTATCTGTTTGATGGCTTGGCCCAGAATGTAGCGGGCTAGAAGTAGGCCCAGAAACACAGAAAAGAGGGATCATGGACTGAGACCCCTGAAAATGTGAGCCAAAATAAAGACTTCCTCCCTTAAGTTGCTTCTGTCAGGTACTTGGTCACAGTGATGAGGAAAATAACTAATACAGAAAATTGGTCGCAGAGAAGTGGATTGTTCCTATGACTAACCCTGACCACGTGGATCTAAGGCCTTTGTAGCTGGTTTCTGATATGAATTTGGACGAGGCTTGGGAAGTGGGCCAGAGAAGGCTGGGAATGCTGTCAGCAGAGCTCAGTGGACAATGCTGATGGGAGCTCAAAAGGTCAGAATGCTGAGAGAACCCGGCAAGTAAAGACTCTGCTCACTGAGGCTTTAGATAGGAATGAGAACTCTGGGGAACTGGACTAGAAGCCATTCACATTACATTCTGGCAAAGAGTTTGCCTGCATTCTGAGCATGTGTGATTGAATTTCTTTTATGAATGTTTATTCACAGAAAAAAAACAGCAGGGAGCTAGGAGTGATTTTCTTACATACACGCAAACCTCAGAGTACAATCTCCAGAATTGGCATCTTCAAAAAAGACAGGTGTGGTGATGTATGTTTGTAATCCCAGGGCTGGGGAAGTTGACACAGGCAGAACCCTGGGGCTGGCTGGCCAGCAAGCCTAGCTTGCTAACGACAGATCTGTTTCAAAGGAAGCATACTGTGCTCCTAAGAATGACACACAAGGCTGTCCTCTGGCTTCCATGCACGCGCACACGCGTGCGTGCACACACACACACATACACACACACGCACACACTAATGAATTTCGTTATGATATCCTACACATGTATATGGTGTGCTTTGGTGATAGTCACCTTTCAGTAATCCTCTCCTATGACTCTTTGCCCTTCCTCGAATCCCTTCCTCTTCCAAAACAGTTCCCTTTCTATTTCTTTCATCATTATCATTTTTTAAATCTAGTTTCCTCTTGAGTGAAAGCATGCAAAATATTTGTCTTTCTGGGTCTGGCTTATGCCTACAGCCATGCAGTCCTGACCGTGTCAGATGCTGTCTCAATCTGACTTGTCTCCGGGAGCATGATCTCCGATTCCATCCATTTTCCTGTAGGTGACATGATTCTGTCCTTCTCTATGGTTTAACAAAACCCCTTTGTGTTCGTTCTCTCTCTCTCTCTCTCTCTCTCTCTCTCTCTCTCTCTCTCTCTCTCTCTCTCACACACACACACACACACACACAGGCATGCACAATGTGCATTTGAACTCACATTAAATGTCTTAACAGAGGCAACACTCTTACATGAACATGAATTCCAGCCGGAGATTCTTACCTTTCCCCAGCAACAAAGCCTTTCTCTTCCTTTGATTAGAAAGAGAAGAAAAGCAAACAAAACCCTTAAAATACTTACCTACAAAAACCTTTAGCCCAAGGAAAACCTAAATTTGCTTTTCCAAATCTCCTTGAACTCTAATTCGGACATATCTCTTACTTGATTTTAAAGGGATCCTGTGTTTTTCTGTTTGCAAAGGGAGCTCACAATGAAATTATATTCCCCAAATCACATTTTAAGAGCCCAAATAAAGACAAAGATGTATTTTAGATGGCCTCTCCCTGTGTACCCTACAGTTTGCTAAGCCATGTTCTAAATATTGGAGAGTAAAATCCTTTAGTGTTTCGTGTTGGATTGCTTATGTAATCAAAACTGAATGAGACTTTTTCTATGCTGCAATTGGAAACATGTCAGAATATGTCACCAATTGACACAAGCAATGTCTAAATTTAGGCTTTTTTTTTTTTTCAAGACGGTTTCTCTGTTGTAACTCTGGCTGTCCTGGAACTCACTCTATAGACCAGGCTGGCCTCGAACTCACAGAGATCTACCTGCCTCTGCCTCCTGAGTGCTGGGATTAAAGGTGTGTGCCACCACTGCCCAGCAAATTTAGACTTTCTTAAGCTAATGTTTTTTTGAAATAGAAGTCCTAGTATTGAACTGCAAAAATTTTGACCACGTAGCAAGACAAAGGACTAAGTGTGAAGATGGGCGGGGAATATTGATAAAATGACTAAGTAAAACATCATTAGCATTCCTTGTTCATTTCCATCAGTAGCCATTTGTATATTTTAGACTTACAGTTATGATCAAATTTCATTCACTCTCGCCTTTTGGGGACAAATGAAGCTGGTTCAGCCATGTTGTGAGCTTATACATAAATACTGTTGAGAATACATAAACAGAAACGTGACTAATACGCTTGCTTGCATAGTCTTCTAATAAAGGTAAAATGTGCAGGCCAAGATATTTGGGGTGGTTTAGTACTTAACTGATAAACTTTACTAATAAAGCTGCCCACTGCTGTCCTGCATGGAAATACAGAGGATTAAACAATTGTATGTCAATGAAGGTATTTTAAGCCCAGAAGGTCTATTCTATAGCCTAAGGTCTCATAAAAGCCTTCACGTGCAGGATAATACTTGCCTTGGTGTTTAAATCATTGTTATGACATACGAATGACAGCTATGTCAATTTATTTGAAGCCTTCCTGATGCTATAACTTTGAATTACTTTTCCTTTCCACTCAATTCAGCAAACTAGCATTTAGATTCCATTTGGGGGTGGGGGTGGGGTATCGTAATTTCAAGTAGCCCAGACTGGCTTCAAACTCACTATGGAACTGGGGGGTGACCTTAAACTTCAATTCCTCCTACCTCCAACCCCCAAGTGCTAGATTAACAGACTTGTGCCACCATGGGCTTGGCTAGCATTTAGATTTCTGGTTTTGTAAAAAGAAAAGAAAAGAAAAGAAATCACTGGTAAAGTCATTTCATAGTTAAATGTGAAAAATCCTTTTAATATGACTTGGCTCTCATATAACATATTTGCATTAAAAAAGATTACATAAAATACCATGAGGTTGTAATAACAGTGTATACAGAATCAGCAAGAAGGGCTTTTGTTCAGTGCTGCTGTGCCTTGGATGTCTGCTGTCTTTCTCAAAGGTTAATTGGGTTAAGAAATTGGTCCCCAGTGTGACAAAGCGGAAGCAGCAGGAGTCTCCAAGAGATGGAGCTAGGTGGGAGGTCCTGGGTTGACAGCTAATGACTAAGGCTAGTTCTTGCAAGAGGATTGTTCTAAAAGGTTGAGCCTGGCCCTACACAGTCTCTCTGGTTTCTCGGTAGTTGTTCCCATGAGTGCTCCTGTCACTGCCATCTGCTGTAACATGAGACAGCCAAGCGGCCTCTACCAGAGCTGAGCCGGTGACAGCACCATACCCTTGAGCCCCTGAATTAAATAAGCCATGTTTTCTGCATAAATAGCTTGCTTTTGCTATTTCATTGCCGTAATGAAAAACTGATCTACATGAGCCAGGCATTCTTTGAACATGAGACTTCATTTTACCCTTATAATTACTGTAGAAAAAAACTTCTGAATTAAATCAGCTTGTATACTATGAGGATATGTTAAAATCAGAATGAAACTCAAGAAATGTATTACGCTGGGAGAAAGGGTTTGCGTATATTTCAACAGGAGACAAAAAGCTGTGGGTGGAACCATCAAAATTGATAAAGATTCGATCTGAATAAGAGAAGCTTCCTAGATACCATCTGCTAATATGAAAGGTGTCATTCAAGGAAGAAAGACAGCAACATAGGCAACACAAAAAAGCTGATCCTCTTACGTGGGGACAGCTCAAGAATCTGGCCGAAGAAGGAGTTCGTCAGAATGGAAAACCTGGATGCTGAAACAGACAGTTGCTGAAGGAATATAGAAGAGAACTCGACAGATGATCAGGACTGATGGAAGATCATCACATGGACAGCTAAAGTGGATCTTCAAAAGGACATTCAGACTGTTGAGTTCATGGGATTGATAATTGTTTCTATTGTAATAGTTAAACTGTTAGAGCTATTTTCACAGCACAGTTTATATCTTAAACAGAAAGGGGGAATGTTTAGAGGAATAGCTAATCATTTAATCCAGCAACATGGCTGCTCTGAGAAAGGATCACATTGAAAGGCCTGTGTGATAGCTAGGAAGGGAGCAAATCCAAGGGCCTGTATGAAGGGATCACATTCAGAGTCCTGTGCTATCCAGATGGAATGTAGAAAGAATGTTAGTCAGACTAATCCTGTCCTCTGTGCTAATGTTAGGTGAAAGGGATTTCTGTGGTTAAGGCAACATAGCACATACCTTTAATGCCAACACGAGGGTTCTAAAAGGAAGCAGTCAGTTCAGAAGTAGGTCTCGGCTTTCAGTTCAAGTTTACAGAATGAGCACATGCCTCTAATCCCAACTCTTGAGATTGAATCAGAGTGAAGAGCTCGCAGAGTGAAGTCAGATTGAATCACAGTGAGGATATGCCCAACTCCCAGAATATAAAAGAAAGGGCTCAGTTCACAGATAGGGAGTTCAGAGAGACACAGAGGCTGTCTGAGGCAGTCTGAGGCAGCCTGAGGCAGAGACACAGAGGTAGTTCAACCGAAGAAATATATCAATTGGGAAGAGACTCAGTTTGAAGCTAAGCAGAGCAGTTCAGTCAGAGAAGTTGCAGAAGTCAGCCAGAGTCAGAAGAATTCAGTCAGAAACATTCAGCTGGCTCAGAAGGTCACTCTGATTCAGCAGCTTGGAGAAGAGTTTGAGCTACCACAGAGAGTGAGTTGAATCAGCCAACCAGAATAGTCAGTTGAGTTCAGTACAGCTCTGAGTTCAGAAGGAGCTAGGTGTACCCTGTTAGGAGTCTCAAAGGCTTAAACGTTCTAGATGGTAGGAGGCTGAAGCCTACCAGTTTCAGGCTTAAAGTTGGATTGTATAGAGGTTTAAAACCCTCTAAGGACCAGGGACTGAATTAGCCAAAGAATAAACTGCCTTTTGCCCTGAATCTATGCCTACAAATGACTCTGTGAAATAAGTTATTATGTCCCATTACAGTCTGAATATAAACATCCCCACAGATTCATGTGTTAAAAGCCCTGTCACCATCTGGAGGCAGTATCTTCAGAGGGGGATGGAAGCTGTGGGTGGGCCTCCTATCTCTCTTTGCTTCTTGGGCACCACAAAGTGAGCAGATTCACTCCTCCATGGCCTTGCTACCAGGATGGCCCACCAACTGAAATTTGTGAGACTGTAACGAGCCTGGCATAAAATGAAGATACTCTTGTTCTGACTACTGGACCACTGAAACAGTGGACTCCAAAGATAGGGGAAATCCCCCAGGAATTTGGTGGTGGGAGAAGGAAAAGGTGCCAGCCAGAGGGGAAACTTGTCTCTGGGTAAGAGATTTCAGTCCGTTCTAACAACTTGTCAGACCACCTAACAGGATGAGAGCCAAGCCCAGACAAGAAGGGGTTAACGGGAAATGGGACTATGCCTTGACCCTTGTTTAGATGGCCATGTCTTTAGCCCTCTATTTAAACCTCGGTCTCACTTCAGGACCCCAAAGACAGACATAGCAGAGTTGCTGGATCTTTTTGTATCGGGAAAGCAGAGAGAAGCATGCGCGCGTGTGCGTGTGCGTGTGCGTGTGTGTGTGTGTGTGTGTGTGTGTGTGTCTCCTGGGTTATATGGGAATGAGTACCTAGAAAGAAGGGAGCCTGTGAGCTGGGGTAGAAGCTTGTGAGTAGGGACTGAGGGAGCCTAGAGGCTAGCATCCATCTTGACATGCGAATAGGCACCACGATCGTATGTTAATGGAAAAGCCCCGTGTAGTGGAATATTTGAACCTATCTCCAGATACTGTAAAGTTGTATGCCCTGTCTGTGCAGTGAGGCTCCCGTAACTGTAAGACTTACAGCTTACTTACTGTGAACTGTATGGGAGAAGGGCGCTTCCTAAGGCTTTTGCAGCCTGCTTCTCTCCTGTAAGACTTGCTCTAGCAACTGCACCTGTTCACAGTTCCTGGCTAAAAACAAAGGATGTAGCCCTCTAAAATCCTCATGTTAAAGAATTACAAATGAAGAGTCCTTCTCATCTTTGCAGCCTTCTGCAACTAGAACCCAGGGAAAACCTTGGATTCCTCAGCCTTGACTTTACCCTTTTGGGGCACCAAGTTGGTTGGCTGTGGGGTGTGAGGGTCTATTGATTAATGTAAATAAGGCCTTTGTGTCAGTGGGGTAGAGCTGTCAATCAATAAATTACCTGGAGGCCATGTGCTCTGGGTCAGTCCATAAGAGAAGCTTGACCCTCTGCAGTGGTTCAGGCTTACACACTGTGATTGTCTCCTGTTCCCTGAATAAACCCATTCAAGTTATTAATATTTCCATCTACACACATGTCCCTTTTGCCAGGGATAAAGAGAATGAGTCCTATGAGCAAGTAAGAACTATCTTCAAGCCCCTGAGGGCTTTTGTCTAAATGCCCAAAGTTCAGGAAAGGAACTTCTTGGGGGAGACCTGACAATTTGACTCTTTTAAATGCCTTATTGAGGGTGGGTGGTCAAATCTTGGGGTGCAGACTATGATCCCCAAGTTCTACAACAATGCCACAAATCTTTCATCCTTTTAAATTATTTCTCTCAGGCATTTGCCTGGGCAACAGAGGTCTGACTAAAACATCCCATTTTAGATGAGAAAACCAAGGCACACAGAGCTAAAGAATTTTCCCCAGTTCAACACAACACAATAGGGACGACAAGCTGGGATTCGAACTCAACATCTTAATGGAAGCCCTTGATGTTAGTTGGTGGTTAGCCTGCCTTCCTTTCCTTCCTTCCTTCCTTCCCTTCCCTTCCCTTCCCTTCCCTTCCCTTCCCCTTCCTTCCTTCCTTCCTTCCTTCCTTCCTTCCTTCCTTCCTTCCTTCCCTCCCTCCCTCCCTCCCTTCCCTTCCCCTTCCTTCCTTCCTTCCTTCCTTCCTTCCTTCCTTCCTTCCTTCCTTCCTTCCTTCCTTCCTTCCTTCTTCTTTTTCTTCTTTTTTCTTTTTGGTTTTTCAAGGCAGGGTTTCCCTGTTGTATCTGTGGCTGTCCTGGAACTCACTCTGTAGATCAGGCTGGCCTCGAACTCACAGAGATCTTCCTGACTTTGCCTCCCAAGTGCTGGGATTAAAGGCGTGTGCCACCACCACCTGGCAAATCTGTGCTTTTCACAATTTACACTTGCTTGTGGAAGAGGGTACATATGAATAATAGTGCACGTGTTGAGGTTAGACGACGGCTTTCAGGAGTTGGTTTTCTCTTTCTATCACGTGGGTTCCAGGGACCAAACTCAGTTTGAAAAGCTTGAGAACAAAACACTTTTACCCACTGAGCCATTTTGCTGGCTCCTGAATCTATCTGTACGTTTTAAGATTTTTTCTTTTCATTTTTTTTAACCAAAATCATGAATGCAGTGCTAAATGTTTAAATAATACATTCTTCATTTAGCTATATATTTGAGTTAAAGCAAAATGCACACAATAGTGTTAGGCCTCAAATGCAGGACAAATGGCTCAGGTGCCTATTTAACATATTAAAGAGGACCTGGCTGCCAGGCTCTCCCGGCATCTCTCAGTCCAGTAACAGAGTCATGCTGGCTGCATACCCTGCCCTATAACCTAAACTCTCCAGCCCAGAAACTGGGCTCTCCCAGCCTCTCTTCCCTATATAACCCAGTCATCTGTCTCCTGGCCTCTTGGCTCCTGGTTCCTCTCTCTCTCTCTGCCTCTTCCCCTTCCTCATGGCCCAGTTGAGGGTCTGGACTATTCCAGATGCCTCTGGCTACGCTCTCCTTCATATCTACAATAAATTTTCTCCTCCTCCAGACCTATAAGGGTTGTGTCCTCATTTCATCTCTTTTTTTTTTCTTTCTTTTTTTTCCCCCATTCAATAGTGGGTGGAATGAATCATCATCTTGCTAATAGAAATTCACGGGAGGTTTGTAGTAGCCATGATTAAAAAGCTGAAAGATGATAGCTCTGTACCCAAAGCGCTCTGTGTGTGCACGTGTGTGTGTGTGGATATGCACGCCTGTGAATGCATGTGTGAAGGCCAGAGGTTGCTATCAGGTGTCTTCCTCTTTTGATTGACAACTTGTTTTTTTGAGATGATGTCTCTCACTGAAAAAAGGACTTCACTGGCTGGCTAGACTGGCTGGCCAGCGAATACCTGGGGTTCTGTTTTCCCCTCCCAGTGCTAGGATAAAGCATGTGCCTCCATGCCTGGGTTTTTTTTTTAACATGCACCACTCATGTTATCCAAATTCAGATCTTTAAGCTTGCAGAGCAAGCATTTTACCCACTAAGCCACTCCTCCCCCTATTCTTAAGATATAAGTTATATTTAGTTTTTGTTTGTTTCTGTTTTGAAAAAGGGTCTTCTGTAGCCTAGGCTGGTTTATGTAGCTGGCAATGCAGCTGAGGATGACCTTGAACTTCTGCTGTTGCTACCTCCGTCTCTCAAGTGGTGAGATGACAAACACAGAAAGTTTGTAGTATTCATGATTAAAAGATGAAAGATGAGCTGAGCGTCAGTGGTGCACGCTTTTAGTCCCAGCACTCAGGAGGCAGAGGCAGATGATCTGTGAGTTCGAGGCCAGCCTGGTCTACCAAGAGAGTTCCAGGATAGCCAGGGCTACAAAGAAACACTATCTTCGGAAGAGAGAAAGGGAGAGAGAGACAGAGACAGAGACAGGAGAGAATAAAAGCTGAAAGATTAGAGTTATGAGCCAATGGTAAGGTGTTCTCTTCTCTTCCTCTCCTCTCCTCTGTGTGTATTTATGCAGTGCTGGGGATATGTGCACTAGGCAATCCCTGCACTAACTGGGCTTCATTCTCAACCCCTATGTTAGTTTTGTTAATTCTGTTCTTTCCTTCCCAGATTCCTTAATGCACCACTGATAAGTAAAATTGATATACATTTAGGTTGTTCGGCTGATGTTTTGATATGTGTACACATCATGATATGATCACCACAGTAAAGCTAATTGGCATATCCACCACCGCTCTACAGCAAGGCGTCATCAGAACCCTCTGATGGCCTTAGTTCAGGCTTAGAAGCCTGCCGCTGGAGCCCTTCTCCGCTCCTTTATGTTTAATCAGAACAAATGGTATTTCTGAGAAGTGAAGAACCTGCCTGACTCACCTGCACCCAGCTTCTGCATTATTGTTTCACCGTGTGGCTGTTCCCGAGTAAAGCTGAGCCCAGCAGCCAGTCTGTGAACCTTGGGTAACCTGACAATCGCTTATTGGTTGATCGATTGATTGATGGGTTTCTTTGCAGCTCAGTCAGAATCAGGAGGGTACCTTACCTGTACAATGTTACAGTTTATGGAAGAGATGAAGCTATATACATACGGAGATTCAGCTGTGAGGGTATCATGAGAATGCCCTAGAAGAGGTGGGTTTCCTGTAAGTTCACTTCTAGTGGTCCCTCCTCTGGTATCAGGGCTTCAGGCTATTCACCCTATCACACAATTTTCTTAAGAAAGTGTCATTCTTTAGGTCTGTCTCTATTTGTATCCAATCCCTCTTCTTTCTGGCCTATTTCTTTTTTTTTCTTTTAAGTCTTTATTTAATGTATGAGTGCTCTGTCTGCATGTACACCTGCATGCCAGAAGAGGGCATCAGATCCCATTATAAACGGTTGTGAGCCACCATGTGGTTGCCTGGAATGGAACTCAGGACCTCGGGAAGAGCAGCCAGTGCACTTAACCGCTGAGCTGTCTCTCCAGCCCCTCTGACCTGTTTCTTGATCTTGAATAATTTGAGGTGCTGTGCCATCTATAGACTGATGTGAGGTTTCCTGAAATATGAAATATGCCTACATCTGGAAAAAATGCTGTGAGCAGAGTACAAACAGGAGCCAGTGTCAGAAGATACCCAGTCAGTACATAACTGCTTTTGTGTATGTGTGTGTGTGTGTGTGTGTGTGTGTGTGTGTGTGTTCATGTGCATCCATGTGAAGTCCAGAAGTTGATGGCAGGTGTTTTCCTCAGCCACTATTCTCCATCAATTTTGATACTATCATTAGGGTAGTGTGTGTGTGTGTTTTTAAGAGGAGGGGGAGAGACGGGGGGGGGGGAGGACACACCATGTGGGTTCTAGAGATTGAACTCAGGTTGTTAGACTTGTACAACAAACACCTTTACCCCCTGACCCGTCTCAGTCCTCTACCTCATCTTTTGAGGCAGGGTCTGTCCCTGAATCAGGACCTCAGTGTTTTCACTAGGCTGGCTGGCCAGTGAGCTCCAGGGATCTGTTTCTGCTGGCTCAGCACTGGGGTTACAAGCGTGTACACTATACAATACACACACAAAAGGAAGAAAGAAATATAATTTTAAAACTTAATGAAAAATGCATTTAGCTAAATGAATACACCACTGTTCCTGATGCCACCTCAAGTGCCGTGTATTTACTGGGAACAATGTTCTCAGCACTGACAATTATAAAATCAACATGTTGATCAAGCTGGCTGCGGTAGGGCATGCTGTGATCCCAGCACTCCAGCAGGAGGATCAGGAATTCAAGGTCAGCCTTGACTACACTGGGAATTGAAAATCTGCCTGAGCAACATGAAAGCCTCTCTCAAAAAAGAGAGGAACGAAGACAGACAGAAACATCTTATGTGTGTGTGTTGCAGATGCTCTGTGCCCTACAATATAAAATATTTAGCCAATATGTAATGGTTTATGTAAAAATAAACAAGCACATGCATTTCATCCGTGTGCAAATTTGCTTTCATTTTTAATAAATGGTAAAATCATATGTATACCAAATAATCATTTAAAAATAAATTTCCTGATTGTTTATTAACAGTAAAATGTTCCATTTGTATATGTATTTTATATGCCTGTATAGCTGAGGGTTTATACGAGTTTATCAAGTGAAAGGGGGTCCGGCATGGAAAATGTTTAAGAAACCCTGTCCCTGTCAGGTGGTGGTGGTGTCACAACAGAGAAACCCTGTCTCAAAAAACAAAAACAAAAAGACAAAAAAAAAAAAAGCCCCAAAAACAAAATGAAGGAAAGAAAAAAAAATATTAAAAAAAAAGAAAGAAACCCTGACCTGAAAGATGGCCACCCTCTTTGTGCCGCTCTCCATGTTGCCTGGCTCAAGGGAGCCCCAGGAATCATCATCGAGTGCTGCTGAGTGTAAGAGGTGGGTGGAGAGGTGACCACTTTCTGAGACCTTCCTGACCATTAGCAGGCTCTAAAGAAAGGTAAGGGGCTGAAAGCTCCACCCTCACCCTGCACCACAGCCAGAGTTCTTCTCTCCTTCACACAGACTTTGAATGCACCCACTGTGTGAAGAAGCTGTTGCACAGGGTGGGCACGTAGCTCAGTGGCAGAGGGCTTGGCCTGACACTGGGAGGCCCTGGGTTCCATTTCCAGAACCACAAGGAAAATAAAAAGACCATTGCTGCAGAAGAGGCACCTTTTTCTTGATGACTTATTCAGAGCTAGCTGTTGGTGTTAAGCTTGAACCTGGGGAGCACATATTGTTTACGATCAAAACTTGGATCTTGTCCTTTGACAAGATTTTAGAATGGGGACGAACTCAAAAGAATAGATATTCTGTTGCCTGGTGATTATTGGTACCAAACTGGGATTCACTTAACAGGAGTTGGTGGAAAGTTTTGGTTTAGTTCTTCATTTTCCTCTCGATGCATATATTCATATAATCATGGAAATTGCATAATATAGTTTGAATTGCATAATTATGGAGAGTCAGCTACGTGTGCTAAATCTGGTACTGTGGAACCTTCATTTCAACTCCTTTCCTAGTTGGAGCACAAAGGACAGTTTTCAGTTAATTTCCTTAGTCTGGACTTAGTTTTCCATGTCTCTAGCATAAAGAGATTGATATATTTTCTATGAGATGCTTGTGTTTTCATTTTGAGATTGGAGGCAGTCTGATAGCTGCAGCCCAGCATTAGCTGGCTGGTGGCTTAAATTTCAGCTCATTACAGATAGGTCTAGAATTCCGTGTCATTGAATGTGATTTCTACCCCCTACCTGCTAGCCTCATTGCGATGTGCTCCTAGCCCCACCCTGAAGGACTCTGTTTCTTTGGGGGTAGTGGCTTCCATGGTAAAGCGATATATCCTTCCCCTGGAGAGCCCCTCCTCTGCAGGAGGAGCTGGTGAGCCAGGAGCCTTACACTGCAGGGGAAATAGACCTGGAGCTGAGCAGGGCTGTTCACCTGGCAGGGCCTCCCGTTGGCGCAGAGAATTATTACTCTGGCCAGTCATTTCAAATTGAACTGCATCTGCAGAGACTAACAGAGTCCTTTAGCGTCATTCGCTGGGGATATTAATTTGTCTGCTCTCTCTGCAACCACCATTCTTTTAGAATAGGCATTGTCAAGCTTCTTTGAGGCTAAAACAAAATAAGGAACACATTCCATCTCTCTCTCCCTCTCCGTCACTCTCCCTCTTCGTCTCTCTCTCTCTCTCTCTCTCTCTCTCTCTCTCTCTCTCTCACACACACACACACACACACACACACACACACTCACACAGAGGGAAAGATGTAAAACTAAATACCTTAACAAGACCTCATTTATAATGTGATCCTTGTTTTTCTCTTTTCGTCTGTTCTGATTAACAGAAAGAATTGACTGGGGCTGGGGCTCAATTGTTAGAGTGCTTGCTGAGAATTCACAAACCATGGTGTGATGGGCAATGCTTGTAACCCTGGCATTTGGGAGGTGGAAGCAGGAGGGTCTGGAATTAAAGGTTCAAGGTCAGTCTGATATACACAAGACCTTGTCTACAAAAAACGAGGAGGAGGAAGAAGAAAGAGAAAAGCAATAATTGATATTCATTTAATATATTTAAAAAAAATTTCAGACAGGGTCTCATTATGTAACTCTGGCTGTCCTGGAACTCACTCTGTAGACCAGGCTGGCCTCGAACTCACAGAGATCCACCTGCCTCTGCCTCCAGAGTGCTGGGATTAAAGGCGTGCGCCACCACTGTGGGTACCCAGCTGAATAGATTTGAAAACCTCCTGATGAGTCTTCGATCCCAGTCCTAGAAACAGAGTTTTAGAATTAGTCTTCAGATATTCACATAATCAACCAGAAAGATCCTCACTGCCACAACTCCTTTTGCTAATTTCTTCTGTTATTTGCTTTCGTATTTCTATAGTCAGATTTCTTACATATTTTCCCCCATTCCGGTCAATATATTTCTGCTGGAAGGAGACTTTGCTGCCTTCTCTGTGCCCCCTTTGGAATCACCTAATACGTATTGATTTTTTAGTTCTGTCAGCAATTGTTTTGTCACAGCTGTGTGTATACGTCATGGTCCTGGCCCCAAACAGATGGCACACTCCAAATGGGTAATTTGAGAAGAATCAAGCACTATTCATTAAATGTGGGCAAGGCCTAGGGAAACCACTAGAGACCTAACTGGTGAAACTTTGGGGACTCACTTGCCATTGCTAGGCCCTGGAGAACCCGGAGACAGAGAGCTGTGGAGACATGTGTCTGAGGTAGCTGTAGGTGCTGGCCAAGGCACCGGGCCACACATGATGCTTGTGCTCTGAACAGAGCCAGGGGTTGTCCCCAGCCCTCCTCCCACCCTCCATCCCTTGGTTCTCTTGGTGAAGATGCCAAGGCAGGGGGGTGTCCACCTAGAAGCCAGAGGCCACAGGGAGTCGACTGGCACCAGAGCTTTATGTAACTAGAATTCACAGCTGAACACATTCAGCAATCTTTCCTTTCTGAAATGACTTTCATTTTCCTTGGAGTTAATAATTGGCTCTTTTTCTTTTAAGACTTGTTTTTTTTTCAATTTTGGGTCTTGTGTTTTAAATTTAGGTTTTTGGTTGTTGTTTCTTTCTTTCTTTTTCACCAAAATTATTCATTAGTCTTCTGTCCCGGCTCCTTTTTTTCCTGCTCCCCAAGGCAACCATTTGCTTTTCTCCTGATGGAGTCTTCTGGTATTTTGCTCACACACGGGTAGTGTGTAGCTGTCTAAATGTAGGAACGGAATATAGTGTTTCATTAGAGACAGCCTCACTTTCGGTCCCCAAGCCTCCAATAGAGGCTTTTGCATCATCATTTTGACTAGACCAACATCCAACCTTTATGTCCCTGTGATTTTTATAAATGTGGTTCACAGCGAAGCTATGTGCTACCCTCCCTCCTGGTTATCTCTCTTTGCCTGATCAGCTTTCTCTTTTTCCCTGAGATCAATAGTCGCCCATTTTCTTCATTTGTGTAGTTCCGTATATACTCGTAATTAATCCACCTCCTAATCTTTTATTTGCCATCCAGTTCTCTTTCCCTCCTTTCCTCTCTTTCCCTCTCTCCTCCTTTTCCTTCCTTTCTAGCTTCAGTCTTCCCACTGAGTTTTCATTTCTTCTAGACAGTTTTTTTTTTAATTTCTAGGGGGCTTTTCCTATCCTTTAGGTGTTATTATATGGCTGCAAAATCATCTCTTATTTCTCAGAAAGTACGTCTCTACATCTCTCATGCTAGTCTGTTTCTATCAAAGTTTTTTTTTTTTTTTAATCCTCAATGCTTTGTGCTCTGTCTTGATTTAGTGGGTTTCCTGAGGACTACTAGTAGTCCTGGGCTTTAAGATTATAACCTAAGAACGTGGTTGGAAAACAGTCTGATGGGGGCTATTGAGTGTGGCGTTTACTGAAACCTAGTTAGACCACTGTGTTAGGACAGACAGATAGATAGACTTCTGTCTAGGGCTGTCAGCGCCTCAGAGATGCAGCTTTCTGGGATGCCGAGCTAGTGGTAGCTTCTAGTGAAGGTCACTGGCAGAAGAGGACTGAGGGTCACTTCACCCTTAATTACTCCTTATTCTTGACGTAGACTCCCTCGCTCAGCAGTGCTTAATGCCCCTCAGACAAGAGACAATACCCTTTACACACACACACACACACACACACACTTCCCTTGCGAGAACACTGTTTAGCATTCAGCAGGAGCCGCGGGAAGCTGTTGCGTCGCTGAGGTTGGGAATCTGGGTGTCCACGGCTCCTGACACCCACAGTACCAGTGACACCCACACTGTATTGTCTTCTGGGTCTAATCCATCCTTCCCGGTTTGGCTTTGTGCTGCCTGGGCGGAGTCTGCCAGCCGCATTGATTTCGCTGGCTGGTCCTTGTCAGCCTTCACCAGTAGAGGGCAGTAGAGGGAAGCGGGAGGGCTGCCACGAGAGAGAAGGACCAGTCTGCCGCAGCCCAGCCAGGCTCAAACGCTTTGCGGCTCTTAAGTCTGCTGTATCACGTCCCCACCCCAGGGACACTTGTACACCCTGCTTGGTGGGGGAGAGGGGGCTGCGTTCCAGTCCTTTGGGACCCTCCTCTGACCTACTCATTTTTAATAATCACACCCTCTTTCCTTTGTTCCCCGAGCCTTAAGGATGATCCCTGCCTCCTGTGGTCCCTGCCCTTCTCAGAGTTCTCTGTATGCTTTTAATTACCTACCTAACAACTTCATAATTAGCCAAGTCATTAATTCAATACATTAAATCCCTTCTGTTCAGCCTGGGGGTGTCACTCGGCGCTAGAGCACTTGCCTGGTGTGTGCAATCGAGGTCCTGGGTTCTCTAGGAGGCAGCCTCCTGTTCAAATAATTCACGCTTCTGTCTCAACACTAGATTCAGACTGACCCAGCTGTTTTCAATATGGCTTCTTATTTTCCGGTTTCACCTACACTGCAGTTTCATACATTGCTGTTGCCCCCAAATCCTGAGTCTTTCTGGAACTTAACAAAAGATATCAGCTTGCTTCTTGTTTCCCTGACCACTTTTTGTTTTGTTTTGTTTTTTTGTTTGTTTGTTTGTTTTTTCTCGAGACAGGGTTCCTCTGTTGTAACTCTGGCTGTCCTGGAACTCACTCTGTAGACCAGGCCCAGCTTGCTCTGACCACTTTCAAAAACAGGATTCAGCCTCTGTGGTCTATTTGCCTGCGTGCTTTGCAGCTTTCCTCAAAGTTCTGTTGCTGTTTGCTCTCCCAATCTATTTGGCCTTCTGGGGCTTTGCCTTTAAAAAAAAATCAGTTTACTGTCAGCATAATGAAATTTGGTGGAGACAACCTATTATTATTATTTTCTTTTAATTAAAAGAATGCCTGGTGGTAATTTCATGCCAGTAATTCCAGCACTGAGGAGCCAGAAACAGCAGGATCACTGCAAGGACAGCCTGCTGCTTGGTGAGTTCAAGGCTAGGCAGTACCATGGGGTGAGACCATGTCTCAAAAATAAATAAAAATAAAATGAAATAGGGAATGGAGAGATGGTTCAGCAGGTAAGAGTATACTGCTCCTTTAGAGCACCAGAATTTGGTTTGCAGAATCTATACCCAGCTCACAACCACCTGTAACTGCAGCTCAGAGGGATTTGGTGCCCTCTTCTGGCCTCCTGGGCCATACACACTCACACATGTCCACACAAATAAAAATAAGCCTTTAAAATATAAAAATAAAATAAAAAAACCAGGTGCGGTGGTGCATACCCGTAATCCAACAGTTGCAAGGGAGAGAATCAGCAAGATCTTGAGTTTGGGGACAACCTGAGCTACTCAGTAAGACCCTGTCTGAAAAAACTAACAAACAAAACCCCACAATACGCAATTTTCATTTTTAAAAGGAATGACAGGGCAGGGCATGGTGGCACACGCCTTTAATCCCAGCACTCGGGAGGCAGAGGCAGGCAGATCTCTTGAGTTCAAGGCCAGCCTGGTCTACAGATGAGTTCCAGGACAGCCGGAGTTACAACAGAGAAACACTGTCTCGAAAAAACCAAAAAATAAAATAGAATAAAAAAATAAAAGAAATGATAGTAAACTTGGAAAATATTCCCTGAAAGTCAGGACAGTGGTCTGCACCAAGGGAAGAGAGAGGAGCAGAGAGCAGGAGGAAGTGGATAGGGAAGTTCTACTATATTTCTCAGTTATATATATATGTATATATATATATATATATATATATCATTCTACATATGAAAGATTTCACAATTTGTGTGTATGTCTGTGTGTGTGTGTGATTGTGTCCATTAGAAGACAACCTTGAGTCCCAGTTAGACTCTGTCTTCTACCCTGTTAGAAGCAGAATCTGTTGTTTGTTGCTTTGCTTCATATGTCAAATTAGCATGAGGCTTCTAGGATTCGCCTGTCTCCCCCCAAACCCCATCTCCGAGTCAGGTCACAGACTTGTCATGAGCTCTGAGGATTGAATTTTGGTCTTCAAGTTTGCATGGCAAGCGCTTTACCCACTGAGCTACTCACCAAGCTCAAGTTTCAGTTTTTGGAAAGGTTGAGCTCAATGTACAACCATATCAGTTATTCAGCTGCACAAGTTTTAATCAAACAGGAGTTTTCCTTTTTTTAGACTGGCCTAGAACTTGTTACGTAGCCCAGGCTGGCCTTGAACTAGCCATCTTCCTGCCTCTACCTTCTAAGTGCTGGGAGTTCAGGCATGTTGCCATCATGCCTGACTAGGGTTTTTTGTTTTGTTTTGTTTGGATTGTGCACATGCATATACGCCTGTGTGTGTGTGTGTGTGTGTGTGTATGTGTATGTGTGTGTGTGTATTCATATGTGTACGTGTATGTACACACATGAGTGTTATATGCATGTTGTATATGTGCATATGTATGCAGATAGCCATGACAACATGTACTCATGGTGGCCAGAGGAGGACATCAGGGCATCAGATGTCCTGCTCTGTCCCTCTCTACCTTATTCTTTCGGAGACAGGATCTCTCACTGAATCTGGAGCTAGGCTAGCTGCTAACATACCCTAGCAAGCCTCCTCTCTCTACCTCCCACCATAGCACTGGGGTTTCAGGCACGTGCAGCCATGCCCAGCTATTTATGGGGTACTGGGGATTCCAACTTTGGTCTTCATGTTTGCACAGAAACTGCTTTTATCCACTAAGACAATTCCCCAGCCCATGAGGGTTTGTTTTTCTTACATGATTTTTCTTACAGGTTCAAGGGAAGGCAGGCTAGGAGTAACATACATACCTCTTCGGTGTCCTGGGCACTCAGGATCCTCCCTGCTGTTAGTGAGCCATGTTCAGCTTTTAATCTTTGAGCTTTTACGTGGCTGCTTTACTTCTGAGTATTACCTGCATATTCCAAAAGGATGCGAAGGACCAGGGACAAGCCAGCTGAGAGGGGGACCCCAGTGGGAAGTTTTCCTAAACGATGCAAACAGCAACTGTTCTTTCTTCTCATTGGCCATACCCTGTCACGGGCCTCTCCCAAATGGCGAGGTCTGGAAAGGTGACAGTGTCACCTGTGTTGGCCACAGAAGGAATGAGGGTTAGGGAAGAGAAGTCTCTTTGGAGGGTTACTACTGCACTTCTCAGGCCCAGAGAGAAGCAAGGAAGGCTCTGTCTCTCTCCCAAGATTATTCAGGGTCAAAGTGGGCATTTGGGGAGGTGATTAAAGATGTGTGCTGTTCTGGTTAAGCAAATCGTCTGCTTTCAGCTCCAAGCAGACAAGAAGTCATTAAAATTAGCTTTAAAAGCATAGCATTTATACAGAGGCTGGCAAGGTGGCTCTGGGGTAAGGTTGCTTGCCACTGAAGCCTGATGACCTGAGTCCCGTCCCTGGAACTCACACGGGGGAGCGAGAAAAACTACTCCCGCAAGTTGTCTTCTGCCCTCCGCGTGCTCACTCTGGCACACACCCAATTTTAAATCCTGGTCTTTATTAACTCATATATCCGGAGGTAGGTAGTTCCAGACTTGACTAGTCAACATTATCCAGGACTGTTCGTTTGGGTTTCATGTGATCACAAAATGGCATCAAAAGGATGGACAGAAAACCAGAGGAATTTTTCCTGTCTTCTTTCCCGTCCTACAAGCGAGCAAAATGCCTCCAAAATTCCCCCATGGCCCTCAGACTTCATCAGCCTATTTTGGACCACACATGCATAGTTAAACCAACAGACAGAAGGCATGGAATCACCCTAGTTGTCTGGGAGTTGATATGGGCTGGGAGGGGTGTGGCACCTTGCCAAAGAAGGTGATTCTAGGAGATATGGGTGTGGATGGGGAGCCAACAGTGGCTGCTGGAGTCGATCATTCTGATGTGCTGTGATGAGAAAGAATTTTTTAAAAAAATGTTAGGGGATCCATGTAGCTGCGAAATGAAAGCAACCTGGATGCCTGGCAACAGATGGATAAAGAAAATGTGGTCCATATGCGTAATGGAATTTTATTCAGCCATAAAGAGAATGAAGTCATGACATTTGTAGGAAAGTGAATGGAACTGGGGATCATCATGCAAGGCCAAGTTAACCAAACTCAGTAAGACAAATAGCACATGTCTTCACCCATATGTGGAAACTAGATTTAAGTGTGCATGAGTGTGTGTGTGTGTGTGTGTGTGTGTGCATATGTAAGTCATAAAACTAGAAAGAGGTCTAAGAGAGGGGAAGACAAGGTATTAAGGGAGAGGTAGAGGAAAATAGAGGATAATAGAACATATGTGGTGTGAGAACAGAAGGGAGCTATTGGGGGGAGAAAGGACACAGGCAGGAGGGGTGGGGACGGGAGCTGGGACTGGGGTGGGGGGAGCGATAAGAACAGAGTATTACAAAAATTTTGCAATTCCATTATTTTGTGTGCTAATTTCAAAAACCGAAAGGGCAAATAAAGAACTGGAAATGTTTAAACAAAGGAAAAGATGGGGAGAATAATCCTTTGGCCTCTTCTCCTGATTCTTTCATAGGCTAATTTCCAACTTTTGGCATAGAGACTTATTTGCAGTTTTAAGTTCTTTCAATTTGCACTAGTCTTCCTTATCTGTGGTTTCACGTTTTCATTCATTCACAGTCAATGGGCAATTATAAAAACAACCAATTCACGAGTTTTCAATTGCACACTATGCTGCATAGTGTGATAAAAATTTGCAACTGGATGGCTGAGTATAGTATTTCATGCCTTTGATCCCAGCGCTCAGAGGTAGGTAGATCTTTGTGAGCCGGAGGCTAGCCTGATCTACACAGTGAGTTCTGGGTCATCTGGGAACCAGGGTTACACAATGAAACCCTATCTTAAAAAAAGAAGAAAGAAAGAAAAGAAGGGAAGAGAGGAATAAAGGAAGGAAGGAAAGAGGGAAGGAAGGAAGAAAAGTAAGTATTCTGCTCCATTCTGCCCAAGATATTGTATGCTTAGTAGCTATCTTGGTTTTGAGACTTACTCCCCAGTAAGTATTGTGTTCAAGTAAACCTGTGTAATGGCCCAATACTACATCATGATGTGTAGGTCATTCACTTCATTTCACCATAGTCATTGTGTCATTTCATGTTGTGGAAATTTATTTTTAGTTATGTATAAAATAATTGTTTTGTGCACTGTTGGGTGAGGGGCTGCCTAGGTCTTGGTATTTTGTATTGTCTGCAGGTGTTAGATTTATGTGTGGGATATTTGATTGCTCATGATCTGCACATGCTATCAGTAGAACACCTGAGGAGTTCTGGATCAATAAAAACACCTAAGCTCAGACACTCGGGGCTCCACTGTCTAGTATGGCATTGGCCAGGATCGTAATTCCCTCTGCTGAGGTCTGGCAGACTTTAAGGGTATGAATATGCTCCAGTGTCTTCCTTGGTGAGCAGGCACAATAGGTGTACAACTACAATCTCATATCATCACAAATAGAAGGGTGAGGGGCTAGGGATGTGGCCCAGTTGATAGAGTACTTGCACAGCATGGACAAAACCCTGGGATCAATCTAGCACCACATAAACCAGGCGTGGTGGTGTAAGTCTCTGATCCTGGCATTCTGAAGATGGAAACAAGAGGATCAGATATTCAAGGTCATTTTCAGCTACATAGGAAGTTCAAGGTCAGCCTGGTCTATGTAAGACCCTGCCAAAAACAAAAAGAAAAAATTACAGTACACTAAGATATCACCATAGGTGTTTATGTATAGGAGAGAACATAATATGTATAAAGTTAAATACTATCCGAATCAGGCATCCACAAGAATCTAATCACATCTTCTGCTGGTAACAGGGCTTAACAAGGGTTCATTTCAAGCTGCCCTTTGCTGTCCCCACTTCCTAATCCTTTATACTGAAAAAAAGCTCTTCCTCAGGTACTACTAGCTACCTAACTGCAGGAGAACAAAGACCATGTGTTGTCCCAGCAATAGAGTGGGAAGACATGCCTCTGGATGAGGAAGGCCCAAGCCAGTGTATGGACTTCCAGCTAGGAGCATGGACTTTCTGCTGGGAGCGTGGACACCTGCCCCTTGTCTCTGGACATCCATTTGTTTCCTATAAAACTCTTGAAACCCTGACACACTCTGAGGCAGAGATCTGAGACAAAGTGTCTCCTCTCTTCTTCAGGACAGGCTTTGATTATACCCACTGCCACCAACTTCTGTCTCCGGGTCTTCAGTAGAGCCAAGAGCGTTATAAACATTTCACGGTTTGGGTGGCGCAAGCAAGCAAGGACTCCTATCCTGAGCTGTATCATCTTCCATGTTCCCGCTTGCAGACCAGTGATGGCTCAGGCAGAGGGGACCCAACTGCTCATGGCTAATGAGAGGCGGTCATCTGCTTTGTGTCGATAGAGGAAACGGGTCTTAACGCTTTGTTGTTGTTTGGTTGGATTGTGTTTGTCTTGTCTTTTGGTTTGGTTTTAAGACAGGAGGGTCTAATCTAGGCCTCAGGGTTGGAGAAAACTCATTTGTTTGGTTTCTGGATTCAGAGATACAACTGGGCTGTCTATGCATGTCACATTGGAGGGCACACTAGGGATTGTTTCTCTCCACTCTGAGTTCTTCTGCCATATGGACTGGTGAGGTGAGCTAAGTCCACTGTTTGGGGACTTGAATGGTTTTGTAGACATTTCCTTGGGTTGTTTTGGGGTTCCTGGTGATGGAAGATTAGACTTAAAGGGTTAAAATTCCCAAAAACGTGTTTGGTTGGTTAGACATTACTTACACGTTGCACATGGCTTTCCCTTCCGCTTATAGTTGCTATTATTTCTGGATCATGCAGAGACCTCCAAAGCAAGCAGATCTTCTTTGACAAGCAGTTCTGCTGAGGCTGTAAAGGCCCTCCTTGGCTGTGTCAGCGGTTCTGTTCTGGCTGGAAAAGTCTTGGCCAGCAGCCAGAAATGTATGGACCATAGGCACTGGTTATGTGTCTTTAAAAAAAACCCAACAACAACTTTCTCCTTTAGCACAGCAGCCTAACGAGTATGGCCCTTGGCAAGCTCCCAGTGATCCAATACTTCACTCGCCCTTAGGGGTGTTTGTGGGAACCCCAATCCAGACAGCAGGGTGGAAGGGTGCACGGATACCTCGTGGGGATCTGTGGTTGGATCACCTGGACTGATCATCCCACCTCCCCATAATTCAGCTCAGTCACTTCAAAAACCAAAGTATTTTCTTAACTGGGGGGTGAGGGTGGGGAGTAGAGGCCTATTTAATGCTTTGATAAGGGGTCCTCAGCAGCAACTCTTCCTGGGGACCCTCCCAGTATACCCTAAAGTCTTTTTGTTTTTTCTTTTTCTTTTCTTTTTGTTTTTTTTCCAGAGACAGGGCTTCTGTTGTAACTCTGGCTGTCCTGGAACTCGCTCTGTAGACCAGGGCCTCGACCTCACAGAGATCTGCCTGCCTCTGCCTCCTAAGTACTGGGATTAAAGGTGTGCGCAGACACCTCCAGTTTCACCCTGGAATCTTAATCTTTCCTAGGACCTTCCTATTAGATGGAAGTTCCACTTGCTTGTTCCTGGCAAGAAACTCTCTTCAGACCTTCTCCCTGTTAAAAAATAAAAAAGGCACAAAACTCCTTTTCAAAACTCAGTCTTCCTTGTTTCTGAAATACGTTCTTCTGATTTGCCAGACAAAGGACCTGAGCCGCTGATTCAGTAGAGGCTTTGCTGGCCTTGACCATCGTCAGCCTTCTAGCCCCTGAATTAAATCCACTTGAGACAAGGAAGTCTTTGCTCTTCCCACTAGATCCCACACTCCCACCCCAAATTATTCTGGGCTTCACTAATGGTCAACTTTCAGCAATAGTCCCATGGCCCCAGAGGACTCACGTCACCTATTGTGACTCATTCATATGGTAAAATCTTGATGAAACACCTGTTGTATAGAGCTTTCCTATTCCTTTGTCAAGATCAGGAAATGCAATCTCTTTTTTAAAAAAAAACATTTTTAAAAATTTTATGTGTATGGGTGTTATGTCTGTGCATCACATGTATGTTCACAGAGACCAGAAGAGAGTATCAGACCCTTTGGAACTGGAGTTATGAGCAGTTGTGAGCAACTGTGTGGGTGCTGGGAATTGAACCCAGGTCCTCTGAATGACCAGAAAGTGCTCATAACCATTGAGTCATCTCTCCAGCCCCAGGGATGCGATCTCTTATGTACAGGCTTTCACACTCTCAAATAATAAATATTTTTCTATCAAAGAGAGAACTACAGCAATGATTCAGGGAGATGAGAATTTAGATGAGTCATCTCCTGGATAGTAAAACTCAGGAGAAAAATAAAACGGTAAAAGCCGTCTTCTATTTTTCAAATGCCACTCTACCCTAGTTGGCATGGTGACTGTGGCACAGGCCCCATGGATTTAAATAGCCTCTTACTGGTCCAGAGCACTTGTCACAACTTCGGTTTGGTTATGACCTTTCTCTCCTCCTTTGAGAATCTAAATTTGTTTCTCCTCTTGCTGATCATCCTGAGCTTGTCTCCTTTAAAAATGGAAACTCCAGCCCGGCGGTGGTGGTGCTCCTCGCCTTTAATCCCAGCACTCAGGAGGCAGAGGCAGGTGGATCTCTGTGAGTTTGAGGCCAGCCTGGTCTACAGAGTGAGTTCCAGGACAGCCAGAGTTACAACAGAGAAACCCTCTCTTGAAAAACCAAAATAAAATAAAATAAAATACAAACGTGGAAAGTCTAGAGGCTGAAGAGATGACTCAGAGGTTAAGATTACTAACTGCTCTTCCAGAGGACACAAGTTCAATTCCCAGCACCCACACAATGGCTCACAACCACCTGTAACTCCAGTTCTAGAAGATCTGATGCCCTCTTCCGGTCTTTGCAGATGTATATAGATACACGCAGGCAAAACAGTCATATAAATAAAATTTAAACATTTCTTTCCTTTTCTTTTTCTTTTGGTTTTTCAAGACAAAGCTTCTCTGTTGTAACTGGGATTGTACTAGGATTGATGGCCTGTACCACCACCACCTGGCCAGTGGTTTTGTTTTGAGGGTGGGGAACGAAGGGGGGGGAGGGCATGGATTGCTGTAAACCGGAATGTTCGATTCCTGGAACATCTCGATCGTCTCCTGTTTGTCCGGGAAACATGCAGGTTAGAAAAGCCTAGAAAGTCCCTCTCTAAGCAACCTGAAACCCTTTCAAAGCACGGATCCAGCAGTGGCATAGAAGGCTGCAATTTTCAGGAAGAGAGGCGCCTTTATAAAAATGGGAAATTGAATTGAGGACCCACACCTTGGATTTATGCTAACCTCAGTTGGGAAGGTTTAATATTCCTATGTAGCAGTAACCTACTGCATAGCTCAGCAAGGAAGACACGGAGGCATATTCATAGCTGCAAACCCTGCCAGACCTCAGCAGAGGGAGCCACCATCATGGCAAGTGCCATACTAGACAGCGGAACCCTGAGCATCTGAGCTCAGGGGTTTTTATTGATTCAGAACTCCTCAGGTGTTCTATTGTTAGCACATGCAGATCATAAACAATCAAACATCCTTTACATAAAGCCAACACCTGCAATTAATACAAAACGCCAAGGCCTAGGCGGCCCTTCACCCAATGATGCACAACAACCATTTTAGACATAACTAAAAATAAATTTCTGCAACACTCCTAAATTGGTGCTTTTAACCCTAGAGCAAACTCTCTAAAGTAGCTCAGTTCTGTGTGCTCTCGGGTTAAATGGGCATAAGGAGTGCTCTCTGCCTTCCTCACTGAGGCTTACATTTCATTGAGAAAAGGAACTGGCTTTGGTGGACGGGGATTAGGGGGAGTGGGCAGTTAAGGGATCAGATTATGGCCTTTTAACACTCGAGTGACATTTTAAAACTCTTTTAGAGAACAATTTCCATTTGGACAGGCATCTGTCTCTATTTAGGAGAAAAAAAATGGACAAAGTTATTGCTTAAGCCTACATAATCAGCCTCACACTTCCCACCTTTGCGCCTTGCTGAGCCTTTCACTCAGTGGTGTTCAGGTTAAAATCTGTATTGTGTGTGTGTGTGTGTGTGTGTGTGTGTGTGATATCTCCATCCAGCCTGCAGCTGAGGATGTAGCTCAGTGGTAAAGCAATTGCCTACCATTCACAAGGACCTGGGGTTCAATCCCCAGTACTAGGAAGGAAGGAAAGAAAGGGAAAGGAAGGGGAGGGGAGGGGAGGGGAGGGGAGGGGAGGGGAGGGGAGGGGAGGGGAGGGAGGAAGGAAGGTGAATTGCAGCTATTTTCCTTGGATTCTTTTGACAGTCTTATGTCATCTAGACTGGCCTCCAACTCAGTATGTATATCCAAGGATAACCTTAAACAGATCTTCTGTCTCTGCCTCCCAAGTGCTAGAGCAGTAGGCATGGAGCAGCACACCTGATTTTTGTGTAGTGCCAGGGGCCAAGTCCAGGGCTTTGTGCACGCTGGGCAAGCGCTCTACCAACTCAGCCATAATCCTAACCCTGACCATCTCATTTTGCAAAGAGACATCCTGGACAAAAGGATGGCAGGATGCCTCAGTGGGTAAAGACAAATGCTGCCACGTCTGATGTCCTAAGTCCAACCCAAGTTCAATCCCTGGGACTCACATGGTGAAAGGAGAGAACCAACTCCTGAAAGTTATCCACACAAATATATACACACAAATATACTTTAAAACTACTTTATGTATGTGGGTGTTTTGCTTGTATAAATCATATCTGTACACCACTTTTCTGCATGGTGCCCAAGGAGGCCAGAACAGAGTGTTGGATCCCCTAGAACCTGAGTTACAGTTAGTTGTGACCTGCACTGTGGATCCTGGGAATCAAACCCAGGTCCTCGGGAAGACCAGTGCTCTTAACTGCTAATCCATCCCTCTAGTCCCATACAGAAATAAATAAATGCTTTAAAAAATGGTAAAAAGAGATTTTATTTTAAGCCCGGGATTTTTATATCTCCCAGACATGCTGTGATTTGAATAATGCCTAGTGCATATGGGATCTATAGTTTTGACAGTGGACATGGATATATAAATAGTAAGTGGTTGACACATATTTGAACATCTCCTGTGAGACTATATTGCATGTAGGCATAGGCTGATTTTCCTGAGCTTATAATTAAGCGTTGATTGAGACCTTGACAGAATTCTTAAATGCAGGAAACCTAATTTTATTTGGTCTTTTCTTATCCCAGGTCTTAAGTAGGTCAAAAGAAATGACAAAGCCCTTCAAATGTACGGGAAGAATATCTGTACTGATTTCTGGGATGACATCATCTGTAATAACCCAAGCATTGTTTGCTTGTAAACTGAGCATACAGCTCTCCAGAACTTTCAACATATATGTCTTTTGAGTACGACTTAAGTGCATTCTGTTTACAAACAACCTATGTTTAAAAATGGCTATAACTTAATTTTTAGAAAGGGTTTATTTTAGCAGGGTTGTGGTGGCATACACCTTTGATCCCAGCGCTCAGGAGGCTGAGGCAGGCAGCTGTGAGTTCAAGGCCAGCCTGATCTAAAAAATTAGTTCCAAGACAGCCAGAGTTAAAACAGAAAAACACTGTCTCAGAAAAAAAAAAAAATTTATTTTATGTGTGTGAGTATTTGTCTGGATATATGTAGGTACAGTATATGTGTGCCTGGTGCCCCCAGAGGTCAGAAGAGAGTGTCAGATCCCCTGGAACTGTGGGTATGGATGTTTGTGAGCCACCATATTGGTGTTGGGACTCAAATCTGGGTCCTCTGCAAGAGCAGCAAGTACTCTTAACTACTGAACCATCCCGCCAGCCCTGAAATTGGCCATAATTTAAAGGCTATGTAGGGGCAGGGAGACAGCTCAGTCAGTAAGTTCTTGCTACACAAGGGACAGGATCTAAGTTTGATTCCCCAGGACACACACACACACACACACACACACACACACACGTGCGTGAGCGCACCAGGCACAATAACATAGGCCTGTAATCCCAACACTGGGGGCTGGGGAGGCAGGGACAGGAGGGTCCCTAGGTTTGCTGGTCTTCAGTGTGTGACCAGCCTCATGCTCTCGTCTGCCACCAAGATTTCCCCACCCGACCCCCACCATGATAGACTGCACTCTAATTGTGAGCAAAAAGAAATCTTTCTCTCTCATGTTTTTTCTTGTAAGATGTTTGGTTACAGCAACGAGAGTAACTATATAGTCATTATTACAGACAGATTTCTTTTTGTTTGTTTTGTTTCTTGTTTTTTAGAGGCAGGGTTTCTGTTGTAACTCTGGCTATCCTGGAAGTCACTCTGTAGACCAGGCTGACCTTAAACTCACAGAGATCCACCTGCCTCTGCCTCCTGAGTGCTGGGATTAAAGGCGTGTGCTACCACCACCCGGCCCAGACAGATTTCTTATGTACTACACAATAAGACATTATACAGGACCTTCCCAGTTCTGTTTGTATCAGTACAAGAGAAATCATACTGGGCAGTGAGTGTGATCCACAGTAGTAGGACATGTGAGTGCTATAGAGGACTAACGTTCTTCTCCAGTCACATGTAACAGTGCTAGGTCTGCATAGATCCTTCATTGCTCAGTCTTCCCCAGGAGGTGAGGGGTGACCTGGGAGCTTCCACAATACTCCCTACAGTGTGGTCTTGTTTATGGATGGCTACTTCCTGGCTAGCTACTTCCAAACTCCAGTTGGACAAGTCTAAGATCTTTGGCACAGGAAGTTCCTCTGCCCTTATGTAGATCAGTACATTGCAAATGACACGCTTGAAGATTCTGGAATGGCCTTGACAACTTTGATGATAAATTTTGATATAAAAGAATGTTGAGAAAGAGCTTGAGGAAAGAGGATTTTGTAGAGAAGGCTGCAGCCACGTTGTGGGTGGAGTCAGATGCCTCCTAACCTCAATAATCGTGAAGGCGTGAAGGGGCCCTCTTAAATGAGTCGTTGTATGTTTCTTGCTTTGTTTATCCAGAACAGGAACTTCAGTAGCCAGACAGGACAGGGAGAGACACATGTTGGGGAACAACTGGTCCCTCAGTGTGCAAACCACAAGGGAAGAAGAGCTAAGATTAACCTTTCTGGAAATATAAGATGCAAAGAACAAGTTCTCAGTTTGATGGCATTTTCAAATCAAAATCTTTAGGGAACTAGAACACCCACCATTGTCATATCTAGGCCCTTTCGTACTCGTCAGGAATCGATACCCACCAAGTGGAAAACACTTTACTCATGTCAGCCAGCTGAAGTTGGGAGTTGGTGCACTGTGGAAGCTCTATAAAATATGTATTAAGGTTTGTGTATTGGTGGGCGGTGCTTCTCCTCAATAAAATACCCAGATGTCATGTGCTCAGGGTGGGCGCCAGGAGAAGCAGGATGAGAGGCTGAGGTCTGTCAGTCAGCCATGTGAGGTGAGACCCTCTGCCCTAGCATCCAGGTTTTCCATCTCAGAAAGTTGTCTTTGTTCTTTATTGAGACCCATCGTAGATATTAATATTTCCTTTACACCTGGGTTGTATAAGAAAGCAGGCTGAGCAAGCCATGAGGAACAAGCTAATAAGCAGTGTTCTTCCATGGCCTCTGCTTTAATTCCTGCCTCCAGGTTCCTGTCTTGAGTTCCTGCCCCAACTTCCTTTCATCATGGAGTGTGACTTGAGAGTTTATAAGATAAAATAAACCCTTGTTGTGGTGTCTATCACCACAGCAGAGAAGCAAACTAGAAGACTCTCCATCTTAACTTTGAGACGCATTGCCTTGCTGAGCCTGGCGCTTTCAGACTTGGCTAGACTGGCTGGACAGCACTATCCCCCTATCTCTGCTTTCTCAGTGCTTGGATTATAGAAAAAAAATGCTGCTGTTTCTGATTTTTTTGTTTGCTTGGTTTGGTTTGGGTTTTTCGAGACAGGGTTTCTCTGTTGTAACCCTGGCTGTCCTGGAACTCACTCTGTAGACCAGTCTGGCCTCAAACTCACAAAGATCCGCCTGCCTCTGCCTCCCAAGTGCTGGGATTAAAGGTGTGCGCCACCATCAGCCAGCCTTAATTTTTTAATTGTGTGTGTGTGCTGGTTTGTGCCTATAGAGACCCGAAGAGGGCATCAGATGCCCTGGAGCTGGAGTTAGAGGCCCTTGCGAGTCACCCAATATGGGATCTAAACTCAGGTCCTCTGTAAGAGCAGTACACGATCTTAACGTTGAGCTTGAGTTCTAACAGCCCATATTGTAAGCATCCTGAGCTGGACCTGTCTTTTTTCTTTTGTGTTCCTATCAGCACAGTAGCCCTCTGGACAAGTAAAAGCTCTTTCCATTTTATTTTCTACAGAAAAATCTGCCTTTATGCGTTTAATGGTACACAAGTTGCTGTTTGGGGCATGAACATCCCCCAACACACACACACACACACACACACACACACACACACACAATAAGTGTACTTTTAAAAAACTGTAATACAATCAACGTGGCGGGGGCCTGGGGAGATGGTCCAGTGGCCGTGTTTCCAGAGGAGCAGGGTTCAATTTCCAGCATCCACATTGCAGCTTACAACTGTCTGTAATTCCTGTTCCAGGGGATCCAACACCCTCCTCTGTCCTCGATGGGCACCAGCCACATGAGTGCACAGACAGACATGCAGGCAAAACAACCATATACATTAAAATAAATAAATAAATAGTACATACATACACACATGCCAGGTATTTATTTTTAAAAATCAACACCATGTGTAGATGTGCTTGTTCAAAAATAGTTGTTATGCATTGTACCAGCTTTGTGGGAAAACCTATTTCCATTCTTGTCACGAAGCTGATGTCTAAAGGCACAGAACGAGGAGCATCGGTCTGTGCATTATATATCTACTGACTCACTGCTTTATTGGAGGATGTTAAGTAATTAGAGATTTCAGCATAGACCCAAAGATTCTTTCTCCTTATCTGGGAACTTGTTTTATCATTTCTATTCAAAGGTTAAATATAGAAGAAGGAAAAAAAATAAAAAGATTCCAGACATTATGTAGTCACTGTCTGGAACGGCATTATATTTCAACAGGATATTATCACTAAGGCAAAGAGAAACGATTCTTACTGGGTAGGAAATGATGGCACAGAGCAGTGTTGTTCAATCAGAAATCACATCGTGTGGTGAATGAGGAAGAGTTTACTATTCTATTGTTCATTTTAAATTTGGGGCTGCTGAGAGAAAACAGACTGAAAACAGCTTAGGGAGCAGCCACCATGGCATTCCCCCGCCCCCGCCCCCCAGAAATTCTGGCGTCCTCCTGAAGTACTGGATCTGACATCAGCCACCAGCAACCACGGTTCCTTGAATTCCTTGTCTTTGGCTCGCTGCCCCCACCCCATTCCCATGGGGCTTTTAGAGGTAACTGACGAGGGAAACCTGGTGTCTTTCTGAAAGTTTGTTAGGAAACCTGTCTTAGAATTCAGAACAGATTTCCTTCAGCTGACTTTTATTCTCGAGCGGGTCGCTTGAGCCTGTGTCACCCACAGGAAGGGAGAGTTTGCTATTGATGGCAGTGAAGAGACTAGTGGCCTCCACCTGAGGTGCCCTCATGGAGGAATGCAAGCATAGTCTGCCCCGTCCCTTCCCTCCCTCCTCTCCTCTGTGTCCAGAAGAGGGGTGCCTGAAGCCCAGAGAGGAAAAGAAGGTGGGAGGCACCCAGAAGGCTGTGAACCGGGGTGGGGACTTCCCAGCACTAACAGAAAGAGGAAGGGAAAAGCGGCAGGGGTGACCCAGCAAGGAAGGGAGGGGGCGGCGCAGGGAACATTTATAGTGTCAGTTGAGATCAGGAGGAGGAAAGTCCCTGCTCGTGGGACACACAATTGAGGTACTGTTCCAGTCAATGTACAAGTTGCTGGTTTAACATTTTACTCGAGCCCACTGAAACCTAACCTTTCTCTTATTTTGAAACAGAATCTCACTGGCAATTTCATGCATACACAGGGATATGAAACAATACAGCAAACACCTGGCTTAAGATAGAAAACAGGTCTAGGGGAACCAGGTGGTGGTGGCGCACGCCTTTAATCCCAGCACTCAGGAGGCAGAGGCAGGCGGATCTCTGTGAGTTCCAGGACAGCCAGAGCTACAACAGAGAAACCTTGACTCAAAACAAACAAAAACAAAACAAAACAAACAAACAACAAAAACCAGAAAGAAAGAAAATAGGGCTGGGGAGACAGCAGTGCTGTGGGCAAAGCTCTTGCCGTGCAAGCGCTGTAGCATCTGTGTGGCTGCACTCATGCGTGTGGGTAGATGCACACACACACATACATCATATACACACTCACAAAAGACAATAATACCAATACAAGCCATAGAACATTTCAGATATAGTTGGAGCCACCCTCTGTGTACTCCCAAGACAACCACAAGTTTTGAATGGTATTATTATTTCCGTGTGGATTTTTGTTGTGCACGTGTGTTCATTTTGTCAATCCTAAGTGAATTCGTCTCCTGTGGATTACTATGATGAAATACCTAAGGCTGGTTGTTTGTAAAAGCAAGCGGTTTATTTAGCACACAAGTCTGAAGACTGAATATTCAAACAGCATGCCACCAGCTACTGTGAGGGTCCCCTTGGCTCCATCACAGCACATCAGAGGACGTGACGTGGGAAGCACAGGCTAAAGGAGATCATAGAGTGAAACAGGAAACTGAAAATGATTTGGGGCTTGGCCTTGCCCTTTCATAACACTTCAGTCTTGCAGAGAACAAACTTACAGTCTCATGCCACTACTTCAGTCCTTTCTGAAGACAGTGCCCCTGATCAACTCCTATGAGGCTTAACTCTTTCAGCCCACCCCCCCTTCACCCCCCCCACCCCCGCCGCCCTTTTCGAGACAGGGTTTCTCTGTTGTAATTCTGGCTGTCCTGGAACTCACTCTGTAGACCAGGTTGGCCTTGAACTCACAGAGATCTGCCTGCCTTTGCCTCCGGAGTGCTGGGAGTAAAGGTGTGCACCACCACCACCTGACTGAGGCTTATCTCTTAAAGGTTCAACCACCTCTTAGCATCGCCACACTGGGGCCCAAGGTTGCAACACACATTATCACTTGGGGACACACTAAAACCATATTCAAACCACAGTATCATAGAAGTGATATTCCATTAGAGACCATTGGGGATATGATTTATAAGATTTCTTGGCATATTTTGATATTTTATAAACATGAGCACATTCAATATGGCCTTCTGAAACTTGCTTTTTCTCATCAATGCACTTTTCAAAAACTGTGGCAGAGTAAATTTGAGACTTCCGTTATAATTGCTGTATAGCATTGCATCTTCTGAATAGACACATCCTCTCTAATCCACGTCCAGCCCAAACCAGGACCCAGCACATACTGCTGCTGCCCACAGGATGCTGGCTGGGTTCTTAGTTCACAATTAAAGGGTCCTTTCTAAGGACCGAATAGCTCAGGTCCTTTATCTGAGTTCTCTTTCCTGGACCTCAGGAGAAGTTGCCAGTAGCAACTGCCAGTGAGGTGATTTCAGAATATTATCTGACTTTGAGAGACACTTGCCCTTGACACAGTATGACTGTGGTGTCTAAGTGACTCAGGTCACTGAATTCCCTACCTCTTTCCCCTGGATGGAGTCCAAGTTAGGCTTGTCAGCGGGTGATCAGAAAGGGGGAAAGAGTCCTGGGGTTGGAGGAGAACCACACAAGATCTGGAAGATCACTGGTCTATGTCCCTCTTGATTCCCAGCCCCCAATATAAGACACGGTATTTTGGACAACAGCCTAGCAAGCCATCTGAGCAGGTTGCAAGACTTGGGGCCTTTCTAGAAGGGTTGGGGATGTGAATACTTGAAAGAGGAGAGCAGAAGCAGAGTGCTGAAGTGGCTGAGTACCTTGGAGATTACTCAGGACAGAACAGCCATTTCTCTCTGGACTCAACTCAGTAGGTGGGGGAATCTCCTGGCTGAAGGTTCCGTCTAGGGATTTCTGGCACTCAGTTTTCTGGCCTCTGTCAAACATTGAGAACCATCTAGCCAGTCAAGTGCTGACACCTGCTACACTGTTTTCATCCAGATAGCTGAAGGGCTTTTTTGAGTTTTAAGCTGGTGGGAGTTTCTCATTTCTCAGTCTTTCCATCACTCTTTGGTCCTCTAAACAGTAACTGAAGAGGAAGCCCAGAAGCTTCAGGCTGACATTAGTTCTTGAGATGGTCTAGTTCAACATCTGACTGATCATTTTTTTAATTTCACAAATAGGTGCCAGGTCCCTAGGGTAGGCCAGATTCTAGGCTGGGCACCAGGAATACAGTGATAACCAAAACCAGTGGTGGCACACCACTGTGATCCTAGCACCCAGGAGTGGTGAGACAAGGGGATTGTCTTAAATACGAAATCAGCTTTGGGCTCACAGAGAGTTCAAGTTCAGCCAGGGCTATGTAGAAAAGTTATGCCTTAAAACTTAAAATTAAAAAAAAAAAGGGACAGGGAAGGGTAGTACACAACTTTAATCCCAGTACTAGGGGAGCAGAGATGGGTGAATTTTCTGTAAGTTTGAGGTTAGCCTGGTCTATGTATCAAGACACTACCTCAAAACAAAAGCAAACAACAACAAAACAATCAAAAAACATGGGGCTGGAGAGATGGCTCAGTGATTAAGAGCCCTTTCTGCTCTTGCAGAGGATCCAACTTCGGTTCCCTGCACTCACATGCAGCTCACAGCACCCAGTAACTCCAGCTCCAGGGGATTTGATGTTCCCTTCTGGTCTCCATGGTCACCTGAACTCATGTGCACATACCTCTAATCATGCATAGACACATACACAAAATTTTAATATTAACAACCTTTTTTAAAAAATCTTAAAAAGAGAGACATAGTTTGTTCCCTCTTGAAGATTACATGACAGTGGATAGGAGTCAGAAGTGACCAATATTAATAAAGCAAACACACAGATATTAAATCATAATGGTATCAGCCACATTTATGTAGGTCAGAGAAGGTATCTAAATTACTTTTCTGTTGCTAAGACACCATGACCAAGGCAACTTAGAAAAGAGTTTATTTGGTGCTTACGGTTTTAGAGGGTTAGAGTCCATGACCGTTATGGCAGGGAGCATGGCAGCAGGCAGGCATTGTGCTGGAGCCTGAGAGCTGAGATCTCACACTTGAAACACAATCACCTGGTAGAGAGAGAGAGAGAGACAGAGAGAGAGAGAGAGAGAGAGAGGGAGACTGACTTAGAATGACATGACTCTTTTGAAACCTCAAAGGCCACTCCAGTGACATACCTCCTCCAACAAGCCACCCCTCCTAATCCTTCCAAAAGAGTTCCACCAACGGAGGACCAAGTATTCAAATGTATGAGCCTATGGGGACCGTTCTCATTCTAACCACCACAGAGAGCTTCCTGGAAGAGGTGAGGTTCTGGATGCCAGTGGAAGGAGGGGTATGTTTCAGCAAAGCAGGAAGAAAGAGCTTTGGAAGAGAAGGCATAGTGTGTATAAGATGATGCCTGGGGCATCTGTAGAGCAGAACAAAGGCATGTGACCAATTCCAGAAGGAGCAGAGTGGGCCGCACCACACGAGCCATGAATCAGCCCAAGGAGAGATATTACTCTCTATCCTATAGCAATAGGATGCTATGGAGGGGCTTCAACTGGGGCATGGAGCATACTCAGAGAGAACTCTGGGCTGCTGTATGGAGAGTAGGCTGCAGAGGTATCCATGGTATACCCTTCCCGGTGAGGGGCAGTGGTGGCTTGGGCTGGGGTGGTAGAACAGAAAAGAGGGCAAATGGGGTACATATTTAAGAGACAAAATCCACACAATGTCTTGGATAGGGATAGAAAGTCTTTTTTTGTTTGCTTGGTTTGGTTTGGTTTTTTTGTTTTTCCCGAGACAGGGCTTCTCTGTTGTAACTCCGGCTATTCTGGAACTCACTCTGTGGACCAGGCTGGCCTCAACTCACAGAAATCCGCCTGCCTCTGCCTCCCCACTGCTGGGATTAAAGGTGTGTGCCACTACCAGCTGGCTAGAAAGTCATTTTTAAGCTGGGTGTGCTGGCTCACATCTGTAAACAGAGCATTTTGGACGGATAGGCAGGAGGATAACTGCTCCAGGCCAAACTGATCTACATAATGAGCTCCAGGCCAGCCAGGGCCACATAATGGAGACGCTATCTCTAACAAACCAATAAACAAATAAAAAGTTGTTTTTAATGGACCAGATCAGCAGACAGTCTCTTTACTTCAGTATTGCTCAGAGTAGGATCTGGAATGATGTACGACACCAGCTGAAAGGCTTTTTGATCTTTTGAATTCAAGTTTCTACAGTCAGGGGCCAAGTCTGCATTTCTAACGAGCTCCTTTGGCAAGCTCCTCGTTCACTATAGTTGAAATAAACAGTTCTGGGAGCTCGAAAGAAAGTCTAAAGTCATAGTATCTCATGAGGACCTGCTTCTAGGTCCATAGGCAGCTGCTTGTCACTACGTCCTCACACAGCAAATGGGCTGCCACTCTCTGAGGATTCTTTTACTTTCTTTCTCCTCCTATCTCGTTTACCTCCTTCTGGCCATCCATCCCTCCCTTCCTTCCTTCCTTTTTCTTTTTTCTTTTCTTTTTTTGGACAGGGTCTCACAATAGCCCAGATCGGCCTCACACTTGCTGTATAGCCAAGGATGACTTTGAATTTCTGGCCACCCCGCCTCCACCTCCAGAGTGATGAGACAACAGGCTTACACCATTACATCCAGTTTACTGTGTGCCGGGGAGCAAATTTAGGGCTTCCTGCGTGAAATGCACTCCACCAGGTGAGCTACATGCTGCAGGTCCTCTGTTAGTAGGGAACCAATCTCATTCATGAGGGATCTACTCTCATGACCTAATCATTTCCCAAACACCCACCTCCTAATGCTGCCACAGCGTGGGTTAGGATTTCAAAATGCAAATTTGGGAAGGAGGTTCAATCTAAATATTCAATCTATAACAAGACTATTACAGGTCTAGATTCCCTCAGTCTGCTCAATAAAATAG
This sequence comes from Cricetomys ansorgei, assembly GCA_026225945.1. Lineage (NCBI taxonomy): Eukaryota > Metazoa > Chordata > Mammalia > Rodentia > Nesomyidae > Cricetomys > Cricetomys ansorgei. The sequence continues at coordinate 2,265,957 of JAMJFZ010000736.1, forward strand.
ATGTGCTGGATAAAATGTATGGGATGCTGTTTGGACTAAGGCCCTCCTATACTGTGTCTTAAAAGACTAATCCAAGATGGAGTCACTCATGCTCAGATTAGTTATTGGTAAGAGATGACCTTCCAAGAAATCAGGAGAGAAATACTAGCCAAATCCTACAAAGCCAACAAAAGTCCCTAATGTTTCTCCCTAAGGAAAGCAACGTCAAAATCACCAATCTGACATAGTGTGGTGGCAGAGATAAGTGGATCTCAGTGATTTCGAGGCCAACCTGGTCCACATGTTGAGTTCCAGGTCAGCCATGGCAACACAGTGAGACCCTGTCTCAAAAACAAAGAAATGGCTGATAGACAGATAGATAGATAAAAAGGAATGAATAAACCATTGATATGCTTCTCATGTCTTGTTTTTGCTTTTCTCAATCCTGCTGGTTTCAGTGTGTTTTGCTTTCGGGGTACTGTGGTGAACTGAACCCATGACCCCATGCACGTTAGACAAGTACGCTATCAGTGAGCTGCCTTCCAACACTTTCCCTCTCAGCTTTGAGAGATAGTCTCACTAAGTTACCCAGACAAGAACCTGTGGTCCTTCTGCCTCAGACTCTGGAGTAACTAGAATTCCAGATCTTCAGCCTTTTTTTGTGAACCCCTCTCTGCCCAACTCATCAGAGCTTGTTTCTGTCTTGCAGATTAGTGTTGTGCAGTTCAGGAAGTTTCTAATAAAAGTTAGTTATAGTGGCGGAATGTTTTCGCTCCACATAATGGCTCTTGATTTGATTCTCTGCACTGTGAAATTAAGAAGGAAGCAAACAAAAGTCAGTTCTATCTTTTAACACATTTATTTTATTTTATGCGTTTTGCCTGCATGTACACTACACGCACTGTACACTGTACACTGTACACTACATGCATGCAGAGCTTGCGGTGGCCAGCAGATGGCGTCAGATGTCCTGGGACGGAAGTTACAGATAGTTGTGACCTACCCCGAAGGCTGAGTGCTGGGACTCAAACCTAGGTCCTCTACAAGAGTGTCTAGTGCTCTTAACCACTAAGCCATCTCCCCAAAATTAAATCTTTTAAATCTTTATTGCGGATCTGGATGTGGTGGCACCCATGTCTGTCATCTATAACTCTAGAGACTGAAGAGGGAGGATCTAAAAGTTCAGGGCTAGTCTAGGCTACAGTGCGCTTGGTGTGAAATCATGAGAACCTGAATTCAGATCCTCAGCATCCATGTATAATTACAAGCCAGACACAAAACCAAACCAAAACCAAAACAAAAGCCCACTTGGTTTGCTGAAATGTCATCCTTGGGCAGGTGCCTGTGATGCAGGAAAAACCAGGCTCCTACTTTCCTTCTCATTCCCAACCTGGCCCTTCTGCCCTTACATTTTAAAAAATGTTTTATTTATTATTAAATGTGTAAGTGTTCTGTCTGCACATACACCTGCATGCCAGAAGAGGGCATCAGAACTCATTACAGGTGGTTGTGAGCCACCATGTGCTTGCTGGAAATTGAACTCAGGACCTCTAGAAGAGCAGAGCAGCCAGAGCTCTTACCCACAGAGACATCTCTACAGCCCCTGCCCTTACATTTTAAGCTGTGCCTATTTGGTTAAAATAGCCATGTAGCAATATCAGAATTTCACTGACCACAAGGTCAGGGGTGGGAAGGGTGACCAGCCAACTAGTTTTCCCAAATCTTTCCCATTTTAGTACCGGAAGCTTCATCTGTCAGGAACTCCTGAGTCCCAAGGTTAAGAGACGTTTGATCTCCATACATCCTGTGTCATACCTGTTTAGTCATGCAGTTCGCACCACACCAAGCTGCCCAAGGACTTTTGTTCCAGGAAGTCTGGTTGGATGAGTTGGAAAGAACACACTAGACTACACACTAGACACACTAGACTACATTGAACTCCTTCAATTCTGGGCCCTACCCCAGACCTACCAGATCTGAAACCTGTTTAACACAAACTCGCTACAGCTTCTGAAGCCCTGCCCCCAGCACACTTTTATCAAAGCTGGCTTCACTTGGGAAATGTGTCAAAACACACAGACCCGGGGGTCTCACCTCATTTACATTTACATCTCATTTACATGAGTGTGGCTTGGATATCTGGCTTTTTTTTTTCAAATCTTCTCCCTAAGTGATCCTACTCGGTAGCCCAGGTTGAGAACCTCTGACCTGAAAAATAGGGAATTCAGGGGCCAGAGAGATGGCTCAGTATGGAAAAGTACTTGCCTTGTTAGCCTCCCGAGTGTTAGCCATGCTCAGGGTTAAGCACACTCAGGAGGCAGAGGCAGGCACATGGACGATGTAAGTGCCCTTCTCAGCCACACTTTTTTGAGACAGGGTCTCTCCCTGAACATGGAGCTCACTGATTTAGCTAGTCAGACTGGCCAGCAAGCCCCAGGGATGTTCTTATCCCTACCTCTTCAGTACTGGGATTGCAGCCCCATGCCTAGGTGCCTGGCTTGTAATTATACATGGATACTGAGGGTCTAAATTGAGGCCCTCATGCTTTCACACCAAGCACTTTACTGACTGGTCCATTTAGCCAGCCCCTATTTACCAATATTCTTTTAGGGTCAGACTACTGAATCAGTCTGGCTTCAATAAAACGCCCGTATATCCACTCACATGAGAACTAAGTACAGGCATTCTCCCATCATTCCCGTAAGGGGGAACCCAGGTGCTTAGATGTCATCAGAAGACAATGACTTTTCCACCTTCATATAACGCCGTGTAGACTTTATTCTCAGACAGCCTTTCTGTACTTGGCAATTGTCTTGGTCATGTTTCCCCATTGCTGTGGCAAAAGCCCTTTAAGGAAGGAAGGGGTTGTTCTGGCTCAGTTTCAGAAGGATCTGAGTTCGTCACAGTGGGGAAGGCTGAACAATGAGAGCTACAAGCCACCCACAAGGTTGTGGGCTTGGGATTTGAGAGGAACAGTGAGATGGATTGTCTTTTGTATATGAGACTTACTATCGAGATATTAACGCCATAAACAGACAGGCAGACAGCCTTATGGAGGAGGCTCTGAGGAGAGTCAAGCCAGGTGAAAGTTTTAGAGGAAGTGGGGGGTAGATTGAAAAGTTTCCTTTTTTGGCTCATAGTTGGCCACGTCTGGGGGTGACCAGTGAGTCATCAGCTAAAGAATGTTAAGTGAGATAAACATCTCTCCTGGCTGCGAAGGACAGGGATGACAAGAATCTAGAGAAACAACTTAGTTTAGTTCTACAAGACAGATGACTGTAGTTACTGGAACTGTCAGTTCAATCAAAATGGAGGAGTTTTGCAAAATGGCATGACACACAGCAGCCACCACACAGCAGCTACAACAGCCTGCTCTTCCAGAGGTCCTGAGTTCAATTCCCAGCAACCACATGGCAGCTCACAGCCATCTATAATGGGATCTCATGCCATCTTCTGGCATGCAGGTGTACATGCAGATAGAATATTCAGATACATAAAGTAAAAATAAATTTTTAAAAGAGAGAGAGAGCATATTGCTCTTGCAGAGGACTGAAGTTTTGGTCCTAGAACCCACCTCAGGGGACTCACCATCACTTGCAACTCCAGCTCCAGGGGATCCAATGCCCTCTTCTGGACAACCACACTCACAAGCACATTCACGGAGACATGGACACAAACACATAATTTAAAATACTAGAAATAAATCCTTAGAAAACAATAAATAATCCAGGTATGGTGGCACACGCCTTTAATCCGCACACTCAGGAGGCAGAGGCTGGCAGATCTAGGCCATCCAAGACTACAAAGGAGATCCTGTCTCAAAACCAAAACTGAAACCAAATGTAGTTGATTGCAGTCTCAGGCAAGGTAATCATAGTTATCTGGCAAAAAACTTCCAAGTGATAGAAAGAGTTTAAGTTCCTCGACCTACCATACTTTTACAATGGCCATTTTGGTTTGTAATGACTTGTATGTGTTTGTAATGATTTGTATGTGTTTCCCCTAAGCCTGAGTGTTTCAAGCACTAAACCTCTTAGCTGGTGGCGCTGGTTTTGGAGGTGGGGCCTAACTGGTGGAAGTAGGTCACCAGGAGCAAGCATGATGTTTACACCCACCCCCCCCACCCCTACCCCCACCCCCTGGTTCTAGTAGGCTTTTCTGCTTCTCGGTCAGCCTCCAGGAAGTGACCTGCTCTCTCATATGCCTTCCAACAGGTAATGTTAGCCAGGGTGTTTTTATTGATTCAGAACTCCTCAGGTGTTCTACTGATAGCACATGCAGATCATTAGCAATTAAACATCCCCCACAGAAATCCAACACCTGCAGGCAATACAGAACCCTCTAGGCCTAAGATAGACCCCCACCCAACAGTGCATGAAACAATTTCAAACATAACTAAAAATGAACTTTTCCAACAGCAGCCAGTGCTCTTAAGCGCTGAGCCATCTTTCCAGCCCCTCAATATGCTCTCTTAACAGCTAAGTCATCTCTCCAGATCCCATATTTAGTGTGTGTATGTGTGTGTGTGTGTGTGTGTGTGTGTGTGTGTGTGTGTTTGTGTGTGTACATGTGTGTGCATGCAAGTGTGGAAATTAGAAGATAATTTATAGGAATGGGTTATTTCCTTCCACCATCTACAATACATATCTGGGATCAAACTCAAGTCATCAGGCTTGTCAACCATATTTGACAGAAACTCAGCCCCACAAGGAACAGAAACAACACAGATATAGACATACCCCCAGGAACAAAAGTGATGGGAACTGGAGAGCTGGCTCCAATCTCTTCTTAACGCCATGCTGTGCAGTGCAGGACTGTTACAAGTCCAGAACATTCTATGGACACATCAGACACTTGCTGAACCCCTACTATGTACCCAGTACTGTGAGTAATGCAGAAGGAAGCAGCAGACAAGAGGGTGGGAAGATGGGTCAGTGACTGAAGTGCCTTCCACACACTCATGAGAACCTGAGTTCAGATCCCCAATACCCACATTAAAAGCCAGGCTTGTGGAGTAGCAGTAAACCCAGGGCTGGGGCTGCAGTGACAGGGGGATTCCAGGGTCCTACCAAACTGGTGAGCTCCAGGTTCACTGAGATGCTGTGCGAGAAAACACGTGAGAGCAATGGATGAAGACTCCCAATGCTGATCTCTATCTCTGGCCTCCACACATGCACACACATGAGCACAAACACGTGTGTGTATACACATAAACACGCACAAACGCGAGCCACACACGCGGAAGGAAGCAGACCAAACAGGCATGTGCACAACAGCACTACAACAGGGCAAGGCCAACTGTGCATGCGTCTGAGCTGTGATACTGTAAAGATGGGACTTCTGTTTAAGCTGCTGGCCGTCACCTTTCTTTTTGGGAAGCCCTCTCCCACTGTAGCAAGCACATTTGGCCCTGTGGGGGAAGAGGGTAGACTCCAGCTAAACCCTATTACAGATCACCTTAGGGGCTCCCATTCTGACAGTCGAAGTTACCTCCAGGGCCACGGTTTAAGATTACTGATGACTGCTCCTGAGGCAAGCCACCTGAAGTGGCAGAAAGAAGCAAGTGGAAAGGAGATGTGTATAACGGGACATTAAAAGGGCTGAGACTGCTCAAGCTACCAGAGAGGGAAGAAAGGCTAACTGCAAAACAATTGCATCTGACCAGTCCACACCCAAATTCCAAGAGCAGGTGGACACTAGGAGAAGGAAGAGCTTCTGTTTGATGTTAATCTTTGCATGGAAACCCAAATGTGCGCTCGAGTTTTGTACTACGAGTAGGGTATTTTGGCTGCTCACACTATGAGGTGTCTGTTTTCTAGTCCTTTGTTTACTTTTTGTACCCCTCCTCTTAAGATGTATTTCATTTATAATTTTGTGTTTGTATGTCTGTATATGGCTATATGGGGTACAGCTGCCTGAAGAATCCAAAGGCATTGGATTCCCCTGGAACTGGAGTTATAGCCACCGTGGATATTGGGAACTGAACTTGGGTCTTCTGCAAAAGTAGTGTGTGCTCCTAACCATTGAGCCACCTCTCTAGCTGCAAGTTTGTTAATTTGTTTTGTTCGGAGATAGGGTCTGACTGTATAGACCAGTCTGGCCTTAAACTCACAGAGATCTGCTCGTCTCTGCCTCTCGAGTGCTGAGATTAAAGGTGTGCACCGCTGCAGCCTATAGACCATGAACTTTGGATTCTCTTGCCTCCACCTCCCGTGTGTCTAGATGATAGGTGTGCACCTCCATGTCTGGTTAGGACGATGCCTTCCAAAAATGGAAGAGGGGGGGAGGGAGAGGTGAGGGGTCCAGAACACCAGGGAGGGGAGAAGAACAGGAACATACTAAGCACATGATGGGTGCCCACACAGCCGTGTCTGCGCATTGCTGTGGCAAACAGCACAGGTTAAGCCACAGGAGACAAAAAAAAAAGCCTTTTCAGGATGCTAGGGCAGTGTCCATTTCATAGACTGAATTGTCTACACACACACCCGTTCACATGTTGAAGCTGTAGCGTTCACTGTGATGGTATCTGAGGGTAACAAGGTTAAATGAGGCAATAGTGGGGTCATAATTGCATAGGGAGAGGAAAAGCTGCTAGCACTTTCTCCGTTGCTCTCTCTCCCCCCTTCCTCCATTCCTTGTTCTCGTTCTTAAATAAGAAGAGCCACATTAGACTACAGGAAAAAGGAGGCTGTGTGCAAGCCAGGAAGGGAGAACTGAGGGAGCCAACCTTGTTGGTAGCCTCCAGAAGAACAGCAGGAAAACAAACATCTGTTGCTTTAGGACCCTGGCCTGTGGGATCTGTTACAGTGACACAAGCTGACTACTGCTCCATTATTAAACACTAACTCCCTACCTGTCTCCCATTAAACTCTGGTATGATTATTCTGAAAATGATGAATGCGTTCATGGAGTGCCCTTAGTTTAACACACATACACACACACACACACACACACACACACACACACCATATAAGATCTTTGGGATCTAGAAGAAAGTACCTTTTCAAAATAAAAACTTTTGTAAATTCATGTAAAGCTAAGCTAATGGTGGCACACATCTTTAATCCCAGCACTCAGGAGGCAGAGGCAGGAGGATCTCTGTGAGTTCAAGGCCAGCCTGGTCTACAGAGTGAGTTCCAGGACAGTCAGAGTTACAACAGAGAAACCTTGTCTTGGAAAAAAAAAACCAAAGAAACAAAAAACAAAACAAAACACCCAAACCAACAACAAAATAGGCAAAAGGCATAGAGAGACTCTTCCCTGAAGAGGACATGCAGATGGCAACGAGATGCATGCTAAGAGGTTGAACATGATTAGCCTCTAGGGAAGTACAAATTAGGGTCACCATGAATTTGTCACCTTGGTACATGTGGCTCTTCTTTCATTATGTACAATACCTTAACTATCCAACCATGAAGTTCATGATCAACCGACTACTGAGAAATCGAAGGTCACGGAGGTCTTTCACTATGGGGAGGCAATTTTGTTCCTAGGACAGATAATCAAATATATATGGCCACACAAGACATCATCTTTGGATTTGAACTCAGAACCCATGGCGGCTTTATGATTTATGATTCCTTAGATTATGCAAAGAAACATAAACCCAAACACAGGCTTGAAAGATGGGGCAACAAGGCTGGGGGAGATGGTACAGTCAGTAAAGTTCTTGCCATGCAAGCATGAGGACCCGAGTTCAAGCCACAGTCCCCGAGCAGCAGCCAGGCATGGCAGTGCCTATGATTCCTTCATTGGGGAGGCAGAGATAGGCAGATCCTGAAGCCTCATTGGCCAGCTGTCCTACCCAATAAACGAGTTCCTTCGTAGTTGTATGCATATGGTGTGTGGTTTAGCAAGGAGACATGGAGGCATTTTTCACCATGCCAGGCCTTAGCAGAGGGAGCCACCATCATGATCAACACCATTCTCAACAATGGAACCCTGAATGTCTACACTCAGGTGTTTTATTTATTTATTTTTAATATTTTATTTTAATTTTATGTACATCGGTGTTTTGCCCACACGCATGTCTGTGTGAGGGTGTCAGATCCCCTTGTAACAGGACTTAGAGACAGTTGTGAGCTACAATGTGGGTGCTGGGAATTGAACCAGAGTCCTCTGGAAGAGCAGCCAGTGCTCTCCACCACTGAGCCATCTCTCTAGCCCCAAGTGTATTTGTTGATTCAGAACTCCTCAGGTGTTCTAGCACGTGCAGATCATGAGTAATCAAACATCCCCCACATAAATCTAACACCTGCAGACAATACAAGATACCAAGTGATGTCTTTGCCCCACACTGGTATGCCACTTATATATAACTAAAAATAAACTTCTACAACATTCCAGGTTCAGTGAGAGACTCTGTCTCAAAACGATAAGATCTATAAAGCCATTCTTGTTTTATCCCTGTTGCTGTTACCCTGACAGAAGGCAACCTAAGGAAGGAAGGGTTTGTTTTAACTTGCAGTCCCAGGTTATAGTCCTGGAGGGAACTGAAGCATTAATTTGAAGCAGTTAGTCACACGCACAGTCAAGAGCAGAGAAGGGGGTTGGAGAGGTGACTCCCACAGAGTTCCCTACCACAACCTGTATGTGCATAGATGTAGGTCCATCTATCTACAGGAGCACGAATAGCATGAACATCCCTGAGGAAAACTGACTTGTCAAAGACAATAAATTGCCAAGGTCCATCCCAGGCCAGGGTTTCAGTGACCCATGAGGGAGGGGCCGAGTCGAGGGAATAATATGAGTAAAACCACACCTGTTATAGATGGGACAAACTTCTTTCTTCATTCCTTCTGCTGTTTCTTCTTCCTTTTTCTATTCTCCTTCTTTCCTCTTCTCTCTTTCCTCTCTACTGTCTCCTCTTCCTGTTCCCCCTGGCTATCTGTTTTCCCATGTACCATTCATATATATCTATATATTTGACAAAGCCCTTCATCGGGAAAGATCGCATTACAATCACATCTGAATCAGAAACTTAAACTTTACGTAATGATTACAGGTTTTACATTTCAGTGATTACAAGTTCCATATTTTTTTAAAAATAAGTTATCTTAAAACCCACACCTGAACACCTAGTTTTCTATCTATATTTTTTCCCATAGTACATCTATATCCTAGAAGCAATAGTGTTTTTATTATAGATTAACAGAGTTTAAGCAAGCCAACTAATTTCACAGCCAGCTTCTATTGTAACTGGCGGGTTGCTAGGGAATGAATACACGTCATAGTACCCTAACATGCACAATTCTTATTTAGTTAACACAGTGAAACAAGTTTATTATAACTAGAAAACTTTAAGTCAGGGGTCTTTTTGCTTTTCTTAGGTAAAAGGAGAATCTGCTGCACAGCTCCACATCCCCAATGCACACCCCAAACTCATCAGTAAACTTTTGATTATAGAAACCAGGAAAAGGGCAATTTTATTTGTGGTCGAGGAAGTTCGAGCCTAACAATGGGCACTGAAACTCATTTGTTATGACTTGATCATTGGTCTGTTTTTCACAGGTGAAACTTGTGGGCCCTAGCAACTAAGCTTTCTTTGTTCTAGCTTTCCTAACCCTGACCAAACAAGTCCTCTTAAGTTACTGATTCTAAGGCAGCTGGGCAAACCATCCCAATTTAACCCTGTAACTATATGTGAAAAACACCTACTGTTTTTAACTTTACATGTTTTTTAGTTACTCTTTCTGGAGTTTCAATAGAGTCACCAACTCAACTGAGTGGCACTGCCTTGCGCAGGCAGCATCACTTGAGGGAAAATCATCACCACTGTTATCTGTGGCAGCAACACTGCCCGGTGAGGGGTTACAGACCCCCATAGAACTTTCATACCACAAGAGAGAGGGGGAGACCATGGAGCAACAAGTATGATAAGGCCCAGCAGTGGCAAAGGGCATTCAGGAGACAATCCCCTGGGAGGCCAAGGTAAAAACCTACTGTCGCCCTGCTAAACAGTAGGCTGACTCCTGATGCTCCAGTGCTGGCTGCGGCTCCCTGCACTGCTCCCAGCAATACACAGATAGATAGATAGATAGATAGATAGATAGATAGATAGATAGATAGATAGATAGATAGATAAATTTGCTCACTTAGGACCAGATGATGTTTCTCAGAGACATCTGATCAAGGGTGCCAAGGACAGTACTTAGGCCAAAAATGATGTCGAACAGGGTTCCTAGCACTCCCCTCTCCTATACTGAAATGGCACCCCTTCATAATTCCACCTCACACTTGTTTACTGAGAAGAATTCTTGAACTTTTGACATAGTTACACATTACAGTCTTAAGTCAATGCTAGAAAAAGGGCAGGGTGGGTGGGTTGTTGGCAACTTTTAGAGATGTAACTTGAAAGCTGCCAAAACCCCATGTATATCCATTGTAAGGAAACCTAATTGTGGCCCCCACCCCCACTGAGACAACAGCGCCCTCTACCTGAGGATTGGGAAGTGTGCATACTTCTTGACCCTTATCAGAAAAACTCCTTTCTTTTTCTTTCTTTCTTTCTTTCTTTCTTTCTTTCTTTCTTTCTTTCTTTCTTTCTTTCTTTCTTTCTTCTTTCTTTCTTTCTTTCTTTCTTTCTTTCTTTCTTTCTTTCTTTTGCAGTAAAAGAGGATTAATACAGAGACTTACAGCTGGTCAACATGCAGAGAATAAGAGAAATAAGAATCTGTGAAGTGCTCAGCACTACTAAATGGGGTATGTGTGTGTATGTATGTGTGTACATGTATGTATGTGTGTATGTATGTATGTATGTATGTATGTATGTGTGACACTGTTTCTGGGGAGACATGAATAAGCATCTATTCACCTCAGATAGTGAACCAATAAAAGGCCAAAGTATGGATGCCACCAAAGTCCAACTCATTGGTGAACCAATGAGATTTATTGGAGTTACTTACAGGAGCAGGAATGACTCAAAGGCAGCTTATCATCAAAACGCACCCCAGCATGGGTGACAGTTCCTGAAAGCTGGGAACTGGAGCACACTGCACAGCTTTCTGGCAGGTCAACAGGTTGGAGTGTGTCCTTTCCTGGTGACTCATTGGTCTGAGCCCTTCCAGGCAGCTCTGCTGGTCTTTGTTTCAAAGGGGTCAGGACCCAGAGGTGAAGAACTGCTGCCTTAGACCATCCTGTTGCTTCACCTCTCTGTAAGTATCGTATCTTAAAATATCCTGCTGTTCCACCTCCGTTTTCACATCTTAGGTAGTTTCCCTCCAAGATGGAATGTTCAAATGTCAGAAGAAACCGCTACACAACGCATTGCACACCTAAGCCTCTCCAAGTTTGACAGATCATGTCAGAAGAGGGGCAGGAGGATTCTAGGAGCCAGAGGTAGAGGACGGCTACTAATGCATCAGTAAGAGCCCTTGTTGGCTACTGTGAAACAGTATGTGCTGGACAAGACAGGACCACTGCACATGTGACTCACAGCAGCCATGACTGTGTACACAGGACTTGCACAAGAGCAAGCCTGCCCAAAATCCCAGCACAGATGGGAGAGGGGCTCAGGAAGTTCCACCCCTAACTGAGGAGCTACTAAGGACTGATCACTGCTGAAGAGGGACAGTCAGTTTTCATCAGGGATGCAACTCCTTAGAGGTGTTCTGTGCTCTAAGAGATGGCCCCACACCCACACACATTCAAGCAACACTAAGTGGACTCAGTGGGTTTTAAAAAAAGAACAAATGAAGATGGGAGAGAAAAATGGTGGGTGGATAGGGGAGGAATTAGAGGGGAAGAATGAGGGATGGATTTGAGCAATATACATCCTATGCACATACGAAATTCTCAAATGCCAGGCATGATGGTACACACTCGAGAGGCAGAGGCAGGTGGATCTCTGTGAGTTCAAGGCCAGCCTGGTCTACAGAGTGAGTTCCAGGACAGCCAGAGTTATAGCAGAGAAACCCTGTCTCCAAAAACCAAAAAAGAAAAAAAAAATTACAACTGCAATCTGGCAATCAAACTCCTGGTATTTATCCTAGAAAAAGAAAGGCTCCTGTCCACACAAAAACCCATACAGAAATGTTCGTAGCACCCATCCATAATAATCTAAAACTAAAATCAACCAAGTTCCACCTCAGCAGATAAATGGTTGGCCAGAATGTGGAGCTCCATACCATGGAATTTGGTATCCTGCAGTTTTCACTAGAACAATTATTATTGTTTTAGGACAGGTTCCCATGTAGCCCTGGGGTGGCTTTAAACTTATCATGTAGCTGAGGCTAGCCTTGAACTCCTGATCTTCTTTCCTCTACCTCCCAAATGCTAGATTACAATGTGTAACAGGATACTTGGCTTATTAGGGGCTGGGGATCAAACCTAGGGCTTTGTGAATGTTAGACAAGCATTCAACCAACTGAGCTACATTTCTAACCTCTATATAGGCTATTTTTATTAATAATATTTTATTTACTTTAGATTTGTTTGTTTTATTTATATGAGCACTCTGTCAGCATGTATACCTGCATACCAGAAGAGAGCATCAGATCCCATTATGGATGGTTGTAAGCTACCTCTGGAAGAGCAGTCAATGAGTGTTCTTAACCTTGAACCATCTCTCCAGCCCTATTAATAATATTTTATGATTTATTTTTATTATTCTTATTTATATATATATGTATGTATGTGTCTGTTAAGAGTGTATACCGTGTGTGTGTAAGTGTTCATTAGAGGCTTAAAGAGAGCATTGGATCCCCTGGAGCTGGGGTGGCAGGAAGTTGTAAGCTACCCAGTGTGGATACTGGAAACTAAACTCAGGTCTTTTGTAAGAGCAGTAAAGACTCTTAACTGCTGAGCCATCTCTCTAGCCCTAATAATATTGTTGATACACACACAACATAGAGAAACCTGTAGAGAATTGTTCTCGGTGAAATAAAGCTAAACTCAAAGTTTCCTATGGACCAGTTTGTAAGATCTTTGAAATGATAACATTTTAGAAATGTAGAACAAATTAGTGGTTACAGCAAGTTGAAGACATTGGTGAGAGGGAAGTGGGCATGGCTATAAAACAGGCCACAAAAGGAGATCTTGGGGTACACTAAAAAACAAAAAGATATACTTAGTTTTATTTTATGTGTATGGGTGTTTTGCCTGCAAGTGTGTCTGTGTACCACATGCCTGCTTGATGCCCACAGAGGCTAGAAGAGGGTGCTGGATCCCCTGGAATTGGAGTTTCAGGCAATTGTGTGCTGCCATGTAGGTAGGTACACAGGGTCCTCAGCAAGAGCAGCCAGTGCTCTTAATCACTGAACCATCTCTCCAGCCCTCATGGGATGCAATCTCATTGTGATGGATGAACAAGTCTACACAAAGGATCAAATCATGTAGACCTAAAGATACACCCAAGTACATGTTCAAGAGCACACACATGCATGCTCAAATAACACTGGAAAATATTATTTTCTTCTTTTTAAAAAGTGTGTTTGTGTGTATACGTGTGTGTATGTGTGTGTGTGTGTGTGTGTCTGTGTATCTGGGTGTGGAAGTCAGAGGAGGACCCAAGGTATTCTGCTCTTTTACTGCCTGCCATCTTCCCTGGAATCAGGGTCTCTCACTGAGTCTAGAGCTGGCTGACAGCCTTTAAGCCCCAGCTCTCCTCTAATCTCCTCCCCCAGCACTATAGTTAAAGGCACATGGCCACAGCCAGCTTTAAAAATATATTTTTTATGTCTATGTATGTATGTGTTCATGTTTATGTGTGAGGGTACACATATGGACACACATGTAGAGGTCAGAGGACAACCCTTGGTGACTTTTCACCTCATGACTTACAGTAACATTGGAATAAGGGAAAACTATTCTTGGTCAAGGGGATGGAATTGACCTCTGGGTGGAGATATGCCATCGTCTGCTCCCTTGAGTTAATCCAGTTGGGCTGGCCATAACCCAGCCAAGGACCACCCCTTGTTGTTTTTTTTAGTTTTCGGTGTCCCCCAGCACGTTCCGCCACCGCCCTATCCCAGCCCGGAGCTGGCTGGGATACTGGTTGGTTCTCCGCCCTGGCCAGGGGCGAGAGGCTCAAGCCGAGAGCCGTGGGGAAGCACTGGGGACGCTTGGGACGTGGGTTCCTAGGACCGCGTGGTGTCGTCTGACCCCGCTTACTGAGAACAAACACGAGACGGAGACGGCATCTGGTGGACCCGAACTCGTTTATTCAAGGGATCACCCCGATAAATAGCCTCTTTTACCAGGGATGGGCGGGGGAGCCTTAATTAGCATGGGGCGGAGTGTTCCTAAGCAAGGGACCCGCCCCAATGCAGACAAACATGTTCCTTTAGCTTCTTGTGAAGCGAGCAAGTTATATTATTCTGGCTAGGGACCTTCCCGGGCTGGGAGAGCAGGAGTCTGCCACGCATCTCATCCAACGTCACCTTTTTCAGGGAGTAGGGGCACTTGGCCTTGACTTCCACTGCTTTCCAGCCCCCGGGTCCCACATCTCCTCCTTTGTTTTTATTTTAAAGGGGAAATATCATTATATCATTATATCTCCTGATTGGGAGATAATTCGACCTTGGACTATAGCCCAAGGATGGCAAAATTGGACATGTTTATCTACATTGAAGGGATGGTATAACTGAGGGCTTGTGGAAACCTATGGAGATTCTTGGGAGTTTGGGTAGGTGCCTTATAATTTCCTGCCCATAGTCACTTTATTCATCCGCCCCACCCCACAAGTTCTGTCCAGGTGTGGAACTGCAGAGCTGCAGCTCCATTGGTCTGCCGTTGGTCTCTGGATGGCGCTGTCTTCAGCTGGTCTCCGTGGGTGGGGGGAAGGGCTGTCTGTAGTCGGTTCAGGATCTTGGCTTGGGCTGTATAAACCTATGGATAATTCTTGGAGGGATTTGAAATCCAGGAGAAGAAAGTTGGTACTGGGACTGATAGGTCTTTGGTACCAGAGAAGAGCAAGCCTTGATTAGGCATAGATTTAAGAAATAAGTTGAGATGCAAGGTATAGCATCAGAAGATTTTATATAGGTATTAGGGTTTTGAGAATTGAGTGAGACTCAGAGAGACAGGTGTCTCTGAGTGGAGATATTGAGACCATCTTCTTGTGATTTCCTGTAAAGAAGTTTAAGTTTGTTAATATTAGAGAATTTTTCACCATGTTTGAAGTCTGTAATCTCTTGTCCAGTCTTGGCTTCTCTGATAGAGAGCGAAAAGTTAAATGTCAGGCTGTTTTCACCATGTTTGTCTTGGCTTCTCTGATAGAGAGCGAAAAGTTAGATGCCAGGCTGGAGTGATGTTCCAGCCACTCCTGTGAGAAAAGGAAGGGGGAAGGGTTTATGGATACTAATTCTTGGGTGTTGTTCCTCTAGGGGGTGTCTTTTCCTCTTCCTCAGTTGGCATTTTTTGCTGGGACCCAAATAGAATTTTTCGAGTGGTCACGAAGTGGAACCTGTGGAAATGAAGTGATTACTGAGGGTTTGAGTCAGCCAGGTGGGCATGACTGAAGTTTCGCTGATCAAGCCTGCGTGGCTGAAGTTTCTCTTTGGGTATAAGATTCCTGTGGAGAAATATTTTTTAAGTTATTACTGGCCTTGAAGTGAAGTCTGGTTCTTCTTTCTTCTGAAGAGAGTCATCTGCTCTCTTGGATCTACGTGGATTTATTGTGACATCAGGATTGCAGACCTCTGTAGGGAGATAGAAAACCCTTTCCTCTGGGGAGGAGAATTCCCCATTCTTTTATTTTTATTGACTCCAATAACGGAGTGTCCAGTGGTGCTGCCACTGGTTGGACCTGTCTCTTGCCTCATCCCTCAGGTGGGGAGATACTGGCAAGCTTGAGAAGAACAGGTCAGATTAAGACCTGTGAACAACCTAGGCTTTTGAGCCAAAGGCATATTGCCTGTTGATAGAGCTGGTTTGATATTAGAAAAAAAAACCTTTTTGTTTACTTCTTGGAGATAGCCAATGGAGATTTTTTTATTTTGTAACCATGACACTGGCTTTTAATAGCCATTTGGGACACTTCTCAGTGTTTAACCAGAAGGTCTGAGTTCTTTAGGCTTATTTATCGGACTGTTTTGTTGTTTACAAAACAGCATTAGACTCTGAAGTGAGGCAAATATTAATTAAACTCTGAACTGTTGGAATTCAACCATCTTTGGATCATTTATATAACTTAATTCTTTGTATTATGCCTGTATTAATCACCTGTGCTTAGGAAAGTAAGTCATAGTAGTTGGATTGAGTACCTATACAGGCCAAAAGGCTGAATAAAGCTTAAAAAACCCTAGGATATTGTATAAGCCAATCAATGTTGTTTAAAGTTAGAATATTTTGATAATAAACTCAGTAGTAATATGATCTTGATAAATTTAAGCACAGGAGGAGCAAGTCCTCAAGGTTCTTTGGAGTTGGGCTAAAGGAATGTTGGGAAAGCGAGCACGAAGCCCATGCAAGTTAGTGTGCGTGCATGAATGAAATTGACTCGCTTGGTCAATTGAGCTAATAAAAATCCCTGTAGAGGCTACCTGATCCACGAGGGAATTTCCCTCAGTTATGGGACCTGGCAGAGGGCTGTGTGACCTCACATGTTGGACATACAGGGGGTTGGTTCTCCCTTGTAGAAGGGAGGATACCTCTATAAGTAACAGGGAAAGGGGGTTGCTGTCTATTTTCACAAATGATCTTGACAGCCATGGAAGTAAATTGACAGCATATATGCTGTCTGAGAACATGTTGAAAGGCTCTTTAAGTTCCAGCTGTTTTTTTTTTTTTTAGTTTTTGGTCTCCCCCGGCACGTTCCGCCACCGCCCTATCCCAGCCCGGAGCTGGCTGGGATACCGGTTGGTTCTCCGCCCTGGCCAGGGGCGAGAGGCTCAAGCCGAGAGCCGTGGGGAAGCACTGGGGACGCTTGGGACGTGGGTTCCTAGGACCGCGTGGTGTCGTCTGACCCCGCTTACTGAGAACAAACACGAGACGGAGACAGCATCTGGTGGACCCGAACTCGTTTATTCAAGGGATCACCCCGATAAATAGCCTCTTTTACCAGGGATGGGCGGGGGAGCCTTAATTAGCATGGCAGGTGGAGTGTTCCTAAGCAAGGGACCCGCCCCAATGCAGACAAACATGTTCCTTTAGCTTCTTGTGAAGCGAGCAAGTTATATTATTCTGGCTAGGGACCTTCCCGGGCTGGGAGAGCAGGAGTCTGCCAAGCGTCTCATCCTACGTCACCTTTTTTAGGGAGTAGGGGCACTTGGCCTTGACTTCTACTGCTTTACAGCCCCCGGGTCCCACAACCCCTCAGGAATCCTGGTTCACCAGAAGACATGCTAGAGAGACAGGTGGAATACTTAGTCCTTTAATCAGATAACGTATTTTCCCTCCCCAGTGCAGTTGCTAAGGACCTGCCATGAGGTCGGTTAGTATACATTTTCCGAACTATACATTTTCCTTTTCCTTCTTTCCCGTTTCGTTCTTAGCAGTACTGGTCCGAGCCCAGGCAAGCTCCCTTACACTTTGGACTTCCTCACTGAATCCCTGAACCCCTGTTGTGTGACTCTTTGTCCACTGAGTGGCTGACCTCCACTGCTAAATATGCCTGCTTAATTCAAACAGCGTGGATCTCCTCTGCCTCAGCTGCCTTCTTCTGATAGCTGCCAAGATTTCCTGCTTGCCTGCCCGGTTGCTCTTAAATTCTTCAATCATTTTATTGACAAGACTGAGAATTCCAGGAGGGGAAATCTCAGTTCCCCAGTATCACGTGTCATCCAGGTGGGGTGCCCTGAACTGTCTGGTAACAGCTAGCTGGCCAGAGAGCTTCCAGGGGATTCTCTTTTTAACTCCACCTCTCAACTCACCAGTATCAAAGGAATCACCGAATCTGGCTTTTACAGGAGACCCAGGGTTCGAGATTTGCTCAGCAAGCATCTGTACCCATTGACCCACCTCCCACACCAGTGTTCAGCTTTCTTTGTGGGTTTGGGAATTCAAACTCGAATTCCCGTGGTTGTATGTTAAGCACTCTTACCCACGGAGCCAGCCTCCCAGCCCTCCTCAAAAGATAAAATCTCTCTGTATACAGGGAGAACCGAGGTCCCCTCTGGAGTCTCTTAGTCTCATTACTAAAAGAATTTAAGAACGAACTTAAAGCCGAGTGGTGGTGACACATGCCTTTAATCCCAGCACTGGGGAGACAGAGGCAGGAGGATCTCTGTGAGTTCGAGGCCAGCCTGGTCTACAGAGTGAGTTCCAGGACAGCCAGGGCTACAACAGAGAAGCTCTGTCTCGAAAAACAAAAACAAAACAAAACAAGAAGCATGCTTGGAAAAGATGTAGAAAGAAGAAAAGGAAAAATTATATTCAGAAAAGAGAGGGCAGGCTTACATAGCTGCAGGGCTTCCACCTGGTAAGTCACAGTGCTAGGGGCAGGGGTTCAGGAAAGAAAAATAAGTATCTCATTAAAGGACTAATTATTCCATCCATTTCTTTAGCATGGCTTAAAGTGAACCTGCTTTCATAGTAGTGATGGTCACTCGGCTAGGTGACAGATCCAGTCCAAGTGGAATGTTAGGTCTCTACCCTTGGAAGAGATTTTGTTTTCTTGATTAGGAGTTTTCCCTTAATGGGCCTTTACCATTAACATTATTTCCTATAGCTACTCGTGAATCAACAATTACCTCAAAAAACAAACAAAAAAGTCAATTAAAAGTCTAGTCTTAAGAAAAAAAAAGAGAGAGGAGAGTCTATTTTTTACTGTAGAACAAGGCAAAAGATTTGAAAACAAAGTGCTAAGAAGCTTAAAATCCCCATAGTTCACATGAAGTTTACTGGCTCTCACTCTGCCCTTCACCCTTACCATTGTGATGAGCATGGCATTGTTTTATAATTGCTCTTAGACTTCTTGACCACAGTGAGCTAGTTAAGGTAAGGGTCTTGGTTTGTTTGTTTTTTTCTTTACAGTCTTAGAGCCATGGCAGAATTATTCAGCTTTATAAACCCCAGGAAATTGGGTGTACAATGAACCTTCCACAGATTTCATTGGCTAGAACTAGGTTATAGTATGGTGCATGAGCTAGCTTTGTGCCTTGTTATTATCAAAGTTGGGGAGGGGGTCACAACCTGTACCCCAAGCCAGGCCCAGCTACCTGTCCTAAATAAGCCTACAATCCCAGCATTCAGAGACAGAGTCAGGAGGATCTGTGTGAGTTCAAGGCCAGCCTGCTACATAGTTCATACCACGTGCAGATCATTAGCAATCAAACATCCCCCACATAAATACAACACCTGCAGACAATACAAAATACCAAGACCTAGGCATCCTTTCTTCCAATAGTGCACAAAAAAAAATTATTTTAAACACAACTAAAAATAAATTTCCACAAGACCCTGTCTAAACAAGGGTGGGGGGGTAGAAAAATGAGATTTATTCAGTGTGATCACCTTGAGAAAAGGGACAAAGAAACACACACACTCTCTCTCATCCCCCACCCCCCCAACAGGAGAGTAAGGTTTAAATAGCAAGACTGAGCAGTCAAGGTGTGGTCTCTCCCATGGTCACTGCCTCAATTCCCGTCCCTCCTGCAAGGTCACCTGACAAAATATAAATTTTCCTCCCTTCCAGGGTCTCAGTCTTTTCTTTTCTGAGCATGAGGTTCCTAGGGAAATTCCAATATTAGGGGTGTCTATTATTTCATAGTCTATTTGCCAAAGTGTCTCTTTATAATGCCCTTGTTCCTGCCTAGCAGGCTGTCTACAGATGGAAAGGGGGTATTTCTGTGGCATGCAATTGCAAGAAACCAGTCAACTGTCATTAGCTGCCCATCAATTTAGTACGAGATTTTCAGAGTGGGAAAAGGAGATCAGCCTGCCCATTTGATTTCCGAAACGATGAGACTGGAGGTAATCACGCCCCTTTCACTGGAGGAATGGTGGGAAGAAAGAACGTGTCACTGCGATCGGAAAAGCTGCCTCTTTGTCCTGGGAGACACAAACCGGTTTCCTAAATTGGACGCTGTAATGAAAAGGGAGAGGGAGAGAGGAGAGATTGAGATTTTCCCAAGCGTGGGAGGTAATTACTAGAGAAAGCTTGCGCGTCTGCACCGAGCAGTTTATACCACATGAACAAGAAAAACGCGAAGCATTTTTCTAGCTAATAATGCACACCCGAAAGCAAAGGGTGGGGGGACCCTGCGGCCGGGCGGGCTGATGCAGAGGACAGCAGGAGGCTTGGACGGGATCCAGGATCCCGCTGGCAGCTTCCCACCGCTCTACGTGGGGGGAGGGGCAGAGACTCAGTTGGAGCCGGAGCGCGGCTGCGGCACGTTGAACGCCCTGGCATTAGCTCGCATTGTCTTTCCAAATTCCATCTCCCTTGGGACTTTTTCCAAGTCCTCAGGCTGGCTGTCTTTGCTAGTTAGGACCGAAATAAAATTCCCTGCTTCTGCTAGATGATTTGGTAGTAGGTCCGCGCAAAACGGCTTCTGGCCCTTTAAAAAAATTTCCCCCCCCCCTTTTCATCTGGCCTGCAACAGATGCTTGAAATTCCTCTGTGGCAAAAGGAATTCTCCTTTCAGCCTTCGCTTTTAAATGCAAATCAGGTCCATGTGGGGGAAGTGAATAGGTTTGTCTAGGTTAGCCTGCGGATTCTTGCACAAAAAATAACTCGAAATGAAAATGATGTGAATAAGGACATATACTGGGGAGTAAAGGATTGCCTTAGGGACCAGAACCAGTCTAGTCTGTTGGCAGAATGATTTCAACTGATCATTTTTCCCTCGTGCTTTCTTATTTAAAATTCACTTTTATTTATGTGTGTGAATAAATGCCAAGTGTATGTAGGTGCCCTCAGAGGCCAGAAGAGGGCATCAGATCTCCTTGAAGCTGGAGCTACTGGCAGTAGCAGCAGCTGCTGGTGTTGGGAACTGAACTCCGGTCCTCTGCAAGAGAGGTAAACAACTCTTTACCACTGAGCCATCTCTCCAGCCCTCCCCAAACTTTCTGATCAAGGGACACTAAGTGCACTAGCTTTGAGATAAGGACCACCTCCACACATATAATCTCTTATCTCTACACACACACACACATACACACACACATATACACCCAAGTCCAGGCACTGAGCCAGGAACTTCAGGTGCAAAGAGATGGTTCCTCAGAGGGAAGTACAGGGAATCAAATATGTAAAGGGAAATTACAGTGTCAGCTTAATAATAGAACCATGCTTACTGCAGCACATATAATGCGGGCAAGGTTAAGTAGTCACAGAAGGCTTCTTGAAAGAGGTAGGGTTAGTTAGCTGAGTCCTGAAAGATAAGTTGGCATGTCCTAGTGTTCTAGAAATAATGTCTTCTCAGTGAGAAATCATTTTACACACTTAGAGATGAAGGAAAGCTCTTTAATAGTGGTTGGCCGATTAGGGCTAATGCCCAAATAAGAGTTGTGCCCCTGTTGGACTTCAGGGATCCAAACTGGGACCCCCAGGGTCCAAACCGGAACGCCACATCCCCACAGAGACTCACAGACGGGATATCGATGCAAATAGCAAGAGGATTTATTCCAGTGCACTGGGACCGTTCTAACACGCAGGATAGAAGCGGCCCCAAGGAGCAAATGGTGAAGCTTTTTGAGGCATTACCGGCGCGCGTCCGGGTCCCGCCTATCCCACGCAGGAGATGAGCATGGCGGGCCCCGATCCCTTCCCTCCCAGCCCTTTTATCGGGTTAGGGCAAAGGGGTCTGGGGATGGGGGCTCGTGCAGCTGATTGGCTTCGAGCTCTCTATGTTAGACTAATTGGTCGGGAGTTTCGCGAGTGCGCGGGATCCAGGGGGGCGTGGTCAACCTGTGCCCTTGGACTAGCCCCTTGGGACAGGGTGGCTCCTGGTATGCTGGGGAAGGATGAATCCTGCTGATAAGCTTAATGGTCATTTCCCTGTGGGTGGGGAGGAGACTGAAGAGTACTGTTAATGGCTGTACTTGGGAAGGCATTTCCCCCTATATGTGATTGCATTTCTATGTTTCATATTTCTTAAACCCTTTCACCCCCTCCCAGGGCTGGAGAATTGGCTCAGGGGTTAAGACCTTTGGCTGTTCTTCCAGAGGGTCCAGGTCCAATTCCTAGCACCCACATGGCAGCTCACAACTATCTGTAACTCCTGTTCCAGATCCTACACCCTCACACAGACATACATGCAGGCAAAATACCAATGTACACAACAACATAAATAAAAATATTAAAAAAAGAGTTGACCCCCAACAAAAGATTTTACTAACTAATATATACTTCAGGATTATGCATTTGGAACATTGTCATCCTCAAATCTCTTTTGGATCCTAGCTCCAGATTACATTTTGAACAATTTGAACAGAGACAAGAGACTGCAAGTCTGGTAACTTAAGCAGCTAGGAGATTCACACAGCCAAGATACTGCATATTGCTAGAATTATTTTAAGTACAGCAGTGTTCTTTTTCCAATAGTTGTTTTACAGGGTCATCTTGTTAGATGTATGTCTTTTGGGAATGAGAACCAGGGCATAATGGCTGGTGGTAAGTCAGAGGTGTCTCCTTTGTCATGGGAATGGAGTCTAATGTCTGGAATAAGCAAGCTAGCATGCTAAATTTTGTTTCTCTAACGGCCTGGTTAGGGTACTATTTATCCTAAGGGGTATTTTGGAGGCAGTGCTCCCTTAGCTAAATTCTACTATGGGTGACTTAATGTCTTCTAAGCAAATCTATTAGTAAATTCTTTATAGCATCATTTCAATTATTTTGAACGTCTACATCACTAGTGTGGCAGGAGAATAGATTAGAGAAAGCTACATCAGGATTAACATATAGGTTAATCCCAGCACTCCAGAGGCAGAGGCAGAGGCAGAGGCAGACAGATCTCTCTGATTTTGAGGCCAGCCTCTTCCACGTAGCGAGTTCCAGGCCAGGCAGGACTACATAGTGAGACCCTGCTAGAAGAGGAAGTGGAGGCAGAAGAGGAGGAAGAGGACGAGATTAACTCATAAAAGAAGCCGATTGGCAGAAAAAGGCAGGAAGCTCTTCTCCACTTGAGCCTGACACAAATAATGGAGCGTGTTGACAGCAATTTGCAGAGAAAGACTGGAAGTCTTCTAAGGGAAGAGGAGTTAGACTGCCTGAGGCAGACAGATCAGGAGAGGGACCGTGGCTACATAATAAAGGTGGCAAATGATGGCTACCTTCTTCCTCACCCTCCCGACTGGAGACAAAAGCCTGGCAACTTGAAACAAAGGCCTGGTGGGCTTTATTCCCCACTAGCCAGAAAGACCCCCTGCTGATGGACTGGCTCAACATGTTCAAGGTCAGATCAGGACATGTTTATACTAAGTTGTTGGCTTTTCTGCCACCCTGTCTTTGCTCAGACTGACCAACCCTAAACTATGGAATTGAAAAAGCCTTAAAAAAAATCCCTGAGGGTTTTGAGATGGCTCGGTGGTTAAGAGCACTGCACTGGCTGCGCTTTCAGAGGACGTGGGTTCAGTTCCCAGCCCTCAACTCTCTATAACTCCAGTTCCAGAGGATCTAGCATCCTCACACATACATGAAGGCAAAACGCTAATACACTTGAAATAAGAATTAGAACATCTATTAAAAAAAAAGAAAAACCCCAGCCCTCTAGAAAAGACTAGGTTTTTTGCTGTGTTTGTTTCCTTGCCCCTAATAATAGCCTTCTTCACCAGCTGGTTGTGTCAGTAGTGTTTGCCATTTTCCCTAATGCTACTACCTCTTGCACTTGAGATTTTTTTTCTGCCTTTTAATAGTTTAACTGGAAGAGAAAACAAAGATTCCCCTAGACAGTGAAAAGACACGGGCCCCACGCCCCGAGCCCCTGTCAGGGTCTACCAGCGAGAGACAACCGCCAAAGAAAACCCACGAGACTTAGGATCGATGCAACCACATGAGGCTTTTAATATCCGGCACGTCAGGGTTCACCTTCCGCAAGTTTCCACGCAGGGAGAGTGGGAGGTGAACCCCGATTCCTTTGTCTTTTGGCATTTTATGGTGTGCAGGGGAAGGGGGCTGGGGATAGGGCGTGCACAACTTTGATTGGCTCAGATTCCCTCTCGGGAATCTGCCTTTGTTATCTTTTAAACTGATTGGCTCTGCTTGTCGAGTACGTGACAGCTAGCACCTGGGCAATGAAGCCTAAGGAAGTTTGTTGCTTAATCCTGAGACTGGAAGAGGTCATCCTTTAACTCAGGAATCTGATCCTGGTTCTGAATCTGAATGTGAATCCCAGGTTCCTGGGCCCTTTCAACAGTAACCCCCCCCCCCCGAACTGGAGGGGGGTACAGGGGAAGGGGACCGGATGAGTAAGACAAGTAGTTCCCTGGAGTTCATCAGTCAGCCAGGACAACCCAATGTATGATCTGAGAGACTCTCTATCAAAAAATGAGTCTACAGTCACCAAGTGATATAGTAGAAACTCAAATCAATAGAATTGATGTTAAAAAGAAGTTACTAGCCAAGGGGTGGTGGCACACACCTTTTATCCCAACACCTGGGAGGCAGAGGCAGGCAGATCTCTGTGAATTCAAGGCCGGCTTGGTCTACAGAGTAAGTTCTAGGACAGCCGGAGTTATAAATAGAGAAACCGTGTCTCAAAAAAAAAAACGGAGTTACTAATAGATTTGTGATGAACCAGCCTTCCTCCATCTTAGGCTTGCTTATGATTAAATTTCTGTTTCTCAAGGATTGGGCTATGCCCCACCTGTAACCTTAACAACAAATGGTTCTGTACTGCCAGTTTCAGGAAATGTCAAGCATGTCTTTGTTTCAAAAGGTTATATAACCACCTGCTGTTATGACTACCTTGTTATGACTGCAGTTAAGGCCTAGCTGACTCCATTTTGTCTTCTGATTCCATTTTTGTTCTCTGTGATTGTGTAACCTGTTTTTCCCTTAGCTAATCATACAGTAAACATATAAAATATGTCTATTGTTTAAGACTGTTTTTCCAAATCCAGCTGACCATAATGACTTTTCGAGAACTGGCTGATCTCCATATGTACGGATCACAGACTTGCACAAATTGCTAACTGCCATGTCTCAATTTTGTCATGTGCTTGCTTGCTAACAAAGGATCAGATTTTGACTAAAAAAAGCTCTCCCTGCTTCTAGTCGGGGCGCTACTTTCTCCAACTCCCAAAGACTGTAGATAGCCTGGCTGTAATAAATGTTTTGCCTTGCAAACATCCTGGTATGTCTGTTTTGGTTTCCCACACCACAACAACTACCTCGTTATGTTCTGTGTCTGTAGCCTTGCCTGTTTGCCTGCCAAATCCCCCATTTGGAAAGCCCCCTACCCCCTGAGCTATAAGAACCCTTATCTTGCCCATGTCCAGAGCTGACCTCTTGAACCCCGCTTCAGGGTGAGGCAGCCCATGTACAGGAATAAAAAAAACCTTGCTTTAAGTAATTTGGCCATGATGATTTGTGTTGATCATTCCCCTCGAATCTTTGAGATTAACGTTTGCTTAGGAGACATTAAGTCACAAGTAGTAGAACTTAGCTAAGGGAGCACTGCCTCCAAAATATCCCCAGGATAAGTAGTGTGCTAACCAAGCCTGTTAGAGATAAGTGGAAATTTAGCATGCTAGGACGTGTTTGCTCACCAGGACGGACTAGCCATTAGGCTCCATTCCCATAACAATGAACATGCCTCTAACAGGCAGCTCAAGGGGGCAGTACAGGCCTGTGTTAAAGCCCCCAGTTCTCCTCTCGAGAAAGAGCATGATTCTGTCAGGTGGGCAAGAAGACCCCAGGTAACAACTATTTGAAAAAGTACAACACTGGTTTACTTAAAATAATTCTGGCGATAAATTTGCTGTGTAAATCTCCCATCCGCCTCAGTGGCCAGACTTGTAGTCTCCTGTATCTGTTTAAATTATTCAAAGTGAAACCTGGGGCTGGGACCTCAAAGTGATTTAAGGATGACAGCGTGTGTGGACTGCATAAGCCTAAGGTGTATATAAGTTAGCAAAATCTTCTGTTCAAGGCCAGCTCCTCTTTGAACGTTAGCCAGAGTCAGAGTTTTGCTATTAGAGAGCCTTTCCCTTAGTCTCTAAAGATGCTGAGTGACTTCTCACTGGGAAGGCATAGTATCTCAATAATAAAGTAACACACTTGATATCAGCCTCTGACTTACACACACACACACACATACACACACACACACATGCACCCTCCCCCCCCCACAAATATGTACACAACACATACAGGGTTGGGGAGACAGAGACAGAGAAACTATCAGATCTAAATATGCATGTTCCCAGGGGTCGGGGATGTAGTTCAGTTGGTGGAGTGCTTGCCTAGCACACACAAGCTCTGGCTTCAGGCCACAGCATTTCATAAACTGGGCATAATAGCACACATCTATAATCCCAGCCATTATGAAGTGGAAGTGGCAGTATCATACACAGCAAGTTCAAGGCCATACCCTTTTCAAAAAGCAAACAAAAACTCCAGGGTTTGGCCCCAGAGACCATGATCTGAGTGCCTCTATTAAAGCATCTGGTGGCAGTTAGCTACCATGTTGGCTTGCAAAGGAGACATTTTCATAGATGTTAACCTTCCAGACTCAGCAGAAGGAGCCACCTATCCTAGCAAGGGCCATACTGGACAATGGAATCCACATCGATCATCTTGATCCAGAAGCTCCTTGGGTGTTACAAAAATTCTGCCCCCTCATCCAAAGGCTTATTTACATAATGAAGGAAACCTGTAGCCTAATCTCAGTCCACAGTCCTTTAGCAGCCCAACTTTATCACCTTTATGGAGGAGGAACTCAAGGGAAGTGTTCTCTCCTTGTTGCTAGAGACTATGGGAGAGGGACTACAAGAATTCTTCTATAGCAACTTTGCCCTTCCACAAGGGCTCTGCCAGAGAGCAGTGAGCAGGTGTAGATTATGATGAAGCAACCATCTTACTCACAGGTTTACATAAACCTGCAGATAAAGCAAAATGCCAAGGCTTAGGGCAGCCTATCCTCCAACAGTGCACAAAACAATTATTATAAACATAACTAGAAATAAGCTTCTCCAACAGCACATCTCAGAGTTGCAAACACCTTTCCTATACAAACTGGAAGCCGAACTTTCACAGAGCAATGCCTGCCCCTATTACTTGTGCTATTCTTTGGCATTTCCCATTGTATTCAAATCTGATTCCATTTCTTTGGATTTTTTGAACTGGAGGGGCCATTTCTTAAGTCAATTTCACAAGGCCTTAGTCGATTGCAGACAGCAGTTTGGAAAACATTGTTAGCTCTAGAGGGCTGGGCAGGGAGGGCATCAGTAGCATACTTGATTGTAGTTGTGTCGCTTCTATATTAAGGGCTTTTTGTTTGGAGAGTAAAGTATATTCACTCATCTTTTGACATCTCATTTTCTGTGAGTGTTGGCATGCGACTTTGAGTAGAGGACAACCTTCTCAGTCATGGAGGAACTGTATCATCTCACGTGGAGATATTGCTTGAAATCTTTTAGTAGACAAAGTTATCCGGTGCCCTTTAAATTTTTATTATTATTTTTGGAAGAGTGGGGTTAATAAATACATTTTACTAAATAGAGTTTAAGCAGACAGGTTAAGAAAGACTTTTTTTTTTTTTTAAGGTTTATGTGTTTATGTATTTATGAGTGCTCCGTCCACCTGCATGCCAGAAGAGGGCATCAAACCACATTGTAGATGGTTGTGAGCCACCATGTGGGTGCTGGGAATTGAACTCAGGACCTCTGGAAGAGAAGTCAGTGCTCCTAACCGCTGAGCCATCTCTCTAGCCCTGCTTCTGGCTTTTGTATACCAGGTTATGGTGTATGGAACCTACATCCAAAATTTCAACATAAAAAGGAAGAAAACTGGTTCAGAAGGGTGAGATGGCTTGTCCAAGCTCACAAGGGGTACAGACAAGACTCAAAACTCAGGCTTCTGGGTAACTTACACCCACCCCTGCCTGTCCTGTCATGCTGTGGCTGTGACCACAAACCTCAATGCCTGCTCTGTTTTGATGTTTTTGTTCCCAGTTTCAGACCAAATCTTCCTCCCTTCCTTCTCCTCTTTCCTCTCCCTCTCCCTGGTCCCACCTTCCTCCAATTCACACAAGGCCAGAATTGAAAGCAATACCCTTCTCCCCACATGCTGAGGGCTGGGATTACAGATGTGCCCCACCATATCAAGCTATATTTCTTAGGTTTCAACACCCCTAACTTGGGCCTCATCTCAACTCTACTCAAGCAAGTCAGTCCCAGACAATCTGTCCACCCTTTTGTGTAAGGAGCAGGGAAGGAAATAGACACCAGACTACTTGGAGGCAAGGAAGCAAATGAGCCAGCGATGGCAACGGAAGTGTCTCTCTGTCAGTGCTCAGTGCGAGAAACACAAAGTCCTCTAGGTGTGTGAGGTGGACACTCATTTGCCACAAGGAACTAGGTTCTTATGAACCAGTTGGAAGTGCTGGAGGCTTTAGGTTGGGCCCCCTGAGAATAACTCCCAGTGTACTCTGGGACTAATCTGCCAGGGAAGCTTCACACGTTGCTTCACTTAGAAAGGGTAAGACATCAGGAGGTCCTCGCTAGACCATAGACTTCAAGGACACCATTTGGCTGTACTTTGTGGTTTGACAGTGATGTGGAGGGACACTGTTTACCAGTGTGACATTCTTTTGACAAGGACGAGGATAACACTGTAGGAATCCCATGAACATGAAACAGGTAGGTAACTGTGGCCATGACTTTGCTTGGTGGCAGCTGCCAAACCAGCGTCTACCTCCCCTTTCTCTCTCAGACCCCAGGAAACATATCTGCCTCTAACACGGAGGAAGCCTTGGGGCTGTAGTCTGTACTCTGGCTTCTGCTTTCTAGGAAGCTCATAGGAAGGAGTAGGGATGGATCCTGAGTGCCATTCTTCTACAGCTGCAACAGTGGACCCTCTCAAAGGCTTGACAGTAGATGAGATATCCGCGCTTGTAGGAATTAACTAGGCCAAGTAAGGAAAAGGCATTCCACACAGCAAGTGCAGCGTGAGCAAAGGTCCTGGGGCAGGTAGGGCCGGCTGACTCAGGGGACTGGGTGTTAGTTGAGGATGTGACACTCCAGGAAACTGAGCAGCATTTGTCTGGACGCTTCCTTCTCCCATGGAGCCATAAGAATGGAGCCCATGGAGTCTGCGGAATTGAAATCATAGCCCTTCACCCTGCTGTTGCTTTGACATTTAAAATATTTTTTAAAATTCTCTTATTTTATTTTTTACTCTTTTATTTCGTGGCACTGATGAAGATTGAATTCTGGGTTGTATGCATGCTAGATAAATGTTGAAGTGACGTGATGCACCTCGGGCCCTAAATTTTAAAATGTTTAATGCGTGCCAAAATACTGATTTACCCTGATGCAGCTTGAGAGAAACATTGCAAATAGCTGACATGGTGGCTAGTGACTGGTATTCCAGCTTTCAGGAGGCCTAGGCAGGAGGATCAGGAGTTCAAGGTCATACTTGGTTACTGATACTGAGGCCAGCTAGGTCTATATGAGATTTTATCTCAAACAAACACAGGAACAAACATCCTGGAAAATATGTGTGTAACTGGAGTCCTCAGATGATCCTGCTAGGAATGTACAGGCTGCAGGAAACACTTCCATGGTTCACCAAAAAACTAAACACAGAGCTGGTTAAAATGGCTCAACAGGTAAAGGGCTGGCAACCTGAGTTCAATGCCCAGAACCTACATGGTAGAAGGAAAGAACCGAATTCTACAAGTTGCCCTCTGTAGTACTTTTCTATTGCTGTGACAGAAACAAAAACAAAAACTCGACTGAGGCAAATTATAGAAGAAAGGGTTTATTTGGGCTTATTCCAGAAGGTAAGAGTCCATCAGGGAAGTGTGGCAGCCGGCAGAAATGGTGATTGGAGCAGCAAGTTGAGAGCTCATGTCTTGAACTACACCAAACAGAAAGCAAACTGGAAATGGTATGAGTCTTGAAAACTCCAAAAGCCTGCCCCAGGTGACACACTTCCTCCAGCAAGGCCACACCTCCTAAACCTTCCCAAACAGCACCGACACGAGACCAAATATTGAAAGGTTGGAGTATGGGGGACATCTAATTCCAGCCATCACACCCTTTGACCTCTACATTCATGCTGTGATAGGCTCACTTGTGTTTATGAGTAGGGTATGATCCCAGCCTTTTCCAAGTTCCTTTGTTTGTGTGTGTGTGTGTGTGTGTGTGTGTGTGTGTGTGTCCATGTGTCCATACTTGTGTGTGTGCATATATGTGCATCTGTGTGCTGAGGCCAGAGATCAAACTTGGGTCTTGTTCATCACAAGCCTTCTACCTTTTCTGATGTTTTCAAGGTTTTAATTTTTGGTTGGCATGGTAGCACAAAATGTGGTGGTTTGAATGAAAATGACCCCCAGAAGCTCATGTATTTGAATGCTTAGTCTCAGTTGGCAGAACTGTTTGGGAAGGATTAGGAGGTGTGGCCTTGTTGGAGGAGGTGTGTCACTGGGGATGAGCTCTGAGGTTTCAAAAGACTCTTGCCAATCCCAGTGTGCTCTCTCTGCCTCACTTTTGGATAAAGCTGCTACTCCAGTACTATGTCTGCCTGCCTGACGCTATCCTCCTTGCCATGATGGCCATGGACCCTAACCTTCTGAAACCAAATCATAAGCCTCAAATTAAATGCTTTCTTTTATAACTTGCCTTGGTTGTGGTGTTTTGTCACAGCAATAAAAAAAAATTACTTTTAGGCTGGGCAGTGGTGATGCAAACCTTTAATCCCAGCACTCAGGAGGCAGAGGCAGGTGGATCTCTGTGAGTTGGAAGACAGCCAGAGTTACGACAGAGAAACCTGTCTCAAAAACAAAAGAAAGAGAGAAAGAGAGAAGGAAAAGAAAAACAAAGAAAGAAAAAGAAAAAAAGAAAAGAAAAAAAAAATCTTTTATTTTTAAGCCAGGTGTGGTAGCACACGACTTTAATCCCAGCACTCGGGAAGCCAAAATAGGCGGATCTCTGTGAATTCAAGGCAAGTCTGGTCTTCATAGAGAGTTCCAGGACAGCCAGGGCTATGCAAAGAGATCTTGCATTCAAAAATATATATATATATATATTTTTTTTTAGTATATAAAGTATGTGTGTGTCGATTATGTGCGGGTATATGCACATTAGTACAGGTGAATTATAGGTGGTTGTGAGTTGTCTGACATAGGTTCTAGAAACCAAACTTAGGTCTTCTGCAAGAGCAGCACATGATTTTCACCACTGAGCCATCTTTCCAGACGGTGTTTTCTGAAACAGCAACTTTCATTGAATTTATTGAATAGGCTAGATTGCATAGCCAGAGAACCCCAAGGATCTTTTGTGTGTCCCCACCTCCTAGCATTGATATGAGAGCTGTGTGCCACCACACCCAGTTTTTAATTTTAATTTTAAGTTTTATTCTGAGTTCTGGGGATTGGACTCCAGTGGTGTGCTGCTTTGAATGAGAATGACCTCCATAGGTTCATATATTTGAATATATGGTCCCAGTTGGTGGACTGTTTAGGAAGGATTACAGGTGTGGCCTTATTGGAGATGTGTCACTGGGGGTGGGCTTTGAGGTTTCAACAGCCCATGCCAGGTCCAGTGCTTCCCCCCACAACCCCCTACCCCTATCTGCTGCCTGCAGATCAGGATGTAAAGTTCTCAGCTACTCCTCCAGTACCATGACTGTCTGCTCTGTGCCAGCCCCCAATTAAACGCTTTCTGTTATGAGGCTGGCCTTGGTCGTGGTGTCTCCTCACAGCAACAGAACAGTGACTAAGACACAATGCAAGCACTTTGCTCACTAAGCCGTCTCCTCAGCGCTCCCTTCAAAGTTCTTGACAGTTTTACTTAAGAGAATGGGACACTGACAGACAAAACTTCTGGAAGGATGAGCATGTTTTAGGTAAAGTAATGGGCTTTGAGGAAGTGTGAAATGGTGGATAAGTATGTTGACCAAATTGTGTGCCAGCCAAGAATGATCCTTCGTGTTCTTACCTTTTAATGAGTAGGACTAAAGGGGTGGACCCTTTTTAGTTATGTTTAAAACTTTTGCTTTTGTGCACTGTTGGAAAAAGGGATGCATAAGCCTTGGCATTTTGTATTGTCTGCAGGTGTTGGATTTCTGTGGGGGATGTTTGATTGCTTATGATCTGCACCTGAGGAGTTCTGGATCAATAAAAACATCAAGGAGGCCTTCCTTGGTCTGCTGAAGTGAGCCTTGGGTCTGCAGCACTGTAATATCTGATCCTAAGAGTTAGCTGCTGTACACAAAAGATTCTGCCCTCTTTAGGATAAGTGAATATAGGGTGATCTTGACCTTGATGGGCAGAAACTGCACGCATCACTAGAAGTCTGGCTGGTTCACTTAGGAGATGAATGAGTGGTATCTGACAATGCCTGGCAACGAAGACTGGGTCCTGGGGTGAGGCTTAGGTGGTGGAGATCTTGCTAAGCATATGTGAGACTCTGGGTTCCATGCTCAGCATCAGGAGACAATGCAGGTGATTATGAAGAAGGTACATCGCAGGCATATATGAAGACATGACAATTGAATCCATTGCTTTGTGCAGTTCATAAACAAGTGTTCTGATGAGTTGTTGGGGTTTTCTTTTGGAAGGTCAGTAAGTTTTCTTTCTGAAGGTCAAAGCCTGGGGACGGAACGAGGGCTTTGTGTATGTTAAGCAGGTACTCTGTTAACGTAGATATAAGCATAGCTCCCTACTGATGCTCTTACTGTCACCCAAGCAGGTGCATTTTACCCACAGTACAATATGCTAATCACCAAAATGAGTTTTAGAAGGTAGCCGAGGAAGATGAGAGACCAAGTCTTGTATACACCTCTCTAAGAACACGGATAGGGATATTTGTGGGAAAAAGGTGTTACTTATAATCCTAGCACTTGGGAGGCAGAGGCAGGAGCATCCTGAGTTCAAGGTCAGCCTGAGCTGCAGATTGAGACACAGAATCAGAAAACAAAACAAAACAAACACAAAAACAAAAGGAGCAGGTCTGAGCATGGGTAATCATTCTTCATGCCTCTTCATGACATGGAGGTGTTAGCATTAGCTGACAGTAGAAATTTTGATACTGTGACCCACCAGACAGGCCTAAGTGAGGAGAGGTGGCTTCAGGAAAAATAGCCTCTAAGTCTCTGGAATGTGACCTAGGCAACTGTTGTCATCATGATCCACAGTGCAGTGGTGTTATCTACAGCGAAGCTAGTGGGGGGCCAATATATTATCATTCAGCTTTGGAAACATTACAAGGTTTACTTTTTAAAAAATTACGTTCACTTTCTCTCTCTCCCCCCATCTCCCTCTCTCTCCATGAATGCATGCTATGGTATGTGTGTTGAGGTCAGGGAAGAACTTGCAGGAGTCAGTTCTCTCCTTCTACCATATGGGTCCCAGGGATGGAACTCAGGTCATCGAGTTTGGTGGCAAGTGCCTTTATTTACTGAGCCATCTCACTGGCCCCAAATTAGTGCTTTTAAAAATCAATTCCAAGCAAGTGAAGCTGGAGGATTAATTCAGATTTTCTTCTAGTTTCATCATCTCCTAAGGTCCCACCAACAAAACCAAAGTACAGTTCTACCAAAGTTCACCCTGGGGAACAAATGAGTTTATTGGGCTTACTTACAGAGATGAGGAGTTACTGACAGGAGTGTGGGTGAGCCCAAAGTAGCCACATTGTAAGGTGTGCGCAGCATGACTGCCCTCTGTGGCTTTGTAGATGGAGTCCTTTTGTAGAAGTTTATTTTTTGTTATGTATAAAATAATTGCTTTGTGCACCGTTGGGTGAGGGGTGCATAGGTCTTGGTGTTTTGTATTGTTTGCAGGTGTTGGGTTTATCTGGGGGGGGGGGTATTTGATTGCTAATGATCTGCATGTGCTATCAGTAGAACACCTGAGGAGTTCTGAATCATGAAAACACTTGAGTGCAGATGTTCAGGGTTCCACTGTTCTGAATGGCATTGGCCACGATAGTGGTTCCTTTCTCAGAGGTCTGGAAGAGTTCACACCCATGAATATGCTTCTGTGTCTTTGTGAGCCTACACAGTAGGTGTACTGCTACAAAAGGCATCTGCAACACGGAGCAGGACATCACACCAGCTAATCTAACACGGAGACAAGGAAGAACAAGAAAAACACCAGGCCTCGAAGAGTCTGTTTTGTTTTGTTTTGTTTTTGCAAACCTGTCCAGATACTGGTGAGGTGAGACAGTCCTGACAAGACACATCTGCTACAGTGATGAGAACTCCACTCCATGAGGGAATGTTTCTTGCAGACAAGATTATCAGCTGTTTTTCATGCAGACAAGATTACTAGTTGTTTTTCCAGCAGACAAGATTACCAGTTGTTTTTCCTGCAGACAAGATTACCAGTTGTTTTTCCTGCAGACAAGATTACCAGTTGTTTTTTTCCTGCAGACAAGATTACCAGTTGTTTTTTCTGCAATCCAGATTCTATCTTAAAACCTGGAAAGTGTTTCCTAAGGGCCAGCACACAGAAACTGTCTTCTAGAACTGGCTGAGGTTGTATCTTGTGTTGGTAGCCAAATTTGGTACTGTAAGAGTCACCCAAAAGGTACTAGTTTTGAAGGCATGAAAGGGTGTTTGGAGAGCAGCTAAGGCTTGGCACTATGAGAGGCCAGGAGAGGCCATGGTGAAGGTGCAGCCTTGGTAGTAGTTGAAGGTCCAGATGAAGGGGTCATGTAAAGAAGCTGAGGCTTGGCACCATGAAGAGAGCCCAGGAGATGCTATTAGTGAAGGTGCAACCTCAGTAGCAGTTGAAGGACCAGATTGAAGGGAAGTTCAGGATTAGCACCATGAAGAGAGCCCAGGAGAAGCTATTGGTAAAAATGGAGCCCAGTTGCAGCAAGGGACCCAGTGTTGTAAAGATGCTAGTACCGTGGGACCACCAAGAACAGCAGCAGCAGTGGATTGGATCCAGCCAGAACCTGGAGGACAAGCTGTGTGTACTGCAGAGGGCAAACCAAACCCTTTGGAGGAGCCCAGAAGATTCTGAGTGAATTCCAGATCATTAGATATTGATAATGTTTTTCTGTTGTCCAAAGACCTTGTGAAAGCTTGATAGATGTTTGGTTTCACTTGGTCCTGTGCATTAGCAATTCTTGGGATTTGTGCCTCTTATAAATTGTTTTGCTGGTGTAGTGTTAAATTGTGTTGTAAAGATAAAGCATTTTTTTTGGATTGGCTTATAAAGAAAAGGGGAATTGTTGTAGAGGTTCTATTTTAGTTATGTATAAAATAATTGTTTTGTGTACTGTTGGGTGAGGGGCTGCCTAGGTTTTGGCATTTTGTACCGTCTCAAGGTGTTGAATTTATCTGGGGAATATCTTATTGCTCATGATCTGCATGTACTATCAGTAGAACACCTGAGGAGTTCTGAATCAATAAAACACCTGAGCTCAGATGCTTGGGGTTCCACTCTCCAAAATGGCACTGGCAGAGGTTTGGCAGGGTTTGCATCAATGAAAGTGCCTCCTTGTCTTCCTTGGTGAGCCGCCACAGTAAGTGAACTACTACAGAGCCACACGGCTTTTAGTTTCCCCGTCCTATATATACTGTAAACTCTTCCTAAGTAAGACCTTGAGACCAACTGCAATGAGGGCAGAATTGTGTACTGGGAATAGCTGGATACTCAGGTGAGGGTCTTCTGCACCCCTTCTCTTAGGGAATGTCAACAGGTCCACAGACCTGTTCCTAGTGGTCTCCTGCTAGCAGGCACAGCTGATCTGATG
This sequence comes from Cricetomys ansorgei, assembly GCA_026225945.1. NCBI lineage: Eukaryota > Metazoa > Chordata > Mammalia > Rodentia > Nesomyidae > Cricetomys > Cricetomys ansorgei. Next base: position 2,301,690 of record JAMJFZ010000736.1, read on the forward strand.
GAGATGGTGGTTGTTTGGCTGGAGGATAGTCCTGTACAACAGTCCCCCAATCAGAAAGGAAGCTGTGCCCTTTATTGGACTCTGTGGGTACTAGAGGCCATGTGTGCTTCATTTAGACATAGTACTTGATCTTTTGAATCAGTTCACACCCTGAAGCAGCATCCTTTGATTGGGGCTTATATCAACAGTTGTGTTTGAAGCTGTCCTGCAAGCTTCAGTGTGTACATTACTGTTAGGATCCTGTAACTTTATGATCTCTATGGATGATTTGGTGGCTTGAAGACTCTGGCAAGGGATAGGGATCTAGCTCCATGGTAGAGTGATTGCTGAGCATGTGTGATCACCAGTATTGAAAGATGTTCGCAAAGGAAGGGAACTTCAGCCAGAAACCCCCCTTGGCATTTAGGGTGAGTTTCCTTCCTGGCAATGGCTACCAGAAACAACCCTTTGGAAAAATATGACCTAGCCCATTCCTAGCCTCTGGTTGAAAAGGAGCACCTTCCCTGTAACTTCAAACAATAGTAACAAAAGCTGAGCACTTCATTCATGGAGGTTCTGGGACTGTCTAGGGCAGTGGCTCTCAACATGTAGGTTGTGACCTCTTTAGGAGTTGAAAAAGACCCTAAAAGACATGGGGGTTGCCTGTGGTATCGTGGAAATGGGTCAAAACCTCACACAGCCACTAGAGGGTGCTAAGTGGCTTCTGCTCCCAGAGTGGAAGAACAACACAGACCCCTTCCCTCCTGCGACACAGACCTGGGTGACCCAAACTCCCCTAGAAAAGGCCAGCAGCAATTGGGATCATTGACTACCTGTTCCCCCAATCCCTGTACCCCCAATAAATTCACTGAGCCCTTGCATTAAAGCAACTTTCAGTCATCTCTCCTTGGCAGTCCCAGGGTAGTTATTTTATCCTGTCCGGCTCTTAGAGCCCCTACTGGATGCCTGGCATGGATCAGAGACCCACGCCGCTTCCTCATTTCCTTCCAGCTGCTCAAGGTGGGAGGGAAATGAGGCCCACCTTGGACAAGTGAGTCCTGCAGTCCAAGGGAGATAGAGAGAGAGTCCAACTGACCCACAGTTGCCTAAGACCATCTGCATTACAATTCATTACAGTAGTAAAATTACAGTTATGAAGTAACAATGAAAATAATTTTATGGTTGGGGGTCCCCACAACATGAGAAACTATTAAAGAGTTGCAGCATTAAGAAGGCTGAGAACTACTGGTCAAGGGTGTTTTCCCCATTTGCAGGTGCATTGGTTTGAGTGAATATGGTCCCCATAGGCTCATATATTTGAATGCCTGGCTCCCAGTTTTTAGAACTGTTTGGGAAGGATTAGGAGGGGTGGCCTTGTTGAAGGAGATATGTCACTGAGGGCAGGCTTTGGGGTTTCAAGTCTCTTGCCATTCCCAATGTGTGCTTGTGTTCTCGTTCTCTCCCTCTCACTCTCGTCCTGCCTCCTGTTTGTGGATCAAGATGTGAGCTCTCAGCTACTGCTTCAGCATCATGCCTGCCTGCCTGCATGATGCTCTGCTCTCTGCCATGATGGTCATGGGCTCTAACCCTCTGTGACTGTGAGCCCCAAATTAAACAATTTCTTTTCTAAGTTGCCTTGGTCATTGTCTTGCTTACTTTTGTATTCTGTGAAGAGACATAATGACCAGGGCAACTTAAGAAGAGTTTACTGGGGCCTTGCTTACAGTTTCAAAGGGTTAGAGTCCCATGATAATCATTGCTTTCTGTTGCTGTATTAAACAGCGACCAAAAGCAACCTTGAGAGGAAAGGGTTTATTTGGTTTACCAGCTATAGTCCATCAACAAGGGAAATCAGGGCAGGAGTTTGAGGCAGGAACCTGAAAGCAAGCAGAGACCATGGAGGAAAACTGCTTACTGGCTTGTTTCCTCTGACTTATTCAGCTACCTTTTTTATACAGTTCATGTCCACTTGCCTAAGGATGGCACTGCCCGAAGGCATCCTACATCTATTAGCAATTAAGAAATGCCCCCAACACATGGCCACAGGCCAATCTGATCTGAGCAAGTCTTCAATTGAGGTTCCCTCTTTCCAGGTGATTCTGGGTTGTATCAAGTGGACAGCTGAAGCAAACCAGGCCAGGATCAAACTCAGGTTCTCATGCTTACGCATCAATCATTTCAGTGACTGAACTAGCATTGTTCCAGCCTCACAATGCATCTTTGCCCCTCTCTGAGCCTATCAGGGGGCCTCCTTGCTGCTGCTGTTTTTCTAGGTTGTGGTGTTGCTGCTCCACTCTCTTTGGCTGAATTTGAGCAAACCATTGTGACCCTTGAGGCTGATCTGTGTCATGTAAGAAATACCCAGTCTATTTGCAGGCTGACAATAATGCCTCTTTTCTTGCAAAAGTCACAAACAATGGGCTCATTGTTAAGGTATTCAATGGGCATTCCATGGTGCCTTGTATCCATAGACATCTAATGTGGTAGAATCTGACCAGTCTCCTTTTAAAAGCCCTCACCAATGGTATGATAAAAGATGGGATCCAGGGTCCCAGTTTGCAAGTACCAAATACTCTATCCTGAAGCAATATCCCTAGCTCCTCAGAAACCTTTAAATGACTTCTGACTCTACTTTCCTCACACACACACTCCAGGCCTACCAACTTTAGTAAGTCAGTTTGGCCATTTGAATACAACTGATCTAGAAGGAGATTGCCCCAGTTTTTAAACTTTTTATAGTAGTCCTGTGGCAGAGCAAGACAGTTCGGAGGTTCCTCCTCCATCTTGTGTTCTTGCTGAGGCCATTTCAGGTTCAAGTAGAATCTGATCTCCTTGATGGAGAATCTCATGGAAAACTACCCAACTCTATTCTACAAACCCACGGTCAAGATGTCCTAGCTCACTTATCTTAGCTTCTGTTAAACTGCTTGCTTGCAGATTGCCTATAACTTTCCCCTGCAGCTGCTGAGTAAGATAGCAAGATGTGATTTTTGCCTTTAAAAGTCCCTTGCCCTAAATGCTCGGTGCTAGACTTAGGTCCCCGAATATCTGAGTGTAGTCACAGCCAGCTGGAATGAAGATTTTCAATTGGCTATAAACTGTGTCTGAGTGGTCAACCCTGGTGAGCTCCCTATAACAATCCAACAAGAGGATGCTGACACCTGAAGATGAATGAAGCTTCAGCACTCCAGGACCTTTTTAGGTTGAGTTGCACTTAGCTCAACAGCCAAGATGGCTTGGGTTTGGCATTGAAAATAAGGAAGAAGCAGCATACCTAGACACAGCACAGAGAGAATTCATAATTATCAAAAACTGGGGCTGGAGAGATGGCTCAGGGGTTAAGAGCACTGGCTACTCTTCCAAAGGTCCCAGGCTCAATTTTCAGCACTCACATGGCAGCTCACACCTGTCTGTAACTCCAGGGAATCCTCTGATACCCTCTCTGCCCTTTGAGGGTACCAGACATGCATGAGACACACAGGCATATATGCAGACAAAGACGCATACACATAAACATTTGATTTTAAGAAAAATAATTAAAAAGAGTTCAAGGCCAATCTGGGATACCTAGAAACAAAGCAAAACAACAGCCTTTAGGAAGTGGGGTCTGGCTAGCAGAAGAAGGTCAATAGGAATGGAACTTTGAAGGTGAGCTACTTCTGGTTCAGGCCTCTTTGTCCCACTTTTCTAGCTTCCATCACATGAATAAACCCAGGCTCACACTTCCACAGTCACAGACTGAGCCTCTCTGCCTGCTTTCCCTGCCATGCCGGACTAAACTCTCTCTGAAATCATGAGCCAAAAACATGGCATCAATGCTCCTAGTTTTATATGTTGCTGGGGTTCCAACCGAGGGCTTTCTGTATGCTAGTCAAGTTTTCTACCAACGGAGTCACATTCCATTTGTAAGCTTGCCACTTTTGATTTCAACTTCCTCTTTGTCCCGTCTGCCCTCCAGATTTATTTTATCTCAGCTGTTCATGTGAAGGAATGGTTACTGGATTTTATACAGAATTTCTGTGTATTTGTAGTTGAGGGCTTCTAAGTTGTCATGCAGCAGATACAGTCTCCTTGGTTATGCCTTCTTTCAAATATAGTCCTCAAACTCCTAGCTTCTGTTGACTCAGTTGTTGTTCCTCCCCCCCCTCCCCCTCCTCCCTCCTCCTCCTCGGTGCTCCTCCTCCTCCCCCCTCCCCCTCAACCCTCATCCTCCTCCCTGCTCCTCCTCCTCCTCCCGCTCTCCCGCTCCTTCTTCGTTACATCCTTACATCCTCAGCACTAACTCACAGCTTCTCTCTTGACATAAATCCACCTTCAGCTCCTTTTGTCGTCTGTTGTACAGCACTGTGGTGGTCTGAATGAGCATGAGCATGGCCCCCACAGGTTATAGATTTGAATGCTTAGTCATCAGGGAATGGCACTATTTGAAAGGGATTGGGGGAATGGCCTTGTTGAATGAAATGAGTCACTAGAGGTGGACTTTGAGGTTTCAAAAGCCCATGTCAGGCCCATTCTCTCTCTGTCTCTGTCTCTGTCTCTGTCTCTCTCTTCTGCCTGTGAATCTGAATGTAGAACTCTCAGCTACTTCTCTGCATACTACTGTGCTCCCTGCCATGCTGACAATGGACTAAACCTCTAAAACTGCAAGCAAGCCCCGATTAAATGCTTTCTTATATAGGAATTGCTGTGGTCGTGGTGTCTCTTCCCAACCATAGAACACTGACTACTAAGACAAGCACCATCCTCCAGCAAAGCAGCCATCTCTATCAGATCGGCTGTGCCTGCTTTCAGGAGACCACCAGGCCTGTAGACTGTTGACAGAATGAATGAAAAAAAAAAAAAGAAATAAAAAGGAAGGACAAGATTGCTTCTAGGTATGGTGGTGGAGAAGGTTTATTGTGGACATGAGGGACAGCATAGCCAGAGGCATCTGGAAGGGTCCAGAGTGAACATGACCCTGAACCAGGCCATGTGAGAAGAGGGGAGAGGGGAGGAAGCCAAAATAAAAAAAAAACAAGGCTAGGTAACAAAAAATGGCTGAATTATACAGGGAAGAGCAGTCCAGCAACCTGGGCTGGAGGGTTCAGGTAGGGGGCAGGGTATGCCAGCCAGGATGACTCTGTAACAGGTAGTGGGTGAGGGATGCTGGGAAAACTTTGCATCCAGGTCTGCTTTGATATGTTAATAGGGACCTCAGCCATATCCCAGGATTGAGACCTAACATACTTTCTGAGGAGGGTACAGAGGGTCATTGGACCCTCACCTCAGTACCTGGCTATTCTCCTTAGCCATTTGCTGTAGCAGTAAGCTACAATCTTTTACCCTCAATTTAGGGAAAGACAAAGGAAGGATAGAAAGAAATTTCCACTGCTTTTGCAAGCAGCCTTGATATAGAATGAGAGAAAGGTAGAAATCTTCACAGCCTCTTTCAGGCTGCCCTAAGCTTGGAGAGGACTAGCTGACAGTGAGTCAGACTAGCGTCTCAGCTCACGGTCTGTAAACTCAATCTCTCCAACCTTTGTTCTTTTAGGAATTAACACACTAAGGACAACCCAACCAATGAACCACCAACCATTACCCACCCTGAGTCTCGGACCTTTTATACCCTAAGCCAAAATTTCCCATAAACCCATGGGCATACAATTCCAAAAATAAGCTACAGGTGCCAAAACAACTGCACCTAGCCAAATCATAGCCACCTGCATCAAGCATTCTAAATCCAATTCATAAACAACTACCACACCTGAGGTGCAAACACAAACTGAAACCAAATGCCATTTTTCGTTTTTAAAGAAACCAAAATAGTAGAAAGTTCTTCAAAGTGTTCCACTGCAATTTGCACGAAATTCTGCCCTTGTCACATGTGGCCTTAGGGTCTTGGGGAAGGACTAGTGTGCATAGGCTGAGGAAGGTGAGAAAGGGGCTCTATTTGACTTATGTGGTTGTGGGGAAGCCATTATCCATGCTGGATGAAGACTTTCCAGTGCAGCTGTTTTGCGGTCCTCCGCATCCTTGTTTGGAACCCCTCACCCATGGTCTATAAGAGTAAGCTCCTTCTCCAGCACCATGCCTGCCTGAGTACTGCCATGCTTCCTGCCATGACGATAACGGACTAAACCTCTGAAATTATAAGCAAGTCCTAATTAAGTGCTTTCTTTTATAAGACTTGCCATGGCCATAATGTCTCTTCACAGCGATAAAACACCGACTAAGACACCTAAAGACTCCACAGCCTTCAAAATAGTGCCACAAGCTGAAGACCAAGCATCCAAACATGAACCAGCAGGGGACATTCCAGACTGCAACCATAAGAAGCACTCTGACAATGGGCTAGGACGATTTAGGAGGAATTATGGGTGAAGCAGGCTAGAGCTTGGTGGGAATAGAGCCAGTGAGTGGTACATGAATTCTTTGGAATTATGTACCTAGTCTTTCTAGAGAGATAAGAAGGATATAACAGGTTGGGAATGACTGACTACAGGTAAAGAAGCAGAGAGCATCAACTACAACACATACGCTAAATCATGCATGTGGAAGTCAGAGGACAACTACACAATGTCAGCTCTCTCCTTTCACCATGCATGAAATGTAGTGGTACTTTGCCAAGGAGTCTGTCCCGTGCAGCCTTCCTTATGATTAGACACCACTTGGAATTCTAGGCACAGCTTAGGATGTAAAAGAGGCAGTGGCCAGTTGGAGAGATGGTGGGATAGAAATAATACTTGTTGGTTCAGTGCTCTCAGATAGATGTTCGTCCAGTTCTCTAGATTTCAGACAGATAAGGATAATCAAAAAGGGCTGTGGATATTTCTCTCTCTCTCCTTTCTACCTTTTAAAAGCTAGAGGGTGAAAAACACAGTGGGAATCTGTAAAGTGGTACTCCAGTGTAGGGCAAGAAAACGGCTTTCAGAATAGGAGTCCTCTGGTGAGGTAGAGCCTGCCAACAGGACCCTAGAGCTCACCAAGCTTACTCTAGAACTCCCTCTATTGGATTAAACCTCTCCCTGTAGCCCTTCTCCACCTTTGCTCATGCCTTGCAAACCCTTCAACCTGTCTCCCTCCCTGTGAGCTGATGTTTGGAACACCCCTCCATTCCCCAGGGCTACATCCCTCCCCCTCCCCCATCCCAGATACACTCCTGCTCCCTCTCTTGCAGGCAATCAGATCGTTCATCTGGACACATGTCATGCTTTTCCTGAATACGGGCGATGTCCTGACTGGGGCTGCAAAGTACTCTGCCGGTACCACATGGCAGAGGGGCGGTCACTAGGACCCGGACTCCTCCAAACCTCTAAGGCCAACACCCTCCAAATAGACACCAAAGTCCCGTGGGACGATAGATGGGCCACTGGGGCCCAGGGTGTATTTTATAATGGAATAATGGAAATTATTTTTGTTTTTTATACTGGAAAACGACCTAGCCCCTTGAAACTTCGGACACCCGTAGCCACAGTTGATGCTCACCGCCAGCTGGCTCCCCTAATCACTTTGGCCATCCAGGTGTCTTCGGACATCAAACGCTCTGAACAAATCCTACACTCCTGATTACAAGACGAAACAAACCCAACCTCCCCAGCCAGCCCCTTTGATACACTCTCATGGCTGAACCCTCACTTGGGTCGAGGTCATCTAACAAGCTTCCTTCTGGACTTCCCTGACTCCTCCTTTCATGTGGCCCATTGCTTTCTCTGTGCCTCTCTCCAGCACCCTCCCCCACCCACAGTCCCTCTCCCCCAGGACGCCCCAGTTGCCAATACCCCACCACCCACTACCAACCCCTGTCCCCAGCTGTCAAAACTCCCCTTTGGGAACCAGAAATGAGTTCCCTCAACTCTTCCACACCAGTCCCAAAAGTTCATTACCAACCATCCCATTCACCATTTAACAAAACAAAAACTTCCCCAATCATCCATGTTCTCAAAGCCCACCTGGGCACCCCGAGAAGGCCATTCTGGTGCAGTGGGAGCCTCTCAAATTGCATTCTTCCAGTGCAACTGGACCCTGTTTTCTGGTTGCAGTCATCCCCAACCGACCTTATATAGCCAATCTGAATTCTGCTAGTTCCTCTCAAGAACTCGGTTTCCTGAGACTGCCTTTTTGCCTATTATGGTGGGTATAAGTCTGGCCACTGTGTTAATTGGTACAGCTTTCACTGGCAGTGCTTCGGGTTATTCTATCCTCACAGCTGAAGACTTCAAGGCCAAATTACAACTCTATCTAGACTCCACAGCCTAGAGCAGGTCCTTTCAATCCCCACTGTATATGTTGTTTTTGGTTTGTTTGCTTCCCTAGAAATCAACACCATTATTCTCCAGCCACCTTTTAAACCTCTCTAAATCACGTCTGAAAGCATGTGTGTTTTACCCAGAGAATGTTAATTGAGCACTTACTGAGTTCAGAGCAGAATGAGCTGGGATACAAACATGGATGCCTGCCTTTGGTAGTTTAGAAGAGACAATTAGGAATGTCCCAAGATAACTAATGCTAATTGACCGGAGATAAATTTCATAAAACCAGGATTTTTTTTTAATCTATCAGATATTTTCTTAACAATCTAGGGCTAGACATGGTGATAGTAAACCTGTACTTTTAAAGAGAAAGGCCATGCTCACTATTGTCTGATGAAAACAAGCTGTATTTTGGGGTGCACCCAGGACTGGCCAGTCCAGCTGGCTCTCCCTAATTTGGGATTTTTAGAGAGGAGCCCCTGCTATCTTCTTGTGGTCCATTTTATGGGAGAGAAAGTATTTACAGGGGCAAAGTTGTTGGCTGTTAGACATTGCTAGAAAAGTACAATGAAAGAGAAAGGACAAAATCACTGGGTAGCAAGTTTAGCGCAGGTGTTAATCCCAAATCGGTCAAGGAAAAAACCCAGTGCCTCAAAGTTTGATTGAATTTTAAGCAAGCTTTTAATACTGGCCAGTGATGGTGAAAGCTGGCCAGGACCACATGGTGCCCCTCCCCCATCTCTCCATGATGGCCAGGACCAAATGGGGACTCGTCCATGATGACCATGAGCTGTAGCTCATGCAGGTTTTAAAAGGCAGATCCCATGAGGCTATGTGTTTCCTATCAGGCCCAATCAGGGCAAGCACACATCTTGGTCATCTCCTGCATACCTGTTTTCTGTCTGGGTAGTCCCACCTCCTACCTGGATATCTCCTGCCCATATCCAATCTGGGGCAAGCATATTTCCTGTGTCTTTAATTAAGTTTGAACCCCGACTTACACAGGTTGTAAAACGTGTTTTGCTGGTTACATCAGATCTTAAGAAACAGGAACTTATTCTTAACTACAAATAGAAACTTTTACTTGTAAGCTCTTTGCCACAGGACAACTGCAAACAGAAACCTAAACTTGCAAGGTATGTTGTTCCTGTTTTGATTTCACAATGGTGAATGTCCTTAATCCCAGTATTAAGGAGGCAGAGGCAGAGGCAGGAGGATCTCTGTGAGTTCAAGGCCTGCCAGGACTGTAGCTGTGAATACTGAGAAATACTGTTTCAAAACCAAACCTACAAACATTCTTAAGATAACAACAGTAACTGCAAGGTCCTAAGAGTCCTAAATAATTACAGACGCAAAAGTCACCGGGAAAAGCCTGGAGACAAGACAGGTGAGATGAATGAGATCAGAGGATTGGAGCATAGTTCAGTTGGTAAAGTGTTGGCCATACAAGCAGGGAGACCTGAGTTCAATAGAAAAAGAAACTAAAAATGCTGTTTCTAATTGTTTTTCTAATTGCAGGACTGGGAAAGTGGGGACAGTAAAATCCCTGGGGCACCACAGTCAGCAGGCCTAGCCTAATTAGGTGAGTCCCAGGCCAGTGAGAGATCTTGTCCCAAAACAAAAACAAAGTGGTTGACACCTGCGGAGGAATTTACAAGTGAGGTTGTCCTTTGGCCTGACTGTTTCAGGGACTTGAGGTCTGACTCATCCTACTCGTGCTGTGCGCGTGTGGCCGCTCCCTGGCCCCAGGGATGATGCTTCTTGGAGCTGGGTGTATCTGACCTGGGAATCCTGAGAAACTGAGTCAGGCCTCTGTCTAGAATGTGCTGGGATGAAGTTACTTTTGTCATGCTGGTACTCATCCATCTAGAACAAGGAAAGTTTGTATTCGTCCAGGGATCTCTCATCTAAGGAGAAGGAAAGGAAAATGAACACCGTCCAAATGTAGGAAATTTGCTGGGCCCCGTATATGTTAGCAAGAGAGCAAAGTAAGGGCTGGGATGATAGCTCAGTGGGTAAAGTACTTGCTATGCAAATATGAGGCTGTGAGTTCAGATCTCTAGAACCCACATAAAAGCCCGGTGTGATGGCCTACATCTGTGATCCCAGTTCTGGTGAACTGGTGGCTCTGGGGCACTTGCTGGGCAGCCACTCTAGTACAAAATGAAAGCTCCACGTTCAGTGAGAGATCACGTCTCTGAAACATAAGAAAAGGAGTGATTGAAGAAAACCTCTGATGTTGATCTCTCGCCTCCGCACACCACCTGTGCATACACCACACACACACATACGCATACTTGCCACACATACACACCTGCATGCCACACACACAAACTAAATAAATAATAACCAAGACAGATCAAAGCAATTGGGTACCAAGCTGAGTCAGAGTGACCAAAGCTATAATATGTCACTGTGTTCTTCCCAAGGTCTTAAAGGCTGTGCTTAGCGGAGTAGGGCTTTTGGAGGCTGCCTGAGAGTCACCCCAGAAACCCCAGCCATGGTGAAGTGAGTACTTAATTTCTAAGCCATCATCTCTTCTGCTTGTTATCTGGAATGGGAAATCTTCCCAGATAAATCGCTTGGTGCTTACTAGTCCCAGGACCAATGTTAACACAGCCAATTGTAGCTCTAGTGTAATTGAAGAGTTTCCAATGACTGGTTGCAGTGGGACTTGTTTTAGTTAGTTTTCTATTGCTGTTATAAAACACCATGACCAAAATCAGCTGGGAAGAAATGGGTTTATTTTAGCTTACATGTCAAGATTACAGCTTATCATGGAGGAAAGTCAGGGTAAGAATTCTAGGCAGGGACCTAGAGATAGGAATCAAAGGAGAGACTATGGAGGTGTGCTGCTTCCTGGCTTGCCCCTCCTGGCTTGCTGAGTTTGTTTTTTTATATGCCCTAGAATCTCCTGCCTAGGGATAGCAACCACCCATAATAGACTGGGCTCTCCCATACCAATCATTAATCAAGAAAATACCTCAGAACCTTGCCTACAGCCCAATCTTATGGAGGCATTTTCTCAATTGCCAGTTCCCTCTGTTGTGAGGTATCCACCACAGGTGACAACTTCGACAAGGGTCTAAGCTAATCGACTACACTGCGTGTTGGGGAGCCTAGTCCCAAGCCTTTCTCAGGTTGAGCTTTTAAGCACAAAAACCATACCTTGGGTTGACACACCTTAGATAGCAAAAACCCCAAAGCAAAGTTAGTACATTTAGGGACTTTCCAAAAACTATGGACTTTGATGGATTGGGTCTTTGTTCTTGTTTTGGCTAGTGGTGCTGTCTACATGTTGGGTTCTATGGTGTGAATGGCACTTTCATCAGCTGTGCAAAGGTCTGGGGGCCCGTAACACCTCCTCACAGATAACTCTAGCTTGTGTCAAGTTGACAAAAATCTAGCCAGCACAGGAATAAAAGAAGAGCAAGACGCTAGGAGATGAATGAAAGGAGAGCAAGACGCTAGGAGATGGGGATTCATTTTCTCCTGGGCCTTGGGGAAGTTTGGAGAAGGGGAAAATGGAAAATGGTTGTGCATGTATGTAGGTAAGGGCATATGCACCCAGGAGGGCAGAAAGGGCAGAGAAGAGAAAAAGTCTGAGTGAGGCTTGAGACGCGCTTCTTGCCAGCAAGGGAGCCAGTGCGCCAGTGCCATTGCCTCCCTCAACCAGCCTGTCTATGGATGCTTTTTCTCTTTCTTCGCATTCACTTGGCTCCCAAGGGATAGATTCACTTAATGACCATGAAATGGTTTAGAGCCCTTGGAGAATGGAGTGAAAAACATAAATACAGCATGTGGTACATTTTTCTGAACAAAGAGTTGCAGTAATAAACGGCCCTCAAATACTGAATAGGAAACATAAAATATTTAATTTTAAAAAGCATTCTAGTAATAAGTGAAACTAAATAAAAGGCACAGTCAAATTATGCAAGTAGCGCGCGCACACACACACACACACACACACACACACACACACGCACAATCTATGAGGGCTGGAGAAGCTAGTGAGGGACCTTAAAGACAAATAGTATGGAATCTGACTCAAAATGCTCTTCTCTCATATGCATAATTGAGCATGCTGTTCATGTTCAAGTTTCTTGCAAACTGAAATGAGGAGAGCAAATTAAACTTTAAATAATGATGCTTTTAAAAGGCACGTGGAGCTTTATAAAAAAAATAGAAATGAAAACCAATTACAGTTTTAGCATGACCTTTGGTTTGTGGGTGGATGAGTGTTTGTGTGGGTGCAGGTGTGTGGGAGTGCATGTAACATGTGTTACACGTGAAGACCAGAGGTCAGTCTTGGGTGCCATTTCTCAAGAACCATCTTCCCGTTATTCTGCTGTCAGTGGTTTTGCTTATTACATTTATTGATTTAGTTATTTGGGGGTGTGCTTGCACACCACACTGCAAGCATGGAAGTCAGAGGACAACCTGAGGTGTCCTTTCTCTCCTTCCCACACAAAGGTTTTGGAGACCGAGCTCAAGTCATCAGGCCTGTTGGCAAGCATCTACTGAGCCATCTTGCAAACCTTCACATTGTTTGATAAGACAGATTCTTTGCCTCCTCCAGTCTGGGATTGCAAGCCCATACCACCATGCCTGGAAGTTTTACATGGATTCTGGGGGTGGAACTCACATTTTCATACTTGTATGACAAGCACATTACTACATGAACCATCTCCCCAGCCCCTAGCATGACCTTTTAACTTACAGATCTTGTCATTCTTAGCTGGAAAATCTTCTTTTTCCTTCTTGACCCTGTTCAAACCCTACTGGGCTTCCACGGAGCTGGCTTAAGTGACCTCCTTCTCCAAGGATACCTGTAGCTACTACTTGTTTTGGCACTTAAGAATAATAGCTACCACTTAGTGAGCATCTATTATATGCCAAGTCCTTAAGAAAATCTTCAAGGGCAATTACTTCACTAAACACAATAATCCTTAAATTAGAACTATCACAGGGACAACTTATATTAAAGGAAGAGGAGAAAGAGGAGGAGTACAGATGGAAATATTAATAACTCAGACGAGTTCATTCAGGGAACAGGACACAATCACAGTGTGTAAGCCCGAGCTATTGCAGAGGTTCAAGTCTCTCTCATGAACTGACCCCAGAGCATGTGGCATCTAGGTATTTTATTGAGGAAAAGCACCACCCACTGATACAAAGGTCTTAATCGCTTAATGAAGAGAACTTCCACGTCAGCTGGCCAACCTGATGCTGTTTTATAGGCAAAGTCAAGAGCCCAGGCAAGGTATTCCTTGACAGGTGCTTAAGCTGAGGGAGAAGACCGTAAACTTCCTCCATTTTGGCAATAATATAATTGGGCGCTTTCAACACAAAGATCTCAGGTGGCAAAGTCAAATCTGAACAAACTAACCCATGGGTATTTGAGTAGACAATTGTCGATGCTCCAAACTAGTATTCTTCCGCATACAAGAAGGCAGCAGCCATCCGCACCCAAAAAGCTGGTTCCAACAGCTAAGGAAGGTGACCTTCTGGCAGTGGCTTAGCTGCCAGATACAGCAGCTGTTCACAATTCACATTACTGTATAGAAGTGCATGTAGTTTTATAACATTTGAGAATAAGTTTAAATATTTCATTACAGAGGAGGAGGAGGAGGAGGAAGAAGAGGAGGATGTTATCAAATCAGTGATGCTGGACTCTTATTGATCACAGCTAATTTTTCAGCCCCAGCGAACCAGCATCTATGGCTCCAGTAAAGCAAAGGTTTCTCTTCCAGATTCTTAATCAAAAACATCACACGAACAGCTCAGATAGTCTTGCTCCTCTCTGAAACTTCATAATCCAGGCTTCGATCCCCTACATTTCACTCAGCATTGTCTTTTAAGTTCCCACAACAGCTCATTGAGCAATGAGCACTCAATGGGTTTTCTAGCCCAAAGCTCCAAAATCATCTATCTTCCTCCCAGAAAACAATCCAAGGCATAAAAGCCATATGGTGAGGCCCACCACTGAAGCATGCAACTCTCTAGTGCCGATTTCTGGCCCAGTTTGCTTTCTGTTGCTGTGATAAACACCACGACCAAAAGCAACTTGGGGAGGGAAGGGTTTATTTAATTTTACACATTATAGTCCACCATGAAGGGAAGACAGGGCAGGAGCTGAAGCAGACACCAAAGAGGAATGCTTCTTACTGGCTTGCTTTCAGGTCACATTCAGCGGCCTTTCTTACATCACCCAGGGCCATCTGCCTAGGGGTGGCATCATTCATGGCAGGCTAGGCCCTCCTCCATCCATTAGCAGTCAAGAAAATGCTTCACAGATATGTCCACTGGCCAATCTGATGGAGACAATTCCTCAGATGAGGTTCCCTCTTCCCAGATGCCTGTAACATGTGTGGCACATGCCTGTAAACCCAACACTCAGTGGGTAGAGGCAGGAAGATCAGGAGTTAGGGTCATCCTTAGGTACTGTATTTAATCAAGGTTCACTAGAGTAACAGAACTTATAGAATGAACCTCTCTCTATATATAGAAAGAGGGTTTATTAAAATGACTTACAGGCTGTGGTCCAATATATCAAACAATGGCTGCCTATGAACAGAAGGTCCAAGGACCCAGTAGTTGTTCAGTCCACAAGGCTGGATGTCTCAGCTGGTCTTCAGTATATGCTGGAATCCTGAAGAAGTGGGCTCTAATGCCACTGAAAGAATGGACTTGCTCTTGAGGAGAGAGCAAACAGGCAAAGAACAAAAGCTTCCTTCTTCCATGTCCTTACACAGGTTTCCAGCAGAAGGCATGGCCCAGATTAGAGGTGGAAATCTGGGCTAGAGAGATGGCTCAGCAGTTAAGAATATCACTGCTCCTTCAGAGATCATGAGTTGAGTTCCCAGCAATCACATGGTGGCTCACAATTATAATGGGATCAGATGCCCTCTTCTGGTATGCAGGTGTACATAAAGATAGACCACTCATATAAATAAATCTTTTTTTTTAAAAAAAAAAAATCTGGATTAAAGGTCTGTATTCCCACCTCAAATATCTTTATTAGAAGTGGACTTTCAAATTAAATAAAAAGTCTCTCACAAATGTATCCCTCCAGTTTTGGGATTTTAGTTTATTCCAGATGTAGTCAAGTTGACAACCAAGAATAGCCATCACTAAATACTAAGTTCAATGCTAGCCTCAAAGACAAGAAGCCTTGTCTTAAAACAAGAAAAAAAATTCCCCTTGGAGCTTTAAAATCATTTAAATAAGGTTGGGGGCACAGCTCAGTGGTAGAACATGCACTTAGTCTGTACAAGGCCCCAGCACAAAGAGAGATAGACAAATGAATTTTATGTTATTAAATTTTAATACCCACCCATGAAGAAAACTTCTTTTTCCAGTAGAAGAAACCACCCACAGAAAACCACAACCAATCACGCAGAGTTGTGGAGCCTGGTCTTAGTGGACACATCTACAAAACTCTCCCACATATAAGGCTCAGGAAACATTGAGGAAGAAGGGGCAGAAAGACTGTAAGGTCCAGGGGATCAGGGACTTTGTGGTGAGAATGTGCCTCCTACTAATACCAGAAGCTACACTCATAAGTCTCACTAGTGTGACTGCCCAAATGCCGAACAAGATGACACCAATGAACATGGGAAACTGGACTGGGAAAAGCCCATGAGGTCTCAACCCTACACAAAGTAGTATAGGCAACTGAATAAAGTTGAGAATGGGGGAGGGAGCTCTCCCCAGGGAAGAACAGATCAACTGGCTGTCCAGTGCCAGTCAGCCCTAAAAACGTACAGAGGTAGCATTATATGGCCTGAAAAAGGTTATATTTAGGAGAATATATGTGTGTACATATATGCATGCAATAAAAATTAGTGAAAAAAAGAGGCCGTGAGTTTGAAGAGAGTGGGTACGGTATATGGGAGGGTTTAGAGGGAGGGAGGGGGAGGAAGAGATGTTGTAGCTAAATTCCCATCTCAAAAATAAAAAATAAAAAAATTTCAAATTACATTTGAAATTGTTTTTTGAATGGTCAACTAATATTTGTCTCAAAGTAGTGCAGACTGGGCCATTGCACAGGTCAGCTTTTTGTAGGTTACATATACGATGTTATTTGATTTTAATGAAGAACCCACTTTTGCTTAGTCCTGGGAGGCTTGGGCACTACTGTATAGAGGTTAATATTGCAAGTCACACAGCTTCTCAGAGAATCAAGGCATCCCTTTGAGGAGTCAATGAGTGTGGATTTTTGACAATACTCACTCAGATGACAGACTCAATTACCAGGCATTTTCTGTAGTCAAAGTGCTTTTTATGTCCTTCTTTCTTCTCAAATACTTACATACTGCTCCTTTTGAGACAGTGTCTTACTCATCAGAGTCCCAGAACAGTACTGGGTACATAGTAGGTGGTTAGTAAGTGTCTGATGTGTGCATGGAATGTTCTGTCCTGCACTGCATGGCATGACATTAAGAAGAGATTGGAGCCAGCTCTTTAGTTCCCATCACTTTTGTTCCTGGGGGTATGTCTATGTCTGTGTTCTGTTTCTGTTCTTTGTGGGGCTGAGTTTCTGTCAAATATGGTTGACAAAGTGACATTGAAATTGGGGCTGATTTGGGCTGGCAGAATTGCTCAGTGGATAAAGGCACCTGCTGCCAAGCATGATGACTTGAGTTTGATCCCAGAGACACACATATGTAGCTACACACCTACTGTGGTAGCTCAGCTAGCAGGACAAGGAGGTGCTTTCATAAGTACAAATCCTGCCGGATAGCAGCAGAGGGAACCACCATCATGGCGTCATACTGGACAGTGGAACCCTGAGCATCTGAGCTCAGGTGTTTTTATTGAGTCAAAACTCCTCAGGTGTTCTACTGATAGCACATGCAGATCATGAGCAATACAAAAAGCCAAGACCTAGGGAGCCTCTCACCCAACAGTGCACAAAACAATTATTTTATACATAAGTAAAAATAAATTTCCACAACACACATGGTAGAAGGAAACAATCCATTCCTATAAATCATCTTCTAAATTTCACGCTTACACATACACACACACACACAGTGAAACAAAGAGAGAGAAACAGACATATATACATAATTAAAAATAATGAAAGTAAATCTTTAAAAAATAATAAACTGTGTGATGGCACACACCTTTAATCCCAGCACACAGGAAACAGGGGCAGGTATATCTCCCCTTGTCAGATAGTCACTGCTATCCTCCCCTATTTCAATCAAATGACCAAGCTTATATTGCCGACAGTGGGAAGAATTCTATCATGAACCAGCCCCCTGATCTAATACACTGAGATACAGGGCACTCAGGAAACATTCTTGTCCTTGCCAAAAGATTCTAAACATGGGGAAACAGACTAAATTCATTGACATTATGCAAAATAGATCATCTTGACTTTTAAAAAGTGTCACTGTTGGTACTGGGGACATGGTTCACTCTGTAAAGTACTTGCTGCACAACATGAGGATGTGAGTTCAGATCCCCAGGTAAGAGCATCACCAGGTAATCCCAGTACTGGGGAAACAGAGACAGGAAGATCCATGGGCCTCAACAGCCAGATAGTCTTATTGAATCAGTGAGGTTCAGGTTCAATATGAAACTCTAGTCTCAAAAACCATGGTGGAGAGGAATGGAGGAAGACACATGATGTCGACCTCTGGCCTCCACATGTATGTGCACACATATGCACACATGAATATGTACATACTATGCATACAAATGTCAGTGTCATGAAAGGTTAAAAAAAAGTTCAGAGATTCTGTTTAAAAGAAAGAAAAATGGCTGGGACTTGTGGTGCATGCCTTTAATCCCAGTACTAGGAAGGCAGACGCCAGCCTGATCTACATCATGAGTTCCAGGACAGGACAGCTAAGCTACATAGTGAAAACCTATCTCGAGAGGAAGGAAGGAAGAAAGGAAGGAAGGAAGGGAGGGAGGGAGGGAAGAAGGGAGGGAGGAAGGAAGGGAGAGGTAGGAAGGGAGGGAATAAGAGAGAGAAAGAAAGAAAAGAAACGAAGAATGGAAAGAAGGAAAGGAAGGAAGGCGGAAAGAAGGAAAAATGGAGAAAGAGAGGAAAAGAAAAAGATGAAAGAAACTGACACTTTCGAGTAAGATGGCAGATTAGAAATTCTCTCTGAATGGCTTTGCATGTAACAGGAATCAAGATAACAAAGGTCAGACTATATTCCAAGAGCATCTACAATCAAAGAAATGAAAGGGAAGCTTACAAGGAGAAGCAATGAAAGATAATTCAGTAAGAAGCAGGAAGAGGTCTGCAACTCAAGCCCCACTTCCCCTGGGAACAGGGGAACTCAACGCCACAACATGACCTAAACCTGGAGAGTGCAGGCAGCCCGAAGGATGGCAGCTTGGCCAGCCCTCCTAGCTGTAGGAGAAACTTATCTCTCAAGCCTTAAATCGGAAGCAGGGATTTGGTGTAATGGTTATCAATTGAGAATTCCATTGCATAGTTCCCTTCGAGTGCTGAATCCAGGAGTCATCTTGAGAGGAAGCCTTTTGTTTGAGACTGAGCTACGCTGGAGACCTGAAAACAAAGAACAAGAACAATCACAAGTCCTGGAGCCTGGGGATACTTGTGTGGTGATTAGTAGTGTCAATCTGACAGGGTGTAGAATAATAACCTAGGGCAAAAGCCTCTGTGTCCACAGGAGCTATTATCTAGATTAGGTTAATTGAGGTGCGAAGACCCACTCTAAAGGTAGATGGTATCGGTCCACAGGCTGGGGTCTGGAATTGCATAAAAAAAGAGGAAGCCAGACTCCTGCTGTCTGCCTCCTGACTTCAGATAAAGTGTGACTGGCTTCCTCATGTTCCTGCTGCTACAAGTTCCCCAACGAGCTGGACTGCATCCACATGAGCTAAAATAGAACCTTCTTCCATTCAGTTTGCTTCTTGTCATGTCAGTTTGTAAATTAATTAACATATCCTGCCGCCGTGTCTGGGAGAGGTACAGGCAGCACAGGAGGGGATGGTCAGACCTGGACCAGGTGAGAAGGTCAAGCACTAGGGAGGGTGCAGTGGACAGAGTCCCCATTTCGGATGATTGTAAGTGAAGCCCACATGGAGCCTCGGGCTGTCTCTCTGTCACAATGTGTGCTAGGTGAGGTCTGAGCACCAAAATCAAGTCAAGTTGAGTCCTTGGCTTCTCCCCTTCAGTACAAAACTTCATGCTCTGTTTACTCTCCCCACCCTGGCTCTCTGTTGCTGTCCAGGTGAGTAGTTTTCTCCTGTAAATGGTATGAGGTATTGCACCCTCAAGAGAAGGTCGCTCATTAAGACCTTTGCATAAAAGTCAGAGATCCATCCCAACGGTGGCACAGGTGTCATCAGAGACATAAGAGAAACGAGGCACTATGACACCTCCAAAAGTTTGTAATTCTCCAGTAACTGAATCCAAAGATATCAGAGTGGATGAAATGCTAGACAGATTTTAGTGTCTCCAGAAGGCTAGAAAATGGCTAAATTCCTAGTCACATATGACCTACCAAACCAAACTGAGAAGGTATAAAAATACCTACTCAGACCAATAATGAACAGAGACATAATAATAACAACAACAACAGCAGCAGCTTCCTGTCAAGGAAAAGCCCCAGACCCAATAGATTCACTGCATAATTTTATCAAACTTTAAAGAACACCAATTTTCGTCAAACTATTCTACGAGACAGGAAAGTAAACAACGCTTCTAGGGGCTGGAGGTGCAGTTGAGTTGCCTAGAGTACAGAACAGCCTGGGTTCCATCCCTAGTATCTGGGAGGCAGAGGTAGGAGGATCAGAAGTTCCAGGTTCTCAACCTTCCTAATGCTGCAACCCTTTAATATGGTTCCTTGTGTTGTGGTGACCGCAACCACATAATTATTTTTGCTGCTACTTCCTATCTCCACTTTCAAATGGTGTGATCCATTTTAATGATCGTATGTATTAATTTATTTTATGCCCCTGCCTCTTCTCATTTTGCTTCCTGCCCTACTACATATCTCTGCTATGATGTTCTGCCTAATAAATCTTCCTTCCACATCTCCAACATCATCACACTGGGGCCTCGGGTTTCAAATTTTAGGAGGGAAAACATTGAAATTATAACAGTAAAGTAAATATGGTTTTTCTTATTCTTTCAATGTCTTTTAAAAACTGGGATGAGAAAAGATATAAAGTACAAACCATTCGAATAACAAAAACAGCTATAGCAATACGGCAGTGAGAGAGAGAGAGAGAGAAAGAGAGATGTCACAGGCTAGGAGTCTTGGTCCAACCCTGTAATGCCAGGACTTGGGAGACTGAAGTACAGAACAACAAATTTAAGGTCAGCGTGGACTACATAGCAAGATCAAGGCCAGCTTGAAACAAACAAACAAACAAACAAACCAGAATAGAACATAGCAGCTGGCCAGACGGCTCGGCAGGTAAGGGTTCTTGCCATCAAGTATGACAACGTGAGTTCGAGCCCCGGAATTCAAATGGTTGAAGGAGAGAACTGTCTCCCACAAGTTGTCCTCTGATCTCCACACGCATTCAGGGGCAAACAGATACCATACCCTCCCCCAATTCACACGCAAAGTAAATAAACATAAAAAATAGAGAAAACAAAAACAACACTAAGCAAAAACCACTCAGTTTCGGCAGATGTCAACCGAGTGTTGTTTTCAGGTAGTTGTTTTTCCCCCAGCACTAACTGCAGTGGGGGTTTGGGGTCCAAGCTCAGAATCACACAACATGACCGAGAGAGTGACTTCTTTCAGACTGAGGGATGAAGAGTTCCCTATGCAGACGAGAGGAATCCAGTCAACCAGAAACGGAACCAACTGACCATGGGCCATGGCAACTCTGGACACCAGTCATCAGAATTATCACCAAGTATGTCATTGCAGTCCCGAGGAACACAATCAAAAAATACAATGGCTTTTAATGCAGTTGCTAGAGGTCAGCTTTGCTACATGGTATCGGGCCATGCTCCAGCTGTGCTGGAGCAACAGAAAGGTTTACCAGGACATGAAGATGCCTCCTGCAGCCAGTTCAAGCACAAGAGCCAGGAGGAAGCCCTTGGAAAGTATGGTGTGATCCTCAAGGAGCTGCTTTGGGAAGGAGCTTGGGGGTCAGTGGCAAATTGGACAGGAAGGTCAAAGTCATAGAGAAGGGGAGGTGTGACAGAAAATACAATCTACTAATCTTCACGCAGTGCCCTATGGGTCTTCTAGGCCTTCCCCATAGACAATGATTTCACCCTGCTGCTGGCATAGCACATGCTCACTATTGCAGAGGCTCAGGAGTGGGGAAGCATGGCTTCTGCTGTATCTCAAAAGGAAAAATAACCTGCCCCCGCAAAGAAAACTTCTGGATGAAGGAAAACTGTTCAATGAAAAGCAGGTGGGTTTGTAGTGGATTTGTGCAAAATTTCAAAGACTATGATTTGAAAAGGCATTATATGTAAAAACATGCTGAATTCCGTGTGAATCAAGGACTTCGTCTTAAGGACAAAAGAGCAGAACTGTAAAAAAAAAAAAAGTCTTCTCAAGAAAAGTTATACAAAGTTACAACTCACACGCATGCATTCTATTGTAAAAACTAATAGTATGGTGGCGTATTTAAAAAAAAACCCAGCAATCAGAACCTTTACTGATGGTGAATTTATTAAGCAAGTGTAGAGCACCGCAGCTACAATATACCCCGAAAAAGTAGGGGATACTTCTAAAATGAGTTTATCTCACTAAACTGTAGCCAAGAGAACTGAACTACAAAATCTATCAAAAGAAATTTGGAGAATAGTCATTAACTCTAAATCCCATGCTTTCCCAACAGATGAGAGTATTGATGCTACACATAGAGCTTGATTTGCTTTTTTTTTTTTTCATTAGTGTTACTGTTGATTAATATGTCACTGGAGAAATTACTTCCTCAAAGCTCACAGGATGGCTCAATGAGTAAAAACACCTACTGCCAAGCCTGATGACTTCAGATCCATCCCTGGGATCCTCATGGTGGAGGGAGAGAATGGACTTTCACAAGATATCCTCTGACTCCACATAGACACCATGGCTCACCCATGCGCATGCCCCCCATAAATTATAAGCAATTTAAAAATGGCTTCTGTCTTTGTTTGAATGAGAAGGGCCTCCATAGGCTCACATATTTGGATGCATGGTCCCCAGTTGGTGGAACTGTTTGAGAGGAATTAGGAGGTGTGGCCCTGTTGAAGGAGGTGTGCTGCTGACGGGTGAGCCTTGAGGTTTCAAAAGCCCATGCCAGGCCTAGTGTCAGTCAGTCTGTCTGTCTGTTTCTGCTGCTGCTGCTGCTGCTTGTGGATCAAGATGTAAGCTCTCAGTTACTGCTCCAGCACGCCTGGTGCCATGCTCCCTGCCATAATGTTTATGGACTAATCCTTTGAAACCGTAAGCAAGCCCCACAAATGAAATGGTTTTTTTTATAAGTTGCCTTGGTCATGCTGTATCTTCACAACAATAACTAAGACAACTTCTTTCAGCCAGACATGGTGGTGCACACCTTTAATCCTAGCACTTGGGAGACAGAGGTAGGCATGAATCTGAGTTCTAAGCCAAGTTGGTCTATTAGCAAGTTCCAGGAGAGCCAGGACAAGATAGAGAGACTTTGTCTCTAAAACAAAACAAACAAAAAGAGATTTCTTTATTGCCATTAAAAGATACAACTAAATCAAGAAACTTACACAAAGCTATAAAGGTTAAAGTGATTTTCTTTGTCCATTGTCCACATATCTGATATAATGACTGATGGTGTCCCAGTGGACTTGTAAAATTAATAGAAGACAATGACAGTGTCACCCAAATCCATGTGTGATGTAGTGTAATTGCATACTTCATCAAGAAATCTCAAAAGCATTAAAAATGGATGATGCCATACAAAGAGACATCAGGCCTGAATTTCCTAAGGGCCAAGAGACTGAACCATCACCAGCTGCAGGGATTTCTAAAAGTGTCGGCCCTCACTATGGTGACAGAATTGACTTTTCAGAAATAAGCCAGCTAAGTCCAAGCCAAACGCTGAAAGGATGTTATGATTTATGACATGCTACCAAGTTGTTTATGGTAGTGAGGGCAAAATTTGGGCCAGAACCTGGTGATGAAAACTGCCTTATAGTTTTACAATTTTTAGTCAATTTAACTGCTCATTTAAATGAGTTAAATGAGTCTTCACGGTGGAAACCAATTTATCAGTACAATAGTTTAAATCATTAAAGCATTCCAAATACAACTGAATTATGGTCAGCTCAAATTAAGACAGCTTTTTACTAATATGTTGGCTAAGCACAATCCTGTGAACAGTGAAAACTGTATAGCCTTACATCTTGATTTGATACCAAATTTGAAAGCAGATTTAAAGATTTCCTGCAAAATAATCAGTATTTTGAGACTCCATTTTCAGTTGTTATGTTACCTCCCTCCCTCTCTCTCTCTCACACACACACACATTCTCTCTCTCTCTCTCTCTCTCCTCTTTCTCTCTCTCTCTCTCTGAGGCAGGGTCTCACTATGTAGTCTTGGCTGGATTGGATGAAGTACTGAGTGAATGTGTGCTGTAGACATGAACATGGATATGTCAGGGACCCAATGTCTCAGACCCATAGGAATGTTAAAGCCTTCCCCAGGAGAGGTTCAGAGGGACGGTAAAGCTTTCTTTCCTCAGGAGAGGTTCAGAGGGACGGTAAGGCTTTCCTTCCCCAGGAGAGGTTCGGAGGAATGCTAAAGCCTTCCTCTGGTCCAAGTAGAAATGCTGACCTTTAGCCAAAACCAGTATATGCAGAAATGATTTAGCACAGCCTCTTCCTTCTGGATGTTTACAACCTCAGACTGCTCCCCACAGAGACTAGATAATGCCTCCTCCTTACGCTGTACATAATAAATCCACTGAGTTTCTGGGTTGCATAGTAGATGCCCTCCGTTACAGTGAGCACAGACCATCTGATTCCAGCTTTCCTGTATGTGCATCTGTTCTTTCTTCAGTGACTATCATTTCTTCATTCTCACATTGCCCCAGTCGGGTTTCCGTAACCAAGCTGTGCTGGACCCGACATCTCTGTATATCAGGCTGGCCTTGTATTCACAGAGATCCATCTGTCTATGTTCCTTGTGTATTGGAATTATAGATGTACATCACCATGCCTGGCTTATTGCCCTCTTTTCTTTAACAACAACAACAACAACAACAACACACACACACACACACACACACACACACACACACCACATTCATTCTGTTTTGACTTTGGTCAAGTTAGTTCCTGAGTCACTTTAACATAGCATCATCTTCATTTGTATTACATAGAACACATCTTTACTTTCTGATACTACAAGACACTCTGCCCTGGCCCTGAACGCAGCCCATTCTCTATCCTTAGTTCCTTAGAACTATCCTTAGAAAAAAAGGTCTGGGCCGTAGGCATAATTGTTGCACTTCTTCTAGGTCCTTTCAGTGGACACAGCTAGGAACATCTATCTGTATGTATGCTGACCCACATATACACAAGCATTAATTGAGTAAATTGACCAAAAATCAGCAAAGCCATAGAATACTTGAACAATATAATTAACATATTTGACCCTTTGACAATTATAAAACACTCTATCCAATAGTAGCAAAATAGAGAACATTTGCCAAAGTCGACCATAGCATGAGTCATAAAATCAGTTTCAATAGGCTCTGGTATTTGAACACTCGGTCCCAGTTGGTGATGCTTCGCGGGGAGGTTTAAGAAGTAGGGCCTTGCTGGAGGAAGTGTGTCACTGGGAGTGGACTTGGAGAACTCACAGCATCGCCCTACTTCCAGTTCACTCTCTCTGCTTCCTGCTTGAGACTGAAGATGTGAACTCTCAGCTTCCTTCTCCAGTCGCCTGCTACCACGTCTCCCATCATTTATGGACTCTCCCTCTGGAACTGAAAGCCCAAAGTTCTCCATAAGTTGCTTTTTGGTCATAGTGTTTGATCATAGCAAGAGAAAAAGTAATGCAGCCTCCTAAGTCTACAAAGATGACGATGCTTTGACAGCAAAACTTGACAAAGACTTCATAAGAAAAGGAAGTTAAGATTCATATTCTTTGTGAATATTGATATCAAAGTTTGGAGAAAAAGTTTAGCAAATTAAATCTGATAATATACGCTGGCTAACTCAGCATAACCATGTGAAGTTTGTTCCAGAAATGAAAGCTTGAGCCAATAAAGTCACTTTTTAATATATTAGCAAGAATCAGAAATTTTCAAAATTGCAAATACTATTTAGGGTAACATTAAAACTATGATAAACTTAGCAATAAATATGACAAAGATATTAAAGATTTGTACACTAAAAACTGCAAGGCATCACTGAGATTAATGAGACCTAAAAATGGAGAGACTGTTTTCTTGAGTCAGAAGAAATTGCCATGATATACATTGATATAAATTGATCTATACGTTATTTTTTTAATTATCATTTTATATGTAGGGGGTGTTTTTGCCTTCACATATGTCTGCGCACCAAGTGCATGCACAAAGACCAGAAGAAGGTGTCAGATCCCCTGGAACTGGAATTACAGAGGGTTACAAGCTGGAATTCAATTCCAGACCTCTGGAAGAACAGCCAGTGATCTTAACTGCTGAGCTATCTCTCCAGCCCCTATACACTATTTAAACACTTAAAAATTACACTTGTCTGTCTGTCTGTCTGTTGTCTATCTATCTATTCATTCTCTCTCTCTCTCTCTCTCTCTCTCTCTCTCTCTCTGAGAAATAGAACTTGAGGGCTATTGCATGTGTGTGTAAGATAACAGAGGACAACTTTCTAGAGTGGGTTCTCTTCTTCTACCATGTGGGATGTGAGGATTGAACTCAAGTTATGAGGCTTGGTGGAATGTGCCTTGACTTGCTGAGCCATTTCAGCAGCCTTACTGATCATTAATTTTTGAACCTGGCACATTTCCCTTTTTGTTGTTCTTTTTGCTTTGGAGAAATACATTAAAACTTAAAATTAAACATTTATGCATGTGTGTGTGTGTGTGTGTGTGTGTGTGTGTGTGTGTGTGTGTGTAAGGGTGCTCATGCATGCCATAGTGTATATGTAGGAGTCAGGATTACATTCAGGAGTCAGTTCTCTCTGCCCATGAAGTAGGTTCCAGGAATCAACTCAAGTCATCAGGGTTGGCAACAAACACCTTTACCCGTACAGTCATCTCAACAACGCTGATCTTCATATTAAATGCAATTTCAATTGAAATTCCATCAAGCTTTCCAGTTGAAACTGACAAGATGGTTCTGAATTTCAAACAGAAGTGTGAAGGCCCTAGAATAGCCAAATCAGCTTTGGGGGAAAAAATGAAATAGAAGACTAAAGCTACCTGATTTCAGACACTCATTGTGAAGCTACAGTTGCCAAGACAGTGTGAGATTGAGGTCAAAATATACCATTAGATAGGTGGAATAGAGTCCAGAAATAGACTTATACATGTTGTGAACACATGATAGAAGATGAATGAGAAAGGATAATCCTTCAAAAAATTGTGTTGGGAAAAAATTATTTGGGTCCATCCCTCACACTAGAAATAA
This sequence comes from Cricetomys ansorgei, assembly GCA_026225945.1. Lineage (NCBI taxonomy): Eukaryota > Metazoa > Chordata > Mammalia > Rodentia > Nesomyidae > Cricetomys > Cricetomys ansorgei. The sequence continues at coordinate 2,328,458 of JAMJFZ010000736.1, forward strand.
AAATGGACTAAAAATTGATCTAGGACCTAAATGTAATAACTATGTATTTTCCATAAGAAAAGATGAGAAAATAAGAGACTTTGAGTTAGGCAATGATTTCCTAGAATTGGCACCAACAGCTCTATCAAAATAGAAAAAGAAAAAAAAAAGATTCACAAGTTGTGGGTTTTTTTTTTCTAATAAGACTGACAACTTGAATTCCATCATGTTCAAAACATCTTTTTGAGCTAGGCAGAGTGGAGCATTCCTTTAATCCCAACACTCTGGAGGCAGAGGCAGGAGGATCTCTCTGATTTCAAGATCAGCCTGGTCTCCACATTGAGTTCCAGGCCAGCAGGGCTACATAGTGAGAACTTGTCTCAAAGGGAAAAAATCTTTTTCAAATAATACTGTTTTACCTATAGGAAAATGAAAAGATGGTCTACAGGACTTGAGGCAAATACTTATAAATCATATATCTGATAAAGGTCTTATTTCAGGATATACATCCATTTTATTTTTTAATTGAAAAGTTAGACATATATTTTAAATGTACACTTATTTGTGTGTATCTGTGTCAGTGAATGCCACTTGCGTGCAGATACCCAAGGAGGCTGAAGACGATTCAAATCCCTGACAGCTGGAGTCAGAGGCAGTTGTGAGCTGCCTGAGATAGGTGCTGGGAAGTGAACTTGGGTCCTCTGCAGGACCAGCAAGCATTTTTTAACTGCTTCAACATCTCTCCAACCCCTTTAGGCTATATTTTTCAAAAGTCTCGTAATTTAAGAATAAGAAAACAACCCAACAAATAACATCCAGAAATAAACTCAAAGTCGATTCCATATCTAAATGTAAAACACTACTCTTTTAGAAAGAAACATAGGAAAAAAATAATCAGTATCAGTGATAGACAAGCATTTCTTACATATGATACCAAAAATAGTATCTATGCTAGGCGAGATGGCACATATTTTCAATCCCTATACTCAGAAGGGTAGTTTGTGAGTTCAAGGCCAGCCTGTTACTCAATGAATCCGTGAGTTCCAGAACAGTCAGGGCTACATGGAGAGACGCTGTCTCAAATACACACACACACACACACACACACACACACACACACACACACACACATCCATAAGCCAGGTTTGGCAGCACACAACTGTAATTCCAACACTTGGGAAGCTGAGGCAGGAGAATTTCTATGAGTTCAGGCCAGCCTGGTCTACATAAGGATAACCTACCTCAATACCACACACACACAAATGTAGGATTTATTAACTTAAAAGAGGACTTGTATCCAGGGCAAATAAAGAACCCTCTAAACTAAACAGTAAAAACAAAAGCTTTTAAAAATACAATTGATCTGTGTATTGCCTGTGGTCTAACGTGATGGCTAATGTTATATTTTAAGTTTAAATTACTGTGCTTAAGAGATCTATAAAACAAAAAAAAAAAAATGTCACTAACCTATAAGCCCTACTTGCCCAAAAACAGATAACTTCCTGGAATGCTGGGGTCTGTTGTTCATGTACAAGCTTGGTTGTCCCAACTGCACAGGATGTGCTCGATCACATGTAGGCAGAAGGTATGTAGGCAGGAAGGATGTCAGGATGTATGTTTGCCTCTGATTGGACAAAGGTGGGAAGTACATAGCCTTGTGGGGTTTGCCTTTATGAGCCCCTGACTAAAGTAATTCAGAACCATACTCTGAGCATGGGTCTCAGGTATAGACCTGTCCAGTATCCATGGTCCTGGCCAGTATTTAATAAAGCTTGCTTCAAATTTGGCTCAAAAATTGTGGTAGTGGCCACATTCTCACCCGGTGGGATTAACACTATATCTGTCGGAACACATCAATTTATGCTAACAGCTCTCCCACTTATTAGCTCTGACTTTCAGCCAAGTTTTTAAGTCTCTGTGACAGGTTTTCGTCATCTGTAAAATAGCAGATACTTATCTCCTAAGTGACTGTGCAATGTAAATATGCTGGTGCTAGAACACAGTCCAAGAATGGAGCCACGTGAGGAGAATTGAGTGCTTGTGACAAAAGTCCAAGAAAAAAAAAATAAGTCTTATGACCTCAGTTTCTTCAAAAGACAGAATTGTTCTTGGAATGCACTTTTATGCCCTACCCAGGTATAGTGGATAGGCAAATATTGTTCATTATAACTGGCTATTTTGTTTATATGCCTCTCTGGGAAAATGTGGATTTTTTTGCCAAGTATAGCTTGTCCACATGTGCAGCTTTTTCCTATGATTGTACACTTTACTCATGTGACTCTTCTTATCCCCCAGAGTATAAATTGTCTGATGCTCTGAATAAACTTGGCTACTGTACAAGACTTTAGTTTGTCTCATTTATTGGCTCCATTCTTCCAGATCCTACTGCCTCTAGATCAGTAAACGATATCTATACTTGTTAAAATCCACAGACAGATGTGTGTGTACTCAAAAGTATCAGTAATATTGCATATTAATTAGAAGAAAGCTGAGTATGGAGGTTTCTCTGTCATAACTCTGGCTGTCCTGGAACTCACTCTGTAGACAAGGTCGGCCTCAAGCTCACAGAGATCCACCTGGCATGTGCCACCCCCCCTCCCCCACCCCCAGCTAGGACAGCTTTTCAAAAGTATGGCCTCTAGCTATGTATTTATAAGTTATTTATTGTAGTAATTCCCTTAGTTAACAAACTGCGGCTTTGTGTGAACACAGAATCATTTGTTAACTTCTTGGCAGGTTGTAATGGTAGCTCTTTGATGGGAAGGCATGTGTTAATTGTTCCTTGTTACAAAGAGGAAAAATGTATTTACTTGCTACACTATTGTCCAGGTCATTAGCTGAGCAATGAGCATAGAAGCTTAAAGCTGTACGTGAATGTCTGTCTAAGTGCTCTGCCTGCAGATATGTCTGTGGACTACATGCATACAGTGCCCTTATATGCCAGAAGAGGGTGGCAGATCCCTTGAGTTACAGACAGTTGAAAAGACACCACGTGGATACAGGGAATCAAACTCAATCTCTCCAGCCCCTGAATTTTAGTACGTATGTATATATGTATGCATGTATGTTTGTCTCTATGTAACCCTGGCTATTTCAGAACTCTTTGTAGACCAGGCTGGCCCTGAACTCAAGAGACCTGCCTCCTTAGGTGTGCCCCACCAAGCCCTGCTCTGAATTTTAGTCTTTTTTATATTGGTTTTTCGAGACAGGCTTTCTCTGTTTTAATTCTGGCTGTCCTGGAACTCACTCTGTGGACCAGGCTGGCCTCCAACTCACAGAGATCCGCCTGCCTCTGCCTCCCAAGTGCTAGGATTAAAGGTGTGCTCCACCATTGCCTGGCTGTTGTTTACTTCTTAATGGATAGGAAGCAGACAGAAGGGGAATACAGGAAGGGGTGAGGGCAGGATATAGCCCGAAAGTACATACCCCACAGTGACTTACTTAGGCCCACCTATTTTTCACCAACTTCCATTAATGTCATCATATGATGAGCCCATCAAAGGATTACTCCATTGATTAAGTGAGTGTCCTCAGGATCCAATTGTCTCTGGAAGGCTGTCTCACGCAGAGGTGTGGTTCCCAATCTTATAGGCATTTCTTAAGCCAAGTCAATCATTACAAAAGACATTTCCAAAATAAGTGTGAGGGGCTGGAGAAGTGCACTGTCTGGACCTGGTTTTAATTCCCAGCAACTGTCTCTGCCTCCCCAGTCCTGGTATCACAACTACCTCCATGTCCTTTTGTTTATGTGGGTCCTGGGGAACTCAGGTCCTCGTGCTTGCAAGGGAAGTACTTAACCGACTGTTCTTCTTTTCTTTTATCTTTCTCCATGTAATCTCTTTTCATCACCCTGAAGTGCTGCCATATACTCCAAACCAAGTACATGTACTTAAGGGGCAGACATTTTTTTCCCTTTAAAATTATGCTGACACTGTAAGAAGTTATTGAGTATCTAATTCATGCCAGGTAGTGTGTGTTACAAAAGCAAAAGAAACAAGCAAAAGCCCAAGCCTTGGCAAGCATGCCTTTAGTAGGGGAGACAGTTGATAAGCCACAGATAAATAAGCTTTGTTGGATCTGTTTAGATTGCTTAAGGTAACTGATTAGCTATCTTTGCTAGGTTGCCGATAAGCTACAACTCTCCCCTTTGCATTCATTTCTCTTCCCCTACTGGACTATTTCATTAATATATCTTCAAAGAGGCGTTTCTACTATTAAAGGGGAACTTTCTCTGCTGGGTGTGGTGGCAAATGCTAGCTGGCTTGTAAGCTCATCTAGCATATCAGACAAGTTCCTGACTCAGGCTTGGCACTTCCTCTTCCCTCTGTTTGGAATGCTCCTTCCCCAGATACTCTAACTTCCTTCAGATTTCATCCAAGGAATCTTCTTAGTCTCCACACCACCACTACCAACCACCATGTCTGCAAATACACCCTGGCCTCCTACCCCCAACCCTGACTAGATTTTCTTTTCTTTAGTATTTATAGCATTACTGATGTATCTCATATGTGTTTATAATATATATATTATATATATTATGTATGTGTGTGTATGTGTGTGTGTGTGTGTGTATGTGTGTGCGCGCGTGTGTATACAGAGGGGGGAACTAAAAACTAAATATGAGCAAATATGAGCATTAAGAGCACCTACAGTGCCAGCATTTATGTAGAAAGATGCTTAGGGCAGCAATAGGGCATTTTGCTGACCCTAGACAACAGCCCATACATACTGACAGAAAGCACAGAAAGTGAAACAAGAACAGGAGCCAAGACTGTCAGGATCCAACACTCCAGTGGCAGTGGTCCATGGAAAATCATAAGGCAAAACCAGTCTCAGTCTTAGAGTCATTCAGTTGAAGCATGTTTTGGGGATGAAGATCTACACTGAGCAGAACTGCTAACTAACCTAGATTGAATGGGACAGTGACAAACAGAGGGATAGACAGATCTAGGACAACTAGGGTACGGGAACAGTCTGGATCTCTTAGAATAAAACAGAGCCCTTGCTTGGTGGGCCACCAACATCTACTAGGCATTTACTAAAAGAAGGGCTCACAGTTGAAACATGTACCTTCCATAGTTCTGAAGCATGCTTCAAGGACATGAGAGCCATCAAAAGAAGACCTAGGTCTCTTAAAACTGAGTGGGAGAGAAGGATCCCAGCTTTGATCTTTATGGGCTAATAAACACAGCTTGCCGAGTCGCCTTTGTACTCAGCAGCCTTTTCTACTTTTTATTTCAGATTCTGAGCCCCTGTGCTTCCTTAGCTACTTGCCTTCAGTTGGCTTTGAAAATGCTGCACATACAGCTGAGCTGTACATTATCACTCTCCTATTAGCATGGCTGTAGTTAACACTTCTGACACGTGAGACATGATGATAATGGTCATTTTCTTGTTTCCTTTTTTTCCTTATAAAATGGTTACTTGGTATTTACTCTGTATTGTAGAGGCGACAAACTAAAATATAAAAAGGCTATTATGGCTTAAATTTTGTGTTGTGGATTAAATATGCAGCATTGAAAAATGGAAAGGCATAGAGTTAAAAAGAAAATCTCTCCATTTTCCTTCATCACCATAGTATGCATTGCTCAGGCAGTCCAAAGGAATAAAGAATAAAATAATAAAATAAATAAAGAATAAAATTTTCATATGGACATAAGATCAAGTGCACCAGTTAGGTCAACACACTATACCCATCCACAGTATATAAGAAAATATACATGGAGGGAAAAGTGAAGGGTTAATTTAACAAGAATCTATTCATAGGAACACAGGTACTGAGAAAAAACAAAAGCTAAGCAAATGAAACAGAGGAGATCCAGACCAGCTTTCTCTCTGGAGCTTTTAACCTCTACCCTGTATACATATATTTACGGGACAAGAGGCCACCTACATGCACCAATACAAGGTAGGAACCCTGCATTATATTCATTTCTTTTTGTTGTTGTTTTTTTGTTTTTCGAGACAGGGTTTTCCTGTATAGCACTGACTGTCCTGAAACTATAGACCAGACTGGCCTGAAACTCAGAGATCTGTCTACCTCTACCTCCCAGTGCTGGGATTAAAGGTGTGGGCCACCACACCCAGATGTATTCATTTCTTAAACATACATTTAAGATAATGCTTTGGCAGTGGTGGATCACGACTTTAATCCTAGAACTCTGTGGCAGAGGCAGAGGCAGGCAGATCTTTACAGCGTTCCAGGATAGCCAGAGTTACAACAGAAACCCTGTCTTGAAAAACAAACAAACAAATAAACACACAAAAAATCATGTTTTGAAGCTGGGAGGTGGTGTCACACACCTTTAATCCCAGTACTCAGGAGGCAAAGGCAGGGGGATCTCTGTGAGTTCGAGGCCAGCCTGGTCTATAGAGTGAGTTCCAGAACAGCCAGAGTTACAGCAGAACCCTGACTCGGGGAAAAAACAAAACAACCCCCCCCAAAAAAAAACAAAAACAAAAAATAAAAGATCATGCTTTGCAGGAGTGGTGATTGAGAGATGCTTTTATTGGGTGGACAACATTATGTACCTATCGAAATTTGTTGTAGAGTTAAAAAAAAAAAAGATCATGCTTTGAGCTGGGTATGATGGTGCATGCCTTTAGTCCTAGCACTTAGGAGGCAAAAGCAGGTAAGGCTCTATGAATTTGGGTCCAGCCTAATCTACATAGTGAGCTGGAGGCCAGCCAGGGCTACAAAATGAGATTCTATCTCGAAACAAACAAATCATACTTTGAACAAAAAAGGGAAAGCTTAGTGGTAATATGCTAAGTGGGAACAAACATTAAAATATGAGGCCAGTGAGATGCCTCAGTGGGTACAGGTACTGATCCCCAAGCCTGATGACCTGAGCTCTATCCCTGCAACCCACATTGTGGAAGGCAAGAGTCAGTTTCTTAAGTTGTCCTCTGATCTTAATATGATTGCTATAGCAGGCACACACCCACATACATACACAAATACACACACACACACGCACACACAAACACACTAAATTTATGTTAAAATAAAAAATAGAGTATGAACAAGAATGGCCCCCAGGGGCTCACATATTTGAATGCTTAGTTACTACGGAGTAGCATTATTTGAAAGGATTGTAAGATGTGACTTTGTCGGAATGGGTATATGAAGAGAAACACTTGGAATTTTTATGTTAAGAAAAGCTTTTTGGTTCAACTGACTAGTCACTAAAGGTTCGTGTTTCCACCCCAGCTGTGGTATAGCTGTTTATGAGTTGGAATTGGAATGCTTGATGCAGGTGGCTATAATTTGGTTGGGTGCAGTTGTTCTGGCACCTGCAGTTTGTGTTTGGGATTGTGTGCTGCAGGGGTTTATGGGAACTTTTGGCTTAGGACATAAAGTTCTGAAGCCCTGAGAGTCGGTGTGGGCATTGATTGGTAATTTGTTGGTTGGGTTGCTGTCGTTAGTTAGCGTGAGAACAAAGGTTGGAGCGATTCGAGCTTAGGACAACCTAAAAAGAGGCTGTGAAGATTTCTACCTTTCTCTCTTTCTGTATTAAGGCTGCTTGTATAAGTGGTAAAGACTTCTATCTTTCCTTTCTCTTTCCCTAAATTGAGGGTAAAAGATTGTAGTGTACTGCTACAGGTGTGATCTTGTTGCAGGAAGTGTGTCACTGGGTGTGGGCTTTGAGGTTTCAAAAGCCTATGCCAGGCCCAGGCTTTTCTCTGGGCTTGAGGATCAATCAGGATGTAGAACTCTCAGCTACTGCTGTAGAAATGTGTCTGCCTGCTGCCATGTTCTCTACCATAAGGATAATGGACTAAACCTCTGAAACTGTAAGCAAGCCCCAATTGAATGCTTTCTTTTCTAAGAGTTGCCTTGGTCACAGTGTAGCTTCACAGCAATAGAACAGTGACTAAGACATAGGAGTTGTAAGAATTTCTCAGTAGTTAAGAACATATACTGTTCTTACAGAGGACAGGAGTATTAATCCCAGCACCCATGTCAAGCAGGTGGGTCTCTGTGAGGTTGAGGCCACCTGGTATACATAGCAAGTTCTAGGATAGCCATGCAACAGGGCCCCAGACCTTAGTAGGCCCCAGACCTCAGCACAGCTGACTCCATGATGGAAGTGTCATTCAGGCTGTAAGACTCAACACATAGATAGCACCACCTGCCAAAACTAAAGCAAAGGCCTAATCCATCAAAGTCCATATAGTTCTAGGAAAGTCTCAAAATTTCCCTTGCTTTTTAGCTTTTGTAGTTCTTCTTCTGGCTTCTTGTTAACTGAAGTATGTCAACTCAGGACATGGTTTTTGTGCTTTATAGCTCATCCTGAGAAAGGCTCGGGGCTATGCTGGGATCCCAAACACCCAATATAGTTGCCAGCCGGCTGATGAGGACTTTCTATTGGGGCTGAAGACATGGCTCAGCAGTTAAGAGTACTGGTTGCTCTCCCAGAGGACCCAGGTTCAATTCCTAGCGCCCACATGGCAGCCCACAACTGTCTGTTCCAGGAGATGTGACAACGTCTCACAGACAAACATACAGAAAAAACACCAATGTGTAAAATAAAAATAAATAAAATATTTTTTAAAAGCCTTTCTAATGGCTTAAACCCATGTTTGAGTAGTCTTCTCTGGTGAATACCTCCCAAACAAGCCACGGATACATAGTGAGACCCTGTCTTAAAAATAAATGAATAAAATCACCAGTAGCACTTGGTCATTTCAATAGCTAAAGGAAAGCATACGACACTCATGTTTTCCAAGATCTTATTTGTATTTATGTGTTTTTATATTAGTCACTTTGTTTTCAAGGTTTCCTTTTTGTTGTTGTTGTTTTGAGACAGGGTCTTTAAATTTTCAAAGTCTGCCTCCAGTGACATACTTCCTCCAATAAGGCCACCCCTCTTAAACTTTCCAAACAGCACCATCAATTGAGGACCGAGTGTTCAAACATCTGAGCCTATCGGAGACATTCTCATTCGAACCACCATCCTGTGTCTCTGTAAATGTGTGCTATAAGTGTGCCAGTGCCCAAGGAGGCCAGCGGAGGATGTTAGATCCCTTGGAGCTACAGTTATCAGCAATTATGAGCTGCCCAATATGGGCGCTACTGTCTGCTGGAAGATCAAGAAGCACTCAGTAAAGTGCTTACTTTGCAAACTCAAGAACCTGAATTCAATCCTCAGAATCCATATAAAAAATCTGGGTGTGGCCAGACATGATGGTGCATACCTTTGATCCAAGCACTTGGGAGGCTGAGAGTTTGAGCCCTGGTCTACATAGTGTGTTTGTTCCAGGCCAGCTGGGGCTATATGGTGAGACCCTAGCTTAACAAAACAAAACACAAAAATGCTGGGCATGGGGGATGCTTATAATTCCAATGCTGGGGAGGCAGAGACAGAGAGATCCCTGGACTCACTGGCCAGACACTCTGTCCTAAGCAGTGAGTCCCAGGTGCCAGCGAGAAGAGACGGCTCGTCTTGTAAAGGCTTCCTGATCTGAATTTGATCCCCAGGTCCCTCTTGGTGGAAGGAGAGAACCAACTGTTTTGTCTTCTGACCTCCACATATACACTATGCCCCCCCAAAAAAAACTAAGTGTAAAAAAATTAAAAACAAACAAAAGAAGGGAGATGGTTAGATGGCTCTTTAGGAATGCTAACACCTGAGGTTAACCTCTGGCTTCCATATGCACAAGAGCATTCATACACACGTGGCACCTGCATACACAGAAACAAATACAGTTACTCTTGAAATCCTAGAGGCTAGAAGTCCAAAATTAATATGTCAATACAGCCATGTTCTTTCTCTAAAGACCCTTTTTTTAATTTATAGGGAAGGGATAGGGTCCCACTATACAGCTGAGGCTGGCGTTAAACTTATTCTGTAAGCCAGAATTCCTGATCCCTCTACATCAGCTTCCCAAATTTTGGGATAACAGATGTGTGCCATTATGCCCAGCTCTCCAAGGAATCCTAGAGAAGAATCTTTCCTGGCCTCTTGAGGCTCCAGGCAACTCCTGCGATCTTTGGCATTCTATGTGCACCACACAGCTCACTGCCTCCATGACTACAAGGCCTCCTTCCTGCTCTGTGTCTCCATATCCTAATCTCCCTCTTCTTTCCCTTATAAAGATATCAGGGCTGGAGAGATGGCTCAGCAAGCGGGTAAAAGAACTTGTTGCCAAGTCTAATGACCTGGGTCCCCACAACTCACATGTTGGAAGGAGAAAACCAACTTCAAGGGTTGTCTTCTGACCTCCACGTGTATGCTATGGCATCAGTGATATCTCTCTCTCTCTCTCTCTCTCTCTCTCTCTCTCTCTCTCTCTCGTTTACACACACACATCAGCAATCTCTCTCTCTCTCTCTTTTACACACACACATCAGCAATCTCTCTCTCTCTTTCTCTTTTACACACACACATCAGCGATCTCTCTCTGTCTTTTACACATATACATCAGTGATCTCTCTCTCTTTTACACATGCACATCAGTGATCTCTCTCTCTCTTTTACATACACACATCAGTGATCTCTCTTTTCCATACACACACATCAATGATATCCCTATCTCTCTTTCTCTCATACACACATTAATTAAAATGTTTTAAAAGATAGCAGTCATTGGAGTAGGCCCCACCCTATTCTATTGTGACCTCATCTTAACTGAACCACATCTATAAAAGCTTATTTCCAAATGTGGTGATACTCACAGGTCCCAGAGATGAAAACATAGATATATTTTCAGGAGATATCATGTGATCCACTATAGAAAGTTTCCTATGAAACTAAACATACATTTACCATATGATCCCTAGTCATACTTTGGGGGCACTGTATTACTTTTCTCCAGCTATACAAATCATCATCACAAACTTGGTGAGTAAAACAATAATGATTTATTAGGCTACAGTTCACTAGGTCACAAGTCCAGACAGGCTCAGATGGTTTCTCTGCTTTAGATTTCACAAGGCTGAAATCTATTTGCTGGTGAGTCTCAGTTCTTGTCTAGCCGGTATTGGGTACCCTCTACTTCCTTGCCTGTGTAGGTTCTTGGCAGAATTCAGTTCCACACAGTTTTAGTTCTTAAATCCTTAATTCCTTGCTGGCTGCCACCAGGGGTCATGCTTAGCTTCTAGAGGATACTCTAATCCTTGCACAGGGCTCTATATTCAAGCAACAGCATGTCCTTCTTATGTTTCAATTCTGACTTTCCTTTCTGTTCAACCCTGCAAACATGCATGCATGCACAAACACACACACACATACACAAATACACACACACACACACACACACACACACACACAAGCAAACCAATAACCAACCAAAAACAGGCTCATTGCTGAGCATGGTAGCTCACACTGGCAATCTCTGCATTTGGGAAGCTGAGGAAGAAGGATTTCCACAAGTTTCAGGATAGTCTAGGCTAAGTGAGACTTTGTCTCAAACACACAGAACCACAGACACACAGACACACACACACACACACACACACACACACATACACACAGAAGGGCTGGAGAGATGGCTCTTCCAGAAAACCTGGGTTCAATTCCCAAAACTCACATGGCATCTCACACTGTCTATAACTCCAGCTCCAGGGTATCCAATGCTTTCTTTTGGCCTCTAAGGTCACAGAGCATGCACACAGTGTACAGACATACATACAGGCAAAATACCCATGCACATAAATAACAAAACCAAACAACAAAACCAAAGAAGCCTTATATTGTCGGACCATGCTTTCCATTCCCTCCCTGAGGGACTAGAATGGGCCCACCTGGATATTCTCCTTATATGAAATTACATCATCACAAGAGAGAGAGCATTTTCACAGCTTTCATCATATCCGCGCATTCTGGATGCTCCTGAGAAACACATCTTTGGGCACCACTAAAAAGACTCTGCTTGCCACATCCTGTTCTCTGGCCCCCAGCAGCTCACATTTCTCCTTACTGGAAACCATATTCAGTCTCTCCCAAATTTCCCAGGGGGCTTGTCCCATTGTCCACAAAGTCCCAATCCTCATCTAAATCTCACCAGTTCCAAAGTCCAAAATCTCATCAAGTCATTTAGATCAGGTATGGCTGAGACTCCTCGCACAGTTTCTCTCCTGTCTGTGGATCCATGAAGGTAAAAAAACACAACATCCATTCATCTCCAGAACTCAGTGATAGCTGAGGCACAGGCTAAGAGTGCTGGACATTCTGGTTAATAGAGGTCATTAACAGAGGTTAATTCTGGTCAAAATAGAGGACAAAAAGGGAATTGCCTGCTGCAGAAGTTTATTTTGAGTTATGTTTAAAATGGTTGTTGGTGCACTGTTGGGTGAGGGGCTGTCCAGGCCTTCGCATTTGTATTGTCTGCAGGCATTGGCTTTATGTAAAAGATGTTTGATTGCTCGTGATCTGCACGTGCTATCAACAGAACACTGGGAGAGCTTCTGTGTCAATAAAAACCCCTGAGATGAGAGGTTCCATTCATGGTTCCAATCAGGCTCAGGGTTCCACTGTCCAGGATGGCACTTGCCATGATGATGGTTCCCTCTGCTGAGGTCTGCCAGGGTTGACAGGATGAAAATAGCTCCTTGTCTTCTTTGGTGAGCAACACAGTAACCTAACTGCTATAGTCACCAATGCGAGGTGTGGTGGCATACACCTATAAACTCAGTACTGGGGAGGCAGGCGGAGGCAGAAGGATCCTGAGTTCCAGCACAGCCTGGGTTACATTATGAGACCCTGTCTCACCTGCACACATACTATCCACCTCAGAGGCACTAGGCTGAAGCAGTTTTAAAGCCCTCGGAGAAGCCCCTTTATGTGCTGAGACTTGGGAATAATACCTCGTGGCTCCCACTTTTGCCCTCAGGCCTTCTGGCTCCTCCGAGTCATCCTTTTTTTCATGGAAGGTAGAAAGTGTTTACAACCCAAGTAATTTCTTTTTATGTGTATGTGTGTACACGTGTGTATGTGTGTGTGTGGGGGGGGGTGTGCATGCAAAGGTGTGTGCGTTTGTGTGGAGGCCTGAGATCGGCCTTAGGTATCACCTTTAGGATGGCCACTCGCCTTGTTTTTTAAGATAGGATTTCTCACCGTTTGTTAAGTAGGCTAGACTGGCCTGCTAGTGGCCTCAGGGATCCTTCTGTCTTAGCCTCCTCAACACTGGGATTACAAGAGTGTACCACCATGTCTGGCATTTTTACAAGAGTTCTGGGGATTAAGCTCAAGTCCTCATGCTTTTGTGACAAGCATTTTAATAACGAGCCTTCTCCCCAGTCCTATAGTCCTTTCTTTTAAATTTTAATGTAACTTGCTTGAAATCTGAAGTTGGGTTTTTTTGGTCCTCATGACAAATGCACAAATCTTAAAATACCTCCAATTCCCCCTTCCAGTTTTACATGTTAGTATTGTCTTTTCACTTCATTTTTAATCTACTCAATCATTATTGAATTTGTTTTTGAGACAGTCTCTTCCTATGTAGCCCAGGCTAGCCTTGAATTCAAAATCTTCCTGCCTCAGCCTCCCTAGTCCTGCAATCACAGACACATAGGAATTGGGTTCATTTTTCTACTTAACAGGTAATCAAGATTGTGTCTAAATTTGTCATTGTTGTTTGAGACAGGGTTTATTTTGTAACTCTGGCTGTCCTGGAACTCGCTCTGTAGACTAGGCTGGCCTCAAACTCACAGAGATCTGCCTGCTTCTGCCTCTAGAGTGCTGAGATTAAAAGTGAGTGCCACCACTGCCCGGTTTGGATTTTTTTAATGGATAATTTCAATAGATTCATCTGAATATTTGCTGATTTTTAAATTACTCTGATTTTTAATTTACTTTATTTGTGTGTGTGTACGCACACTTGAGTGCATGGGAGTGTGCATGTGGAAGTTAGAGACTGCGGTGGTTTGAATGAGAATGGCCCCATAGACTCATAGATTTGAATGCTTGGTCACCAGGGAGTGACACTACTTGAGAGGGATCAGGTGTGGCCTTTTTGAAGTAGGCATGACTTTGTTGGACTGTGTCATTGGGGTGGGCTTTGAGGTTTCAAAAACTCAACCTAGGCCCACTCAGTGTCTCTCTCTTCCTACTGCCTGCAAATCCAGATGTAAAACTGTCAGCTGCCATGTCTTTCCGTGTGCTGCCGTATCCCTGTGATAAAGATTAGCTTTCTTTTATGAGTTGCCACAGTGTCTCCTCACAGCAATAGAACACTGACTAGGACAGAGGCCATCTTGCTGGAGTAGATCCTCTCCTTCTACCATGTGGGTACTGGGGATCAGACTCCATGTATCAGGCTGCTGAGTCAGCTTGCTGGCCCCAACATTTATTGATTTCGTTCCCGAATGTTTTCTAGTGTATTTGCTTTCCACTGCTGTTTCTATCCTATACTGTCCTTCTAGGATTTGAACCATTTCTTTTTGAAGCAAATCCTTAAGTGATACAGGAAAAATCATGCCACATCTACGAAGTGTCAGTATCAGGCTGCTGATTCAAATCCAAAGTGATATTTAGATGTAAAATGAAATTGTAGTTGATGTAGAAGACATCTGAGTGGTAAGCTCATTTGGTCTTTGTCTGAAAATGTCTTCATTTGTCTTTCTTTTCAATACAAAATTTAGTCTCATGATGTGACAGCTATGAAAATATGTCACTCCAATATCTTGTTCCAAGAAACATAAGTGACAGATGGCCTCAGCCTGCTGTATTCTGAATCTACCAAGGCATCAGTGCAGACGCAGTCCTTCACAAAGGCTGCTGGTAGCAGCCAGTGACTAAGCATGGCATGGATATCAAGGCAGATCCATTTCTGCAGGATCTGTGTTTCCTCTGATGGGAATTCTGGGCCAGAGGCTGCCTCGTCAGCCTCACAAACCTTTCCCAGACCTGCACTGCAGTGTGAGAATCAGTGGAACAACCTGCCTTCCCCAGATATCAGAAATGCAGTGTCTGAAGGCTCCTCCCCTTTTACTCCCCCAGTCATCTCCCTGATTGGTCCCAATGCCAATCCTGTCCTGGCTTCTGCTTCAGGGAAGGCACAGACTAACACACTTCTTTGATAAGTGTGTTAAGCCAATATAAAAAATAGAAATCTCAGTCCCATCCCTGCCTACATATACCACCACCACACATATGCAAACAAATGCATTGCTTTTTATCTTCTTATTTTTGTTTATCCTTTTGAATTGCTATGGAAATATGATAAATGAGTACATTGTTCTGTTTTATTTTTATTTGAGATACAATCTTTGCATCTAATTGCCTCTCTTACTGCCTCAGCCTCACAAGTGCTGGGATTTCTGGTACCCACAACCATACCTTACCCCACTTTTTTCCCCCTTTGGTTTTTTGAGACAGGGCTTCTCTGTCATAACTCTAGCTGCCTTGGAACTCACTCTGTAGACCAGGCTGGCCTTGAACTCACAGAGGTCTGCCTGCCTCTGCCTCCTGAGTGCTGGGATTGAAGGCGTGTACTACCACACCCGGCTTCTCTTACCTTTATTTATTTTATCTTCTAAGTCTCAAACTTGTTTATATGTTTCAGTTTTGTATTATTCCATGTCACAGCATTCAGGAAATCTACCTTAATCTATTTTAGTGTATGTAGTTCTTTTTAGCTGAATCTAATCTGCTTTGCAACCTATCCACTGAATTACTTTTCAATGCCTGCATTTTAAAGCATATTTTTACATGCATTTATTTTGTACATGTATGAGTGTTTTACCTGCTTGTTTATCTGATTATCATGTATATGCAGGGTACTTGCAAAGGTCAAAAGAGGGCATCAGATTCCCTTGGAACTGGAGTTGCTATTGGTCGTGAGCCATCATATGGGTGCTGGAAACTGAATGAGGCCTTCTATAAGAACAACAGATGTTTTTAGTGGCTTAGCCATCTCTCCAGTACCCAAAGTGGCTGTATTTTTTAAATCTCTGAATTTGCTCTAATCTAGCTTTTATTTTAAAAATATTATTATTTTTTTAAAAATTACATATATGTGTGTGGGTATTTGCATGTGTGTGCTGGTACACAGGGAGGCCAGGAGAAGTGTGTCTGACCCTGGAGCTGGAGTTATAGGTGATTGTGAGCTGCTTGACATGGGTGCTTAGATCCCAACGTGAGTCCTCTACAAGAGCAGTAATCACTCTTAACACTGAGCTTTCTCTCTAGTCTTAGCTTTTCTTTTAAAAAAAATTTTTATATTATATTTTTGTGTGTACCCCCACACACAGTGGTGCAAGTATGGAAGGAAAAGGACAACTTTCAAGAGTCAGTTCTCTCCTTTCACTATGTGTGTCCCAGGGACTGAACTCAGGCCTTTAGGTTTAGAAGCAAGCATCTTTACCCATGGAACCATTTCACCAGCCCATGCTTTTTATGTGTGTGTGGGGCGATGGTAGGGAGCTCTTATTCTTCTTTTAGGTTTTACAATGGTCTAAACTGAACTGATTTCACAGTCTTTCAATTCTTAGCCTACTGCCTCTATTCTAGGGGTGGGGGTGGGCTCTAATCCTTTCACTCCTTATGTCTGCAAATTTGTGCGAGTGGTGGATTGGTTTTCTGTCAACTTTTGAAATATTTTATTATAAGTTTGACAGTGGCAGGATGTCATTTTTCAAATGTGAATTCAATCTAACCTGGGGTCTTTGTATTTAGTTTTGTCAGGTGTATCAACATGCAGTAAGGAGGCAGAAACCATACCATTAATTTGAACACAGTTCATGTAAACAATTATTGGTTAAAGTGATCACTTAAAGAATGGAGGGAGGGCTAGGGAGATGGCTCAGTCAATAAGACATTTGCCTGAAAGTGTAAGGGCCCAATTCAAATCCCCAGAAGTCCTGTAAAAAGTTGATGGTGGTGGCATCTACTTGTAATACCCATGATGGTAAGATGTGAGGCTGAGTCAGGCTTGTAGCTGTATGTCTATGGGGTGGCTCACCAAGGATGACAAGGAGGCATAATCATAGGTGCAAGCCCTGCCAGACCTCAACAGAGGGGACCACAATCACAGTAAGTGCTATACTGGACAGTGGAATCCTGAGTATCTGAGCTCAGGTGTTTTCCTGAACTCCTCGGGTGCAGATCATTAGCAATCAAACATCCCCCCACCCCCCCCCCCCGCCGAAATCCAACACCTGCAAACAATACAAAAAACGAAGACCTAGGCAGCCCTTCCCACAACAGTGCACACAACGATATATTAAACACAACTAAATATACACTTCTACAACACAGGCTGATCCAATGCACCCACTGGCCAGGGAGCCTAGTCTACATGGAAAAATTCCATCCCCATGAGAGACCCTGCATCAAAATAAAAAAATAAAAAAAAGGTGGAAGATTCTTGAGACATGGCATCCGAATTTGTTTTCTGACTTATGTACACACCTGCATGTACCTGCTCCCCCCCAATACACAAAGGATGACTGACAGAAGACTGGAAAGAATGGAAACATAGCATTGCAAGAAGCAGCTACCTCTAGAGTTGAAGGGCTGGATCCGAGGAAAGCTAACCCATGGGCACTGCCTGCCCCATCCAGGCTAACATTCATACTGTTTGACAGTATAAAATAGCTTGTAGCTGGGTGGACAGTGGAAACGTCTTCAGAGGAGCAGATGGGTAAAGCTGGGCAAGGCTAGAGATGAGAGAGCTGCTTGTCAGGGTGCTACTGAGCTGCTGGTGGTGAGCTGCTGGCACTAGGAAGCTAGAGCTGATGAGGAGGAGCTCACTTGCTTAAGTGCATACCACCAGGTCTCCTGTATATTGCTAACCTGCTAGGATGCTGGCAAATGATGGAAACTGTGTGTCACTAGGTCTTCCACATAGCACTTGGACCACAGATGCCAGGAAAAGGAAACAAGCCAAACTAGAAAGACAAGTTCCCGGCACTGTTGGGCTTTGTACTGTTCCTCCAGCACCCTCACCTGACCAAGCTTGACATTGTGAGACCTGGAAAGTGCTTATAATGCCAACCAATATCACAAAGCGGGCAAAAAAGCTGACTAGGAACTGTGAGACCACAAACTGATAACTGGCATAAGCTGTTCTCGAGGTTGAATCAATCGGATGGGGTGGACTTTTGATACTAACTTTACAGCATCAGATGACCAAATGACATGGGAAGTATAAATTAGAAGAGGCAAGTTCTCAAGATTTCGAATATTGACTGCTTAGGAAAGATTCCTTTCCCCTAAAGCTTCCCATATACTAATAATGCCTGCTTTTAAAGGAGGTCCACCCCTAGGTGGCATCATTATGTATGTCATTACACACTTAATGTGGATGTAAAACGAACTCACATTTTGGAACTGGGGATGTGCCTCAGTTGGTAAGAGTGCTTACCTAGCAGCATGAAGCCCTTTATCCACTGAGCCATCTAGCAGGACCTAAAATACTGCTATTTTGTCTGTGGATTTTTGTTCCATAAAAGGAAGTCAGTATTTTAGCAATGAGAGATTCTAGATAGGTTTCAGTTAGCTGAATTAATCTGTAGAATAAATCTTTCAATACTAAAATGGAAGGTTTTTTTTCCTGACTTCAATTCATTATGTAGCCAAGGATGACCTTGAATTTATGGCCTTTTGACTCTACCTCTTAAGTGGCTGAGATTATGGGCATACACCACCATGCCCAGTGTATGTAGTGTTAGGAACAGAACTCAGGTCTTCATGCAGAAGGGTTGCCAGAAGTACAAGGACAGCATGTGCTACACAGTGAGTTCCAGGTCAACCTGGGTTACAGAATGAGACATTAGAGAAAAGAAAGTAAACAATAAAAATAAACAGCATACTCTCCAAGTGGAAGAAGCAGTTAACAAATTAAAGCTGGGTGTGTATGTCATCTCTAGAACCTGTGTCATCCCTGGATGTATGTGAGTTCCATTCCTAGAACCTACATAAAGGAGGAAGGAGAGAACCAATTCCCAAAAGTTGTCCTCTGATCTAATCTCCACATGCTTGCCCCCCAATACTGATAAAATAATTTTTTTACAATAACAGTGTATCTAAAAAAAATAAAATAAAACCAAGCACAATACCGAGACTAACCAAGAAGGATCATCAGCACACTGCTGGGATGGTGCTCAGGTACAGTGCTTGCCTAGCACTCTCTCTGTTGGAGAAGTTTATTTCCACTTATGTTTATAATTGTCTGTACATTGTTTGGAAAAGGGCTGCCTGATCTGTACCTGCCCACTGCTCTCTGGCAGAGTCAGGCTTTTGGATGAAAGGGCAGAGTTTCTGTATCAATAGAACACTCAAGGAGCTTCTGTATCAATAAAAACACCTGAAATCAGACACTTACTTGGTGTTCCACTGTCCAGGATTGTGCTTGCCATGACAAGTAGTTCCCTCTGCTGAGGTCTGGCAGGGTTTGCACCTATGAACATGTCTCCACGTCTTGATTGTGGACTGACATGGTAACGTACTGCTATAGGACTCCTTACCTAACACTCCTATAATCTGTAATCTGGACACTCAGGAAGTAAAGTAGGAGGGCCACCTTAAATTCAAGCGCAGTCTGGGCCACATAGCAAATTCCAGGCCATCCAAGCTGATTGGTAAGATTATGCCTCAAAGAAATAAAATAAACCTAAACCAAAACCCAAACTAAAGACTGTAAATGTAATAGTCCCAGATACAGTCTAGAGGAAAGTACACAATAAACTGGAGCTTTCTGAAGTGAAATGAAACAAATCCACGATTACCAAAACATTTACAAACCTTGAGATAAGTGAAAGAGAGGAATGGCTACACCTTAGGATGGGGTTAATGATATTTAAGGCACAGTTCAGCACTGAAACAGTCAGAGTACAAACACAACCCATAAGACTTGGGATGGCAAGCACTCGCAACGTTCACTGCTGCATTTCTGCCATAAACACAAATGAGAATTAGTTCAGTAGATTCTTTCAGAGTATATTGCATGGAAGTAAAGAAACGAAAAAGAAAAGATGCGTATCCAAGATGGGTATGGTGGTGTATAGCTGCAATTCCAGTACTTGGGAGGTAGGGCAGGAGGATCAGGAGTTTGGGGACAACCTTGGCTAGATAGCAAGTTTGAGCCTGAGCTACCTGAAACCCTATCTCAAAATAAGCCCAAAACAAAACAGAGATACGGTAGATCCGGATGTTGAAATAGCCACACGACAGTGATTTTCCATGGATAATATAGAGATAATGGAGGGAATAATAAATGAAATTTTATCAGCGCTTAAGATACCAATCTTCCAGACACTAGAGTCCATCAATAGCACAGATTCTCTCTCTCTTTTTTTTTCTTTTTAAGACATAGTAGAGGCTAGCTTCGAATTTACCTTGTAGCTGAAGATAGCTCCTGACCTCCTCCCTGCACCTTCCAAATTCTGAAATTGAAGGTATGCACCACCATGCCTACCATCTCCCTTGAGGAACCTATGCCTGCACCTGGGTATGTCTTACCTGCTAAACCTCTTCATTGAGAAGCCCTTACTCATATTCCCCACTATATTGCTCTATCTTGTCTTCCCTTCTGAGCATCTTTCTCTTAACTCTCAGGCTTAAACCAGTATTAAAATACCTCAGGCCTGTGAAATGGCCTAAGCCTCTCCAGGACCCGCATGATGGAAGAGAGAACCAACTCCCCAGAGTTGTTCTCTGATCACCACACATGCGCCAAACACACATACATACACACACACACACACACACATACACACATAATTGAAAAACAGTTTATTAAGCCAGGTATAGTTGCATATACCTTTAATGCTAGCGTTCAAGGGGCAGAGGCAGTCGGATCTCTGAGCTCAAGGCCAGCCTGGTCTATTTACATAGTGCTAGGGCAGCCAGGGCTATATAGAGCAGCTGTTCTCAACCTGTGAGTTTCGACCCCAAAAAACGACCTTTTCCCCAGGGGTCCCCTAAGACCATCTGAATATCAGATACTTACATTACAATTAAGAGCAGTAGCAAAATTACAGCTATGAAGTAGCAACAAAATAATTTTATGGTTGGGGGTCA
Organism: Cricetomys ansorgei; assembly: GCA_026225945.1. Lineage (NCBI taxonomy): Eukaryota > Metazoa > Chordata > Mammalia > Rodentia > Nesomyidae > Cricetomys > Cricetomys ansorgei. Next base: position 2,349,406 of record JAMJFZ010000736.1, read on the forward strand.
CTACAACATGAGGAACTGTGTTAAAGGGTTGCAGCATTAGGAAGGTAGAGAGCCACTGATACAGAGAGAACCTGTCTCATAAACAGATTTTTAAATTAAACTTAACTCTGCTTCATAAAGAATGGTGATAGTCTAAGATGTTACAATTTAAATAAAATCCAGAGGGAAATAAACTGGTTACTCATAAGGAAATGAGAATGGCACTGGCAACAACCAATGCTAAAGATAATATCTACAAGGTTTTTTTGGTTTTTTGGTTTTTGTTTTTTCAGGACAGTGTTTCTCTGTGTAGCCATGGAACTCACTTTGCAGACCAGAGTGGCTTCAAACTCAGAGATCCACCTGACTCTGCCTCCTGGAGTGCTGGGATTAAAGGCATGTGCTGCCGTCGCCCGGCCGAGGTTTTTTTAAGAGTTAGTTTATTTCTTGATTATGTGTATGTGTCTCCATACAGGTACACATATGAGTATATCACCCCAAAGAGGCCAGAGGAGGGTATCAGATCCCCTGGAGCTGGGGATACAGGCAGTTGTGAGCTGCCAGATGTGGGTGTTGGAAAGTGAACTTGAGTCCTCTATACAGCCAGTAAGTGCTCTTAACCACTGAGCCATTTCTCCAGCCCCTATAACTTTAAAGTTCTGAGGGAAAATTATTTTGATCCTATAACTGTCTACCTAGCTTCCCCAGCACTCAACCTTGAAAGTAAAATGAAAACGTTTTCACTTGTTCAGCATTTTTAAGCTGCTTTTTCTGAGGCTTCAACAATTACAAAATCACTCAGTGCTTAGATGTGGGAACTATTTTTGAAAGTGTTATTTGAAGATGTATTATGGCAAGACAAGACTAAAACAAGCAGGAAGAGAAAAGAAAACAGTGCTGGCAAGATGAATAAAGGTACTCGCTACTAAGCCTGATAACCCAAGTTTGATTCCCTGGACACACGTAGTTGAAGGAAAGAGCTGACTCCAAGCTGTCCTCTGGCCTCCACATGGTTGCTGCAGTAGATACACACTCCCTCACACACGATAAATAAACAAGTTTAATGAAATTAAAATATCCTGGGCCTGTGAGATGGCCAAGCCTGATACCCTGGGTTTGATCCCTAGTAGCCACAAATTTAATATTTCTGGGGTTGGATGCAGAGTCAGAGAAAGGAGAGCATCAGTATAGCTGTATGCTCATGAAAGAGAAAGAAAAGTAGCAGGGAGAACTGTATGACCCCACCTAGCAGCACTGCCTGTTGGAGAAATTTGTTTCCAGTTACGGTCATGTAACTTTGATCTGTACATGCTCAGCTCTCTGGCAGGGTGACTGTGGTGAAGAGCACAGTTGCTGTGGAAAAATTCTTGTAGTCCCTCTCCCGCAGTCTCAGGCAACAAGGAGATAACACTCCCCTTGGGCTTTGAGCTCCTCCACTGTAAAGGTGACTTAGCTTGTCTGCCAAAGGGTTGTGGGATGAGACTAAGCTACAAATTTTCTTTATTATGCAAATAGGCCTATGGATGAGGGGGCGGAGTGTTTGTATCAATAAAAACACCTGAGTAGGGCTGGGTGGTGGTGGTGGTGGTGGTGGTGCACATCTTTAATCCCAGCATTTGGGAGGCAGAGGCAGGTAGATTTCTGTGAGTTTGAGGCCAGTCTGATCCCCAGAGTGAGTTCCAGGACAGCCAGAGTTACAGCAGAGAAACCCTGTCTGAAAAAACAGTAATCTTTTTCTTTAAAAAAAAAAAGAAGGCACTATGTGTGATGTGTGTATGGGTGCAAGCATCATGGTACACATATAGAGGTCAGAGAATAACTCTGTGAAGTTGGTACTTGCCTACTTCTACGTGGATTCCAAGGATCAAACTCAGGTCATTGCCCTTACTCAGCAAGTGCTTGACCCACTGAGCCATCTTGATGGCCCGAAGTCCTTTTTGTTGTGTGTTTTGCTGCAGTAATGACAAAGCCTTCACTTCATTCATTTACTCAGAAGCATTTTTAGAGCCTCTGAATTCCAAGGCAGAAGGCGAGTACAGCAGGGGTAGAGGAGAAGCAGTTAGGGATAAGGTCCTATTGCAACCTTAATTCACCCACTTGCAGCCAGCAGGTACCAAACCAGTATGGCACAGTGTTTCATGAATAGATTTTGGCATTGGGCAGAGTTGAGCCGAGTTGAATCTTCTCTGTAGCCAGCTGTGTGCTACTGAACAATGAAAGGAAACCACTCTAAGTTTTTGTTTCAGCAGTGTTATAATGGAGACAGTAATAGCTATATTTTGAAGACCAGATATCCTATGTAAAGTCCTCTAATGTGCCTGATCAAATCCCTTTGCAGAGACTGGGGAACACCTCACTGAAGAGATACTGTTTGATTGTGGTTGTGAAGAGCGACAAAACATTTGTCATGGGCTGGTAAAATGGCTTAGCAGATAAAGGTACCTGCTGCCAAGTCTGAAGACCTGAGTTTGATCCTCCAATGCATATGATGCAAGGAGAGAAATGAAATGACTCCCCAAATTTGTCCTCTGACCTCACATGCATACCATTCCATAAATGCATGCACTAAATTAAAAAAAAAGTGGGGGGGAGGGTCTAGTACAAAGCTTCAATGGCCACTGTGATTTATAATTTGGCAAAATAAATGGAACCAGGATTTTGAAGTCTCCATGACAGAATGGGTTTGATTTTGTGACAGAGCAAGACCTCTCCATCTTGTATTCTTGCTGAGGCCATTTCAGGTTTAACTAGAATTTCATCTCTTTGATGTAGAGTCCCATAGAAAATTACCCAACCCTATTCTAGGGACCTGAGGTCAAGCTGCCGCCAGCTAACTTATCTTAGCTTCTGTTAAATTGGCCGGCTGTGCAAACCTTCCCCTCTGGCTCACAGCTTATCTTTGTTTCTGTTAAACTTCGAGCCTGTGAAAACCTCCCTTTGCAGCTGCTGAGCAAGATAACAGTTGTTGTTGTTGTTGTTGTTGGTTTTTTTTTTTTTTGCCTTTAAAAGACCTTTGGTCTAAATGCTCAGGGCTATACTTTGGTCCCCAAAACGTGTAGTCCCAGCTGGCTGGAATAAAGTCGTCTTTTTTTTTTTTTTTTTTTTTTCCTGAGACAGGTTTTCCCCATCGTAAATCTGGCTGTCCTGGAACTCACTCTGAAAAACAGGCTGGTCTCAAACTCACAGAGATCCACCCGCCTCTGCCTCCCGAGTGCTGGGATGCCAGAATAAAGACTTTCAGTTGGCTGTAAACTGTGTCTGAGGAGTCATCTCTGGTGGGCTCCCTGCAATAATTTCCTTCATTTTGCTGCCCCATGTCTTATTGAATAGACCCAGTTAACAAAATCGTTACATGTGCACTCATGTACTCCCAGGCTTTCTCAAGTTCTGCTCCTGTTTTCACTGTCACTTGGCCTTTATTTCCCAGCATCGTTTGTGCGGCTTCTGCTTACTGGAAATTAACAGTGGAAATTTGTTGGAGGGCTTCTGGGAAAGTTTTGTTTTTTAACAAAAGGACAAATTTCCTTATATTCTTTCTTTCCCTCTACTTCATGCTAAGTGTAGGGTTGCAACCATCTTGTGATCATGAGGTTATGGAGCAGAGGACTCTGATACAGTAGAGCTAATTGGACCAAATCCCCAGCAGTCAAGAGCTCCAGACATCTTGCTATCTGAGAAAAGAAAAGCCCTGAGTACTGGCAACTAGGTTTTCTAGATGTGGGACCCAAATCACTCCTAATGGATACAATGGGGGAGATTTGGGCTTTTTAGAATTAAAAATAAATAAATAAAAAAGCTGGTCATGGCCCTGCATCCTGTAATCTCAGCACTCCAGACCAGTTAATCTTGCTGGTCGAGAATAAGACCACTACCACAAATTTTGAGCCAAATTTGAAGCAAGCTTTAATTAAATTAACTAAATACTGGCTAGTATGATGGACTCTGGGCAGGGCCATTCCAGGGTTCCCACAAAATAGCGATGAGTCACAATTTGCAGAGGCTTATAAAGGCAAAACCCATATGGCTACATATTTCCCACCAGGTCCAATCAGGGGCAAACATATATCCTGATGTACTTCCGGCTTTTGTATCTCCTGCCTACAAATGATTAAGCACATCCAGTGTCACTGGATTACCCAAACTTGCTTAGGGAATTGAAAACATATGGGCCTGTTATCTTATATAAACAGCCCTCAGCATTCCAGAAAGTTATCTGTCTTTGGGAAAGTAAGGATTACAGGATTATCTGTCTTTTTTTCCTTTTTTTATAGATCTCTTAGGCACAGTAATTAAAACTTAAAACATAACTTTAGCTCTCACAGAAGGACCAGAAGTTCAAGATCATCATCAGCTACACAAATTCAAGGCCAGCCTGAGTTATACAAGTCTATGTTTCAAAAAATTAATTAAAAAAATAAAGTAGTGTTTTACTCAGGCTGAGCTTCACTTATTTTTGCTTTTCTGAAGTCAGAGCCCATAGTGTTGATGATTGAGACACTGTGTTATATTAGGCTGAGGCCAGCCTAGGACTGGGCAAGTCTATAAATGAGCTGTTACAACTATATACCAGGGACAGATGGGTTAAGGTTCAGTGCCATAATTCATTAAAACAGGACTGTGCATGGTCTCCTCAATCTATTGTTTGTTCTATCTGGACACATGTTCTGTCATCAAGATTTAGTGCTGTTGTCAGATTAATTGAATGCAACATCTATAAAGAGGAGCTAACTGGCTTTTACAGACATTCAGCAAGACAGAACTGGAACTTTTTTGTCAAATATAAGGCAATTTGGTCTAACTTTTCTGGAGTTAGGTGGAGATTCCAAGGGCTGGTAAATGTTGGACCCAAATTCAGGTTTCAATGTAGTTTCATTCCCCTGGACTTGCATATCTTGCTAGCACAAGACTTTTATAATCTTTTGACAATATTCAGAGGAAGCAATTTATTCAGCCTTCATAAATGTCAAAGCAAAACTCAAGTTATAAGACAGGTATAGGGGTGCATACATGTTATCTTAGCACTTGAGAAGTAGAAGCAGGAGAGACAATACAAATGCAAGGCCAGCCTGGGCTACACTGAATTTCAGTCCAACTTGGACTATATAGTGAGAACCTGTCTCAAATCTCAACCCCCAACAAAGCAATTATAAAACTCAGGTTATAATTTCTATTTTCTTCTGGAAATTGTTTCTCTCTAAACTTTATTATTTAGCTTAGAATTTCCTTTTCTTTTGACTCATTTCATCTTGTTCAAAAAAAAAAAAAACCAAAGAGTAGAAAACAAAGAGTTGGGCATGATGGTTTTAGTTTGGAGTTCCAGATTCAAGATTTCACATCTATTCAGTGTAGAGCTCAAGGAATCCACAGTTGCATTGGGCAGTTTAAAGCTTACCTTGAGCCCTTTGTACTCAGCCTTGCTTTGAGCCTACAATAAAACCAATTCATTTAAATTTCACCAGCACCCCAACATATAATCATCCTGTCTTTCCCTTCATTTGGCAGCATATGGCATGATTCCCATTGTGTGGTCTGCATTTATGTATGTCATGTATGTGCAGGTACCCATGGAGGCCAGAGGAAGGTGTTGTATCCCCTGGAGCTGAAGTAACAGGTTGTTGTGAGCCACCCCATGTGGGTGATGGGAACTGAGCCTCAGGACTCTGCAAGAGCAGCAGGCCTCCTTACCTCTGAGCCACCTCTTCAGACCCAACCCCATAGGCTTTATTCTGAAAGATATAATTTCAACAGATACTTTAGAAAAATATGCTTTTCAGTCAGCCTGGGAGCAGCAGTCACCCAAAGGTGCTGCTGTTTTTGGTACTTTCTAGCTGTAATGATCCTTTGGGGAAAAGTTTTTTTTCCCTGTTACCTGTTCTGTTGGCTTTATCTGTATATCATTCTAGCTTAATGAATGGCTGGGAAAATTTGCACTTTCTCACTCTGAGTGGATTTTTACTTTCTCAGTCCCTTCTTCTTCTTTTTTTTTTTTTTAAATCTGAGACAGGGTTTCTCTTTGTAGCCCTGGCTGTCCTGGAACTCACTCTGTAGACCAAGCTGGCTTCAAACTCAGAGATCTGCCTGCCTCTGCCTCCTGAATGCTGAGATTAAAGGTGTGTGTCACCCACCACTCCCCCAGGCTCTCAGTTCCTTCTTTTGGTCAAGAGTCATGAAATTCAGCCCCTGGGACACTATTTTGAGCAATCCAGATGTGCACCACTGAAATTCACTCACTGGAAGACCATGTAGACAGTTGGTTTAGAGTCAAGTCTCCCGCTCTTTTTCTTGTGAGAGGAACTGTTATTTATGTAACGACTAAACAGTAGCATTTATGAGTTAAGATAGCACATTTGAACACTATAACAGACAAATGTAACATGTTTGGCTACAAAGTAAGCTTTGTAGTACACTTTGAAAAGGAGCCAAGTGTATCTAAATTAAACTGAAGCAGGCTGTCTTCTCTATTCTGAGGAGTCCAGAGGCGGGTTTGGAAGTAGTAGCTAAATTAATCTAGTTTTTTCAAAGACATTTCCTGATTCTCTATAGAGTACTTGGTGTTAAGCACACTTACCCAGGAAGCTACTTGGTAAACTGACTGGTCTATCACAAGATGTCTATACTAAAGGAAGTTGGGCAAACAATGAATATAAACTCAACAGTTGCTTTCTCATCTTACATTTGAGACAAATCACAAGCGAATTGCACAAAGAAGGAATAAAAGCTGCAAAGGACAATATTAAGACTATGGCTACATATATTATCATAGTTGTTTTACAGAGTCTCACTGTGTAGACCCGGCTGGCCTAGAACTCACTAGGTAGACCAGGCCGGCCTGGAACTCACAAAGATCTGCTTGCTTCTACCTACCCCGTGCTGGGATTAAAGGCATGTGCCATTATGTCTGGGTACCGTTTTAAAGGGCTCAACAATTTAATCCTTAACCTGGCAAAAAGGAACACTTCTTGTGTGATGAGTGGATGAAATCTGTCCACATCAGGCTGTGACCCAGTCATCCTGTCCTTTAAGTATATCTTATAACCCTTTGAGATACCTGGGTCCAAGGAGCAATAACCTGGCGTATTTGTGTTGTGCTAGTTAACAGTACTTCTCATCATAGCTAGTAGGACGTCTTCCTATAATATTTTTTCCAGAGGACAAAGTGTCCAGTTTCCAACTGTGAAGAGGTTTTCTGGAGTAGGGTTTCTTGTCCTCAGCACCACTGACTTGGGACCAGATAGTTCTTTGTTGTAGGGGAGCTGATCTGTGCATTCTAAGAGCCTCCCAGCATCCTTGGCTCCTCCCAACCCTGTCCACTATACCTGACAGCAGGAAGTGCCTCTGGAGGTTGTTAAATGTTCCCCATATAGAAACCAGCCACTGCTTGACACTGCTGCTTCAGAGGATGTGCTGGAAAGTCTTCCTGGGCCTGTGAATGCAAGAGCAAAGGTGATTTGAACAGTAAAGAGTTGAGTAAAAGGCAATATCCTTTCTTGTTCTTCTTTATAATTGAGACAAGGTCTTACTATGTATGCCTGGCTACTGTATGTAGACCAGGCTCGCTTCCAGTTTATAGAGATCTACCTGCCTCTGCCTCCAAAGTTCTGGGATTAAATGTGTATGTGTGCCACCATGCATGGCATATCTTATTTTCTTGAGACAAGGTCCCCCTTTATAGCCCACTCTAACTTAAACATGCTATATAGTTGAGTATGACCTTGAACTTCTTATCCTCTTGTCTCCATTTCCCAAGTATTGGGATTAGAGGTATGCGCTACCATGCCCGACTTATGTGGACTGAAGATAGGGTTTTGTGCACGTTAAGCAAGAACTCTACCAACTGAGCTCCATCCCTAGAATAAGATGTGGTATCTTCAAAAATATTTAGCTGCAGTTCTAGAGAAGTATCACTATTGGAGAGAAAAGTCAACATTTCTCAAGTAGAAAAACAGCAACTTTTAGCTAGTGTTAAAGTTGTGATTTTATTTTATTTTTAAAAGTTGTGGATATTTATAAACTTTGCTGATGCTCAAAACAAATATATAATAAACAAATATATTCATATTCATAGTTGTGGGCAGCTAAATACAAATCATAAAGGAGGTCTGTAGCTGTACACCTACTATGGTGGCTCAGTAAGGAAGACACAGAGGCATATTCATAGATGTAAATCCTGCCAGAAGGAATCACCATCATGGCAGGCACCATACTTGACAGTGGAACCCCAAGCATCTGAGCTCAGGGGTTTTTATTGATTCAGAACTCCTCAGGTGTTCTGCTGATAGCACGTGCAGATCATGAACAATCAAACATCCCCCACATAAATCCAAAAACCTGCAGACAATACAAAATGCCAAGACTTAGCAGCCTATCACCCAACAGTACAAAAAACATTTTATATACAACTAAAATAAAACTTCTACAACATTTCCCCTTTTCTGTATGACAAAAGAAAATTGCTTTATCTCTACAACACAATTTACTACTGTACCAGCAAAACTATTTCCAAGAAGAACAATCACGAAGATTGTGAATGCACAGGACCAAATGAAACCAAACATCTATCGAGCTTTTCACAATGTCTTTGAACAGCAGAAAAACATTATCAGTGTCCAATTATCTGGAATTCATTCATGATCTTCTGGGATCCTCCAAAGTCTTGGATCACTTCTCTGCTCTTAACTCTGCAGTACACACAGCTTGTTCTTCAAGTTCTGGCTGACTGCTGCTGTTCTTAGCAGTTGTCTCATGATACTGGCATCTTCAAAACACTGGGGTCCCTTGCTGCAACTGAGCTGTACTTTCACCAATAGCCTCTCCTGGGTTCTCTTCATGGTGCCAAGTCTCAACTTCTCTGCATGACCCCTTCAATCTGGCTTTTGACTACTACTAAGGCTGCACTCTCACCAATGGCCTTTCCTGGCCTCTCACAGTGCCAAGCCTCAGTTGTTCTCCATGACCCCTTCATGCCTTCAAAACCAGCACCACTTGGGTGACTCTTAAAAGTACCAAGTTTGCCTACCAGCACAAGATACAACCTTGGCCAGTTCTGGAAGACAGCTTCTGTGTGGTGACTCTGAGGAAGCACTTCGGAGATTTTAAGATAGAGTCTGGTTTACAGAAAAAAAAAACAATTGGTAACCTTGTCTGCAGGAAGGGCTCCCTCGTCGGCTGGAGTTCTTATCACCAAAGCAAATGTGTCTTGTCAGGACTGCCCTCACCTCACTAGTATCTGGACAGGTTTGCACAAAACAAAGCAAAACAAAATGACTTGCAAGGCCTGGAGTTTCTTTCTCGTTCTTCCTTGTCTCCAGGTTGGATGGGGCTGGTGCGATGTCAGTGCCCCACATTGGTACACCATTTGTAGTTGGACACTACTGTGGTGGCTCACCAAGAGAGACAAGGAGGCATATTCACAGATGCAAACCCTGGCAGACCTCAGCAGAGGGAACCACTGTCATGGCAGGTGCCATCCTGGACAGTTGAACCTGAGCATCTGAGCTCAGGTGTTTTTATTGATTCAGAACTCCTCAGGTTCTACTGATAATACATGCAGATCGTGACCAATCAAACATCCTCCTACATAAATCCAACATCTGCAGACAATACAAAACACCAAGGCCTAGGTAGCCCCTCACCCAACAGTGCACAAAACAATTATTTTAAGCACAACTAAAAATAAACTTCTACAACAGAGGTCCAAGGTTTGGGCTCCAGTTTCTAGTTCATCTTTACAGATTCATGACAGAGGAGGACTGGACAGGCATAAAAAATATCCTAGGCTGCATCTTTCAACTTTCCCTACCAGTGCTGGGTTTAAAAACTAGTGATTTTGCTGGGTGTGGGGTGCACACCTTCAGTGCCAGCACTCAGAAGGCAGAGGCAGGAAGATCTCAGCAAGTTGGAGTCCAGTCTAGTCATCAGAGTGAGTTTTAGGGTAGCCAAGGTTACCTAGTGAAACTCTGTCTCAAATTAACAACAATAAAACAAAACAACAAACAAACAAGCAAAACTCAAAAAGAAGCTAGTCAATTTATCTGGGCCTTAACTATGTGACTGCGCAATTCTGGTCAACCTGCGCCAGGAGAACAGAAGAGAGTGGGATCCTCTCAAGGTAAAATGCATTTCATTTACGAGGAGAGAAAAGGTACTGGGGAGTAGGGACATGTTATAAACAGTGGGGACACCGGCAAGCTTCCAGCTCCTCTCATTTTTTCCTTTAAAAAAGTTTTTTTTACCAGTATGTGTACGTGTGTGTTGTCATCTGTGTACGTGCAGGGACCAAAAGAGAGCACTGAATCCCCTAGAGCTGTGGTGAGAAGCAGCTGTGAGGCTGCCAGGTGTGGGTGCTGGAAACTGAACTCTTGTCCTTTGGGAAAGCAGCAATCACTCTTAACTGCTGAGCCATCTGTCTTGCCCCAGGCCCTTCTTGATGCCTATCTTAAGAGTACTCCAGCAGTGCCTCTAATTGACAAGGGAACTGAAACCCGGAAGAGAATTCTGTAGACCAGCTACTACAGCATTCTCTGTGCATTTCCTATCACTAGAAGGTCCACAATCTCTGACAAGTATTGAAGCTATTTAATTTATATACAACTGACCTAGGAAGATCGAACTTCTTTTAGCCTCCCACAGCTTCCTCCTTGACCCTCCCCACCAAACTTTGGTCCATGAAAGAATTCTTACAATAGTTTTGAATTACTTAGGAGAGGAAAAGGCTGAAGCAAATTAAACTAGTATTTCTATTTAACTAAATTTATATGCCTCCCCTTAAAAAAAATAAGATTAAAAAGCAAATTTTTATTGAGGCCATTTCAGGAAACTAAGCAGGGTTTCTGTGTACGTGTGTGTGTTTGTGAGAGTGTGTGTGTGTGTGTGTGTGTGTGTGCACGCGTGCACGAAAGCATCGCACGCACACACGTGTATATGAATATGTGGCTAGAGGACTTCAGTTGTCATGTTTTTTTCTTTTTTTGGAGATATTCTTTCACTAGCTTGGACCTCAGCAAACAGGCCAGGCTAATTGGCCATCAAGCCCCAAGGGATCCACTATCTCTGCCTCCCCAGTGCTGAGATTGCAAGTGTGCCGGCATGGCTTTTCTATTTTTATTTATTTATTTATTTTTCATCAGTTCAGTGGCTTGAACGCAGATCCTTAAGCCTGGGAAGCCAACACTTGACTGACCGAGCTATCTCCTCAGCTCTCATAGCAGTTTTATTGTTTTTAATTTTACATTTAGTATCTGATACGGGAAAGATAAAGTCAACAACTATCCAAAGGCTCTGCAGGGTGGCTCTTACCTGTAATCCCCAGAGGCTGAGGCTCATCATGAGTTCCTGGCCATCTTGGTGTAATACTTAGGGTTATTATTACTATAATGAAACACCATGACCAAAAGCAACTTGGAGAAGAAAGGGTTTATTTTGCCTATACTTCCAGGTAATAGTCTATCACTGAGGGGAGTCAGGGCAGGAATTCATATAGGACATGAACCTAGAGGAAGGAGCTGATGCAGAGTCTATGGAGGAATGCTGCTTACTGGCTCCTTCTTCCTGGCTTGCTCAGTTTATTTTCTTATACATCTCAGGACTACCTACCCAGGTGTAGGACCACCTACTTGGGGGTAGCATCAATTACTAACTAAGAAAGAAACCTTGGCAGTGGTGGGCCAGACCTTTAATCCCAGCATTTTGGGAGGCAGAGGCAGGTGGGCCTCTGAATTTGAGGCCAGCCTGGATTACAGAGCGAGTTCCAGGACATCCAGGGCCACACAGAGAAATCCTGTCTTGAGAAAAGAAAAAAGAAAAAGAAAGAAAAACAATGCATCACTAGCTTGTCCACAGGCCAATCTGGTGGAGGCATTTTCTCAGTTGAGATCCTAGTTTGTGACAAGTTGACATAAAGTAAGCCAGTGAGCTCCAGGCCACTCTGGATATACTAAATATTCCTGGAACACACATGTAACAGCTACTTTTCTGACCAGCTATTGTTAAAATTCCCACTGTTTATGGAAGGTCAGGATGAAAGGGGTGGGAACCCTCCTTGATGATCACAAGCTATGCTTTTTTTTTTAAAGATATATTTTTATTTTATGGGTTTGAGTGCTTCCCTGCATGTGTGAATGTGCATCATGTGCATGCCTGGTACATGTGGAGGCCAGAAGTGGGTGTTTGGACTCTTTGGAACTGGAGTTATAGTTGATGCTGGGAACTGAACCCTGATCCTCTGAGAGAGCAGCAAGTGCTTTTAGCTGTGGAGCCATCTCTTTAGCTCCAAAGAAACAGACTGTATTATCCAGGAATTGAGCCAGGTCTCCTGAGTGGGAGATGAGAATTCTACCACTGAAGCATCAATGTTCAATGCCTATTCTTTTTTTCCCCACTGGTACCTAGGAAGCTTGACTGGCTTTATGTTAGTGTGACAGTTAGACAATACTGGAAGATGACTGCAGCCTTTTCTTTCTGTACTATTTGGTTTTAGTTCTTGGGTCTAGAAGGCTGCTGATCACAAGGTACTAATCAGCTGGTAAAATCCATGAACCCTGAAGTACTCCTACAGTAGCCTACTTGGTAAATGTTAAGTTATAATCCAAGCAGGCATAAGGTGGAGGCAAGAAGACCAGGTTCAAGACCATCCTGGACTATAAAGCAAGACCCTGTGTAAAAAGCAGATGTAATGAGCTGTTGAAAAGTTGTTCCATAGTGCCCAGTTCCCATGAGCCTTCAGACATCTATCTGAGAGGAGGTGTGGGATGCTGGGTAAAGGAAGACAGCTGTTGTTGACTTAGGACAAAAAGACTATGTGGCCTTAGAGACAGCAATAACCCTGGCACCTAGGGAGGGCATCCTAGGTCATGTGAGGAGTTGGGGTGTGTGTGCAGCATCTAATGTTTTCTTTGTCCCCTAGACCCAGCCCTGCAGCATCTTGTAAATTTCATGAGCTTCCTGTATATCCCTAGCTTCCTGAGTATTATGAACCTCTTGCATCTCCCTAGCTTCCTGAGTATTATGAACCTCTTGCATCTCCCCAGAACCGGATGTTCCAATTCAGAAGGAATAAACTGAAATAGAGCCACAGTTCAATTCAGAGGGAATATATTGAAACAGATCCACGGTGTGTGTGTGGGGGGGTACTCTTTAACAAAGAAATGACAAAGCAAAGGAAAGGAAATTTTCATCTCTCTCTCTCTCTCTCTCTCTCTCTCTCTCTCTCTCTCTCTGTTTTTCAAGACAGGGTTTCTCTGTGTAGTTTTTGGCTGTCCTAGAACTCACTCTGTAGACCAGGCTGCCCTTAAACTCAAGAGATTCTCTTGCCTCTGCCTCCTGAGTGCTGGGATTAAAGATGTGCACCATTACCATCAGGTAAATCCTCCCCTTTGTTTTTTTCAAGACAGGGCTTTTCTATGTAGCCCTGGCTGTCCTTGAACTCACTCTATAGACTAGGCTGTCCTAGAACTCACATAGATCCGCCTGCCTCTGCCTCCTGAGTGCTGGGATTAAAGGCAAGTGCCACCACCACTTGGCAAATCTCATCTCTTAAGGAAGAATATAATAATTAGATTTTTTTCTTTTGAGACAGGATTTCTTTGTGTGGCCCTGACTATCCTGGAATTCTGTAGGCCAGGATGGCCTCTAATTCAGAAATCTGCCTTCCTCTGCCTGCTGAGTACTAGGATTAAAGGCACGGGCCACCGACCTTGGCTGATAATTAGAGTCTAAATGGGCTCCCTTTCCTTCAAAAACTGTCTCTTTTTCTTCTTCCTTTGTCTACCCATTAGCAACCATTTATTTATAGGATATTGATTTTTAGCATAGCTAGAAAAATTAAGATTTTATGCCTAGATAGGATTTTTTTTGAGATAAGACATCAATGTGTATCCTCAACTAGCCTAGGACTCCTTATGTAGATCAGGCTGGCCTTGAACTCACAAAGATCTACCTGCCTCCATGTCCCATTTTGATATTTTCCTTTTATTGACAAATTGGCAAGACTCTGTCTGGGTAGAACCTTACTGCCTAGTAGAACAAATACCAAAAGACAAGGTTTGTGACTGTGTTTGTACAAGAAAACACAACTAAAATTCTATCAACACCATACAGAACTAGAAAGTATTAGAAAAGACTCTATGGACCATCTTACACAACCGTCTTTTGTATGTGACAAGCAGAATGTCTTAATTTGAAGTCAATATTGTTTTTAGAAGAGAGAAAAACCTTCAATAAGTGAAGTCAAAACTGGAAAAGAAATGGTTTGATTCTAGATGACACAAATATGCTGTTTGCTCATGAAAATTAAAAAGACAAGATATAACTTTACATCTGCTAGAACAGCTACAAAGAAAAAGGAAACAAATGATGATGGGGAGAAAAAAGACCTTGTATACTGTTGGTGAGAATTCAAAATGACTACAGCCACTTTGGAAAACAGTATGGAGGGTACAAAAACTACTAAAGAGATTACCAAGCGATCCAATACTTCAATTTTCTGGGTATACATTAAAAGGAAATTAAGTTACTATGCCAAAGAGCTACCTGTACTACTATCTTAAGGCAGCTTTTTATTTATTTAGTTATTTATTTGGTTTTCAAGACAGGGTTTCTCTGTTGTAACTCTGGCTGTCTTGGCTGTAGAGTAGGCTGGCCTCCAACTCCAACAGAGATCTGCCTGCCTCTGCCTCCCGAGTGCTAGGATTAAAGGCATGTGCTACCACTACCCAGCTTAAGGCAGCTTTTTAATACTTTTAATTTTTGAGACAGGGTCTCATATAGTTCAGGCTGGCCTTGAACTCAAATGGTTGAGAAAGACCTTCAATTCCTGGTCTTCCTGCCTCTACTTCCACAGTGTTGGGATCACAGGAGTATACCACCACACCTGGCAAATATAGCATCATTCACAATAGCCAAGATACAGAAATAACCCAAGTGGCTATCAACAAAAGAATTTTTTAAAATGTGGCTGCAGGGTTGCAGATGTAGCTTAGTGGTGCAGGGCTTTGCCTAGCACTCTTGAGGTTCTCTGCTTGACCTCCCCAGCACTGAAAAAAAAAATGTGTCTGGGTAAGGTGGCTCATGGCTGCACAGTATCCTAGCATTCAGGAGTGAGGCAGAGGAACTTAGCTTAAGGTCAGTCTGAGCTATGCTATGTACACGTCTATAATACACAATGGACTATTACATTAGGGAAAGAATAAAATGTCATCTGCAAAAACATGGATGGATCTAAAAGACATTATACCCAGTCAAACATGCCAGGCACACAAAGCCAGTATCTCATCTCACTTTAAGTGGAATCTTAAAAAGTACAGTTCATTAAAGCAACAGTAAATAATTTTTATCCGAGGCTGACAGCAGGGAAAACAGAAATATTACTCAAAAGATATGACGTTTCAGTTAGACAGCAATGTGCTATGTAGAAGTGTTAGTTAATATCTCTGTGACAGTTAATAACATCTCCTATAGTTAAAAGCAGATTTTGGTTAGACATGAGGTTGCACATCCATAATCCCAGCTACTTGGGAGGTGGATCCCAAGTTGGGTATCATTCTAAATTACATAGCTAGTTCCAGGTAAGCCTATGTCATTTAAGGGAACCCAACTCAACAAGAAATGGCTGGGGATGTAATGGCAGAATGCTTGCCTACTACAGGCAAGGACTTGGTTGGGTTCAGTTCTTAGTCCTGCCAAAAGGCAGGGGTGCGGCAGGAGGTGGTGTATTAGCTGTTCTCATCCCAAAGAGTAAAGTATGAGAGGTAATTAGGTAAATTAATATGTCTGATTTGTTCCGGAGTGTATTCATGCTTTGCAATTTAACATTGTACCCCGTAAATACATGATTTATCAATTTGAAAAGAGGGTGAGGTAGTGCAGGAGCTTGTTACTTTGAGCTCAAGAGCCAAAAAGACCAGCTCCGACAACATAGTGAGACCAAGAATATTAAAAAAAAAGAGTAACTGCAATTGTACAGGCGGAGAACAAAGAGAATTGTCTAACCTTAGGTTCGGCATGAGCATCTGTTACACCTGCGGGAGATGAAGCTGTAAAACGATGTTTAGGTTGGGTCACAGAAATAGACGGTTTTTAACAGAGAATTTCTCCGTGAGTTGTGCTTGAGACTCGCTAGGTAACTAAAAAAAAAAGGAGGAAAAATCTCGAAGCCAAAACATCACGTAAGACCAATTACATCTGAATCTATGGAGGTGGAGCCCATAGTTTTTTTTTTTTTCTTTCTTTAAGGCATGCCGGTGATTCCAAACAGGAACCAACATTCAAAACCACATACAATATATATGTGAATTTTTGGAGGAAAAGATGAAGTAAAAACCCTGGCAGGACAGGGCGGCTATTGCAAGGGCAGGGACAAAAGCCAAGAGTGCCAGCGAAGGATGTAAGGGCTGCATGTGTTTCGCTGATGGGCCTTGAGCGACAGCAACGAGTTTGGCGCACAAGAGACTGCATTCAAATGACGTTATTGTGCCGCTGCTCCTGTCCTGATCATTAGTTCTATTTTTTTCGCCCATTTTCCTACAGCTGACATTTAAAAGAAAAAAAATGATGGTAACGTTTGTCTCCCACGCGTCGCGCCAGGAACGCCTGTAGGCGGAGCGCGCGTGGGAGAGTCTCGGCACGCGGCGAGCGCGGGCCGCCCGAGAGGAGCTCGCCATAGCGCTGGAGCCCCTAGAGGAGAAACGGGCGGCTTCTCCGCCCCCACCCCCTTTGCCCACCGCCCGGTTTCGGCCGCCTAGGCGGGGGGCGGGGGGCGAGGGGTGGTGGTGGTGGGGAGCGCCTGCAGGCGACTGACGTTACTGTGACGCGGCTCGCTCGGCTGGCGGCGCGGCTTCCGGCGCGCGCCGCTCGCCCCCTCCCCCTTTTCCGCTTTCCCGCCCACGCGCCGCGCCGCCCCGCCCTGCTCCCACGCAAGTCCCCCTCCCCCTTGCCCCCCAGAACGGCACAGCGCGGGGAACCGTCGCAGGTTGCCAGGGTTCCCCTTCCGTTCTGCCTGGCTACTTCCGCTTCAGGACTAGCAACATGGACGCCGCAGCCGGCCGGCTGAGCGACTGCTGAGCAGTCGCGGAAGCTCGCCCCCTTGAGCCGCGGCCGGCTCGCTTCCCCGCCCTCGTGCCTCGCGCTCGCCTCCCTGCGGCCGGCGGGCCCGGCCCTACATGGGGGCGGGCCTCCGCAGCCCGGGCTCGGCTTCCTGTTCAGAGGCGGCCTGGCGCTAGGCGGCGGCCACTCTACCCGCGCCCGCCTCGGTGCGGTAACCGAGCCCGGGAGGAGGCTCCAGGGCCGCATCTCGGGCGGTTGTGCCAAGCTGAGCTGTGCGTCGCCATGGCCCCAGTGCAGCTGGACAACCACCAGCTGATCCCTCCGGGAGGCGGCGGCAGCGGCAGCGGAGGCGGCGGCGGCTCCGCTTCTGCCCCGGCTCCTCCGCCACCGGGAGCGGCTGTGGCAGCGGCAGCTGCGGCCGCGGCTAGCCCTGGTTACCGGCTTAGCACGCTCATCGAATTTCTGCTGCACCGGGCCTACTCTGAGCTTATGGTGTTGACGGACTTGTAAGTGCTGCGAACCCCATGCCTGCTTCCCGGCTCCCCACTTGCCCTTCCCGCCCTGTGGGCCGATAGAGGCTCACGCCTGCCTTTTACTGAGCTCGGCTGTTATATAGTATAGAATTTGGGAATTCATGGGGTTCAGGTTCCGGGGATGGAGAGGAGGCTAGTATTAGGGATCTGGTTGGCGATGAAAGCTCGGAGACTGGTTAGTTTCGCGTGTTAATGGTTGAAGATGGTCTTTGGGATTTTTGTCTTGAGTTCTCAACAGAACTCTATTAATTTCTTGGTGAGATCTTTTTAAAAACCTAAGATGAAGAGGAAGCATTTAGGACTACGTGAAATTCGAACTGAACGCGATTTTTAAAGAAGGAGAATGTTTTACAGCCTTTTGACAGTGCTTTAAATGTAGGTAGCAATTGTTTCTCTTTGAACGCACGAGATAGATTCTGCCTAGAATATTAAATTATTAATTCTGAGTCTTTCTGGAACGTTTGAAAGCATTCCAAGCCTATGAATGTAGTGAAAGTAAAATACTTTTTTCCCCCCCAACAAACCTTTTGATTTCAGTCACCTAGTTACCTACGAAATGCCCTGGGGCGTGATTAAGGTGTTAATCGCTTTAGAATGCACTGATTGTTCAGTGTTAGAACCATCAGTTCTAACTGGTAGTTAGTTAGAAAAGGTGTTAAAAATTTTCGGAACTCTGTTTTACATCCTCTAGCTGAGGTTCACAAAAGTTTTCACCTTTTACCTCTGGTTAGGTTCCATCAGATTTCCAAAAAAATACACTAGTATGCAGATGTTAGGCAGTATCTTGTGATACTTTGTTAACTGGAGAATTAAATATGTGTACATGACTAAAAGAATTAGAGATGGCTTTACCTTCGTTTACTTGTAAAACATTCCCTTTCCGTTTTGATGTATTATGCTTTATTGAATGAGACAAAGCCTAGCCTTGCCAAAAGAGGTGGGTTTGGTTGAGGTCTTTCTATATAGTTCAGGCTGGCCTCCAACCTTCAGTTCTGGCTCAGCCTCTTTAGTGCTGGGATTATAAGTATGGGCCACCACACCTGGCTGAGGTTTTTTTTTTTTTTTTGAAGGCTTAATCCTTTATCTCCTAAATGATAGGATTACAGGTGTGTCTTTCTTCCCCCTCCCAGCTTCTGACTGAGAAATAGCTATGGTGCTTAGGAATTCTTGTAGTAATATACTTAGATTGTAGGGGTTCATAAGAATCCAAGAGAAAGTTTCATGTATGTCCTGTGCATAGCTGTCGAAAAATGACTGTAATCATGGATTGTGTGATTTGGTTTTCTACAGAGGATTTGTAGAAATTCATTGAATTGTGTTCTATTTTTAAATTTAAACCAAGTCCTATGGTTTAAGGAGAGTCATCTGTTTTATTGCTGTAGAATAATATAGCTTTAGTCCCACATCATTTGTATGATGATTCCTAAACATAGCTCAAGCACAGACTTCAGCTAAATTCCACATTCTGTGTCCAGATCCATACATTTCAATATCTAACCCAGGAGTCAGGTTTGGTGATAGATATATATGCCTGTGGACTCAGCATTTGGGAAGCTAAAGCAAGAGGATCACAAACTTTAGTCCAGCCTCAAACTACACAGTGAGACTCTATTTCAAGAAATACCCTACTGTCAGACATGGTGCTACATAGCTTTAATCCTAGCAGAAGCGGGTGGGTCTCTGAGTTTGAGGCCAGCTTGGTCTACATAGTCAATTCTAGGGCTACATAGTAAGACTTTGTCTCAACCTCCCCCACCCAACACACACACACACACACACACACACACACACACACACACACCCATGAACAACAACAAAAAACACAGAAAAAAATTGTTTTATTAGAGTAACTTCTCTATTTGAGTGACCATAAAATTTGTGGTCTAAACCAGGATACCTTTGACCATGAAAACAAAAAGTGCTGTAAATATAGTAGTGTACACCTGTAGTAGCCCCAGCACTTGGGAGGTCAAAGCAGGAAGATCAGAAGTTAAAAAACAACCTGTAGGCAACATAAGAAGTTTGCTTAGGTTGCCTGGTATTATGTTGCAGTAATAATGTACAGTGGGCTGGGAATGTAGCCTAGTGATAAGAGTACTTGCCAGGTCCTGGCTCCGGCTCTCTGGCAACACACATTAAAATTAATAATTAAACAAATAAATGGCAGAGCAGCAAGCATACACTGGGACTATGCTGTGCAAACCAGGGCATGGTCATTTCATTTTTACCTTTAAGGCCCCAGAGAAATGTGCCTTATCTTTAAATCTTGTGCTAATAGTCTTCATTCTGTTCTATCTACCTACATTACCTTTCTTGATGTTTCTTGATAGTTCTTAGCACAATTTACCATTGGATGATGCCTTTGCTCTTTTTTCCAGAAATACATGTGATATTCCTTCTCATTTCCTTTGGGTCTTAGCTCGCACATATAACTTAGCTCAAAGACTTTCTCCAAGCACTTATATAATAGTATTTTGCACCTTCTGTCTTCTTCCTCTGGTGTTTTTTCCCCTATAGTGCTGACTGCTGGAGACATCTTTAGTATATTATGCTGCCCCTATGGAATAGAAAATCCAGGAGAACACCCTTTTTGATTTGTTTTGCTTTCCCCATGACAAGAACAGTGTCTGGCATGTACTTGGGGCTTAACTAAATATTCGTTTACGTAGTACATGTATGAATTTTTAGAAATATCTTTCTAACTGTAGGTTATTATGGTAAAAGCAACTGTTATTCTTGATACTCAAAAAACAACTCCTTTGCCAGGTGAAGGTGGTGCACACCTTTAATCCCAGCTCTTGGGAGGCAGTGGCAAAATCTCTGAGTTCCACGGTAGCCTGGTCTACAGAGTGAGTTCCAGGACAGTCAGAGTTAGAGAAACCCTGTCTCGAAAAACAAAACAAAACAGCCTCTTTTCCAACTTTATATGTGGTAACTAAAATTCCTTAGTTTTGTTTTTGAGACAGTCTTGCTCTTCTGTAGCCCAGGTTGGCATAGGACTTTGCATCCTCCTGCCAGAATTAATGTGTCAATGTACATTAATGTGAAAGTCTTGAGGGACATAGTACTTAGTTTTTCATTATCTGGTTCTGTCTGAAACACAGAAGGAAACAAACAAACAAACAAAACAAAACAAAAACTTCAGTAATTTAGGTTATTTGGTTTGAGCTCCAAACGTCTAGAGTTTTTTCCTTCTGCTTCACCTCCATCACATGCTCATATTTTCTGCCTTAACATTTTAGGTGCATATATTCTCTTTGCTTTTAATCTCTTAAAATCAGAAAATGCTAGGGTTTCAGCCACGTAAACTTTTACTGAAGTCTGGCAGGAATCTGTTGTGTCTTCTTTCTTTCATCTTAGGGCTTTCCCCCCATGTGGTGGATTTCCATAAAGGAATTTAAAATAGAAGTGGTAGCATTGGGAGAAAAGGGAGGCAGGCAACAAACCCTGTTCTTTGTCTTAGAAATGGTAGAATTTCTAGTGGGAGCTGATCCTTTTGGGTTTCTGAGGGTAGGTAGGAGCTGAAACAATGGTTCCTGTTTTCCTAGTCTACCCCTAAGCTCTACTGTGCCCCCCGTCCCCCTAATCCTCATTTTTCTCTCTCTTGAGAACAAGGCTTCTCAGGGAACTTTTACTAGGGCTGCTTTTATTTGCAGTCTTTGAGACTGAGTCTTTGTATCCTAGGCTGATCTTCTAGCAGTCCTCCTGCCTCAGCCTCCCAAGTGCTTGTGATTACAAGTATGAGCTACCATATATACCTGGTTCTTATTTGTAGCCTTCTAATAAGCCCTTAATTTCTACTGGGCTTTCTTGTATACTGGCTTTGACAGCCTTTACTTAGTGTAAACTGTCTCTGGCCCCTGATCTCTGGCTTGGTGTTTATCAGTGTCCTGAACCCCATCTTTACCCAAGGGATTGAACCCTGGCATGTGCTATGCCGGTGCTCTACCACTGAACTACACCCAGCTCCCTATGTAGTTCCTCTGTCACTCTGATCATACCTGTAGCTTCCCATCCATCCCAGTGTTTTCCCTGAGAATATGACAGAGCTCACTTTAATAGTTTTCCCTCCTTGTGCCCTTTTCTGTTTATGAGGCACATAGGATGGATGTGTGTGTGTAGGGAAAGAACATTAAGCAGCTGGGGTGCATTATTCAGGACAAGCTTAAGAGTTGTTCAGGCTGTTGAGTCTTGGACCATGAGCTAGAGATTACTGGAACATGGAGGCTGATAAAGTTTTTTCCAAGCATCAGTAGAGTAGTAGTATATAATTTATCAATGAGGAAGTTGACATAGGTTGTTGGCAATCAATACTGGAGAACTAGTAAAAAGAATTCAAAAACACTACTGGAGCTATGTAAAAAGAGTATAAATCCTTCATCTAACCACCATGCAATGTCATAATTGCCATAAAAGCTTGATTGTACCATAATGTCCAGTTTCACCTACTATAACACAACATGATGGGATTGCTGCTAAGAACCAAAGTGCTTACTGGGTTCAGAGAGGCTGGCAACTAAGCACTCTTCCTCTATCTGTAGCCATTTTGGCTTAAAATATATTTTTATGACTCGATACTGTATGCTGATGTGAGACTTGGGATATTTATTAATTTTTTGGAGATAGGGTCTCTATGTAGTTCTGGCTGTCCTGGAACTCATTATGTGGACCAGGCTGGCCTCAAACTCAAATAGATCTTCCTGCTCCTGCCTCCTGAGTGCTGGGATCAAAAGGTGTGTACCACTACATCCCACAGCTTGAGATTTTTATAAATATTTGAGGTTCACAAAATATCTTCGGAAGCATTTTGAGTGGAGAGAAATGATGCTTTTTTATATTTACTTAACAGCCATATTGTTGCTAACTTATCAGTTCAGGGAGTTAGCAGACACTTGAGCTTTTAGTTACTGTTTGCTCAATTTTTCTGAAACATGAAGATATGAAATAGAGTCAGAGTAACATCTTGATGAAGTCATGCATATAATTAATATTTTTTTCTTTTTAGATTGCCAAGGAAATCTGATGTGGAAAGGTGAGTATGAGAAAATCTGAAATTCGTCTCATTGGTTTTTTAAAAATCTGAGTATGGTTTAGGGGTTATTGATGGTGTAGGGCTGTGGATTAGGAACCCAGGCCCAAAGAAACCTAACACTGCATTTTGTTGGGAGTACCAGAGAATGCAGGTCTCTCATTTTTGGTACTTGGATGTAGAACCTTTGTTTTTAAACCTTTATTGATGACTGACCAAGGCAAGTTCTTGGGAGGAATAGGAAAATGTAACTGTAATAGTCTATAATGGGAATTTGAGGAGTAGACTAGCTTTGGACAGCTGGCTATTAATTTACCAGTTGTTGTAATGATGCTGTTAGATACTTTTAGCACATTGACTTTACTCTCCTGCTATTGCTATATTATAGTTGAAAAAAATTTTAATTCAGTTTAATCTTGGACCTTAAGATTTAATACTATTATGTTTCTATAGGCCAAAGGAACAAGATAAATTAAGATTTAAGGAGCTAATGTTATTGGGATGTAAATTGAGACTACCTATGTGCCTTAGTTTTGGTTTTTAAGACCAACTCACTGGGGAGGTTTATAGTAGTCATTAGTTGTTACCTCTCCATTACCAACACCAAATGCTCTTTTTGTAGACTCATACACAAATCAAAAAGAGCTGGAAGACGCAGTTGAAACTTAACCTGTATTGTGGCTTGGCTGGTCAGTTTTAAAAGAAGGAAACAAGCTAAATTTGTTCCGCCTATTGTGGGGTAGGAAAGAACACTGGGCTTTTGGAGAACTAACTCATGCACTCTTATCAGTTGAGACAGTATGGCATCAGAAAGCCACGTTAGAGTAGTTTACAGAAAAGGACATCTTTCTGATAGAGGAACATTTTTAGGGAAAAAATACTAGACAAACCTAGTTGCTCGTGGGTAAGAGAGGGACAGCACTGAGGTTCTGAGTCCTGAGGTAGCTGGTATGCAAGTGTGTGTGTGTGTGTGTGTGTGTGTGTGTGTGTGTGTGTGTGTGTGTGTGTGTGTTTTGCTGGGTGTTGAACTGGAGCCTTACATTCTGAACTATAACCCCAACCCTGTCAGATCTTAATGTACTGTTTTCTTGTGTTGTGTCTCAGTCTTGCTTGTTTTCTTTTTTTTAATCCTTGACAGACACTGACAAAGAGCCATAAGTGTGCCCTTGGCTTTTCTAGTTCTGCTTCCAGTAATCATGGTGTTGACTGTTCTTAAGGAAGCTTTTTAGGTTGTGTGTGGTCTTAATACACTCTAAATAGCAGCTTGACTTTGACATATTCAGTCAGCATTAGACTTCAGAGAAACTTACTTGGATGCATTATATCATAGTGACGTTATTGGCAAGATGGAGAGATGTTGTTAGGATTTGTAGGTCATTGAAAAGCCATATTAAAATTAGTAACTAGCTTCGACCGCACTTGGGGTATGTTGATACTCTGCTGTATCTTGCCCTTAATCCTGGCATGTTGATGTTTTCTTTTCTTCCAGTGTCTTAAACCATAAAAGGTATGATTGTCGGTTGTGTAATGATCCTGAAGTAGAGAGGTCTAGCTAACATAGAGGGTAGGGAGTTTTTAATGAAGCTCTTAAAGCTTTATGAGATGATAAAAATATTGATGATTTCTGCGTAAAAAAAGCACAGAAGTAAGTACAGTAGAAAATATGGTACTTATCCAGTGCAGATACAGCCAGACCTACATTTTACTTCACTATTTAGTATACTGTCTTTAATTTGGCTCAGGCAGTGTATTCAACTTTGCCATTGAAATTCATCAGAGTAGAGTTAGTTTCATAGTGAAATTTTTTGTTCAGGTGGCTTTTTTTTTGTTTGTTTTTTTGTTTTTTTTCCCCAGTTATGCTATTGCAAGTTGGGAAATGGCCCTTGATTTTGTAGAAGAATATAGTTTCAAGTTTTGGTAAAGAATATATTTCAGCTCCTCTAACAACAAATGGTGACTAATTACCATTAGTTTTGGTTATGAAATGTATACTTAATAGTTCCTAAATTGGTCCTTTCTGTGAATCATTTAACTTCTACTACCACATATCCACGAATTTAGTATGTTTTAGGAATTATTATAATAAATTAGTTTTAAAATGTAATTCACTGTGGAAAAACTTATTGGATTTATTGCTCTGTGGTATAAGGTAAGGACAGGGCACAAAGATGCAGTGAAATTAATATTTATGTAAATATTTTAGGTTGATTTTGTTTTGCTCGTAAACAAATGCTGTTTTTTTTAATTCAGATTAAATAAATTATGAAATATAATGTGCTGGTTCAGATGAGAATTGTTTTGTTTTATAGGAAAATAGAAATTGTACAGTTTGCCAGCCGGACACGTCAACTCTTCGTTCGATTATTAGCTTTAGTAAAATGGGCTAATGATGCTGGCAAAGTAGAAAAGTGTGCGGTGAGTTAAACTTTTGATTTTACTTTGTATAAAATAACTTTGAGAGCTGGTATGGTAGCACATGCCTGTGATCTTAGCACTCAGGAGGCTGTATAAAGAGTCATGAGTTCTAGATTAGCAAAACTACATGGCAAGATGCGGTCTTGATACAAACAAAATAATTTTAAATGTTATATGCATAATTTAGAATTTTAGTTTTAACATCTGTTGATTTAAATGTTATTGGCAATATCAATAATCATGTCCCTTTATGATAATATGTAATGCATTTCTGTGGAAGCCTAGTATTTATTTATTATGGACACTTGACCAAAAGGGAGAGGAGGAGATACATGGAAGATATTACATGAGGAGACTTTAAATATAACACTGTCCTGAGGAACTGAAGGGGAGAAATGGTTAGCTTAAAAATGGTACGATTCTTTAGCGTTTGTAAGGTTCTCTCAAAGTTTGCTTATTGATTTCTGATGTCCTTGTGATGGTAGAGTCTGCATTTTCTGTTTTATAGATGAGGTGATAAGATTTCTAGAAAATACCTGGCTTCTTCAAGGGCAGAGAACTGATGACAGCCTTTATCAGTTCAACTGTTTGTTCATTTACTTATGCTCCAAAACTACTGAACATAGGCTGTACGGGATAGCAGGGAAAGACTGGAATAATGCATAGTCCCTACCTTCTGGAAGCTCAGAGTCTTTTGACTGTTGAATTACTCTTAATTCAAAGAAGTAACTTCATTGAGTGAAGTGTAACAAAGACTAAATTTGTCCCCTAAAAATGTTTTAAGGAGCTAGAATGTAGTTCAAATGATAGACTGCTTCTGTAGCATGTAGGAAGCCCTGGATTTGATGTCTGGCGCTGCAGAAACCAGGCATGGTGATGTCTACCTGTAATCTCAGCACTTGGGAGGTGGAGGCAAGAAGGATCAGAAGTTTAAGACCATCTTCAACTACGTAGTCAGTTGAAGCCAGCCTTGGCTACATACCCGGTTTCCACACAATAACAACAAAAAACAACCAAGTTTTAAGCGCAGAATGTTCAGAGGACAAGCGGCCTTGAGTGAGCTCAGTGATCTAACTTAGGGAGGATGATTTGGTGTTCACAGATGACGAACATTGGCTCTTGTTTTACTTCAGTCACTTCTAATGAGTTCATACTGGAAAGGGCAATTAAATAGTGAAGTCCTGAAATGAAGACAGCATTTACCCACTTTAATTGAGGGTCCCTTTCTAGGCTCAGCTTTACAAGAGCAAATATATGTCTAGCTGCTGTCAATTAAATTTGTGAATGGAATGGAAGTGCAGAAATATGCTAAGTTTGATAATGATGCTCATGTTCCTTTTTTGTTTTCTATTACGTAATGATATTTTTAAAAGGTTACTAGTTAAAGCAATGAACAAATTGGCACTGACTAAATTATATTTCAGATCTTCTAAAATTCTCTGAAGTTTATCAAGCTTCTTAAATAAAAATGAACAGCTACCTGTCATAGAGGTACCATAGTACATTTATTTTTTATCACTCTGGTAAGTTGAAAATATATTAATGGAGAAGAAGTTGAGATTTGGAAAATTTCAGAATATAGATTTGCTGTTTGAAGTATATCCTGTTAGTTTTTATTGTCATTTTGATACAACCTAGAGTTACCTGGGAAGAGAAAACTCTCTCCCTCAATTGAATAATTCCTTGATCAGATAGGCTTTTAGGCATATATTTGGCACATTTTCCTGATCGCTAATTGATATGGGAGGCCCAGCCCACTGAGGGTGATCTAACCTAGGTAGATAGTCCTGGGCTGTATAAGAAAGCTAGCTGAGCTAGTGAGTGAGCCAGCAAGCAGCATCTCTGTGGTTTCTGCTTGACTTCCTGATGACTCCTTCAGTGATGAATTAAGACCTGGAAGTGTAAGCTGGACAAATCCTTTCCTCTAAGTTGCTTTCAGTCAGAGTCTTTTAACACAGCTGCAGAAAGGAAACTAGAACAGAGGGGTGGTGGGTGGATTTTTATTGACATTAGTGCATAGTACTGGTCCTGGCAACTAAGCCCATGACGAGGGTAGACAAGTTTTTCTGTCTGAGTAAGCTAATGCCTTTCTATGTAATACTGATTGAAAATGTGTTTGGCTTTGCTATGTAGCCCAGGTTAGCCTTAAACTAGCAATCCTCTTGTCTTACCTCTATCTGTACTGGGATTACGGATATGTATCACCACCGCATTCAGTTTTTGAGGTAAAATGTTTTGTCCTACATGTTAAATTTTCTTTAAGGGGTGGGAGCATTCTGGACAGATGGCTCAGTGGTCAAGAGCACTGGCTGCTCTTCCAGAGGACCAGGGTTTGATTGCTAGGACTCACATGGCAGTTTATAATCATCTGTAACTCCAGTCCCAGGAGATCCAATGCCATCTTCTGGTCTTTTTGCCTCTTTGGGCACCAGGTATGCACATCATGGTACATAGATATACAATTCAGACAAAACATCCATGCACAAATAAAGAAGAATTTAAAAAGAAATTTTTTAAGGGAGGAAAGTTTCCATTGTCTGTGTATGTATTTGGGAAATTAAAATTTGCAAAGTTTTGTACAGTAAGCATTATTCAAAGAAGAATTTTGTTGTAAATATTAAACAGGCAATTCTAAGATTACCTGAAAGATTAAAATTGCATTTTATTGTTTTGGAAATTTGAGTACCAAATCTAATGAATCCATTTTGGCTGAAATAAAAAGCCATTTTTTTTCTCCCAACAATTAGGGTAGAGTTTAACAGTATGTACATTTAGCCGGGCAGTGGTGGGGCATGCCTTTAATCCCAGCATTTGGAAAGCAGAGGCAGGTGGATCTCTCTAGGTTCGAGGCCAACCTGGTCTCTAGAGTGAGTTCCAGGACAGCCAGGATTACAACAACAGAGAAACCTGTCTCAAAAACATAATAATAGTAATAATAGTAATAATAAAATAAAGAAGTGTATACACTTTTAGTAAAAGGTTAAGAATTACTAAGGTACATCCAAGTCAGTTGTTTAATTTTTTCCCCCAAATCTGTAATTTAATTTTACAACAGGTATTTCACTTGTTTTAAGGTATTTACGTTGTTTGCTTCAATAATATGGTATCAACCAAAATTGAAAACCCTTGGTTTTGAATGCATCTTATGTTCACTTTGATTAATTCACAGTACTGTATATGTGTGTGTGTGTGAATACGGTGTATATGTGCTGACTAGACTAGCTGGTCAGTGAACTCTAAAGATGCTCCTGTCTGTCTCCCCAGTGGTAGGACTACTGGGGCATACCACCATATTCAGCTTTATAATTGGATGCTGGGGAGCCAAACCAGGTCCTAATGGCTTGTGTGCCAGTCACTTTACTAACTGAGCCATCTCTCCAGTTCTCAATGGTCTTGTAAATTACTTTCAAAAGTTAGTATATTCATCACCACAAACAATTTTAGAATTTTTATCACCACAAAACTAAAACTTGTATCATTTAGCTGTCAGTCATAGCCCTTATCATAGGGAACCATTAACCTACTTACTTATCTGTCTTATGAATTTGCCTACTCTGAACATTTCATATTAATGGACTCATATGTGTTCTTTTCTCACAAGCTTCTTTATAATGTTTTTAATATATGTATTGTATATTATATATATTATACATAATATATAATGTATCAGTATTTCATTTATATTGAATTGCATAGAAATACTACATTTTATCTTATCTTTTCTTCACTGGTTAGTTGGAATTTGTGGTTTAGGGTTGTTATAAATAATGTTAAAAGTTTTTGTACCTGCCTTTCTTACTTGGTTGTAGCATAGATAATTCTGTTTCATCAGCTAGACTGATTCTAAAATGGCTGCACCGTTTTTCATTCCTACCAGCAATGTATGAAGGATTTAATCTTCCATATCCATGATGTTATCTGACTTTGAGTTTAGCTATCCTAGTGGTTTTACATCTTAGTAGGTTTCTCACTGTCCATTCATCCTTCCTGATTAACTTTCCTGTATTGTCATCAACTTTCTTTCTTTATTCATTCATTCATTTATTCATTCATTTATTTTGAGGCATCCTAGGCTGGAGTCAAACTTGTGATCTTCCTGTTTCAGTGTCCTGAGTTTACAAGCATGCACCACCATGCCCGGCTTCCACTATAGTTTCAACATCCATTTCCCTGTTGACTAGTGTTGTTGAACATGTTTTCATTGGCAGTTTCTATTTCTCCCTTAGAGAAATGTCCACTCAGTGTGCAAAGTTTAAGTTATTAACTATATCGATAGTTGGTACGTGAATATGTTAAAGAAAATACTGATAACTAGGTAGGTACTAATAAGTTGCTCAAAACTAAAGTATTAGTATCAATTAGATTTCTAAATTAAAGAAATGTAACTGAGGTTAGTATATCTTGAGTCTTGCAAGTGTTTCATTACACAGATGGAGTACTGCAGGCTAGATAAACATATCTCAATTTATCACCCATTTCCCAGAGGGAGGTCTCTGGTTTTCTTTGCCCTTAACTTGGTCTCATGAACATTTTCACTGGAGTGACAAGATTCTTAAAATGGCCCAGATCTCAGTAAAAACCAGTTTAGCACTCAAGGCTGTGTTTTAGTTGTATCATGGCTATGAATAAGAAGGTAGTATTGGTGGCATTGATAGAACACTGCACTAGTTGTAAAAGGTAGCATTTCTTGGGTTAAGCTATATACTGGGTTTAACTAAGAGAAAAAAACCCATTTTCTGGTTCTAGCTTCTCTAATTATTAAGCTATATTTCTTTGGAAAAAGGTCTTGTCGATCAAGTTTCTCATCTCTAAGGTGATAGTAGTTATCTGGTTCTATTTTCTAGACTTGTAGAAATCAGATAATAAAATAACTGTGACAATGAAAAGAAGATGTCTGTCTAAAAAGATCTAAAAAGATCACTGTCTATATATGCTGCCCTATTAAATTAATTCTGGGTGATAGGTTTTACGTTGCCCACCAGAAGCCTATCTGAAGGACATGAGAGAAAGAAATGCTAGGTATTGATGTAAAACAGAATGAAAGGGTTGAAGGAGGTAGTTTTCAGCCTTGTGACGACTCTACTACTGCACTGGATAGAGAACTGACAGAATTTCTGTATTGGACAGAAGGTTGCCTTGGGTCTCATACTGGGCGATATGTGCTGTGTTTCCTATGTTCTAGACACTGTTCTGAAGGTTAGTTATTGCAGTACTTAGTCCTCAGAACAACTTTATGACGTTGGGAATCATTACCTTTATTTTACTGTTGAAAATCTTAGGCATAGAAAGGTTAACCTATTTGCCCAAGTTGACAGGGCTAGTAAGTTATAGAGTTAAAATTTAGATCAAGGCAGTCCAGTCCATGATTTTAGCTCCTTCATTGCTACCCAACACTAGAAGTTTATCAGAGTAAAAGCATTTTATTCCTTCCTTCCTTCCTTCCTTCCTTCCTTCCTTCCTTCCTTCCTTCCTTCCTTCCTTCCTTCCTTCTTTCCTTCCATTTTTTGAGACTGGGTTTCTCTGTTGTAACTCTCACTGTCCTGGAACTCACTCTGTAGACCAGGCTGGCCTCAAACTCACAGCAATCCTCCTGCCTCTGCCTCTGCCTCCTGAATGCTGGGATTAAAGGCGTGCTCCACTACTACCTAGCCCTTTATTTTACTCTTTCTTAATATTTGGTATTACATATGTTTGAAAGTATAGAAATGAAAGAAAACTACTATTTTAATATCAAGTGCAAATAGATATTTCTTCAAGTAAACCTCCTATATTAATTTCTTTTGAAGCTTACTTTGGGTGAGTAAATGATATTTAATGGAAAAAGCAGATGATTTTCAAGGCAGCTTATTTGTTTACCCTTTGCTTTAAAGATGATTTCAAGCTTTTTAGATCAACAAGCTATCTTGTTCGTGGACACTGCTGATCGCTTGGCCTCTTTAGCTAGAGATGCTCTGGTCCATGCACGCCTGCCTAGTTTTGCTATCCCCTATGCCATTGATGTCCTGACTACTGGTTCTTATCCACGGCTTCCAACCTGCATCAGGGTAAGTGTTTTGCCTCTGTATTCATAAAAGTTAAAGGCTTTGGGTTTGTGATATGTAGCATAGGAAGAACCATATTTTAAAAACAAATAGTTCATGTAGTTCCATTTTTTTTCTCTACAAGTATAAGTGTGATAGTTTGAAATAAATTGGGGCCACAGTATGAGTAGATATTGAAATGGAGAATCTTTTCTCCTTTTTGTTTTCTTCTCCATTTCCTTCCCTTTCCCTGTTGTTGGGAATGAGCAGGTGTGGAAATATAGCTTAGTGTTTAGTTCAGGTGTGAAAAGAATTGCACAGCAGTAGCATTTTGGAAGTGCTTTAAAACTGTATTATGGTAGTTAAATGAGTTGGTGCTATTGTATTCTGTACATTTAGGAAATAGAGGAAGTCATCTAGTGATATTAACTTGGTATCATAAACGGAGCAAGTTGAAGAATATGGTTTTAGCAAGGTGACTGAAAGAATTATTAGCACTCAAATGCATACTCACTATTATTGGATGTAGACAACAGAAATTAGTGTTGTAATTGTCTTGAATAAAGTAGGAAAACATAAAGACAGGTGTAGGTAAATAATTACATCTTTATGTGTATTATTTAAAAAATCATTTTTATTTTTTGTAGGATAAAATTATTCCTCCAGACCCGATTACCAAAATTGAGAAACAAACCACACTTCATCAGCTTAATCAGATTCTTAGACACAGGCTTGTAACAACGGATCTTCCTCCACAGCTAGCAAATCTTACAGTGGGTATGTACCTGAAATTTGTTTGTTTGTTTGTTTGTTTTTGTAAGAATATTTTCTTCAATGGCCTTTTGGGTTTTGTTCAAAGAACAAATAGATGAAGTTTTAATTTTTGTGGTGTTTGAACCTATGATTTGCCATCTATAATTGTTTTCTTTTTAGTACCTAAAAATACAGTGTTGGTATTTGAACTGGGAGGAGTGAGTTGGGTTACCTGGGACTGGAAGAGAATAGAGGTCCCAAAGCTGAGCCTGGAGAACATGCTATGCTATTGATTCATATATAGGAAGAGTTGCCTTTGGTTTCTTAATGTCCTGGACATTGGCTACTGTCCGTCTATGTCTGAACTACTGACTTGTTTCAGTACTTAGGGCAAAACTTACATTGTATCTAAATGTTTCATAAATGAGACTGAAACATGGAGGTCAGCCAGAAGCTTATTATTGTAAAGCAATGACACTTTTTCTTCCAAAAGCAAATGGCCGTGTGAAGTTTAGAGTTGAAGGAGAATTTGAAGCAACTCTGACAGTGATGGGTGATGACCCAGAAGTTCCATGGCGCCTTCTGAAGCTAGAAATTCTAGTTGAGGATAAGGAAACAGGAGGTAAATCATCACAGTACTGGTTTTGGCATTCTTATATTACTCAAATATTCCTGCAGAAAAATTAGTATGTGTAGCGTTTACTCTGTAATTTGAAGCAAAATTTTGATAAGCATAACTACCTACTGACTGGAGAAAGTTTAACGTTTCTCATTGTATAATGTTCTATAGTTTCCTCAAGAGAGTCTCAGATATTTTTTAAGTTTAAAATTCATTTTCAGTATATACTTCCTCAGTTAATGCTCTAATTCTGACTTATCTATCTAATTAACTACTTTCTTTCTTCTACTAATGGAAGATGGGCGAGCTTTGGTTCATAGCATGCAAATCGACTTTATCCATCAGCTGGTGCAGTCTAGGCTCTTTGCGGATGAGAAGCCTCTTCAGGACATGTACAACTGCTTACGTATCCTTTTGAAATTTGAGAAATGTATTCTAAGGATTTTGTGTCTCCCTCTTTCCAATATATTTTCTATTTATCCTTTGTCCTGGCCTCTCCTTCCCACACCTCACCTTTTTTTGGTACAAGTAGACATAGAGAATTAGCCAGTATGAACAATTGTAATACATCTATAATGAGACAGATTTCAAATTTTACCACTGACTTTGCAGGAAACTCCTAAAAGTGATTTCTTAGAAATAGTACTGTTTGCTGGACAGAATGCTTCATGTCTGCAACCCTAGCACTGAGAGGTGAGTCAGTAAGATGTTGGCTTTGAGGGTATCTTGGGCTATGTAGCTAGTTCAAAGCCAGCCTGCAGTACATAATGAGAGCCTGTCTCAAAAAAAGGTACCATTTTGGTGTGAAAATGTATTATTTGATCAATTTGTTTTCTAAACAATTGAATGAATGAATTAGGAACAAACCTAGACCTCAGTTTTGTTTATTTAGGCCAAAATTATCAACCCCCTAAAATCATGCCACATATTTTACTACTTATGATGAGTCATTTGAGAATATGATTCCAGAAAACCACAAATTTTGTCATATTTAGGATGAGTCATTAGACAAAGATAATTCCAGAAAATTTCTTCATAGCCAACTTTTTTGGGATAGATTCCTTGTTAGATGAAGTTTGCCTGTGTTTGTTGGTTACTCAAGTAACATATTGGATTTGCTTAACGAGATAAATCAGATTGTTTCTGCTTATCACTCCAATTAGAAGTGTTACATTCTCAGACTCTGATGTTAATCCGCGAGAGGTGGGGAGACCTTGTACAGGTGGAAAGGTATCATGCTGGAAAGTCCCTCTCCCTCTCGGTTTGGAAGTAAGTAAAATTGTTTTTAGAAGGTCTCTGTGATAAGTGAATCCTGTCTTTTTTTCTTTCCCTCATACAACTGATTTATTACATATTAATAGCTATGTGCCCATAGTAATGTGCTTTTATTTAGTAAAGTCCCAGTATTGTACAGAACACATGAGACATATATAATTGTTACCTTTCTTAGAATGTCACACTTTAGTTTTGTAGGTATTTATCTGCACTA
Source organism: Cricetomys ansorgei (assembly GCA_026225945.1). NCBI lineage: Eukaryota > Metazoa > Chordata > Mammalia > Rodentia > Nesomyidae > Cricetomys > Cricetomys ansorgei. The sequence continues at coordinate 2,383,280 of JAMJFZ010000736.1, forward strand.
AGGCTCCCTATTATATTTTGAAGTTAGATTAACTTACTGTGGGCTCTTGTCAAATTGTTCAAAGACTATTAGATTGGATTTTGGGTGGTTCTGGGAATCAAACCCAGGGCCTTATGCATGCAGCGTAAGCACTCTACCAATGAAGCTATATTTGTAATCCCCAAAGTTTAGATTGTTGAGTATCTCTCCCCTCCCTCCTTTCCCCCCCTCCCCCGCCCTCCCTCCCTTCCATCCTATCTAGTTATTTTTTCTTTTTTCCAATACAGGTTTTCTCTGTGTAGTTTTGACTGGCCTGGAACTCACAGAGATCTGCCTACCTCTGCCTCCTGATGGCTGAGATCAAAGGTGTGTGCTACCACCACCCAGCCTAGTACCAGTTTAAAAAAAATTCTCCCTCTTCTTCCTGTCCCTCCTCTCTCCCCCCCTCTTCCTTTCCCTCCTGTTTCTCCTCCTCTTCCTCCTGTTTCTCCTCTTCCTGTTATTCTTGTTTTTTCAAGACAGGGTTTCTCTGTTCTAACACTGGCTGTACTAAAACTCATTCTGTAGACCAGGCTGGCCTCAAATTCAGAGATCCACCTTCCTCTGCCTTCTGAATGCTGGGATTAAAGGCATGCGCCACCACCACCAGGCAAATTTATTTTTCTTATCTCGTATAATACATCCCAACCCCCTCCTCACCTCCCCCTACTCCTCCCAGCTCCCTCATCTCCCCTCTCCCCCAGATCTAACCCATGCTTCTCCTCAGAACAGAGCAGGGACTGACAAGATGGAACAAGGCCAGGCACTAATCCCTACATCAAGAGTGGACTAGGCATCCCATTAGGTGGAAAAGGGTCCCAAGGGCAGGTAAAAAGGATCAGGGACCCTTGTAGGAGTTCAGCAAGAATACCAAGACAGACAGCCATGAGATAAGATACATTGGGTGGAGGGAACCTTTCAGGTTCCGTGTCTATTGCTTCAGTCTCTGTGACCTCCTAAGAGTGTTCCAGGATCACTTTTTAAAACATACTTGTTTGTCACAGTTTTCCAAAAGTAGTATGAGGCTATTTACCTTTTTTAATTCATGTTTGAACTTGATTTCATTCTGATTTTCTGTAGATAAATCAGAGGCAGATATCACTTAGAAGAGTTTTTGTTTTCACGGTTTTTGTGTGTGTGTGTATGTGTTTGTGAGTGCACGTATTTTACTTTCAAATTCAATATTTATTGTAAAAAATGTAATAGAGTAAATGTTGAATTGGACTTACCTTCACAGTATTAACATAGTGCCTGCTATGTTAATGGTTCTGGTTCAATAGCATAATGTATCTTTCTATTTGAGTATAAAACAAAAAAACTGTGTTCATATGTCACTCTCCCCTTACCCTCTTTCAGTCAACAGGTTCTAGGGAGAAAAACAGGCATAGCATCTGTTCACAAAGTTACAATTAAAATCGATGAGAATGATGTCTCCAAGCCTTTACAGATTTTTCATGATCCTTCTCTGCCAGCTTCTGATTCTAAATTAGTAGAAAGAGCCATGAAGGTAAAGGATTCTCAGTGTATTTTAATACTGATTTGATTAAGTAAATATTTAGCACATAGAAAACTTAGCACAGATTCTTTAAAATATGTAATCATTTCTAAAACCCTGTCTGAAACTTGTTTTAGGTCAGTTATACTTATTTGTTTGTTTGTTTTTGTTTAACATTTGACACTTTAACATAATTTTTAATATCTTTTAGTCTTAGTGTGTAGAGTCATGCTGTGGATTTCAAAAGGGCCTCATGCTTCTCAGTATACACTCTTACGTTAAATTATGCCCCCAGCCTAGTTAAAGTTTTGTAGTTTAAATCAGATCATTTTATTTTTAAAGTCTGGCATCTGAGAAATGTGACTACTGATATACACATATACTCTTATGTATATGAGGATGACCTTGAAATTCTGATCCTTCTGCCTCTGCTTCCTGAGTGCTGGGGTACAGACATGGGCTGCCACACAGTTTATGAAGTGCTGAGGAATCAAATTCAGAGCTTCCTGAATGCTGAGCACTGAACCAACTGAAATATATCTCTAGCCTCTTGTACTTAGCAAAATATTAATTTTACTTTCGAAGCTTCAATACCATACAAAGTAATTAAAAGCTCAGAATCATTTAAGTTATATTTTTATTTTAAGTTTGCTTATACTGAAAAGTATCTTAAGGCACAGTTATGTGCACTCACACTCATAGTCAAAATGTTGTAATTGTACATTTGATTTTGTTGCTCTTTATGCAGATTGATCACTTATCAATAGAAAAGCTCCTGATTGACAGTGTACATGCAAGAGCCCACCAGAAGCTGCAGGAACTGAAGGCCATTCTTAGAAGCTTCAATGCTAATGAAAACTGTAAGTGTTTCAGTTTTTCTTTTATTTAAGGGTTTTTCTCATACGACTTTGTCCTGATATATGGTTTTGTTGAGGAGGCCGGGTATTTGTTGCATTTAACCTGTAATCTACCAAACCTGTCATATTATTCACCCTATCTATTTATCTATTTGTTCGTTTATCTGTCTATTTATGTTACTTAGCTCGTCCTTATTTTTGAAGTGTTTGCCCATTGTCTTTCTTCACAAATTTGTACTTACTGAAATAGAAACATTTTAATGTGACTCGTAATTTAGTGTTTCTTCTTCTGACAAAGCAGCACGCAAATGCTTTTATAATGTATTTATAAAACATTGCTGAGTAAAGCAGAATTCATCACTTATCTTCAGTTTTGTAAAAACTGTAAATGTATTAACAGTGATTAAGAAATGCAGATGTAAAGAGAGTGGAAAAATGTTCCAAGTTTAATTACCTACGTAGCCTATTAAGAGCTTTAGAAAGCAAATCCTTTAATTCTGTGTCGTTCTCCATTTACTATCCTTACCTCTATCCCATCCTTTTTATTTTTGGGTACAGGGTCTTGCTATATAACCCAGGCTGGCTTCAAACTTGTGGTCTTGCTACTTCAGCTCCTCATTGGCTGGGATAGCAGGCATGGACCAACATATCCATCTTCAATTGTTTTTGACCATGATTACCTTGTGCACAAAGTGCAAAGTGTAATCAAGATGATGTAGGTGAAGTGCCTTTAAAGTAGAAGCTAGTAGTAGTGAAGGTACAGAGCCCAGATATTTATTCCATTATACTTAATAAAAAAGTGACTTCTTAGGTATATACTAGTAGCCGTGGATTATAGCCATTTTGATAAAAGATTAAAATACTGCCTGAAGCAAAGACAGATTTTGAAAAATGGATGGTACTTGTTTATTCAAGAATGTTCTGGTGTTCCGTTGAATAGTAAAGTGACTAATAACAATGTACTGTGTATTTTAAAATAGCTACAAAAGAAATTTTGGTTATTCTTATCACATAAATATGTAAAGTGATGGGTATACTAATTACTGACTTGATCATTGCACAGTTTATAAATGTATTACAACTAGCACATAATTTATAAATATATATAATTATTTTATATCAATAATATATATTTATTCAATGGAAATGAATGAATAGATATGAAAAATAGGATTGATGACAAGCCAAATTATTAATAACAGTTACTTATTTTTATTTTATATGTATGGATGTTTTGCCTGAATGTATGTTTGGTGCCTATAGAGGCCTGAAGAAAATATTGGCTATGTAGACCAGAATAGCTTTGAATTTTCAGCAATCCTCCTGGGTCAGTGTCTCCTTTCCTCAAGTTCTGGGGAAACATGCATGCACCATCAGTCTGAGCATGATTTCTTTGTGACATTTTCATATGTGTATATTGTTCTTTGTTCATATTTACTTCCACTATTGCTGATCTCTTGTGTTCTCTTCCCCTCTCTGATAGCTTCCCTTCTTCAAGTAGCCCTTCCTTCTGCTTTCATGTCTTATGTGTGTTGTTAAATATCTATTTTCATGCCTTCTATATATTAAATTTGCGTTCAGCATATGAAAGAAAACATATTTCTGCGTCTGGCTTATTTTGGTTAGCATGATGTTCTCGAGTTCCATCTATTTTCCTGAAAATGTGATAGTTTTGCTGTTCTTTATAGCCAAATGAAACTCCATTGCAGGCATTTGTTTTCCTTATTTTAAAATACATTCGTCCTTTGATGAACATCTGGGTGGATTTTCAGTTTTGGCGATAGTGAATAGTGCTGCAGTACACATGCATGCACGTGTATGTTTGTAGTAAGCAGACTTAGACTCCTATCTAGGACTAATGCAGTTGGTTTGTCTGATAGTTTGTTAATTGAGGAAATGGCATACTGATTTCCCTACTGGATGTACTAATTTATAGTCCCATCATTGCCTGTACTTTTTGTTTGATTTCTTCATGATAGATGCTCTAACTAGTGAAATGGAATCTCAATGTAGTTTTGATTTACATTTTGTTAACAAGGATGTTGAACATTTGATGTATTCATTGATCCTTTTTTTTTGCAAACTGTTTAATTTATTTGCTCATTTATAGTTTGGATGCTTTTCTGTATTCTTTTTTTAGTTCTTTATAGATTCTAGACACTAATTTCATCTCCAGATATATAACTGACAAAGATTTTCTTTTATTTTATAAGCTATCTCTGTGCTCTGGTAATTGGTTTCTATGAAGAAGCCTTTTAATTCTACATAATCCCATTTGTCAATTCTTGCTAGTATTTCCTAATCTAGTCCTCTGCCTATGTGTACATATTGGAATGTTTTCCCTGTATCTTATTTTTACAGTTTCAAAGTTATAGGTCTTTCAAGTTCTAGGTTTTAAAACATTTTGAATTGAAGTCTTAGAGACTTGATATGGGGATCTAGTTTCATTCTTCTATAACGTGGATTAAGTTTTTCCAGCACCATTTTGCTTAACCCCCCTCCTTGTCTTTTTGGCACCTTTATTAGAAATTGGATGGATGTGGTTTCCTGGGTTTATTTCTGGGTCTATTTTCTATTCCATTGGTCTACAGGTCTGTTCTGTGACAGTACCATGCTATTTTGTTACTATAGCTCAGCAGTATATTTTGAAATCAGTCATCGTGATGCCTCCAGCATTGATTGTGTGTGGGGATGCAGGCGTCAGGAATTTAGGTCGTGTTCTTTAGAATGCTGCTTTACCTTAGTTTTTGAGTCCAGATCTCTCAGACTGTTTGCCACATAGACTAAAGTGAACCTTAGGGATCCTCCTGTTCCACCTCCCCAGCAGTACAAATGTCATCACCATATGTAGCTTTTTACTTGGGTTTTAGAAGTCAGACTCTGGTCCTTATATTTCTAAGGCCAACTGAGCCATCTCTCCCCATTCTCCACTGATGTGTTTTGTTTTGCTACAGGGCCTCTCTATAATCCTGGTTGGTTTGGTATTTGCTATGTAGTTCAGGCTGGCCTTGAACTTGTGACAGTTCTCTTGTCTCAGCCTCCTGAGTGCTGGGATCACAGGCATGAGTCACTATGTTTGTAGCATTGATCTTCCTGTTCAGGATTGCTTTGGCTCTTAGTACCTTTTGTGTTTTTGTGTAGATTTTAGGATTATTTATTGTAATTCTTTGAAGAATGACATAAAATTTTTAGGGGGATCACATTGAAACTAGATCATTTTACGTAATAGAACCATTTTCCATAATGAGTTTTGTTGATGTATGAGAATGTTATTCCATCTTTTAGTGGGCTAGTTGATTAATTTATAGATACAGGTTCTTACTCTACAGCACAGACTATGTTGAAATGTACTATATAGCCTAAGCTGGCTTTGAACTTGTAGCAATCCTACTGCTTTAGCTTTCAAAGTCTAATATTAGAAGTATATGCCACCACATTTGTTTATGTCCTAAGGTCTGGGGATCCCACCCTGGGTTTTGTGCATGTTATGCAGCAAACACAACCAGCTTAGGTACATCTCTAGCGTCACTCGAGGGCTTTTTATTTTGAAGGGATGTTGAACTTTGTTGGAGGCCTGTTGTGTCTCTGCTGAGATCATATGGTTTCTGTTGCTAGTCTACATGTTATATTGTTTAATAATTTGCTTTTGTTGAGCCATTTTTGCACCCCTGAAATGAAAGCAACTTGACCAACTTGATCACAGAACATTATCCTTTTTTCTTTTTTCTTGTTTCCCTCCCAAAGTTAACAATCTTTTATTATTGACCTTGGACAGGGTTAGTTTTATCAACTACAAAAACATCATCTCCCCTGGCTGGAGGTGCAATTCTCAGAAAAGATTTAAAACATATGCATCTGTCTAAAGACTGTACAAAAACATGACATTTTCAATGTTGCAGAAGAAAATATCCCTACATAATTTTATTCCGTGACAAGCAGCATTATGAGTTGGATCTCCAGCAATACAAAACAACAAAAGACAGCTGCATTAAAAGTTAATTCTACATAGGCATAGAAGAAAATACCCCTCATTTCAAAATGAAACAAGATAATACTCTCTCTTCTTGGCTCAACCTCCCCTATTTCCTGGAGGAAAGACCTAGAGAACAGGATGAAAAGCAGTTGTTTCTCCTGCCTGTCTGTGAAGACTTATACCATTTTCTCTTTACTACTATCAGGAAGCAGTTCGCCAATTTCCAAGTTTGATTTCTAGAAACTTGCAGTCTACCCTCAAGCTATCAACAGGAAGGACTGAGGGCTCCTTGAAAGAGGTCTTTTGAAGAATAAACATTATAGATACCCTATAACCTATAGGTCTAATCTAAACCTATGTAAAAATAAAGTAGCCACGGGCACCAAACTGAGCTGGCCAGAAAGGTCCAGGATTCTTGCCTCTTAACTGACCTCATGTGTGTCAAGAAGTGGTTTGGTCAAGCAACCACTGTGTTGCTTGAGGCTCTCGCCTATCTTGCCTGGAGGGTTCAAGTGCTGGGACTGTGAAAGATTAGGCTGCGCAGATCTGCCATCTCTGTAGCCAGATACTTGGTTACTTTGTAGAAGCTTTCTCCATGTACGCGGGTACTTCAAAGCTGCTCAAAACCACTGCTGGAAACAGGCTACTCTGTGTTGGGGTCAAAGCTCCTTCCTGTTGCTGCACTAATCATCAGACTTCGGCAGCAGCTCGTTGGCTTTAGAAATGAACCATTTAGAAATGATTCTTTTTCAAAGAATCATCTGTATACCAACAATGGAGAGGGATGAACCATCTACAGGACATGGTTCCATTTCCTATTGATGGCATTGACAAACACCCCCTTACAACCCTCACCCACCCCCCAGCATAAGAGCCCCAGAGCAGCAGATAAGGTTTTTTCAGGTTCTGATTTAACCAGGACCATTTGTGTAAATTGTTCAACAACCAAATTATTCCCAACCCATTGCCTTACAGGAATTGACTTGATGGGCCCAGACAGTGAGGACAGTGTCAAAAGGGGGCATGTTTTTTGGCCCCATGAAAACAAATCTCCATGGCTAGGAGGCACAAAACCATCTCTATCTGTTGACAGCTCTTGAAAAGTTTTCCAAACCATGCTGAGGTAGAACTGGCCTCTGGACGCCAAAGCAGAGCCTGTGTGCTTGAGTGTGCCCTTGGTTGCGTTCATGGTAGGGACCCTGTCCCAGAATGATGATCTTCAAGTCTCTTACATTATACATTTGGGACTTGGTATGGTAGCGGATAAACCTATATTTTTCTTTCTTCCATAACAAATCCTGTTAGCTTTTATAAAATATGGTTTTCTGAACTTTGTTGAGGTATTTCTTACAGCTTTCACAAAAGGCCATGGACACATTGCAGATCATAAGCCTGAGAAGAGCTGTAGCCTTATTCCTTCAGATTCAGACCAGCTAGCTGCTTGAGACTCAGTGGGTTGAGAGTCGGTAGGAAGAGAGGGAGGTGTTCTGGGTCCTGTTGACAGGGCTGATTAGTGCATCGCTACCGCCCTTGTCAATAGCTCCCTTGTTGGTCCCTTGTTGGCTGGCTCATGGCTGTACATCAATTTCTGGTCAGGGTTAGAGTGAAATCTGACTGATGGTCTAGGAACCACACATGATCTTGTTAATATGTTGGTGAATTTGATTTGCAGGTATTTCATCGAGACTTTTTGCACGTAATGTTCATCAGAAATGTGGGTGCATGTTTGTCCTTGTCTGGTTTTGGTATCAGGGTAATATTCACTTTATATAATGAGTCTAGTAATGTTCCCTCCTTTTCTATTTTTAAGGAATGGTTTGAAGAGTGTTAATGTTCTGTTTTGAAGATGCAGTGCAATTTGGCAGTGATTAACCCATCTGATCCTTACTTTTTTAGCTGAGAAAGTTTATTACTTATGTAGTTTCATTGTTTTATATCCTCTTGATTTTATTTTAGTAGGCCGTATCAAGGAACTTAGCCATTTCTTGGTTTTTTGAATATATTTTCAAAGTATTCTCTAATTAGCCTCTAGATTTTATTGATGTTTACTCTAATGTCTTCTTTTTCATACCTAATTTTATTAATTTGGTTCTTTTCTTTTTTAGCCTGGCCTAAAAGTTCATTCATTTTTGTTTGTCTCGAAGAACCAACTTTTTGTTTTACTGATTCTTCCTATTGTTTTCATTTCCATCTTATTTTTTGCCCTAATCTTGATTAGGTGTTGCAAAAGCAATTGCTGTTTTTGTAGTGTTGAAATTTGCCATTTGCCATTGGAATATATTCTCATATAATTTCTTTTTTATCATAGTTTTTTATTTGTGTGCATGGGGTGGGAAGGCATGAATGACACAGTGTATTTGTGGAGGTCAGTTGACAGCTTATACAAGTTCTTCTATTCTGTTTGTCCTAGCGATTGAACTCAGGTCCTCAGGCTTAGTGGTGAGTGCTTTTTGCACATTTCTTGTTCCATGATTTTTACTAATATCATAATTTAGTGTTTACATTTGTTTTATACTATGGAAATGTTAGACAAAACAGAAATTGTAGTGGTTTTATTACATGAGTTCAGAATGAGTTGTAAAGTGTTGGAGCTGATTTGCAGCAGTCTTGGAAGCCAGTCCTCTTATAATAGCTACATGAGAAGTTGCCAAATACTCATGGACCTAAATCTCAGCATGGACCAGGATTGTTCAGTTGATCCATGTCATTTCTGATGTATCCTTTGCAAACTTTAAATCCCTATTGTACTGTATGTTTATTTGCTCTCCCAAATGCATTGTCAGTATACAGAAGTTGAACAGGAGGCTGGAGAGATGGCTCAGCAGTTAAGGGATTTGCTTTTCTTCCAGAAGACCCAGTTGTTTCCAGCACTCGCATTGGGTGGCTTGTAACCACCTGTAACTCCAGCTCTGAGGGATCTGGCTCCCTCTTCTTGTTCCAAGGGCACCCACATACATAAAGTTTTGTTTTGTTTTTTAAAAGTCTGCAAAAGTTGAATGAATTGGGCTACAAAGTTTCACCTAATCCACCACATTCACTGACCTGTAGCTGACTACCACTACTTTAAGGATCTTGACATCTTTCTGCAGGGAAAATGCTTACATAACTATCAGAATTTAGAAAATGCTTTCCAATTATTAAACCCAGAAGCATGAAATTTTACACTTCAAGAATAAAATTTACTTCTCATGGCAAAAATGTGTTGCTTGTAATGGTTCCTATTTTGACTAATTTGTGTTTGAGCTTAGCTATAAAAATCATGGTCCAAACTGAAATTGTCTTTTTTGAGACAAGGTCCCACTACGGAGCCCTGGCTGTCCTGGAACTCAAACTGCCCTTGGACTCACAGATCTGCCTGCATATGCCTCCCAAGTTCTGACATTAAAGATATGCACCACCATACCCAGCTTGCAGTTCCTTTTGCACCAACCTAATATTTCTTTCCATCTATTGACTGTGAATTTAGCTTATATTTGTTTTTCTAAAGACCTGGATATTATCGTTGGTAGGAATCTCCAGATTTGTGGTTTAGCACTCATTTTCCTCTTAAAACTGTCTTTGCTAAACTGTAGAGGTTCTTGTAAAGTGTGTTCTCGTTTTCATTTGACCTTAGGAATTTACAGTGTCCTCCTTGATTTCTTCATTAACCTACTAATCATTAAAGAGTGTGTGGTTTGATACTCATATGCCTGTATAGTTTTTATAGTTTTTCTTGGTATTGATTTCTAGTTTCAGTCTTAGGACCTGAAAAAAATATAGGAAATTATTTTGATTATAAGCCAGGATGGTGGTGTACACCTTTAATCTCAGCACTCAGGAGGCAGAAACAGGTGGATCTCTTGAGTTTGAGACCAGCGTGGTTTACATAACAAGTTCCAGGATAGCTAGGGCTGTGTAGTAAGACTGTCTTTAAAGTGTGTGTGTGTGTGTGTGTGTGTGTGTGTGTGTGTGTGTGTGTTAGTGTTAAAATTTGCTTTATGGCCTAAAATGTGATCTATTTTGGCTTCTTAGGCTGCCAAGAAGTGTGGGTTCTTAGTAGTTGGATAGAATATTTTATAAGTGTCTTGTTATGTCCATTTGACCTATGGCATACTTTTAACTTTGAAGTTTCTTTGTTGACTTATTTTGGTGTGGATTATCTTTCTATTAATGAAAGTGGAGTATTAAAGTCACTCACTATTATATCTAGATTTGTCTCTTTATGTTCAGTAGTGTTTGTTTATTGAAATTGGATATACCAGTGATCAGTATAGAGATAATTGTAAAATCATTTTATCTTGATGCATTGTTTTCTTTACTAACATATATTATCCTTTACTTTTCTGAGTAACTTTTGCTTGTCTTAGAATATTTAATTTTGTATTGATTTTTAAAACTGATAACTGATGCACTCGTCTTGGTAGTAGTTATTTACTGTAGAGCTTGAAATCTGTCATTCTTTGTTTTCCTGGTTTTATAGGGCTTCTGCTGAGAGGTCTGTCTAATGTTAATTCTGATGAGTGAATTTATTTTCTCTTGCAAGTTTTTTATTATAAAGTCTTTTACTATTTATATGATGGGTTTCATTGTACATTTTCATACATAGTTATAATGTATTTTGACCATATACATGTCCTATTACCGTCTTTTCCTGGTCCCATTTCTGATCTTCTCTTTGCAGCTTGTCACTCTCCAATTTTTTTGTATGTGTGAACAAGTGATTTTAATTAAGGTTTAATTACAGGACATGGGCCATGCACATTGATGAAAATATCTTTCATTCCCCAGTCATCATTAACTGCCTGTAGAACCTCTTCTTGAAGCTTTTAACGGTTTCTATTTTCAGAACTGGATGTTTTAACTACTAGGTATGTAGAGAGGTTCTTTTTGGGGGTCACGTAAGATCCCTCATATAATTGTGTTGAAGTGGTTTTCTGTATCTTTAGTGTTTAATCTCAGCTGCTTCTACCCAATGGAATTGATTTATTTTAATTAATTAATTTGAGATCAATTAATTAATTAATCATTTTATTTTTTGGACAAGGGCTAATGTAGCCCAGACTGTCCTTGAACTGCTAATACTCCTGACTTTACTTTTCAAAATCTGGGATTACAAGTGTGTGGCATTATGCCTCATACTATCCTGTAGATTCATTCTTTTCATTTCATTTTGTTTCCCTCTTCCTGTTTTGGTTTGTTGCCAGGAATTGAACCTAGAACCCCAGGATGTGCTCTACCACTAAAGTCATATTCCCAACTCATTTTAATCAATGAATGTTTTGCCTGAATGTATGTATGCCTAGTGCCCAGAGAGGTCAGAAGAGGGTGTCAGGTACTCTGAAATTGAAACTGGTTAGTATAAAAAATGATGTGGGCACTGGGAACTGAACCTGGGTCCTCTGCAAGAGCAACAAATGCTGGGTTTTTTTTTTTATATTTTATTTATGTGCATTGGTGTTTTGCCTGCACGTATATCTGTGTGAAGTGTCGAATCCCCTGGAACAGGAGTTACAAACAGTTGTGAGCCGCCATGTGGGTTCTGGGAATTGAATCTGGGTCCTCTGGAAGACCAGCCAGTGCTCTTAACCACTGAGCCATCTCTCCAGCGCCCATTCCATGGATTCTTAATTTGACTGTTTGGTCGTACTGGTATGTTTATTTACTTTCTTTGTTGATGTCTGATAGAATTTCTTCACCCTTGTCTTTCATCTCCAGTATTGTCTTTTTTGCTTGATTTAGTCTATTTTTTAATTTAATTAAAAAAACTGATGTTTGCAGAGGTCAGATGAAGGCATTGGTTCCCTTAGAACTGGAGTTGTGAGCCACTATGTGGATGTTAGGAACTGAACATAGGTCCTCTGCAAGAAAGTGCTCTTAAGCACTGAGTCATCTCTAGCCCCTTGATTTTAGTTTATTGGTGAAACTTTCCACTTCAGTTTTCATTTGGTTTGTTTTTCATTTCTACTAGCATCTGTACCCCCACTCCCCAGTCTCTTTCTTTGCTGAACTTCTCATCAATGTTGCTAATTTCACATCTATCTTTCAGGCTTTTGAAATCAGGATTCATAATTAACTTCATTACTTAATTCATTTGCTTGTTAGTTTTTAAAAACATTTTTACAGGCAGACTTTTGAGTTTTTTGTCCAGTATTTGAGCCACCTCAATATCTTTGGATTTGCTAATTGAAGAGTTAGGATCTTTTCTATGTGTCATGTTGCCTTGCTTTTTCAAGGTTCTTACACTTCTATGTGAAATTTATGCACCCGTCAGTATGGAATATCTCTTCCATTTTTATTGGGGGAATTTCTTACTGAGAAACCTCTTGAGGAGTCAATCTCCACTGTCATTCATAGAGAAGAAAATACAGTGTGATAACGCTAAATCAAACACTTAAAATTGACTAATGCCAACTGCTATAACAGCAATGACCATAGAACAGAAAATAGCAAAAAGAACAAATTACCACCTTAAATGTTATTTATGATAAAGGTAAAAATTGTAAATGAACAAAATAAAAGTCAAAAGAAAGCAGAAGCAGATTTAAAAGAAAAAGAGGAAAGATGAATGTTAGGAAGACAAAAAAGAAGATGGGGAATGTATTGCACAATAAAGAAAAATGCATAAGCAAAATTAGGTAAATGTAAGAAGAATAAAAAATAACCAGGTGGTAGTTGCACACGCCTTTAATCCCAGCACTCCGGAGGCAGGGGCAGGCGGAGCTCTGTGAGTTAGGGCCAGCCTGGTCCACAGAGTGAGTTCCAGGACAGCCATGGCGGCTACACAGAGAAACCCTGTCTTGAAATACCAAAAGAAAAAAAGAATAAAAACAAAAGTTTTAGTGGGAGGGAAATTCACACTATTATGTAGTTTTTGAAATCTGTACCGTAGATATATTTTTGTACTTATTTTTCTTTTATAATAAGAGCAACTAAAATTTAACAAGTATTTATTTACCTATTCCTTTTTTAAAAGACTCAGTATGGCACTTGACACTTAGAATGCCAGCACTCAAACGGCTGAGGCTGGTGGATCTGGAGTTCAAGGCCAACCTGGACTACATAGAGAGCTCAAGGCCATCTGGGCTACATAGCAATACATAGCATTCATCTCAGCCCTCACCCCCAATACATAAAGTAAAAATAATACTGAAATTATAATAAAAAGAAACAGGTGGAAAAAAGCGGGAGTGCTAAATGGAAAAGTGTCAATACTCTTTTTCTGGGTACTCTAATATTAGAGTCTTCCAGGTAGAAGGGGGGGGTCAGTTGAAGTTGGAGTCTCTTCTTTTTCCTATCATTTAGGAGGGTGCTGAGCCTGGACCAATCAAGTGTCAGATGTCCAACAGCACTGTCTTCATTTTAGGAGTTTCCCTACTTTGCATACTGAAACCTTTGCTGGCCACTCTTAGATTTGCAGCCTGTGGGCCATGTAGGTTGTCCCATACTCCAGAGATTCCCCAGTTTGTACACTCTGGGGTGACCATGTTCAAGCCAAGGGATGTCTCATGAATGCATTGGGGGAATTGAGGAAACAGAGCACTGCCATCTGTACTAGAAGACTATAGCGTCTCAGTGCTTTTAGTAGAGCATTAAAAACACCCTTTGGGAGGGAGGAGGCTACAGAAGTTGAGAACTCCACTGAGCCTGAGCTTCTCAGTCCCACCAGCTGAGAACCTTGCAGCAGACAGGTGCCTCTAGGGCTTGGGCTGCCTGCTGACCTTTGGCTCTGGGGCTATAAGACTCCGCATCTATCCTCAGATGAATGGGGTCTATTCTTATCACTGACCACCAACCCTTCAACGCCCAAGCCTCTTGCTGTCTGAACTCAGTGTGTCCACATCTGGCTTTCCTGTTATTCACAACTGCCCTCCACTTCAGTTTCCTACCTACCCAGGGGCTGTGGCATGTTATTCCCCAGGCCACTTGACTTGTGATTGTTCCAGAATAATTTGTGCCTTAAATAGTAGGCCTCCTCTCAAAATGGCACCCAGTCACAGCCCTTCAAGACATGAGAAAAAAGGACCTCATCTCCTGCTGACTCATCACAGAGGTGGAGTCATTCTCTTAAAAACCCCCAGCTGTCAATGTAATCCTCGGCTGTGGGTACTGCTGCCAATCACTTCATCAGGGCTTCCTGGCCTAACTTTTGGATGAGACTAATAATGTGTTGGGTCTTGTACCCATCCTGTCCCTCCCCACCAGGGAGACCTAACATTTTTAAGAACTAGGGGAAGGGAAGCTTAGCAAAAATGTAAATGTGGGCCTTAGGAAAGAAAGGTAGGCAGTCCATAACTCTGGTGAATGTATTAGCTAATTTTTTTTCTTAATTGTGTGTGTGTGTGTCTGTTAATTCAATAATCTTAATTATACGTTTCAGTGGAAGCTACCCCCTTTCATCTTTCAAATAAAGATGTTAAATAGAGGCCTAAAAATAGCGATTGGAAAGTATAATCAAAACTCACAGGAGCTAGAAAGGGCAGTAATCCCCCATTCTTCTTTCTTAGCAATATTGTTTAAATATTCATGTACACTTCATGGGGCTTTTAGTATACTTAGAACAGTCTGATTTTAGAATATTTCAGTCATCCCCCAAAGAAACTTTATACCCACTGTGGTCATTTGTGTTTGCCTCTTTCTTTAGCGCCTCATCCAGCTATTCATCTACTTTGTAGATTTATCTGTATAAACATTTCATATAAATGAATCCTGTAGTGAGTGGTTTTTGCATATTGTTTTAGAGGTTTATCTATGTTATGGCAGGCTTTTAATAATTAATTTTATTGTCATATATACTGCATTTTATCAGTTCATTGATGGACATTTTGGTTATTTTTAATTTCCAACTAATGTGACTATAGCTGTGAACATTTGTCCAAGTTTTTTGTGGACATGCATTTTTATTTCCCTTGTGTATTATTTCTCTGTGAGTGTAATGGCTGGGTGATCTGGCCAGTCTGTTTGATTTGTTTGACATATTTAACACTGCTTCACAATCCAACCAATAGTGTCTTCCATATTTTCAACAGTACTGATTATTATTTCTTTTTGTTTCTAGCCATTCTAATGAGTGTGAAGTAAGATTTCATTGTAGTTTTGACATATCCCTATGTTGAGCATCTTTTCATATATCATCAGCAAGAATGTTCAGATCCTTTGTCCATTTTATAATTGCATTCTTTTTTCCCTTATTGTTGAATTGTAAGAGTTCTTTGTATATATTTTCCTTTTCATAAATTGTGATTTGCAGAAATTTTTTCCCATGCTTGATAACTTTATGGTATTTCTAGTACTGATTTCCTTCCTCCATCCCTCCCTCCCCTTCCTTCCTTTTGACACGGTGTCATGTAGTTCAGGTTAGCTTCAAACTTGCTGTGTAGCTGAGAATGGCCTGAACTTCTGGTTCTCCTACTTGCACCTCTCAAAGTTTCCTCGGACAGCTAGGACTATAGGTGTATACCACCATGCCCAGAATTTTTTTTTTTTTTTTTTTTTGGTGATACACTCTTACACTGTGCCACTGGCTGGCCTTTTGCTCTATACCAGTGGTTCTCAACCTTCTAATGCTGCAACCTTTTAAAACAGTTTCTAAAGTTGGTGGTGACCCCCAATCATAAAATTACTTTTGTTGCTACTTCATAACTATAATTTTGCTACTGAACGGTATCTCAGTTTCTAAGACCATAGGAAATAATGTATTTTCCGATGGTTACAACCCACAGGTTGAGAACCCCTGCTCTATATAGACCAGACTGACATTGAACTTGAGGCAGAACTCTGCTTCTACTACCTTAGTTCTGAGATTGCAGGTGTATGCTACTATCCCCAGCCTTTTTTAGTTTAAATGGCACTCAATGTATATTTTTCTTTTGTTTATGCATCTCATATTATACTTAAGAATCTATGTCTTAAACCTGAGATCCTGAAGAAATACATTTATTTCTTTTTAACAGTTCACATTTAGCTCCAGATCTTTATGAGTTAATTTTTTGTATAGTATGAAGTAGGTGCCCAAGAAAATACGGAGTTGTACCAGTAACAATAATTCTTAAGGAAGACTCTTAAGTATACAGGTGTATTCCCCACCCCTACCAAGGTCTCTCTGTGTATCTCTGGCTATACTGGAATTCACTATTTAGATCAGGCTGGCCTGGAACCCACAGAGCTCTGCCTGCCTCTGTTTCCCAAGGGTTGGGATTAAAGGCATGAGCCACTGTACCTAGCCAAGCAATTTGCAATCTTAATTTTCTTTTTATTTCTAATTTTGCAGAGTAGTAAAATTCTAAAGTTTCATTATTGGAGCTCCAGAAATGAAGTTTTGTGATGTTTTGATAAGCTTTTGTTTACTCTGGTTTACATCATCAGTAAACAAAGCTTAGGAAATAAAAAAGGTCAGAATGATTGCCTAGGGAATATTATTTTCAAAAGTAAACTCTAGGGCTGAGTGCTTGCCTAACATTCATAAAAACTTGGGTTCAACCTCATCACCACATAAAGTGACATGTGTTGGTTTGTACCTGTAATCTCAACACTGGGAGGTAGAGGTTTAGAAGTGGAGGAAGAGGATTAGGAATTCAAGATTATTTTACCTACATTGACTATCCTGGAATATATACATAAATTACCATATATCAAACCAAATATGAACTCTTTATTTTTTTGGAGACAAGGTCTCCTTATGGTCAGCCATGGCCCTGACTGGCCTAGAAATCACTATGTAGACCAGGATAGCCTCAAACTCAGAGATCTGTGTGCCTCTGCCTCCAGATTAAAAGTATGTGCTATCACACTTGGCCAAGTGTAAACTCTAAATCACATGTTTAGATAGGAATGGTTTGGTGTATTTATTTTTAAGTTCTCAGAATTTCTCTTTCATGCATATTGTAGAGGTGTCTTTACCTGAGTAACCAAAAACTCTTTTTGAGTCCAGCTGCATGCTCTCGAACAAGTCATGTACATGCTTTGGGCCCCATTCTCCAATGTAATTCAAGACTTATCATGTTGTGTTAGCATAAGATCTAGTGCACAAGTAGAAACGTGCTGCCTCAAGCCTTGTTCTAGGGTCCTAGGTATTTGAGAACAGTACTACAGGTACTATGACTTGGCTGTAAGGAAGGAGCTTACTTTTGAGATTGGTGCCTCAAATCCTGTTTATTTCTGAAATGAGGACCACTGAGGGAAAGGGTCTTCTTATTTACCATTTTAGAGTATGACTTGTTTTTACTTTGTTTTGAGACAGTCTCACTATATAGCCATGTTTAGCCTTGGTTAGCCTATATATCCTCACAGAGATTGTCCTGGCTCTGTCTCCAAGTGAGTGCTGGGTTTAAAGTTGTGTGTGTGTGTGTGTGTGTGTGTGTGTGTGTGTGTGTGTGTCTTTTAGAACTGTAGTCCTTTCTTTGAATCTGTTAGTGCAGTTGCTCTCAATCAGTTCACTTTTTTCCCAGTTCCTAACTGGAATAGCCTGAAGTGAGTAATTTAGACATTAGATCATTTTGAGAAAGGCCCAGGAGAGGGCACATCCACAGGGCTCTGGAACATCACAGATAGAAGTGTATGGTTTCTATATGGTTTACTGGGGGTGGATTTGCCTCAGGGGAAACAAAGGGCAGAGAAGACCAAAATAGTGCAAGGCAAGGAGATATGATATGGCCAGTTCTTAGTACTGTCTGAGTCCTAGGAGTCTTCACCCACTAGACCTGAATTGGCATTGTCAGGTGGAAGCAGGGTACTAAAAACAACTTTTTAATTGTGCTGAGTTTCATATTTCTCCTCATTTTCTCAAAAAAATAAAGCCCACCTGTGGGACCCGGGGGCTGGAAAGCAGTAGAAGTCAAGGCCAAGTGCCCCTACTCCCTGAAAAAGGTGACGTAGGATGAGACGCTTGGCAGACTCCTGCTCTCCCAGTCCGGGAAGGTCCCTAGCCAGAATAATATAACTTGCTCGCTTCACAAGAAGCTAAAGGAACATGTTTTGTCTGCATTGGGGCGGGTCCCTTGCTTAGGAACACTCCCCCTGCCATGCTAATTAAGGCTTCCCCGCTCGAGGGGAGAAGCCACGCCCTTATGGGGAGAGGTTATTTATTGGGGAGAGGTTATTTATTGGGGAAGAACCCCTTAAATAAACGAGGTCGGGTCCACCAGATGCCGTCTCTGTCTTGTGTTCGTTCTCAGCAAGCGGGGTCAGGCGACACCACACGGTCCTAGGAACCCACGTCCCAAGTGTCCCCGGTGCTTCCCTTACTTTCGGCTTGCCTCTTCTTGCCCCTGGCCAGGGTGGGAACCAAGCGGCTTCCCAGCCAGCTCCGGGCTGGGATAGGGTGGTGGCGGAACGTGCCGGGGAGACCGAAAACAGAAAAACGACACCCACCAAAAATATTGGTGGCCATAGAATATATTCAAAAATATCAAAAATTATTTTCTTTTGGATGTATATCTTCTGATGCCTGTGTGCATCAGACTACCCAATTTTGATAATTAAAGTTATAATTGTCATCTCAATTGCTAGTTATACTTTATTGTTATAATTTAAAAATTATCTTGCTTTAAAGAATGGATTCCTATGTACCTCATCAGAAATTATAACTGTATAGAAATGCTGTAAAAATCAGTAGCCCATACATTACCCAGTAGTAGACTATGTACTTATTTAGCATACTCTTAGTTTAAAGCTCTGGGTTCCCAGTATCACATGAATACACACAGTTAGCAACCCTGATTCAAAACTGTAAATATTTTTTATGCTGTATAATATAATATGTTCAGCAAAACACTATTGGTTTGAACTAATTTGTTGTACTGGTGTTGAATTATATTACAACAAAAATATTTGGTCTCCAGTTTATTACCTTATTAATTTACTTTATATTTCATTTGTACACAGGGATAGTACCAATGATATTTTTACTCATTTTAAGTATTGCAAATTCATAAGAGATGGTGGGCCATGTCTATGATTCATAAATGAGAGCAAGGCTGAGGATGGTGGCCCATACCTATATGCCAGCCCTTGGGAGACTCAAGCAGGAAGATTGCTGAGATGGAGGGCAACCTGGCCTGCAGAGGAGTGGCTATAGAGTTAGACCCTGTCTTCAGCCAAGGAAAAGTGAATGCAAATAATGTGCTTTTCCCATCAATGCCTCTAACCAGGCCTGGCCCTACTCAGTCTACAAGATTAGATGAGACAGGGCATGTTCAATATGGGATGGCTACAGGTGACATTTTTTCTCTCTTATTTTTTTGGGAGCAGAGGTTACATACAGGGCATTGAGCGTGCTAGCATGCTACCACTGGAGTAGTGTACATGGAATCCCTTCAGAAACTTGTCATTTCTTGCTCCTGATGGCTGGTGGTATGGAGAAGCTACTGTCCTTATTTGATTAAATAACATAGAGGAGTGATGCCTTCTCAAAGGCCTGTCTTTCAAGGGGTGTAGTAACAAAAGTTCTTTTCTCTTGCAACCCCCAGTATCTGAGTGGTACTTGGTACTGACTGTGCTTTTGGTGCTTTGAGTTACTAGGTTTCATTATGCCTGCTTGAGGGATTAAGGGACAAGTTAATAGGGGCCTGGTGGAAATACCACAAAACTCTGAGGTTTCGCTGTAGCAATCCTCTATGCTCTTATTTGGGACTTGAAAGTGAGGTATACAAATGAGAAAAAAAAATCCCATGTAATAATGCTGAATAGTTTTTTAAATGTTTTTGTTTTTTGAAAAACACTTGAGCTCTTGCTGCAAACAAAACAAAAATCAAAAACAAAAAACCTTTTGTTTTTTTAAATGAAAAATTACATTGAAAATTTTACTGGGCTGGGTGGTTGTGGCTCACGCCTTTAATCCCAGCACTCTGGAGGCAGAGGCAGGCGGATCTCTGTGGGTTTGAGGCCAGCCTGGTCTACAGAGTGACCAAAGAGAAACTCTGTCTCAAAGAAAAGAAAAAATCTTACTGGGCTATAAATAAAATTCATGTACTAAACAATTTTTTTATTGATACTTTTCAGCTAATTAAAAAAATCACTAAAAGTTGACTTAAGACTATTGAATGGAAGTGACTGAGTTAACTGGTGGGGTTAGTGTTTTCCGAGGTAGATTAACCCCTTTTTATGGAATTTTGGATTTTTTTCCCCGTTTTTAGATGTCTTGTGACTCAACTAGAAAATGACATTCTTCCTTTTCAGCTACTACTGACTCTATGATTCAGTTCCACACTTTGCAGAATTATGTCTTTTCTTCTATATTCAGACTTTCCTTTGTTTCTACGCTTTCAAAAATAATTTTGAGAAAATATTCAGATAAATACTAATTTTTAATTCTCAACTGTTCAGCTTCCATAGAGACTACACTTCCATCTCTTATTGTTCCCATCTTGGAGCCCTGTGGTAATTCGGAATGCCTACACATTTTTGTAGATTTGCATTCTGGAATGTTCCAATTGATGCTTTATGGACTTGGTAAGTTACTAAATTTAGTTACTCAATGTAAGAATTTTTGTGTGTGTGTATATTGTGTTTTACCTGCATATATGTATGTGTACTATGTGAGTGCTTAGTGCCCAAAGAGATCAAAAAAGGTCATCAGATCTCCTGGAATTGGAGTTACAGATGGCTGTGAAACACCATGTGGGTCCTGGAAATTGAACCTGGCTCCTCTGCAAAAGCAACAGGTGCTTTTAACCCCTGAGCCATCTCTCTGGCCCAAGGAGAAACATTTTTAAGATAAGCAAAAAAAAAATCTAACATAATGTGTAGGAAGGGGTGGTGTATACAGTGTTGAAAGTATGGAAGGAATAATGAATGAACTGCTTGACATCTGTTCCTTGGAACTATTAAGTCTGATTTGATTTTTTTTTTGTATCAAGTTAAAATGTTTATTATGTAAAAATAATAACATTGATGACTGGTGTTTTTTTAGATTATCTGTCTGGTAGTTCAGTTTCTAGTTCACCACTAAAAATTGACATAGAAATGGCTACTAGGGATTGCTGATGTCATTTGCGACTAGAACATACTCATGTCAATATAACTATGTAATGACTTGGGATCTGGAGCCCTGGAAGAATTTTTCTCTGGTCTTAACTCAGTAAAAATGAAAATTTGATTTCCAGGCAAGTGTTTGAACTGAACTATATTCCTAGCCCTAAGTTTGATTCTAACTTGTTCTATTACTGAGTGAGTACTCTGAAATGATACATATTTATGAGGAACAAAAGTGTTTTCTATGACTGCATGATGTTCCTGAATATGGTTGTACATTTTCCACTTGGAATTAGTGTTCAACCAAATAAATTGATTAAGAGATTTTTTTTTATTTTATCATGTTGTTATTAAGGCAAATTAAATTAAAAAAAATATTTTTACTTTTTTTGAGATCCAGTATAGCTTTGGCTAGCCTGGAACTTGCTGTGTAAACCAGACAGGCCTTGAACTCATAGAGATCTGCCTGTCTCTGCTTTCAAGCTGGGATTAAAGGCATGTGCTCACCACACGTGGCTAAAAGGGTAGATATAAAAAAATATATTAGTAGCTCATGGAAAACAGGACTTTGAATCACATTTATGATAGGTAAGTTACATATGGCAATGGTTTGTTCTTTAAAGTCCTCCCTTTAACATCTAAAATAGAAACATCATTTTATTTGATACGACAGATAGTTCCACATAACAACAAACAATCCCAAGGAAGCACTGAAATTACATCATCAGGTTAATATTCTTCATCCTTTCTTTCATTATAATCTGCTCCAACCTTTTTCTGAAACTTCACTTGGTTAGCCATTGTCCTCATAAGCTTTAGAAAACATTGCTTTCTCTATCTTTTCCCTCATACACCAGTGAACAAGGGCATATTTGGCATACATTAGGTCAGACGTGATCCAAGTAAACCCAGGCCTCAGCAATGACTATGATGTTGGTCAACTCACTGCACTTTGTCTGGGTCCACCAGCTACCCCAGTAGGAGACTACTAAGTATGCTAGTGAGTTACCAAGGCAAACCGGATTGTATACTTTGAGGCAGCAATGGCAGCACTGACATCTTTTGGAACCATGTCACCATGATTGAATGATCATTAAATTGTGTATTTCTTATGCCATGGCTGACCATCTAGTTGGCTAGATTAGCAAGAGGATGGGCATTCAGGGACAGAGGAAAGTCAGTGTAGGGTACCAGGAAATACTTCCTAAGGGAGACAGTGATCTGAGGCATAGTTGTCCAGTAAGGCAGTTAAGGTTTGTTAAGTTGGCACTCAATATCAAGGTTTTTATGATTGATGTCATAGAAGTCCTTGTTTTTCATTATGAAAGCACAGAATGCTCCAAGTTCTTATGGGTAGCAACTGGAGTGCTAGGTAAATAGAGACCGCTAGCTTGGACTTCCTGCTATGATCAACCCAGACATTCCATCAGGAAGGAGGCAAACACACAGCCTGTTCCACCATCAAAGCTATGGAAAATCCTGAAACCCTGAGTTATCATACGAATTTGTCAACATATGGATTTGGTCTAGACAAGGTCAATGATATCTGTGACAATGGGATAATGTCCAAAGGCATAGTTACTTGGTACAAATTCCTTGCCATTGATGAGCTGCCAGAGTGAAAGAGCCAATAGTAGGTGCCAACACAAACTTCATAAATAACCCTGGGATACAGATCTTCAAACACAGCTTTGAATTCATGCTTGCCACCTCCATCCTCCTATCCCCTACCCACTGAAAAATGATTACCATAGTAATCTTATCTTTTGCACTTGACCACCTACTAGATACCATGTTCTGTTTAGTAGAGCAGGCAACCCTAATCCATTGGAAAGTAGCCTGGGCAATGTGGATGGAGATGCCTTGCACATTTGTGCACGTTTATCTTGCATGACTTCTAGATTTCTATTCCACAAGGCAGGATACAAGTGAACTTCATGGAGTTCCCATTGAGTAACTGCTAATGAGTCTGAGGGAGTAGAGTGAAAGGTCAGCTGGCCCTGAGGGTGCAGTATACTACATAGTACCACATATGGGAGGGTGGGCTTGTGGCCCCAACCACTGCTTCCTCATCACACATACCTCTGCATACCTTTCACTCTCAAAGCCTTTTCTTTAGCTGTCTTCCCAGTCATTAATAGAACCCACTCAGATAAGCACATGTAAAATAGTACATACTCAGATAAGCACACATCAAAATGGAAAGAGGTAGAAAATAGGTTTTTTTTTTTTTTTTTTGCATAGAGGTCAAGATGCTATAACAGGATACAGTATTTCTCACAGTTGTGTGGGCTGCAGAATTATAATCTAAGTGTCAGTGGGATTAGTTTTAGTGTTGGCTTCATTCCTGACCTCTAGGCTTTTCCGACCATGTCAACAGAGGCATCACATGCTCCTTTCCATTCCTGTAGAGGTACTAATTGTCCCGATCATCCTCTTTTCATGACTCTTCCTGAACCTAGCTATCTCACAAAGGCCACCTCTGAATAGCACTGTAGTGGAGATAAGGTCTTCAATATAAGAATTTGATCCAGTTAGTTGAAATCATCTTGTGCTTTTTTTTTAGCTTAGTGTTTTACCTATTAAAATTTTCTCCTGTCATTAAAAATTTTGGACTGGCATTTAGCAAGCCAGTCATTTTTGGACAACAGATCTTGCTTATGCTCCAGATCATTTGTGCTCTTTAAAGTGCAACCATTCAGTGGGCTGTGCTTTTTTTTATGTTTTAAGTTCAGTAATTTTATGAATTTTAAATACTTATAAGTTGGAAATGCTATTTGACTCTTAAAACACAGGCAACTTGTTCTTGTAAGTGTGAAGGAGGAAAAGCAAGTTGATTGGCAGTTCCTGATTCATTTTTTCTATTCCCTTACTCAAATATAACATGGTTTTCTGCCTAAAAAATAATTTTCATTTAAATGTTGGCTATATAGATAGATATTGTTTCTCTCATAAGTTGTAAATTAATGAGTTGTTTATTCTGTAGATCAGGCCACTCTGGAGGACATGGAAAAATCTGTGAATGATGACATGAAGCGGATCATCCCATGGACTCAGCAACTTAAGTAAGTTTACTTAATTTAGCTCAAGACTGAACAGGGAAAACTATCTTGACCACATTTATTTTCTTCTCCATCACTAGTCTTAATCAGTCACTGTCCTTAAAGTTTATGGTGTGAAACTTGAGTACCTTTTGGTACCTTGGACTCTAAATTGCCTTGGAATACATTTAGGATGGCAGTCCTCATATCAGATTCTCCTCTAGATCCAGTGTTGATCAGAAGGGCATGACACTAAACTTTCATTCCTCACCATATTTTCTCCTCAACAAGTACTTCAAAAATCACTTAATGAATATTTATGCTGTGTCTTCTAATAGAATCCTATTTGTTTTTATCCAGAGTCTTTGTGGTATTAATCTTGTAGCAGACATCATCAGAATAGTTATTTTTTCTCTAACACCATCATTCAGTTTTTTCCAAAGTCACTGTGTTATCTAAATAAAATGGAAATGGAACCAGAGATAATTATCTAGGCTTTCATTACCACTCTGGTTATACTGAAGTACCATTATGACAGATCTAACAAACTATTCTTAATATTAATTTATTCTTATTTTTGAGAAAGAGTCTCACATAACCTAGGCCTATCTCAGAATTACTGTGTAGCTGAGACAGGCTTTGAATTCTGATCTTCCTTTTCCTCTACCTCTCACGTACCAAGATTATAGACATGTGCCATAATGTCCAATTCAGAATCTGTCTTCGGGTTTCTGTTGCTGCGAAGAAACACCCTAACCAAAAAGCAAGTTGGGGAAGAAAGGGTTTATTTCAATATCCCTCAATTCACTCAATATCACTTCAATATCACTCTTCATCACTGAAGGAAGTCAGGACAGGAACTTAAACAAGGCAGGAGCTGATGCAGAGGCCGTGGAGGAGTGCTGCTTACTGGCTTGCTTCCCATAGCTTACTCAGCCTGCTTTCTTATAGAACCCGGGACTACCAGCCCAGGGTTGGAACCATCTATAGTGAGCTGAGCCCTCTCCCCATCGATAATTAAGAAAATGCCTTACAGCTGGATCTTATAGAGCCATTTTTCTCAATTAAGGTTCTCTCTTTTCAGATAACTTTAGTTGCATGTCAAGTTGACATAAGACTAGCCAGCACGGAATCTTTAAAATATTTTATAAGATACCAAGGAATAAAAACCAGTTTCAGAGATAAAAACCCAGATTGTCAAGCCAAATATTGTGACATACCCATAACCTTTGATCCCCATACTTAGAATGTTGAGGCAGGAAGATTGTAATGAGTACCACAAGTACTTGGTTGACCAGAGCTATATAACAAACCCCAGGCTGTTAAATGGAAAAGAGAGAAGGGGAAGATTGTTCACCTGGATTGGTGTGTGTGTTTGCGTGTGTGTATGTTTTGTTCTAGCTGCTTTCTCCTTTTGCCACTTCTGGTTTTATAGCCCTTTATTTTTTTGATAACAAGGTCTTAAATAGCCTGTCCCACAATTCTCTGTGTAGTCAAGGATGACCTTGAACTCCTAATCTTTCAATATCTACCTACCAGGTGCTAGGATTTCAGGCATACACAACAATTCCTGGTTGTATGTAGTGCTAGGGATCGAACCAAGGTCTTTGGCCATGCTTGGCAACCACTTGACTGAGCTACATCCCCAGCCCCTGGTTTTGTAAAAATTTGTTATCAATTAATTTTTAAAAATTAAATCTATATGATTTTCAATGCCAGTAGATAGACTTATGTCTGTGCTTTTTTTTAAGTATCTATTTTACTTCACTCTGTGTAAAAATATTTAAGATTTTAGGGGTTTTTTGTACATTTTTGACCAAACAAGCAATGTTTAAACACCAAACATGCTTAATAATTCATGTCTTCCATAACTTGGTATTGTTGATCTGTCTGTTATAGCTATGAAAAGTAATATTATCTTAAACCAAACTGCCAATCCCCCAAAGCATTTACTTACCAAATGCATGTCTATGCTTTAACTCACATGATTTTGGAAGTTCTTATTTTACTTAGAATTGTGCTTCTAGAAAATATTTGAGCTATTATTTTACTTATTATTTTTGCAAGGTCTCACTGTGCAGCCCTATTTGGTCTGGAGCTCACAGATCTTGGAGCGTTTGCCTCCCAGGTGCTAGGATTAAAGGTGTGTGCCACCATGTCCAGCTGAACTGCTATTTAAATGTGATAAAATTAACCTACTTTAAGCACATCCCACTTTGAGCATATAATCAATTAATTTGTAAATTTATCTTGTGTGACAGCTGTCACCACAATCTAGTTGTAGAACATTTAGCACCTTTCTATTGCCTATTAACAGTTAATCATCATTAGCCCCATGTAACCGGAAATCTATTTCTGTAAATTTGCTTTTTTGACCATTTCATATAAACAGAAGCGTAAGCTGTGGGATCTCCTCCACTTGTATTTTCAAGACTGACGTTGTAGCACGTATCTGTATTTTATCCTGAACGGATCTTCATTTTCTTTATTCTATAGTAAGTGGGGTTGTTACCACTTCTTAACTGTTGTGGATAATATTTTATTCAAATACAATCCTGTGTGTGAATATACTTTTTCATTTATCTTTGGCTAACCTTAACAGTAGAATTACTGAGTCAGAGAGTAAAAATTATGCTTGATTTTTGAAAAAAATTACCAAACTGCTTTTTAAAGTAGCCATGCTAATTTGCCATTCAATTAACATGAGGGTTTCTGGTTTTGTATTTTTTTTTTCCACACTTGTCATTGTCTTCAGTGTTAGAAGGTATCTCATGGCAGTATTAGCATAGTTTGCCCTAAGGGTTAATGATATTGGGCATCTGGTTCATGGGGTATTTTTGTATTATGCAACAAAACCAGATTCTAATTAAAGAAACAGCCAGACACGGTGGCACATGTATCTAATCCCAGTACTTGGCAGAATCAGGGAGATCACTGGGTTTTGAGTTCAGCCTTATCTCCATAGTGAGTTCCAGGGCCAGCCAGAGGTACAGAGTGGGGGCCCTAATCCCCAAAAGACCAAACCAAACTAAGCAAAAAACCCAAAACAACCCACATACAAAATATAAACCCCATTTTTAGTATTAGAGTCAACAGACGTAAGTTACATGAAGTTTAATTAAGAAAATCAGACAAACGTAATGTAGAAAAATAATTATAGAGGCTGCACAATTTTTATTCAAAATGTTTATAGGAAATTAGTATAAAGCTCACATACAAATTTTTTGGTCCACAGAATCATAACAAAAAGTCAGGAGTGAAATAGTAAGCTAGGCATGAATGGGATGCATAGTATGCATAGTAAGACTTTGTCCCACGGATGAAAAAGAATAGTAATCCCACATAGACTTTTAAAGACTACCTTGTGTGTTAATATTTGGAATTTTTAATGTAGCAGTGAACTTGCTTTTGGCTTATACCTTATATAGATGGGCTGAGATAAACTAATAAGAGGGTGTGTGTGGAGAGAATGTGTATTGTGCTTGTTTGTTGTTTGTTTTACTTTATGAACACTTTGGATTTTTTTTTTATTTTAGGGATTATAATATACCTCCCTCCAAACCCTCCCATTCACCCCTCTCCACTCCCTGTCAAATTCCTGGCCTCTTTTTTTCACTAATTGTGATTGTATGCACATATGTATATGTGTATATACATCTATATTCCTAAATATAACCAGTCAAGTCCGTATTCTCTTATATATATGTGTGTTTTCAGGGCTGTTTGGCATTGGACGATTGATGTGCTCTTCCCACTTTTATGGGACTTTGCTTGTTTGTTTTAATTTTTTTAAGACAAAGTTTCTCTATGTAGCCCTGGCAGTCATGGAACTCAATCCGTTGACCAGGCTGTCCTCAATCTCAGAGATTCACCTGCCATTGCCTCTCAACTTCTAGGGTTAAAGGTGTACACCACTACCGCCCAGAACCACTTTAGGTTTCTTATGAAAGATGTTGAGATTAGTTGGGCTGTCATTAAGCATCAGAAATCTACTGTTCTCTATAAACTAAGTTACTATTTTAGACTTAGAGTTCATTTTTTTCTCCCAAATGAATAATTCACAGTGCATTTTAAATTTCTTATTGTAGAAGTAGAATTGGCAGCTAAATATAAAACTGGAGAAATGACTCAATGATCATTTAGTTATTTTAGTTACTTTTTTAGTTACTTTTTTAGTGCTCTTTATTTGTAAATCAGTGTTATAGAGTTAACCAGAAAAAGTTAATGATTTTGGGTTATCTTTTCAAATTAAGGTTTTGGCTTGGACAACAGCGTTGCAAACAATCTATAAAACATCTGCCTACAATAACCAGTGAAACGTTGCAGCTTTCCAACTATTCAACGCATCCCATTGGAAACCTTTCTAAGAATAAGCTGTTCATTAAACTTACCCGCCTTCCACAGTACTACATTGTAAGTATGCCAAGCATGATTAGAAGTCAACGTGTTCAATAATTCTGGAAGTATACAGAAAGCTTTCTTATCTAATTTCATTTGCAAATGAAGTTTACTTAGTGTCTGACTTTTGTGTAGGGATTTTCAATCCAGGGGATATGATTGAAGAAAGGAAGTCAAGTCTCTTGGAAATCTAAGGTCTTACCTTCACACCCTTCACTTACCTTTGCCATATCAAGGCCTAGCTTGTTGGGGAGGCCTTGCTCATGCTAGAGAAGGAAGGTTTCATTTCTGATTGCAATTAAACATCTCTTTTGTTAGATACAAACGAATTAAGCATAACTAACTATAACTACTATGAAGATTTGGAGGTGTTTGGTGTCAGACAAACTTGCTTGGTTGTA
The DNA here is from genome assembly GCA_026225945.1 of Cricetomys ansorgei. Lineage (NCBI taxonomy): Eukaryota > Metazoa > Chordata > Mammalia > Rodentia > Nesomyidae > Cricetomys > Cricetomys ansorgei. Next base: position 2,412,409 of record JAMJFZ010000736.1, read on the forward strand.
GTTGAATATGAATTTGCATAAATGTAGGCTGGTTAATGTAGCATTATTTTTTCTCCTATATTAAAGGCATACTCTATTTTGTTGATGGCATGTACCTCTTAGTGCACAATGAAAACCTTCCTCTTCGTTTTTTCATTCTTCTAGATTTTTTGAGATCTTTGAGTTTTCATATCTTCTTTTCCAGTTTTTTTTGAGATATTTGAATTGGTTAGAATTATTTTTAAGCATTTATTATAAATATATTTCCACACTTAAAGAAATTTCTGCATATAGCAAATAAATATGTTGATGAAAATCTAAGGTGTTTGAAAATTTTAATTCAAGGTTTCTGGTTGAAAGGAATATAAATAATATGAATATATTTTTAAAGTTTTTAGTTGTACCTTTTAAACATACTTTCATAAAGTGATACTAGGTACCAGCTGGTTTGTTGAGTTAATATGTTAATGAATCTGTTGCTGAGTGGATTTTACAATTTTATGAATTTTAAAACAGCAGGTATAGAACAACATTTGACATGTAGCTGAAAGACTATGATTCCAGTTCTTGGTGAGATGTCTGAGCTACATGGGAAGTGATGATGAATAATCAACCTGTGAACATATGTAGAGGCCTGTGCTCAGCCACACCCAAGATAACATTGAATTTCTGGCCTTACTTAGCTCCAGTGAATAGCCAGGTTTTAGTGTCTGTCCCAGTAGCAAACAAACACTTGTTAAAGATGGTTTAGATCAAACCTGAGTGTAGGTTACTCTCTTTACTTCAGATTTGTCACTTAGGGATGTATTCATAAAGTAGAAAAGTGACTAGGACCAAGGCTATTATGAATTAGAAAGGAGCTGGGCATGGTGGCACATACCTTTAATCTCAGCACTCAGGAGGCAGAGGCCGGCCTGGTCTACACAGCAAATTCCAGGACAACCAGGTAGGCTATTCTGAGAAACTGTCTCAAAAAACAAACAAACAACAACAAAACCCAAAACAAAACTGTAGTATTACGCTGCTGTTGGGGTAGCTCAGCATGGAAGACAGGGAGACATAATCATTGGTACAAGCCCTGCCAGACCTCAGCAGAGGGAACCACCGTCACGGCAAGTGCCTTACTGGACAGTGGATCACTGAGCGTTTGAGCTCAGGTGTTTTATTGATTCAGAACTCCTCAGGTGCAGATCGTTAGCAACCAAACATTCCCCCCCCTCCCAGACACACAGAAATCCAACACCTGCAGACAATACAAAATGCCAAGACCTAGGCAAACCCTTCACCCAACAGTGCACAAAACAATTATTTTATACATAACTAAAAATAAACTTCCACAACACAAAACAAAAAGCAAAATACAAGAATAGGAAGGAATTACTACATATTAGAATTCCCTTTTTTCTCCTTTCTGTTCGTTGGTTGCCCCTGTTGTGATATAATTATATACTGTGAAAAATCTGTGCTTTTGTTGTTCATTTTGACAGAGGTTTTCTCTGTTATAACTGGCTGTCCTGGAATTCACTCTGTGGACCAGGCTAACCTGGAACTCACAGAGATCCTCCTGCCTCTGCCTCCCTAGTGCTGAAATTAAAGGATGTGCCACCACCACCTGGCAAATCTGTTCTTTTTAGTATATGAGGCTTATTCTTTGGGTGGTACTAGGGATTGAATCTAGGGTCTCAAACATGCCAGGTAAGCAGTTTACCATTGAATTTTCTTTTTTACTTTTGAGACAAGATTTCACTAACTTATACAAGCTGGCTTTGAACACAGCTCTATAGCAAGGCTGGCCTTGAACTTGTGTGTGCTTTTTTTTTTAAGTTTATGGTTTCCTACATGCTATATTTCTGTACCTCATGTGTACAGAAACCAGAAGAGGAAGTCTGATCCCCTGGCTCAGGTGGGTGCTGTGAATTAAACCCAGGTCCTCTGGAAGAGCAGCCAGTGCTCTTAACCTCTTAGTTATCTCTCCAGCCCTAGGCCTTGAACCTGGAGTCTTCCTTCCCTAGCTTCCCAAATACCTAGGGTTAAAGAAAGCTCTGACCCACCTGGCCAAACATTTTTGTATAGTATAGGGTTTGGTAATGCATAGAATTGTAACCTCTATCTCAGTAAGAGTTAGATTCATCATGCCACTAAATGTCCTCATGCTCTCTTTTTAGCTAGATCTTGACATTTGTAAGCTTGGGTAGTGGGTAAGAGCAGGGCTTATGTAGTTTAACTTCTAGAAAAACAAACAAACATATTATGTGACCTTGGGCAAGAAACCCCTTTGTCGTGTCCATCCGTCCGTCCATCCATCTATCCATCTCTCCTTGTTTCTTCCTCACAAAAATAAAGACAAGTTATATATAGCTCCTGGATGGTACCCTGAGGCACTTAGGACAGTACTGGCACAGTCAGCTTCATTTCAGCAGTGTTGCTTGTTTGTATTGTACCAACAGCAACCACATTTTTTCAGCTTAAAACTCAGGGTTTAGCTGGATGTGGTGGCAACCTGTCTGCAGTTCCAACACTTCGGAGGTAGAGGCAGGAGGATCGGGAGTTCAAAGCTATCATGGACTACATGAGACCCTGTCTCTAATGAAAATGAGAATTTATTTTTACATGCTTCATAGTGAGAAGCAGTTATTTTCTCATTTTTTCTTGACCACAATAATGGAATTTTTAGGGTGTTTCCACAGTTAGGTAAAAGAACAGCTTAAAATAGAAGCATTCTAGAAGTCCCACTGAGCTTAGGTATATTTTTTCAACTTATAACAAAAAATATGAATATCAAGAAAAATGAATGCCAATAATTTAAGTATTGCATTTCCTGTTATCTCATTTCTTGTGTGTACTGTTGATTGTACTTTTAACATTCTTTTGCCATTTCTATTTTTTAGAAGACAGATTGTGTACTTACTGAGAATGTTTTTTTAAAAAACATTGTGTTTGATTTTTTTAAAAAAATTAATTTAGATATCTTTTTAAAAAATAATGTCATACTCCACTTGATATAAGATCAAGTTCTTATTCTGCTGAGTCTCACTTCTGATTTGGGCCATTTTAGGTTGTGGAAATGCTTGAGGTTCCCAATAAGCCTACGCAGCTATCGTACAAGTATTACTTCATGTCTGTGAGTACTGCTGATCGAGATGACAGCCCTGTCATGGCTCTGCTTCTGCAGCAATTCAAGGACAACATCCAGGACTTGATTTCCTATACAAAGACTGGGAAACAGACCAAAACTGGTACCAAGCACAAGGTATAGTCACATAGAAGTTAACACAGAATTTGTTTGTATTAATACTTTTGTATTTTATTTTATTTTATTTTCTAAAACTTTTTATTAATACTTTTTGTTTTTTGAGACTGGGTTTCTCTTTGTAGTCCTGGCTATCCTGGAGTACCAGCTCTGTAGACTAGGCTAAGACTCTGAACCTCTGATCCTCCTGCCTCTGCCTGGGATTAAAGGCAGATATCACCAATGCCCAGTTGTCTCTTTTATTTTTTATTTATTTATTATTTTATTTTACTTTATTTTTTTTCAAGTCAAGGTTTTTCTGTGTAACTCTAGCTGTCCTAGAACTAGCTTTGTAGACAGGATGGCCTTGAACTCACAGAGTTACTCTTGCCTTTGTCTTCCAAGTTTTGGGTTTACAGGCATATGCTACCATACTTGGTTTCATTATTTTTAAGATGGGGGTTGCGGATGGGAGAGAAATTAGTTGTGTTTTTTAAAGTACAGAGCAGCAGTGAAACTTTATCTACATTTTCTTAGAAATACTTCTTCCAACTTTGAGGGTAGGGTGGTGGTGCTAGAAATGGAACCCATTTTATTTATTTATTTATTTTTTTGCTTTGTGGGCAAGCAGTCTGCCGCTGAGCCCCATTCCTAGCCCTTGTTGGGGTAGGGGGCTGGTTTTTGCCATGTTAATTTTCTCTGTAGCCCAGGCTGTCTTCTAACTGAAAATCCTTGTTTCTGCTTCCTGAGTATGAGAATTACACGTGTGTACCATACCGCATTTGATCAAGTGCTTTTGTTTTAAATTATAATTATATCATTTCCCACAAAAGAACACGCTAAACACAAAATATTTACTACTAAGTTATTTGTATTTATGTTAAGATTTGTTCAATAAGCCATCTTGAGGGGTCACATTTGTTTGGGTTAACCATGAGCTTCATTGTAGTATGTCCATTACTTTGGTGAATTGTATCACATGTAATTTTTTACATATTTAAAAAATTTTAATTTCTAGTTGTCCGATGATCCATGTCCAGTAGAATGCAAGAAAGCCAGACGATCGGTAGAAATGTGTGCCTTCAATAAAGTTCTAGCTCACTTTGTCGCTATGTGTGACACCAACATGCCGTTTGTAGGACTTCGATTGGAGGTAAGTTGGAATTCTCAAGTGTTAATTGAACTTGCATGGCTCCAGCAGGAGAGCTAGTGTTGAGTCCAAACAAACTTATTTGTCTTTTATTCCATCGCCTCTTATTCTTCTCCTTAGATTAATGGAAATTAAATTCTTCCCAATTACAGAAGGTGGACGACTTGTAAGAATTAATGTCTTCTACCTCATAGTAGGAACATTGTTTGAGTCTATCAGAGATGGCTGATTAATATGCATGGCTCTTTGTTGAGCTAGCAAAGGAGTGCATGTTGTTTGAGTAGTAATAATACTGGACTCCTTTCTGAGAGGTAAATCAAAACAATGTTAAGCTAAATGTTTACTTTGGTGTTATGGAAAAAGTAGTTGACTAATGCAGAATCAGTGTCTTTCAAGAATATGGTGTTGTGATATTTACCATGATCCCCCAATGTGAATGTAAAGGGAGATAACAACACTTTCATTTTATTTATTGAAAAAAGGTCTCCTGCCGAGTGGTGGTGCACACCTTTAATCCCAGCACTCAGACAGAGGCAGGCAGATCTCTGTGAGTTCGAGGCCAGCCTGTGTCTTCACAACAACCAGAGTTACAACAGAGAAACCCTGTCTCAAAAAACTAAATAAATAAATAAATGAATAGGAGAAAAAAGGTCTTGTGTAGCCTAGACTGGCCTTGACTGGCTATGTAGCTAAGGGTAAATTTAAATTCCTGATGTTTTTGTTTGTACTTTCCTGTGCTAGGATTATAGTCATATGCCATTGTGCTTGCTGCAACCTCCAATTTTTTCTTTTTTTATTGTTAGTATTATTTTGTATGTGCATTGGTGTTTTGCTCGCATGTATGTCTGTGTGAGGCTGTCTGATCCCCTGAAACTGTAGTTACAGGCAGATCTGAGTTGCCACGTTGGTTCTGGAAATTGAGCCTGGGTCCTATGGAAAAGCCGCCAGTGCTCTTAACCAATGAGCCAACCATTTTTTTCAACCTCTGTTTTTTAATATTTCCAAAAGAAGGGATTGGCTGAGGATGGTAGCTAGCTATAGCTCCTAAATTATACAGAACCCTATCCATGCTTCCTATCGACTTAGTGTGTTTCTCCTCTCTTTGATTTTATCATTTGAATTGATTATAGCAGTGTCACTCAGCACCTTGGTGATGGGAAGAGATTAGACACATGATTTTGGGGGAGTGCAATGCATTGCTGTCCTCCTCACTATGCATAGGCCAGAATTTTCAGAGCAATACAGTTTTTGCAGGTGCACATGGAACTGATGTGCGGACACACATGTCTTTGTCCTCTGGGATCAATACATGCTGTACACATGGGAACTTCCTACAGTCCTTCTTTGAATTCGGTCAAGCTCTTAAAAACTATAATCTCTCATTCAAGTACATTTTCTGCTTATAGCTCTAATAACTGTAATAAATATGTGCAATCTTACTGGTGGTGTTTATCTCTTTATTGATAGCAAGTCATTTTTTGAGCCATTTCACACTTCCTTTTGAATCTGAACTCCTGTTGTCATTTGGTCATTAGCTAGCTTTCTAAACTTCTCTTCTTCCTGATCCTTAAATTAGGGCTAGACAAATATTTAAATCATTTTGGAATATGGCACATAAAAACCCCTTCTTAGAAGACGTGCCCTTGTTTACTGAGTGCAGGCATTTCTTTGCTCTATTAGAGGACCTTCTGATTTGCCTTCCTGTCTCGGAGCTCCACTGAATGAGTGTCATCTCCTGTCCCTACAATTGTCTGACTTAAGTTTCATTTTGATCAAACAGTAGTATCACAAATAAAACCAGACTCAGTTTTTAGTTGCTTCATTCAGAATCACTTAAACTGATTTGCTTGTAGCAAAAAATGGGCTCATCTCCTGAATTTTGAAAATTTGCCTATTGTGGTTATTTTATTTTAAGCTAGAGTATCAGTTCTCAACCTGTGGCTTTCAGCCTCTTGGGGGTGGGGGTTGAACGACCCTTTTCATGGGTGTTGGCTAAGACCATCTGCATATCAGATGTTTATGTTACAGTTCATAACAGTAGGAAAATTACAGCTATGAAGTAGCCATGAAAATAATTTTATGGTTAGGGGTCACCACAATATGAGGAACTGTATTAAAGGGTTGCCTCATTAGGAAGGCTGAGAACCACTGAGCAGAGAGTTTGAAACACCTTCGGTTTGCAGTTGCCTTGCTACAGTTTCCAAGGAAGTCTAATGATAAGAACGGTACTCATGCCTGATACATTGTCACTCTGAGAATGTCTGATCTTAGAACAGTTGGGATGAAAATACATAACAGAGATGCAAAGAAAAGCTGGTTTCTTTTGCAAAATTAATGGTGTAATACTGTCTTTTCTTTTTCCAGTTGTCCAACATGGAAATACCACATCAGGGAGTGCAAGTGGAAGGTGATGGCTTCAACCATGCAATTCGCTTATTAAAGTAAGCCCTGTTCTTGTCTACCTTGGTGCTACACTACAGTCACACGTGGGAACAGTTTTTCTCCTTCTGTGAAACTGCATAAAGCAGAGTACAGCCTGTGTATTTGATGGATTTCTTTGTAGAATTGCTGAGGTCCGGGTCTCTTAACTTACTGAGTGGCAATCCAGCTCCATCTGGCATTTTATGACATCATTCCTCTTCAGCGCTTTCATTTGTTAAACAGATAATTTATTGAATGTGACCTTTATTTCAGGCTCTATTTTCGTAGGGCCCTCCAGGATGTTTTGGGTTCACATAGCAGGGAGACGTGGGCTAGGTCAGAAATCAAAATTGAAATTCCCAAGAAAGTACCAGGTGCACTCACACTGAAAGAGTGATGAGAATTAGCCAGAGGAAAGGAAGATGGGGTTAGAGTTGAAGGTCCTAACCAGAGGAGATAACTGCTAATCTGAAGGGTTGGAGGTAAGAGAAAGCTCAGTATGCTTCATCTGAATGTTCAGTAAGGCAGGAAACAAGGAGAGATGAGCATGGAGGTGGAATCCAGAAGGGGTTAGAGTTTGTCTTTCAGCAGTGTAGACTTTATCCTAATGGCACTAAGAAACCATCAGAAGTAGTGAGCTGTAACACATTCCTGCATCCTCAGTTACTCAAGAGCCTGAGCCCAGGGTATCAAGACCAGTTTGGACACCAGAGTGAGACACCAATTTCAAGAAACCAAAACGGAATGCTAAAATAATCAATTAGATAATTTTAAGTACAAATTGACATCCGTAGACAAGTTTTTCTGGAGATCGAACCTGATCGCAATAAAGAGAATAAAGAAGAACGAAATTGAAGTAGCAAAACTGGTTGCTCAAGTGGTTCATACTACAATTGTAGGTAGCTTGGACTATAAGGACGTAGGACAGCAGTTCTCAACTGTGGATTGCAATCCCTTTGGGGGTTGTACAACCCTTTCACAGGGGTCACCTAAGACCATCCTGCATACCAGATATTTGCATTACGATTCATAACAGTAGCAAAATATGGTTATGGGCAACGAAAATAATTTTATGATGGTGGTCACCACACCACAAAAAATTCTGTTAAAGGGTGATAGCATTAGGAAGGTTGAGAACCACTGACTTAGGCGATGAAGTAGTCAAGGGTTGGAGATTAGATAGATGTTGGAGGTACAGGGGAGTCAGCAAGGATGCTTATTAGTCTTGCCCTGGGCAAATGATGGGCAGTGGTTTATGAAGTAAGGGATACCACAGTATGAAAGGACTTTTCTAAGTCTGAGGGTCCTACATATCCTTTAAGCAGACAGATGTACCTCAAGTTCAGGTTAACAGATTTGGACAGAGGTGACATGATGTCACCATCCCAGTGATAGTAACTGAGCTGAGGTAGTAAATTAGATGAAAAGCAATATGCAAACAAATGGAGACAGGTGCTCCTAATCCCCACAGATACACAAAGGGGAAAACCAAAGATAGGTGTAAGGTTTGGTTATAAATGGATAGAGGGCAAAGAACCAAACAATGCCTAGAAGTATAGCTAATGGGTGGAGAGGTGACTATGAGAAAAGTATATGGATAAGGAATGTCGTAATGAATCATATTATTTTGTACACTAAAAATTAATGACACATGGAAAATAGCAGCTGTGGATATAATTCAGTTGTAAGGCCCTGTATCAGTCCTCAGCATCTCATAAGTCAGGTATGGTGCATGCCTATAATCTCAGGACCTAGAAGGTGGAGGCAAGAGGATCAGCTCAAAGCTTAAATTGCTTTGTCTAAAACATAGATTTTAAAAAAGAACGACAACTGTTTTTTGGCCACCACAGATAGTAAATGATAATAACATTTGTGTTGTACTCTTTTTAGTTTTATTTTTCACAGTTTACGCAGTCTTTAGAAATTCTTTTTTATGAGAACTTTCAGATTCCTCTTTTCTCTAAAGCTGGAACCCAGGGCTTGAGAATGTCAGGCGAGCTACTTTGCAGTGCACTTTCTACTTGAACTCAAGAAAACTCAGAAGTGTCCTTCCTAGGAAAGATATATTTCTTGTTTTTTACTTCATTTCATAATAATTTCTTATAGAAAGCCTTTAATCCTGGCCTTTTCTTTCTATACTTACAACTTAAAGGGAAAATATAAAGATAGACAAATTTAATGATACATTTTCCCAGTAAATGCCATTGTCATGGTAGGGTATATAAAATTGAAGCACAATAGGTGTCTTTATAGTTTATTAAATTAAGATCCTTTACTGGCTGAGCAGTGGTGGCGCAGCCTTAAACTCAACCACTCGGGAGGCAGAGGCAGGCAGATATCTGTGAGTTCGAGGCCAGCCTGGTCTACAGAGTGAGTTCCAGGACAGCCAGAGTTACAACAGAGAAACCCTATCTTGAAAAACCAAAAAGAAAAAAAATCCTGCACTGATAAATTATGCAAATGCATTGTTCTAATGCATTTGATTTTGAGAAACTCTTCAAGGGTTTAGTCCTAGATTTATTAATGTCAATTAAGTATGAGTCCATCCTTCCAAGCTTTAGATTTGGGCACATTTTCTTCTCTTTGCTGAAAATATGTTCTGTTTTTTTTTTTAATTCAAACTTTACCTCTTGATCTGTTGAGTAGGCATCAGAAATGATAGTATCAGATCACAGTAAGTTCTTTCAGTTGTTGTGGTTCACTGAATCGAAAGAAGCTCCATCCTCAGCACGCATGAAACTTTTGGCCACATGTGAAAAAGTGTGCTTATGATGCTTAATTATGTGCCCTTAAGCAAAACTTCCACTTTTGCCTGAACTCACACAGTCCCAGTCTTGGCCAGACCTGCAAGAGCTTTTCCTTTCCCCCACGTGTCTCCATGCTCCCTGTAGCTTAGGCCTGGCAGATAGGCATTGCTCTTTTTTGTGAGTCATGGACTTCTGGTCCTACTTCATGTGCGTGTACAGCCTCTTTTCTTTTAGCTACACTTGGATGCTACTTTTACTCTTAGCTCCTTCAGTAACCTCACTGTTTGTCACTATAAGGCTATAATGTAATTTGTGATGTTTGTAAACTTCCCTAGAACAAAGCTGACATACATGTGCCTTAGAAGACTTCAGCCTAATTTCTCAGGTTGTTCAGTACTAGAGAACTATCACCCAGGAGTAGCTTTTAAATTAAACATTCAGATAAGGTTTATGCCTCTCTGTTCATGAAATGTTTTCCTCAGTTCTTTTGTTATATTATTTTAATTTTTGTATATATATGTTTTTTTCATCTACATGGATGTCTGTATACTATATTTATGCTGTTT